>CM073588.1:72410001-73012501 GCA_037074715.1 Magnolia kwangsiensis
TAACTAGTTTTATCCCTGGGTGACAACCCCAATGTCCGTTCGGATGTTTTTTCCGAGACATAGGTCGTCTGGATGTTTTACCTGAGCCGACGATTGCATTCATACATCCATGCATTTAAAAAGACTGCATCTACTATGTTTTAGGTTGTCTGTATGCTTTTATGTTATTCCTTGTTTAGGGTAGCGGTGTGTAATCTTAGCGGGAGATCACGCTAAGTTGGCAACTTATTCATCAATATTCAACTGTACAGAGGATGCAGGGACAGAGGGACTGACGGAGGAGCCGGAGGCGACGAAAGTCGAAGAGAAGGCTTACAATGAGGAGTCGTAGCAAGAGGCGGCTGCTTATTTTGGATTGAATCAGTAGTTTATTTGCTTATCAACATTTCAGTTCATTTTGAGAATTAAGGTTTTGTATATGGGGCCCAGTTGAGTGGCCCAGGATATTATTACTGTTTAGGTTTTATCTATACTATGCTTGGTTCCGTTAATCGCACTTTGATTTGGGTTTGATTACCCTTTTGATTATCAGTTAACACCTGAGTTTTCAAAAGACGAGTGATATACTCGAGTCTCGAAAACTGGGGCATTACAAAACATCTAGCGATAGCTCCCATACGTCAGAGTGCGTATAATTAAGCACTCCCTTACATACATGTTTTATAGATTTAAAAGATAATATAGATTGTTTACCATATATTCAATGCTCGCATATATCTAAATCAGAATTTTTAAAAGCTGGAATCAAACAACAATCAGATAGTACCTTCATGCCTCGCTCTTCATGTGGCCCAGACGAGCACGCCACATACATACAGACATGGAATCTGCAACAGTCGCTGCTGCTCTACGTTCTGAAGTGATCCAGATCAACATGTAAAGGTTTTCGTACCTTTTCGCTCTCATAACCACGAGTGCCCCTTTTGAAAATTTAAGGTCACCATCAATACCAGTGAACTTGTACCCTGTAGCCTTGAATGCACCGAGAGAAACCAGACTTTTCTTCATATTAGGAACATGTTGACATCAGTCAAGGTATGCTCCATCTTATCAAATATCTTAATGCTCACCATACCAATAACTACAACATTACAAGCATTGTCATTGCCCATAAAGACCTGTCCACTATCGCATTCTTTATAATTGGTGAACCAACTCCAATGAGGAGTCATGTGATATGATGCTCCTGTGTCAAGGATCCACTTATCTCTAAGATTGTCATGCAAGTGTCTGACCATAAACACAGACAGAACATTACCTCTACTTATTTCTTCATTAGATATGACAACATTGGCCTCCCTAGAAGAAGCTTCCGAGTTTTCTTTCTTCGTTTAAGATTTGTGTAATCCTTCTTCATATGTTCGTTCATCCTACAGTTCTAACACTTTAGTTTTCTTTTGCCTTTGCCCTTAGATTTAGATCTAGGTCTTGAAGATCATGTATCTCACTTAGTATTTCTTCCTCTTGTAAACAGTGCATCAAAAGATGACCTTATGCTACCGTTCATCTTTCTTATGACATTCCCTTGAAGAGCTGAGATAACGGTGTCCACACTTAGAGTTTTATTTTTGGTGCATAATGAGTCCATGAATGACTCATACGATGGCGGTAGAATATTCAACAATATACATGCCTGATCTTCATCTTTGATCACTTCCTCCGTCCAGCAATTTGCAAATCAGTTTATTAAAATTACTGATGTGGGCCTCCACATCTCCCCCCTTTACCAATTTAAAGGTGAACAACTGTAGCTTCAAGTGTAGGCGATTCTCAGTAGATTTTTTCACATAAATATCCTCTAACTTCGCCCATAAATCAGTTGCAGTTTTCTCTCTCAAAACATTATAGAGGACCTCATCCGTGAGACATAAATGGATCGAGGATAAAGCCTTCTTATCAAGAGTATTCCATTGATCATCAGTCATAGCAGACTTTTTCTCCTTAAGAGCACCATCCTGACATTGCTTAGTTAAGGAATTGATTATCATGATCTTCCATAACTCAAAGTAATTTTTCCCTAAGTACTTCTCAATATCATACCTAGTGCTTCCCATTAACGTTAATCCTGTAAATTGAAATCTGTGTCCTAACGATTTCTTTGATACCACTTATTGGGGATTGTTCTGCGAAATCACATAGAGATGGATCTAGGATAACAGTCTAAGAGCACCAACCAAATACAAGAGAACACAATGATTTAACGTGGAAAATCCTTTTGGGAAAAAACCACAGCACGAAGCGAAAGAAATCCACTATGAAAGCATAAATTACAAAGAGAAAAGGACTTACCCGATTCGAACAACCTCAAATCTCACCCTTTGCTACACCCTTTAAAACCCTAGAATTATTTAGAAATCCTCTGGAATAGTTTAGAATAAAATATCTTAGAATAACCTTAGGAGCACTCTAGGAGCTCCTATTTATAGTTGAGAAACTCCAACTTTCGCACCGACTTGGAATAATCCGGAAACTGCCTCAAATCTACGCAGTCCGCACACAATTTTCATAACCTTTGACTAGTCGAACCAGAGCTCGGACTAGTCAAAGCGCACAATCTGTGTAACCTCCGACTAGTAGAATTTGACCTTCAACTAGTTGAATTTCTTGGAAGTTTCAAAATATATTGTTGTTGGACTTTCGGCCGAACCTTCTAGGGCTAGTCGAATTTCCTCAGATTTAAGACATTTGTTAACAACACAATGCCACATATCCCCAAATGCATGGATAGCCAAGAGCTAACAAAGTTTTGGATAGAGATGAAAAGAGAGAGAAAGAGAGTATCCTTTTATCCATGAATGTTGTTAAGTGCTTCGAGAGAGGCATTAAGTGAGAGGCTCAAATCTGTGAAAGAGAGAAGTTTAACTTCCAAAGTTTTGGAAACTGGTTGGGCCATGCTTCGACAGCCCTACCTGCAAGGGAAGTTGTTTGATAATTGGGTTGTATATGATGGTTGATAGACGGGCACTTAGATATCGCATACAAGGCATAAATTAACTGACCTTAAACTGACTAAACTTGTGTACACAAATTGTCAAGTCACCTTCTCAAAATTAAATTGTTGAACATCCTATTATCATCTAATTAAAGACAAGCTTTTCCTAAATAAAATAACACTCAACTTTAATGTGTTTCATCTCTTCATGGAAGAGGCAATTAAATGTAATATGAATGACCACTTGATTGTCACAAAATAATGGAATTAGAGAGCAAACATTCACCCAATGATAAATGGGGAGGGAATGGAGCTAGAGAATCTCACTAGTGCCATGGCTCATGAACAATACTCAACTTTAGCCAAAAAAAAGAAAAAGAAAAAAAAAAAAAAGAAGAAGAAGAGACCAACAACTAACTACTCTAACTTTTTATGGACATAAGATTAACACCGATGAAGGTATGAAAATATGTGAAATTAAAAATAAAGTGGTTTTCCATTTCTCCTCTCTTATTTATAATAAAATAATAATAAATAGTTTTAGTAGTCCGCAAGGTCATACACTACTATGATACATATGCACACCACGTGCACACTATTTACTTTAATGCTCCCTCTCAAGCATAGAGGTCATGTATGCCCTACTTGAACACAATATCAAACAAATTCATCCTAACAACCACTTTAGTAAAGGCATTTTACAAGTTGATTTTTAAAAGAAATGTGACGAGTATTGATCATGCTAGTTGACAATTTTTCTCACACGAAGTGACAATCAACTTCATGGAATATTGGATTTGAGGTAATATGAATCACTACTTGATTATCACAAAAAGGAAAATAGGTCTAGTAATCAAAACATCAAGCTGGAAAGAAATGATCATAACTAAAGGACCTCACTGGTGGCATGTCCCATGAACTGATATCCAACATCCGTAGAGGAACGAGTAACAACCAGTTGCTTTTTACTTTCCCAAAATATTAAATTACCTCCAACAAAGGTACAATAGCCTGTAGTGGAGCATCTATCTGATGAAGAACCGGCCCAATTAGTATTATGGTAAGCACGTACTTGTAGATGTCCATGGTCACTATAAAGAAGTCATTTTCCTAGAGTTGACTTTACATTAGGGCTGAAAGTTGGGCAGGTTCAACCCAAACGACTGGTGACCGACCCAACATTGGGTTGGGCTTGGGCAGGATGTATCGGGTTTGGTCTCAGGCTTGGGCCATACAAAAACTAACTTGATAGAACTTGGGTTGGGCTCGGGTTGAGGTCTCGGGTTGCCCAACCCAACCCAACCCAAACCCGATCAATATATAAGTTCCTTGTAAATTAATTATAATTGAGTGCGGATCGTCTATGTTGAAGGCATAGGAAATTCCAATGCTGTCGGGTTCCATTGGTCCACATCATTTCCAATGACTCAAGCTAACAAGATACGCCGAATTTTTCTCTCCCGAATAGATCGCTTGATACACAATACGACTTTTTAAGTAGTTGTTCTACATTTTAGCTTGTTTGTTTAGAAAAAAATGAACTTCTTTACCATAAATATTTACATATATAATTAATAAAATTATAAGTACAAAAAATTAAGACGTGTATTGAAAATATAATAGACTAATGTAATAATGAAAATATTAGCATATATCTTCCCAACCAACCCGGACAACCCGACCAAGTCAGCTTGGGTTGGGCTTGGATTGAGAATTCCCAACCCAAGATTGGGTTGGGTTGGGTTGGGTTGGGTTAGGGTTGAGGTATAGGAATCTTGGGTTGGGCTATGGGTTGAGCACTAACCCGACCCAACCCGCCCTACTTTACATAACGAAGTATATGATGGAATGCGTCAAGGTGATGTGAACATAGTACCTACATATATAGACTTGCTACACTAATAGTATAAGTAATATCAGGACAAGTGATTGACAGATAAATGAGCTTTCTATCAAATTTTCAATATGAAACAGGATCATTAAGAGGATTGGATTCTTGTAAAAACAACTGGTGATTTACCTCAATGAGTGTTTCTTGAGGACGTGATCCATGCATGCCAGTTGTTTTCAAGAGATGCATGGCATTTTTTTTTAAAAAAATAAAGATGCCATTAGTGAAACAAGCAACTTAAATCTTAAAAAAATAGCATAGCAGCCTAAGGTCTTTAATTTCAAATTGGTGAACTAAAAAGATCTTAAGAGACGAGATCTCATCCAAACTATTGTCTATCACCACAATATCATCCATATAAACAGCATTGATAGTTACATTAGTCCCCTACTTCTTAACAAACATGGAATGATCAGAGGCGCATCTTTGAAACCTAATATGAAGTACAACATCACTAAAGTGCTCGAACCAAGTGCACAGTGATTGTTTAAAACCGTATAGAGCCTTTTTTAGCCTACGCATCTTATCTTCATATCTAAGTGGTTGAAATCCTAAAGGTAAGCGCATGTATTTTTCTCATGTAGCTCTCCATGTAAGAAAGTATTCTTGACATCAAGTTGATGAAGAGACCACTTTAGATGCACGACAATAGATAGAAAAATACGAATGGATGTAAGCTTTGCCACTAGAGAAAATGTATCATGATAATATACTTTAGACTTCTGAGTGAATCTTTTGGCAACAAATCAAGCTTTATACTGGTGCCATCTAGATTGTACTAAAAGATTATATACCCACTTACAACCCACCAGTGGCGTCCTTGAGGAGAAATTAACTCTCACGTTCCTTGTCTGTCAAGGGCAACCGTCTTATCAAGCATTGTTTCCTTCCATTGTGGATCTTGTAGAGCCTCTATAATCATGAAAAGAGTGAAAACAAACAAGATTGCAATGAAAGCATGATGAAATATGGGCATAAGATACGTTATTATTAATCAAGCAAGCTATACTACAATTGGTATGGTACCGAAGTGTGTGTGTGATAGTACATTTACCTTTTTAACCACAAAGAGAAGATCATTAGGAGGAATTCCTAGTGTTTGCAATTTACATTTTTTAACTGCAATGGAAAGATCGTTGGGAGGAATTCCTAGGGTGTGCAATTAAGGAGGTAGATGGGGCAGGACCATGAATCTTAGTATTTTCTTACTTAATCATGGTAGTGCCATCCAAAACTTAAAGAAAATGAGACATATGAGAAATATGGGATCCAAATTATGGTACTTCCTCAAAAATATAACATCTTTAGGTACATATTTACATTGAGTTATTGAACAATAACACTTATAATACTTCAGAGGGTTGGAGTAGCTGAAAAACATAATGGATTGAATGTAATGCAAGTTTATCTTGCAAATGACCAACAACATGCACAAAGCACATATTCCCAAACACTTTAGGAGGTAGGTTGAAAAGAGAAGAAACAAGCTTTAAATTTTGAAGAGGGTAACTATTTCTTAAAGAATGAGATGGCATATGGTTTATCATATAAGTTGTAGTGAGAATTGCATCACCCCACTACAGCTTAGGAACATACATAACAGTCATCATTGTTCTAG
Source organism: Magnolia kwangsiensis (assembly GCA_037074715.1). Classification (NCBI taxonomy): domain Eukaryota; kingdom Viridiplantae; phylum Streptophyta; class Magnoliopsida; order Magnoliales; family Magnoliaceae; genus Magnolia; species Magnolia kwangsiensis. The sequence goes on from CM073588.1 coordinate 72,416,443, forward strand.
TTACCTCTAACAAATGCCTATTTTTCCATTCTGCAATTCAATTTTGTTGATATATGTAGACGTGATTTTGACATTTAAATCCCCAATCTGTCAAAAAAATTGCAATTGCTTAAATGTTTATTCTTTTGCATTTTCTAAATTGAACACTTCAATCACTTTATCAAATTGAGTTTTAACATATTTAATAAATGTTTAAACTATGGCAGGTACTTCAAATCTACTTTTTATCAGATATAACCATGTAAATTGCAAATAATCATTTATAAAGGAAATGAAATATCTAAAACTAGAAGTAGAAATAATTGGGATCGGACCCCAAACATTTGAATGAACTAAGTCAAAAGACAATGCAACTTGAGTTGTACTAAGAGGGTAAGAAGTATAAATATGTTTGGATAAAGCACATGTTTTACACTGAAAAATATTATGGAAAAACTTATTTGAAAAGAGATGGTAAATTGCACGAATAGAAATATGGCCTAAACGAGAATGCTAACGTTGAAGAGACTCCCTGTCACTAGCTCTAGTGGTCTACATTAAGAATGTATAGCCCTTGCAGCTCATGTCCATCACCAAATCCATTTCCCAGTCTAAAAATTTTGCACAAAATAAGAATCCGAAAAGAATGTAATGGAGCAACACAAATGTTTTCTTAAAGCATTAACATATAGAAGATTAGATGGGTCCTTACTCTTGCTCTAGTGGTAGACTCTTAGGAGTTTCAATATAGGTGGTGAAATTCCACTACGGCATGAGTGTGTGGGGTGTGTGCGTGTGTGTGTGCATGTGTGTATGTGTTTATATATAGAAGATTAGATGAAAATGTGAGAACATGAAAAATTAATGCTAATGTAGAGATGAACTTAGATGGCAAGATCATTTTTCCAAAAATCATGGAATAGGATTCATTAGCAAGGTTGATCCAATCATGAAAGGAAGTGTATTGGAAAAAATTACCTTTATTACTAGTCATGTGATCGGTAGTTCCAGAATCAATAATCCAAGATGTACTAAAATGAGAATAAGGTCAATATACGTGGTTAGCAGAGAGACTCAGATGATCTGATGTATCAACAGCAGATGGAAGGTGAGAGTGATCTGCCATAATGGGGTTAGACCCAGGAACATATGTAGATGTAATACAATGACGCTTTCCCTCAAGCACAACAGTATTAACAACACATTGTGGTTTAGGTCGAAGGTGATGGTGTAAATCATCTCGAGTATGTTGACAACGTCCACAATGAGTACAACTAAAGTTGTCTAAATAAACAGAACAAAAAAAGAGACGATTTGACCGGTCAGTAGCTTGACCTTTTAATATTGTATCCTCCTGTATTTGGTTTGAATCTGATTGCAAATGTAGACCTCTAAGGAATAGATGTCATTGTGGAAGCATGCAGAATAACCTCGCTTCATATATATTATAAACTACTTCCAAACAGGGTAGCTTTTCATTTCCCAAATTTTAAACACGTTGAGGTTCAAAATCGTTATTGAAAATTTGTCTATGATGTAATGGGATTACCATGGTTCTATATGTGGAAGCTTGGTGGAGCTAAGGAATGAAAGTTACGTCCTAGAGGGAGGGTGATTAGGACTAAATAGAATTTTCATATTTTAAAACCACAATTGTGTGCTTATAATAATACGCAAGCTAAGCTAATTAAGACAATTAACTCTAAGGCTTCTAAGCAAACAGAGGGTCCAATCATTTAGACTACAAATGATATGTAATAAGCAATTAGTCTATAACATTATAGTGTACATATGTGTGTGGGATATGCTAATTATCAAAACCTAACATTTATCTAATTATGCATACAAATAATTAATTATTCAATCACATAAGTATAATTAAATAAGTGCGTAAATGACAATCCCAAACACCATCATGTTGATTTCCCTACTTCACTTCTGGCAGACGCATTTAACCCATGAGTGCACTAAATTTCACTATCAAAGGTTTTAAATCAAGTGAACTCTAATATTTACAATTCTACACAAGGAATGGCTCCCACAAGAGACTTTATGTGATTTTCTATAAGCTTGATACAAACATCAGTCCTATACAAGAACCTAGAGACACACTCGTCGAAGGCTCCTGCAAGAGACTTTAATTAGTTTTTGGTAAGCTAACCAATAACCACTGTTTTTATCCAAGGACCTACGTTTACTTCCAATAGAGGCTTCTACAAAGGCTAACACGTACACACCCATATCTGGTGGCCTACATAAGAACTTAATTTAAGCCCTAATCAAGATCCAATATCCTACAGAAGAACTTAGGATTTAGGCCTTACACAAGAGTCAAGGTCCTACACAAGAACCTAGGATTTAGGCCCTACATAAGAGTTAAGGTCCTACATAAAAACCTATGATTTAGGCCTACACAAGAGCCGATGTCTTACACAAGAACTTAGGATTTAGACACCATACAAAAACCTAGGATTTAGGCCATATACAAGATTTAAGGTCCTACATAAGAACCTAGTTGAGTTTATGTCATAAACTCTTACCATCAATCATACACAAGGAAAAAGAGTATACAAACTCTTACACTTAACAACTTACTTATCGGATTGAGCCCATTTTGTAGTGTCGTCTTAGGTTGCTTAATCGATGTTCTCATGTACTTCAATCAATACTTATTTTCTCCCCCGATCATGATGTCGATACTTTGTCAAGGCTTCAGCTCTAAGATCAAATGCTTTGCATGTAGTATTCTTTTAAGGTGACCAATGTGATGAAAGGTTGATTGAATCTCCTACAATTAATGAGAATGTGTATTTTCCAAGGGATTCACCTAGATGAGTTTTCTAAAGGATTTAAACAATGGTACGCCTATAGAAGTTGGGTCTAATTTATTGAAAATAGACGAGTTCAAGCACATCTTTAAGGTGGAGGTTGAAATTCTCATTAGAGTGTTAATCACAAGGAAGATAACTTAGAACTCTTTGGTTTAGAGGTTGAGATGATGGATATTATCATGAAATCACCTAAGCTTCTATTACACCAAAAATCAAATGCCCTTTATAAAAAGTTCGGGTTTCAATGGTCAGAAAATGAACAAATAACAGTTCTGTTGATGCCATCGAAAGGTCTTCAATGCCATTGAGGTGACCTTCTATGCCGTCGAGAAAATTAGATAGTATGATATATTTCTTGTTGGATATATCTGAGTTACTTGTTTGATGTCATCAAGTGATTTCCGATGCCATCAAAGTGAACCTTGAGAAAATCATATAAAATGATCGATTCTTGCTGGACATATCTAACTCACTGTTTAATGTCATCGACGGGATCTTCGATGCCATTGAAGACCCTTAGAAGTTTACTCGATGGAATTGAACACCACTCGAAATCTATTATTTTGGGCGTATGTTTTCACAACACCTTCGCACTTCTTCTAACATTACTTATCATATTCCAATTAGGTTCTCAAAGCTAAGGGATGATAAACGAGATTTTTCTATTAAACCAAGATCAACTAGAGGTTCAATCATTGTTTTGGGTCAAGGATTAAGGTCACTGAGGCACTTCATTTATCTATTATTTACTCCTTGATGCTCTTGTACTCTTGTGTCTTCGATTTTCAGCTTCCAAAGGCTTAACTGATTGCATGACACAATGAATCACGTGATTAACAAATAAGATGCACAAATCAATGTACTAATAGTTATTAAGCCCACATGTGAAGCTTCTCATGCCATGTAAGTATATCTTCAAAAGGAACGGATTGTGGCATATAGTGATCGAGTTCTTTTCATCGTTAATGGAGAAAAATAATATGCCTTTACAGAAGAATACCCTTATCGCATATTAACAATCTCACGATGTAATTGATATGCTCAAGTAAGATCATCCGGGTAAGAAAATATCTTTGTAACTATATCCCATATTTGTTGAGTTGTAGAATACATTAATAATGATTCCCACTAATATCAGGTTGTATAAAGTTAAGAAACCAATTTATAACTATGAATTTATCACAAATCCTAATCATTGTGAGATAGGTCATGTAAGCCCCGTATCCTAGACCATACTATTCCATAGACTTCCGGGTTCTTACCGGTCGAATTCCGGCAACCTTCGACCCTTAACCAATATTTGCGTGCGACCCTGATTCGTAAGCCGTCAACCCAAGACCTTTACCATAGCGACTGCGCCATCGCTGCGGTTTCGATGCCGCGACTTGCGCGCCGAGGCAATACCCTGGTCAAGAGATGTGGGCCAACGTTCAGTGTGAAGAAAACGCCACACGTTGCGAGACCCAAGAGAATCTCTACGAGGTGTCATATTAATCCCATCAATCCATCAATCCATCACATGTCAACTACACATCACCTTTCACCCATTCCCAAGCAACTATAAAAGTAAAGAATCTCTTACAAGCTCATACCTCTCTTACATCAAAAGCCCTCAAAGTCAAAAAATTCTTACACCACCCATGCTTTTCTTACACAAATGGCCACAAAAGTCAAGATTTTCTTACACCCATCACTCACCACATCCATCACCCATCTCTCTCTCCCTTTACAACTCTCTCTCTCTCTCTTTCTCATTTTCAAACTCAATAAAATCTAAGGAGAGAAATCCCATACGTATGAGAATTCTCCAAGCCTCTCCCTCTCTTTCAAAACTTCAAGTGTGGCCCACTTTCCTACCCCATGATCTCCCATCCTAACCATCCATTCCCCATCTCCTCCATTGGAATCAAAGCTAAGGGCTAAGGAACTCATAGGAGTAAGAAGATCGAACGGTGGGTGCTCCTCTAGATGTAAAAAATCTGATTTCTATAGCCTAGATGTTTTCTTTCTTTCATAAGGGAAGTGTAGGACCCACCAATCAATGATGGAGATCCCACACAATCCCATGGTTGTGGCCTAATGGCCTACCTTATGCATGCATGATCCATACATGGGGCCTTTCTCTATGGGCCCCATCATGATAGTTTTAATTCATATCATATTATGTTTGGGTCATCTAAACCTTATAATCATGGTGGGAATGGCATCCTCACCATGCATTTTAATTATAGGCCATGCATGTGCAAGATCCATGTTGTAAATATAAATCTAGGTATGATGTGCGGGTGTGATTGATCTTGGGAGGGCTCAATAGTGGCGAAGCCCCTTTCCCTATGGTCGGATTGTCCTTCTATCTCTCTTTTCCTTCATTTTATTTCCTGATGTGTGTGGCCCATTAATGTATTTCCCTTTTTATTAAACTTATATAATAAATTTTATCTAAGTACATGTTGTTGTCCAGAATTTTCTGGACAGTTTCTGGTTGTTTTTAGACCAAATTTTGGGACTATTTGGGGGACTATTCATACCTATTAAATATACTTTTCTGAAAGTTGGGGATCTCATCTTGATGTTGTCACGCCTCAAACCCAAAAATCGGATTCACAGGAATCTCGATCTCCGAATCCGGTGCCGACAACCTCTGTAGTACCCCATTCTCGGCTCCTAGCATTCATATGCCAGATTTTCGATCCTGAGATCCTACAAGGAGGATTTTTTTGTACATTTAACTAGTAATAAGTATAACCACAAGTTTACCCAAATCATAAAGGCAACATCATCATCACATATCCACTAATATAATCATTTGAATACAATGCTGAAAGGAAAATATATATGTCAAAATCAAAGCTCCAGAAAATTCTGCACGCTCCAAGCTCAATGCTGCTGCAACCTAACATCACCTGCACACATCTATCGTGCATAAGCTTATAGAAAGCTTAAAGGGTGGTGTAAGTGTGTGCACGAGATAAGCGTCAAGTATTCAATACAATATCATAATCATATAATACCGGAAAGCTATTAATCCATAAACCATACAATGACTGAATAAGCAGAAACACTGATAAGAGCAGGAATTATCAGCGTAAACAGAAATACTGACAAGATTATAATCATGCGATAACAGAATAAGCGAAAGTATGAACAAGTCCATAAGTTAATCAATATCAGAATACGCAATATAGGACAACTATGCAAATGATGAGTCATAGATAATCAAATGTCGAATGACAAGGATATAATGTAATATATAATTCGAAAGAGCTAACAAATATCATCACTCTCATCTAAGTCACAGGAATACAGAAACATAACAACCCACAATGTAACACGCCGAAGATGTAATTGAATATACAGTGTATGGTGCTAATGGAATGACCATGCTAGAGTGTGATGTTGGGATGATAGACGTACTATCGCAGGCTACGGGGTCCACCACAAGGAACCTCTATCCAAACCAGTCCCATACCTAAATTTGCATAGTCTGACTCAACGTGGTAAACTCCTGATCTGAGGTTAGTCGTGCGCCCAACCGAAATTCTAACCATAACGAAGATACACAATAATTAGTTACACACCACCAGCCCGAGTGGATAGTGAATGGATGAATGAATGAGTATGCAACTCTTACTCAGTAGCCTGTCAGCACAGTAGCCTGCCAACCGCTGGTAGCTCGTCCAGGCCTCAGCCCCGCCCACATCAGCGTCCGCCCACGTGCGCCCGCCCACATGCACAACAGTGACGGGGTGTCATAATATCATATCAGTCCTCGTATCAGTACGGTTCCTCTTTGGAAAAATCACTGGGGTCTATTGCACTTCACACCACCTGCCGCCCCAATCAAGCGCACAAGTGGGTAAGTGAAAAAGACCTCACTATCCGCCTGTCAGTAGTCTGTCAATACTTACCCGGCTCACCGATAGCGAACCCATTCCTCGAGTTGGTCAAACTCAGCCTAGCCGTGCATACTCCCTCGGGCGGGTAAGGCCGCACCCCCTTCCAACCGACCACGACACAGTGAAGAGCGCAGCCATCTGGTAATCGGCACTCAACGCTCATCTACCCACTCGGTCTAGACGTTGGAGCATCCTCTGAAACCAAGAGAATTTTTAGAAAATTTCACCTAGGGCTATCTATGGCGGCCCGATGCTCGAACAGATTTTCGGTGTCTCATCTGGCCATCCACGATTTGCCTGTGTAGGCTACGGCCCTGATGTCACTAGGGCGTACAGTAATCACAACACAATGCAAGATGCATGAGTCATACAATCCAATCATGCATCAATCCTGCGCATGCCATGCGCTCATGTGAGATAATCTCTAACTATCAGGGAGTCTCACATCATCCTGCCCAATGACATATGCAATGGTCAATCACATCTCATAAAAAACATGTAGATGATGTGAATGGGCATGTATCATGATGTTATGATGTCACACAGTCATAAACGGTATCAATAACCGGCGTCGACAATGTGGACTTTTAACCAATATTGCCCCCAAGGAATGGGCCACATAGAATCAAATATATAATGGGCACATGACCTCACACAAGGGCTAAATATATGAAACAAGTGGGCCCTGGTCATGGGCTTAACACATATTACAATGGGCCTTGCCCATAGGCCTCAAATACATCTGGATGGGTCGCACCCATGGGCCTCAGATATATCACAATGGGCCTCAAATATACTTCGCAAGTGAGTCACATACCTGGGTCTAATACACATCAGTATGGGCTACATCACATAGGCCTAATATATATCACTATGTCCACAATCCATGGGCTTTAAATATACAATAGGTGGGCCCTACACATGGGCCTCAAATATATACCACGGGTGAGCCTCAATGAACGGGTCACCAATACAACAAGATAGGCCTAATGACATAGACCCCATAAATATATCGAATAGGCCGCACCAATTGGGCCTTACATACATTGCAATGGGCCATGACCCATGGGCCTTAAATACATCACAATGGGCCTTGCAAAATGGGCCTCATATATATTTAAGGTGGGCCTCAACAACGGGCCTCATACACATCAAGGTGGGCCTCAATAACCGGCCTCATACACATCAAGGTGGGCCTCAACAATGGGCCTCATACACATTAAGGTGGGCCTCAACAATAGGCCTCATGCACATCAAGGTGGGGCTCAACAACGGGCCTCATACACATTAAGGTGGGCCTCGACAACGGGCCTCATACACATCAAGGTGGGCCTCAACAACGGGCCTCATACACATCAAGGTGGGCCTTAACAACGGGACTCATATACATCAAGGTAGGCCTAATCAATCATATGGGCTAAATCAATCAAATAGCCGATACGAGCGGGCCGATCAAATGGACCGATACAAATGGGCTATGCGTCATGGAGTTATACTAAGCATGTTATAAAGTAATGCCCTATCCTTACAACGCAGCTGGCCTAGACGGCTTACATACAACAAGTACGGGCCTACCAATGGGCCCTAGGGAGAGTCGCAATGCGGACATTTAACCAACATTATACTCGCAATGTGGACGTCAAACCAACATTGCTCCCAAGGTATAGCCCATAGTGAATAACATTACGTAAACCAAGTTGGGATCACACGTTGCTATGGACCTTAGGTACACCTCACTGAGCCTTAAATACATCAAATGGGCCATGTCATATGGGCCTTTTACTCATCAAATGGGCCACATCAATGGTCGCACCAATGGGCCTTATGTGCATTGCAATGGGTCATAACCCGTGGGCCTTAGATTGCATCAAATGGTTCTCGACCCATGGGCCTTATATATATCAAATGGACCTAATCCCATGGGCTTTAAAATACATCAAATGGGTCCAATCTCATGGACTTTGGAACACATCAAATGGGTCCACTCTATGGGCCCTAAATTACATCAAATGGGCCTAATCCCATGGGCTTTAAAATACATCAAATGGGTCCAATCCCATGGACCTTAGAGCACATCAAATGGGTCCACTCTATGGGCCTTAAATTACATCAAATGGGCATAATCTCATGGGCCTTGGAACACATCAAATGGGTCCACTCTATGGGCCTTAAATAGTTCAACAACTAGCTACATTCATGGACCCAATTAAATTTAACTGTGATGGGCCTCAAAAGTTCATTCATTAAGTCCAACATTTAAGGAACTAAAGGTATAAATCATTTCCTCTAAGATCTTTATAATATGGTGGGCCCCACTCCTCAAAATTTAAGCCCAAGGCCAGCATAATTATAACATGTTGCTGTCCAAAATTTGGGCACTCCATTGGAGTGGGTCCAAGGCCTCTAAAACTCTGAAAATTGAGGGTCAAGGTCCCTCATCATGCATATAATGAGAGAAAATCCAAAAAGGTGGCCCACCATCAGAAGAAATATTTTTGAATTATGATTTTTTATCAAGGCATATTGTTGGACTGCACAGCAGAAAAAATCTGGGAGTCCAACCATCTTGGCCCATTCTTTTGGATACCCAAACAGGGTCACTTGAGGCTGAAATTGCACAGAGTGATACTTCCATAGGTGGGACATGCCCCCACAAAATTTTATAATTTTTAGATATCTCTAAGTATTTTAATTAATTTAAACAAAACAAACTGTCCAGAAAAATCGGACAGACCTTGATGTCCCAAATTGATGGGCCAGTCTGGCCCTCACCACGGTGTGTACAGGGGTCCATTGGCCCTGAAATTTGGTAGGTGAGTTTTAACATAAGTGGACCACACTTTTAAAAAATTTTAGAATTTTTGAATATCTATAAATATTTTAATTTATTTACATAAATCAATCTGTCCTGAAAATCGGACTGATCTGGATACCATATTATAATGGGTCGGTCCCGCCATCACCATGGTGTGTAAAAGCGTCCATTGGCCCCAAAATTTTTTAGGTGAGTCCTACCATAAGTAGGTCATTCCCTTAAAAAATTTTATAATTTTTAAACACCCATAGGTATTTTAATAAATTTCATAAATCCAACTATCCATGGTGGAATGTTGCTGGAACAGTGCATAAAATCCAGACTGTCCACCTCACTTGGACCACACCTTTAGGACCCCAATGAAGGTCAGTTGGGGCTGAAATTTGAGAGACATCAAGATGAGATCCTCACCTTTTAGAAAAGTAGATTTAATAGGTATGAATATTCCCCCAAACAGTCTCAAAATCTGGTCCAAAAACAACTAGAAACTGTCCAGAAAATTCTGGACAGCAACATGTACTTAGATAAAATTTATTATATAAGTTAAATAAAAAGGAAAATACATTAATGGGTCACATACATCAGAAAATAAAATGAGGAAAAAGAGAGATAGAAGGACAATCCGGCCATAAAGAAAGGGGCTCCGCCACTATTGAGCCCTCCCAAGATCAATCACACCCGCACATCATACCTAGATCTATATTTACAACATGGATCATGGCCTATAATTAAAATGCATGGTAAGGATGTCATCCCCACCATGGTTATAAGGTGTAGATGATCCAAACATAATATGATATGAAATAAAACTACCATGATGGGGACCATAGAGAAAGGCCCCATGCATGGATCATGCATGCATAAGGCAGGCCATTAGGCCACAACCATGGGATTGTGTGGGATCTCCACCATTGATTGGTGGGTCCTACACTTCCCTCATGAAAGAAATAAAATATCTAGGCTATAAAAATCAAATTTTTTACATCTAGAGGAACACCAACCGTTCGATTTTCTTGCTCTTATGAGTTCCTTAGCACCTTAGCTTTGATTCCAATGAAGGAGATGGGGAATGGATGGTTAGGATGGGAGATCATGGGATAGGAAAGTGGGTCATACTTAAAGTTTTGAAAGAGAGGGAGAGGCTTGGAGAATTCTCATACGTATGGGATTTCTCTCCTTAGATTTTTTTTGAATTTGAAAATGAGAAAGAGAGAGAGAGAGAGTTGTAAAGGGAGAGAGAGATGAGTGATGGATGTGGTGAGTGATGGGTGTAAGAAAATATTAACTTTTGTGGTCATTTGTATAAGAAAAGCATGGGTGCTGTAAGAACTTTTTGACTTTGAGGCTTTTGGTGTAAGAAAGGTATGGGCTTGTAAAAGATTCTTGACTTTTATAGTTGCTTGGGAATGGGTGAAAGGTGATGTGTACTTGACATGTACTTGACATGTGATGGATTGATGGATTGATGGATTGATGTGACACCTCGTAGAGATTCTCTTGAGTTTCGCAATGCGCGGCGTTTTCTTCGCACCGAACGTTAGCCCACATCTCTTGACCAGGGTATCGTCTCGGCGCGCAAGTCGCCACATCGGAATCGCAACGACGGCGCGGTTGCTATGGTAAAGGTCTTGGATTGAGTCGATACGGGTTGACGGCATACAAATCAGGGTCGCACGCAAATATTGGTTAAGGATCGAAGGTTGCCTGAATTCGACCGGTAAGACCGCGGAAGTCTATGGAACGGTACGGTCTAGGATACGGGGCTTACAGATGTCTTCTAAAATTTAACCCCAACTGACCTTCATTGGGGTCCCAAAGGTGTGGTCCAAGTGAGGTGGACAGTTTGGATTTTCTGCACTGTTCCAGCAACATTCCACCATGGACAGTTGGATTTTTGAAATTTATTAAATTACCTATGGGTGTTTAAAAATTATAAAAATTTTTAGGGGGGTGTCCTACTTATGGTAGGACCCACCTACAAAATTTTGGGGCCAATGGACGCCTGTACACACCATGGTGATGGCGGGACCGGCCCATTATAATATGGTTTCCAGATCAGTCCGATTTTTAGGACAAATTGAATTATGTAAATAAATTAAAATATTTACAGATGTTCAAAAATTTTAAATTTTTTTAGGTGTATGGTCCACTTATGTTAGAACCCACCTACCAAATTTCAGGGCCAATGGACCCCTATACACACCGTGGTGAGGGCTGGACTGGCCCACCACGTTGGGACGTCCAGGTCTGTCCGATTTTTCTGGATAATCTGTTTTGTTTAAATTCATTAAAATACTTAAAGATATCTAAAAATTATGAAATTTTGTGGGGGTGTGGCCCACCTATGGAAGTATCACTTTGTGAAATTTCAGGCTCAAGTGATCCCGTTTGGGTATCCAAAAGAATGGGCCAAGATGGTTGGACTCCCTGATTTTTTCTGCTGTGCAGTCCAGCAATATGCCTTGATAAAAAACCATAATTCAAAAATATTTCTTCTGATGGTGGGCCACCTTTTTAGGTTTCCTCTCATTGTATGCATGATGAGGGACCTTGGCCCTCAATTTTTAGAGTTTTAGAGGCCTTGGACCCACTCCAATGGAGTGCCCAAATTTAGGACAGCAACATGTTATAATTATGTTGGCCTTGGGCTAAAATTTTGAGGAGTGGGGCCCACCATATTATAAAGATCTTAGAGGAAATGATTTATACCTTTAGTTCCTTAAATGTTGGGCTTAATGAATGCACTTTTGAGGCCCACTACAGTTGAATTTAATTGGGTCCATGAATGTAGCTAGTTGTTGAACTATTTAAGGCCTATAGAGTGGACCCATTTGATGTGTTCTAAGGCTCATGGGATTAGGCCCATTTGATGTAATTTAAGGCCCATAGAGTGGACCCATTTGATGTGTTCCAAGGTCCATGGGATTGGACCCATTTGATGTATTTTAAAGCCCATGGGATTAGGCCCATTTGATATGTATAAGGCCCATGGGTCGAGAACCATTTGATACAATCTAAGGCCCACGGGTTATGACCCATTGCAATGCACATAAGGCCCATTAGTGCGGCCCATTGATGTGGCCCATTTAATGAGTAAAAGGCCCATATGACATGGCCCATTTGATGTATTTAAGGCCCAATGGGATGTACCTAAGGTCCATTGTAATGTGTGATCCCAACCTGGTTTACGTAATGTTATTCACTATGGGCTACACCTTGGGAGCAATGTTGGTTTGACGTTCACATTGCGAGTATAATGTTGGTTAAATGTCCGCATTGCGACTCTCTATAGGGCTCATTGGTAGGCCCGTACTTGTTGTATGCAAGCCGTCTAGGCCAGCTGCGTTGTAAGGATAGGGCATTACTTTATAACATGCTTAGTATAACTCCATGACGCACAACCCATTTGTATCGGTCCATTTGATCGGCCTGCTCGTATCGGCCATTTGATTGATTTAGCCCATATGATTGATTAGGCCCATCTTGATATATTTGTGGCTTGTTGCTAAGGCCATATATGAGGCCCGTTGTTGACGCCCACCTTGATGTGTATGAGGCCCGTTGTTGAGGCCCACCTTGATGTGTATGAGACCCGTTGTTGAGGCCCACCTTAAATATATATGAGGCTCATGTTGCAAGGCCCATTGTGATAGTTGCAAGGCCCATGGGTCATGGCCCATTGCAATGTATGTAAGGCCCAATTGGTGCGGCCTATTCGATATATTTATGGGGTCTATGTCATTAGGCCCATCCTATTGTATTGGTGACCCGTCCAATAAGGCTCACCCGTGGTATATATTTGAGGCCCATGTGTAGGGCCCACCTATTGTGTATTTAAAGCCCATGGGTTGTGGCCTTAGTGATGTATATTAGGCCTATGTGATGTAGCTCATACTGATGTGTATTAGACCCAGGTATGTGACTCACCTGCGAAGTATATTTGAGGCCCATTGTGATATATCTGAGGCCCATGGGTGCGACCCATTCAGATGTATTTGAGGCCTATGGACAAGGCCCATTGTGATATGTGTTAGGCCCATGACCAGTGCCCACCTGTTTCATATATTTGGCCCTTATGTGAGGCCATGTGCCCATTATATATTTGATTATATGTGGGTCATTCCTTAGGGGCAATGTTGGTTAAAAGTCCACATTGTCGACGCCTATTATTGATACCGTTTATGATTATGTGACATCATAACATCATGATACATGCCCATTCGCATCATCTGCATGTTTGTTATGAGATATGATTGACCATTGCATATGTCATTGGGCAGGATGATGTGAGACTCCCTGATAGGTGAAGATTATCTCACATGAGCGCATGACATGTGCAGGATTGATACATGATTGGATTGTATGACTCATGCATCTTGCATTGTGTTGTGATTACTATACGCCCTAGTGACATCGGGGCCGTAGCCTCCACAGGCATATCGTGAATGACCAGATGAGACATCAAAAATCTGTTCGAGCATCGGGCCGCCATAAATGGCCCTAGGTGAAAATCCCTAAACACCTTCTTGGTTCCAGAGGATGCTCTAACGTCTAGACCGAGTGGGTAAATGAGCATTGAGTGTCGATTACCAGATGGATGCGCTCTCCACTGTGTCGTAGTCGGTTGGAAGGGGGTGCGGCCTTATCCGCCCGATGGAGTAGGCATGGCTAGGCTGAGTTTGACCAGCTCGAGGAATGGGTCCGCTATCGATGAGCCGGGTAGGTATTGGCAAACTAGTGACAGGCGGATAGTGAGGTCTTTTTCACTTATCCAGTTGTGCGTTTGATTGGGGCGGCAGGTGGTGTGAAGTATAATTGACCCCGGTGATTTCCCCAGAGAGGAACCGTACTGATATGAGGACTGACATGATATTATGACACCCCGTCACTGTTGTGCATGTGGGCGAGTACACGTGGGCGGAGGCTGATGTGGGCGAGTGTGATGTGGGTGGGGCTGAGGCCTGGACGAGCTACCACACTGGGCGAGCTACCAGCAGTTGGTAGGCTACTGTGCTGACAGGCTACTGAGTAGGAGTTGCATACTCATTCATTCATCCATTCACTATCCACTCGGGCTGGTGGTGCGCAACTAATTGTAGTGTATCTTCGTTATGGCAAGGATTTCGGTTGGGCACGCGACTAACCTGAGATCAGGAGTTTACCACGTTGAGTCAGACTATCCAATTTTAGGTATGGAACTTGTTTGGATAGAGGTTCCTTGTGGTGGACCCCGTAGCCTGCAATACTACGTACTATCATCCCGACATCACACTCCAGCATGGTCATTCCATTACCACCATATACTACATATTCCATTATATCTTCGGCATGTGCCATTGTGGATTGTTATGTTTCTGTATTCCTGTGACTTAGATGAGAGTGATGATATTTGTTAGCTCTTTCGAATTGTGTATTACATTATATCCTTGTCATTCGACATTTGATTATCTATGACTCATCATTTGTATACTTGTCCTATATTGCGTATTCTAATATTGATTTACTTATGGACTTGTTCATACTTCCGTTTATTCTGTTATCCCATGATTATAATCTTGTCAGTATTTCTATTTATGCTGATAATTCCTGCTCTTATCAGTGTTTCTGCTTATTCAGCCATTGTATGGTTTATGGATTAATAACTTTCCGGTATTGTATAATTATGATATTGTATTGAATACTTGACACTTATCTCGTGCACACACTTACACCACCCTCTAAGCTTTCTATAAGCTTATGCACGATAGATGCGTGCAGGTGATGTTAGGTCACAGCAGCATTGAGCTTGGAGCGTGCAACTATTTCCTAGAGCTTTGATTTTGACATATATATTTTCCTTTCATCATTGTATTCAAATGATTATATTAGTGGATATGTGATGATGATGTTGTCTTTATGATTTGGGTAAACTTGTGATTATGCTTATTACTAGTTAAATGTATAAAAAAAATCCTCCTTGTAGGATCCCAGGATCGAAAATCTGGCATATGAATGCTAGGAGCCGAGAATGGGGTACTATAGAGGCTATCGGCACCGAATTCGGCGATCGGGATTCCAGTGAATCAGATTTCTGGGTTTGGGACGTGACAAAAGTTGGTATCAGAGCATAACTTGGGAATACCTGGAGATAACATCACATATTTGCTAATAGTTATCCTTCACTCTATGATTGTTAAGAACTTAGAATGATTAGATCCCCGAGTTCAAATAACTTAGAGATTTTCTGATATAGTTCCCTACCGTTGAGATTGAGGCTGTATAGTGTTCCAGTTCGATCGTTTCTAATCCAGGATTTAAAGTTCTGTTGGATCATCGTAGTGTTGGCGAGGCGTTTTGGAAGCAGAGGATTGGGATTCAGAGGTATTGTTTCCATCTTTTAAGTGTTTGATTATGTTGGCATGTTGTGTTCGGATAAGATTTTCCTCCCTTGGTAAGCTCTGTATTGGTTATGTTGTGGTTTAAATTTCGAGGATGAAATTTTTATTAGGAGGAGAGAGTTGTAAGCCCCGTATCCAAGACCGTACCATTCCATAAACTTCCGCGGTCTTACCGGTCGAATTCCAACAACCTTCGACCCTTAACCAATATTTGCGTGCGACCCTAATTCGTATGCCGTCAACCCGTATCGACTCAACCCAAGACCTTTACCATAGTGACCATGCCGTCACTGCAGTGGGAACCGCATCTCTTGACCAGGATATCTCTTGACCAGGGTATCGCCCACGGGTTATGACCCATTGCAATGCACATAAAGCCCATTGGTGCGGCCCATTGATGTGGCCCATTTAATGAGTAAAAGGCCCATATGACATGGCCCATTTGATGTATTTAAGGCCCAATGGGATGTACCTAAGGTCCATTGCAATGTGTGATCCCAACCTGGTTTACGTAATGTTATTCACTACGGGCTACACCTTGGGAGCAATGTTGGTTTGACGTCCACATTGCAAGTATAATGTTGGTTAAATGTCCGCATTGCGACTCTTCCTAAGGCCCATTGGTAGGCCCGTACTTGTTGTATGCAAGCCGTCTAGGTCAGCTGCATTATAAGGATAGGGCATTACTTTATAACATGCTTAGTATAACTCCATGACGCACAACCCATTTGTATCGGTCCATTTGATCGGCCTGCTCGTATCGGCCATTTGATTGATTTAGCCCATATGATTGATTAGGCCCATCTTGATATATTTGTGGCTTGTTGCTAAGGCCATATATGAGGCCCGTTGTTGACGCTCACCTTGATGTGTATGAGGCCCGTTGTTGACGCCCACCTTGATGTGTATGAGGCCCGTTGTTGAGGCCCACCTTGATGTATGAGGCCTGTTGTTGAGGCCCACCTTGATGTGTATGAGGCCCGTTGTTGAGGCCCACCTTGATATGTATGAGGCCCGTTGTTGAGGCCCACCTTGATGTGTATGAGGCCCGTTGTTGAGGCCTACCTTAAATATATATGAGGCCCATGTTGCAAGGCCCATTGTGATGTATGCAAGGCCCATGGGTCATGGCCCATTACAATGTATGTAAGGTCCAATTGGTGCGGCCTATTCGATATATTTATGGGGTCCATGTCATTAGGTCCATCCTATTGTATTGGCGACCCGTCCATTGAGGCTCACCCATGGTATATATTTGAGGCCCATGTGTAGGGCCCACCTATTGTGTATTTAAAGCCCATGGGTTGTGGCCTTAGTGATGTATATTAGGCCTATGTGATGTAGCCCATACTGATGTGTATTAGACCCAGGTATGTGACTCACCTGTGAAGTATATTTGAGGCCCATTGTGATATATCTGAGGCCCATGGGTGCGACCCATCCAGATGTATTTGAGGCTTATGGGCAAGGCCCATTGTGATATGTGTTAGGCCCATGACCAGGGCCCACCTGTTTCATATATTTGGCCCTTATGTGAGGCCGTGTGCCCATTATATATTTGATTCTATGTGGGTCATTCCTTGGGGGCAATGTTAGTTAAAAGTCCACATTGTCGACGCCGGTTATTGATACCGTTTATGAGTATGTGACATCATAACATCATGATACATGCCCATTCGCATCATCTGCATGTTTGTTATGAGATATGATTGACCATTGCATATGTCATTGGGTAGGATGATGTGAGACTCCCTGATAGGTGGAGATTATCTCACATGAGCGCATGACATGCGCAGGATTGATGCATGATTGGATTGTATGACTCATGCATCTTGCATTGTGTTGTGATTACTGTACGCCCTAGTGACATCAGGGCCGTAGCCTCCACAGACATATCGCGGATGGCCAGATGGGACATCGAAAATCTATTCGAGCATCGGGCCGCCATAGATGGCCCTGGGTGAAAATTCCTAAACACCCTCTTGGTTTCAGAGGATGCTCCAACGTCTAGATCGAGTGGGTAAATGAGCGTTGAGTGTCGATTACCAGATGACTGCGCTCTCCACTGTGTCGTGGTCGGTTGGAAGGGGGTGCGGCCTTACCCGCCCGAGGGAGTAGGCATGGCTAGGCTGAGTTTGATCAGCTCGAGGAATGGGTCCGCTATCAACGAGCCGGGTAGGTATTGGCAGACTACTGACAGGCGGATAGTGATGTCTTTTTCACTTATCCAGTTGTGCGCTTGATTGGAGCGGAAGGTGGTGTGAAGTGTAATAGATCCCGGTGATTTCTCCAGAGAGGAACCGTACTGATATGAGGACTGACATGATATTATGACACCTCATCACTGTTGTGCATGTGGGCGGACACACGTGGGCGGACGCTGATGTGGGCGGGTGTGATGTGGGCGGGTGTAACGTGGGCGGGGCTGAGGCCTAGGTGAGCTACCACACTGGGCGAGCTACCGGCGGCTGGAAGGCTACTGTGCTGACAAGCTACTGAGTAGGAGTTGCATACTCATTCATTCATCCATTCACTATCCACTCGGGCTGGTGGTGCGCAACTAATTGTAGTGTATCTTCGTTATGGCAAGGATTTCGGTTGGGCGCGCGACTAACCTGAGATCAGGAGTTTACCATGTTGAGTCAGACTATCCAATTTTAGGTATGGAACTTGTTTGGATAGAGGTTCCTTGTGGTGGACCCCGTAGCCTGCAATACTACGTACTATCATCCCGACATCACACTCCAGCATGGTCATTCCATTACCACCATATACTACATATTCCATTATATCTTCGGCATGTGCCATTGTGGATTGTTATGTTTCTGTATTCCTGTGACTTAGATGAGAGTGATGATATTTGTTAGCTCTTTCGAATTGTGTATTACATTATATCCTTGTCATTCGACATTTGATTATCTATGACTCATCATTTGCATAGTTATCCTATATTGCGTATTCTAATATTGATTTACTTATGGACTTGTTCATACTTCCGTTTATTCTGTTATCTCATGATTATAATCTTTTCAGTATTTCTGTTTATGCTGATAATTCCTGCTCTTATCAGTGTTTCTGTTTATTCAGTCATTATATGGTTTATGGATTAGTAGCTTTTCGGTATTGTATGATTATGATATTGTATTGAATACTTGACACTTATCTCGTGCACACACTTACACCACCCTCTAAGCTTTCTATAAGCTTATGCACGATAGATGCGTGCAGGTGATGTTAGGTTACAGCCGCATTGAGCTTGGAGTGTGCAACTGTTTTCTGGAGTTTGATTTTGACATATATATTTCCCTTTCAGCGTTGTATTCAAATGATTATATTAGTGGATATGTGATGATGATGTTGCCTTTATGATTTGGATAAACTTGTGATTATGCTTATTACTAGTTAAATGTACAAAAAAAATCTTCCTTGTAAGATCATAGGGTCGAAAATCTGCCATATGAATGCTAGGAGCCGAGAATGGGGTACTACGGAGGCTGTCGGCACCAGATTCGACAATCGGGATTCCTGTGAATCCGATTTCCGGGTTTGGGGCGTGACAGGTCACCTTATGGTAATATGGGATTTCCTCTAGATGTATATTTTAACTTATGCTTTCCTTCAAGATATATTTTGAAAAGGCCGAGCTAAAAGTCCTAGAAGGGGAGGGGTGAATAGGATTATGCCAAATTAAAATTTAAATGCAGAATTAATGAAATAACTAGAACAAGATATTACTTATCAATCTCAAATAACATTAATAAATAGCAGCCTCAAATGCATAAGTATTGAGAGGTTAATACAGATGTTGTTCTAAGGACAACCTTGCACCCAAAACTAATGGCTTATGGTAGGACAACCTGATTTTTAGAATGGTCTGTGTATCAAAGTCTTAAACCAATACAGAGGAATAAAGAATAAAATATAAATAAATATCTACTGCTATTACAACATTCACCACATGTGCACAAAATAAATTACAATAATTCACCACAAATACACAAAAATAAATATTCACTACAACTATAGCAATTATAGTGATTCGCTTGTGTGTACACCAACTATTAGAAAATAGTCACACAACTACTCGACTCCCAATATCCTCACCCACGGGATATTGACTTTCAGTATAAAATAGGTTTTCCTAAGCTCATCCAAAACCTTCACAATTGTGTTTTCAAAGGACTACCACAATTAAAAACCCCACACACTTAGATTTTCTGGGTATCTCAGTAAAAACAAAAAATGAAAGATTTTATGACATCTTACAAATTAAATACAGAAAATTGAAATGTACTTATCTAAAGATTCTCTTTCTGATGAAGCTCGGAAGAACCAATTTGACGTAGATGTTCAATGTCCAATCTCACATATGAAAGGGTTCTTAGGTCTAAATAATTTTTAGATTAAATCAACCTGGGCTAGCTTGATTTGATTTTGATCTAAAAAAGGATTAAATCAATATTCCCTTTTCAAAAGAAATACAATTGAATAGAGATCACAAAATTAAATGCAAAAAAGCTATTAAAAGAATCTTAAATACTAACCAACTAGCTTCTAGAATGTGGGGACAAGTTTCTTAGGGTTGTGACTTGAATAGCTTTGAATGAATTTAAAAAAAATCTGAAAATCATCCTCAATTTATTGGCAAAAATATTATTCACATGACTTCTCATTAGAGTTTATTCGGCAGCTACAGGGAGTGCGATGGTGGACAGGTATTTATGGGCAATGATAATGCCTGTAATGTTGTGGCTGTCGGTATGGTATGCATCAAGATATTTAATGGAATGGAGCGTACCTTGACTGATGTGAGGCATGTTCCTAACATAAAGAAGAATTTGATATCAATTGGTGCACTCAAGGCAATTAGGTGCAATTTCACTGATTTCAATGGTATCCTTAAGGTTTCTAAAGGAGCGCTCGTAGTTATGAGAGCACAAGAGTATGGTAATCTTTACACGTTGATCGAGATCACTTCAACAGGTGGAGCTGCAACAGCTGTAGTGAATTTCACGTTTACACGTATGTGGCATGCATGTCTGAGCCACATGATCGAGCGGGGCATAAAGGTACTTTCTGATCGGTGTTTAATTTCATTTTTTAAAAGCATTGATATAAATATATGCGAGTATTGTATATACGGTAAACAATCTTGATTATCTTTTAAATCTGAAAATTATGCATATAAAAGAGTGCTTGATTATGTGCATTCTGACGTATGGGGGTCGTTGCCCATTGTTTCCACCAGAGAGTCGTCGTGGTTTGTTACATTCATTAATGACTATTTTCGAAAAGTTTGGATTTATTTCATGAAACATAAATTCGAGGTTTTCACTAATTTCAAACAATGAAAGGCCATGGTAGTGGAAAATTAGATAGGGCGAAAGGTAAATGTTTCAAGGATTGATAATGGTGGTGAATTTAATCAATTTTGTAAGAATGAATGGATCATAAGGTATAACACAGCGTGCCACATACCCTAGTAAAATGGTGTGGCTGAATGGATGAATCGGACTCTCTTAGAGAGGGCCGAAATGCATTATTAGTAATGCTGTATTGGGTAAGGACTTATGGACTGAGGACATGACTTGTTATTTGGTGAATCGGTTCACTTTCATGACAATTGATTGTAAGATTTCAGAGGAAGTATAAAGTAGTCAGAAAGTAAACTACTCAGGATTGCGTATATTTTGTTGTAAGGCTTACTCTCATGTACTATTAGTTGAGAGAGATAAACTAGACTAAATAGTCAAAAAGTATATTTTTGTTAGCTACGATGGTGTTGTGAAGTGATACATGATATATGATTGAGTCACATGTAAAGTCATTATTGGTAGGGGCGTTAAATTCAAGGAAGGCTCTCTATTCCGCAAGAATGATCAGGAGGAGAAAAAGAACTGGAAAGGTTGGTCATAGATATTTAAATTGACACAGATGACACTTAGGCTGAGATAGATACGCAGATAGAGGTACATGAGCAGGTGGATTAGCCACCTATAAGAAATCCGTCGCGAGACAGTAGGTTACCGACAAGATACGTGGATAACTCCAATATCATAGATGCCCTCGTTACAGATGTTAAAAAGTGAAAGATAACAATAGATGATGAGATGGACACTTTGTACAAGAACGAAACATGTGAGCTGGTGACGCTTCCAGTGGGTCGAAAAGCGATTGGGGTGAAAGTTGATATTCAAGAAAAAATATGATAGATATAAAGCAAGGTTGGTAGCGAATGGTTATGCTTAGAGAGAATGTATGGACTTCACAGAGATATTTACACCAGTAGTAAAACAAGTGTTTATTAGATTCGTGTTAACGTTAATTGCCCAATACGATCTCGAGATAGAACAGATGGACATGAAGACTACATTTCTGCATGAGAAATTAGAAGAACAGATCTGCATTAAGTAACTGTTGAGTGTCAAATATTGTATATTTCTCTTGTTTACCTCTTGGTTTAATGGACATGATAATAGTTAATGGTATATTTTATACATGTTTGTATTGCGAGGTGAATCTAAGAGCTTGGATTGAAAAGAATAATAAAAGCATGGATTTGATACTCAAGAATTACTAAGGTAAATGATGGATCTTAAGAGACCAAGAATAAAGAATTCACATGCTAAAGTTCCAAAGAAACCAATTACAAAAGATGAAGAAAGGGCTCAAAAGATTTTAAAATTCGCAGCTGAAAACATGATAATTTTGTTTATCCAAACCGCACAAAATAGTCCAGCAACCAACGATAAAATTCAAAGTTAATTCGGTTCAATCAAAAGATAATTCGATCCGGCTGAATGAAGGACAAAAAGCTCCAGCGAAGAACGATGAATTTTATAGTTAATTTAGTTCGACCGAGAATTAATTTTTTCCAATCGAAATTGAAGTTCGGTCTAACGGAACCCAAGCTCGATCCGATCGAAATCGAGCAACTGCTGAAAAAATCTTGTCATGATTCGAACTTGACTTCGGTTCGATTGAAGCGTAATGCGGCTACATAATTTTGAGGCGGTTTTAAGGTCGGTTTACAAAAATTCTAAGGTGGCGCAAAAGATAGTATTTCACAACTATAAATAGGACTCCTTATGATGTCTCAAACCATCTTCTAGGGTTTAAGGAGTGGAGTGAAAGGGTGGAGAAGCCTCTGAAGAGTTTTTCTTCCTCTTCCTTAGTTTATTTTCGTATTTTATTTAAGAATTTTTAGTTCAATCATATCTATGGTTAGCTAAACCTCTTACCTAGGGCTCAGAGGTAAAACTTGTAGCGTGATGAGATGTTTATCTTGCTTTGATTCTTATTTATGTTAAACTTTATTGAATTTTAGTTTGATATTAAAGGAATATTTTCAGTTTATTTATTTATTTATTATTACTCAAATTATAATAGATGTTGTGATAGCTTTGGATATCTTCTTTTCTTGTTCTGAGGTTGTGAGATTGGTAAATTTTATTGTTCATCATCGTCTCCTGGGCATAGTAGGTAATGAAATTTCTTTCAATCATCACAATTCTCCTCTATTGAGAATTAGGTCAATGAAAAGTTTATATTTGATTTAAATTGTCTTATCTTCCAATTGGATAAGATAGGACTCCAATTCCAATTGTGTTCCTTAAATCAAGTAAGATAACATCTTGATAGATACAAATGGATCTTTAGCACCCTAGTTCCCACCTTTAAATTCATAAGTTTTAATCAACATTATTCATGCTCACTTTCAATTATTTTAGAATTCATATTTAGATCTTCTTCTAGTTCTAGTTCTAGTTATTTTCAGAATATGTACAAGTTTAGTCCATATGGATTCGATCTCGGTCTTACCGAGTTATTAATACATCGCGACCTTACACTAAGGGTTGTAAACATCAACCAAAGGGCTACAAAATTAAATGGGTAGAGAACAATGTTTATAGGTTAAAAGGTCGTTATATGGCCTAAAATAGTCACCTCGGCAGTAGTATAAAAAGTTTGATTCTTTCATTTTGAGTGAGAAATTTACTAGGAGTGATACGATCATTGTGTCTATTACAAGACACTGAGTAATGACAAGTTCATCATGCTAGTATTATATGTTAATGACATGTTGATCCCAATCATAACATGTTTGAAATTAATGTACTAAAAAATCAGCTATCAGGTATATTCGAGATGAAAGATCTGGGGGTTGCAAAGAGGGTTCTCGGCATATTCATAGAGACAGAAAGAGAAGCAAGCTTTGGTTATTTTGGACAGAATACCTTAAGAAGTTGTTGATCAAGTATGATATGGATAAGACAAATTCGGTTAGAACAATGTCCTAAATCAAGTGAGGAAAAAGCAGGATATGTCTCGTGTGCATTAATTGAATGCTATCGACAGTTTAATGTATGTCATGGTCTGTACGAGACCAGATATTTCACAGGCAGTTAGTGTTGTGAGCAGATACATGTCAAACTTCGACAAATAATATTGAAAAGTGGTGAAATGGCTACTTTGATACATTCAATGTATAAAAGACTACGTCTTAACTTTTGAGAAGACATTGGCTAAGTGAGTTGGCATATGAATTCAGATTACGTAGTAGTGTGGATTTCAGAAATTTGACTTCAGGTTACTCGTTTATGCTAGCGGGTGGAGCAATCAGTTGGATATCAAAGCTTCATTTTGTGATGACTCTTTCCACAATCGAAGCTGAGCATATGGTGGTGACAGAGGGCTTTCAAAGAATGTATAATTTGGTTGAAAAGCATGATAAATCAATTAGAGCTTCAGCAGGAAGCCGTGCTAATTAATTGTGACAGTGAGAGCACTATTAATTTGGCTAAAAACTTTGTTTATCATTTACGTACTAAACACATTGATAGTCGTCACCATTTTATCTGATAGGTGCTTGAGGAATGGGGCGTGACTTTAGAAAAGATTCACACGGGCATGAATCTAGTGGACATACTCACCAAGGTAGTTCCTACAAAGAATTAAGTTTTGTGTAACGTTTCTAGATTTAGTGAATGCATAAAAGGAAGACGAAGTGTGCACGATAAGCGATGATGGAGATATGATGTAGGGTACAATTAGAGAATGAGCAAAGAAGCTATGAAGGATGAAGATTGAAGACATGATGAAGGTTGTTGATAGATGTCTTAAATCTGTAATTCAATAGTCTGTCGATGATAGGTTTGATGCCATCGAACAGGCTTCAATGTCATTAAAGTCGGGTCGATGCCATTGAGATTTTTCAGAATAAACCGATTTGGTTGTTGGACACTTTGATGCCCTTTACGATGCCATCGAAGATCGTTCGATGCCATCGAAGGCCTGATAGATGTCATCGGTAATATCTGAATTTTCATGTTTTGTCAGTGGAACGTTTTGGTACTTTTTTTTTTTTTTAAATGTCATTGAAGTGTGTTCGATGTCATCGAACGATTCCGCATAGATTTTCGCAGATTTGTTTCTGATTTTAATTGAGATTCTCCTAGAGGTTATATATTTGGGTGTAATTGAAATTGAGAGGTATCTAAGGCTTTTTAATTTGTTTATAAGGTTTCAAGGGCTTGTAAGGGAGATTCGAGGCTTGTTTGAATTGGATATTCTCTTTATATTTTATAATTTTCTGCTTTCATAGTTCTTTCTGTTGCTTTATGCCGTAATTTTTGTCCGCAATAATTTTTTCACATTAAATTCATTGTGCTTGCTCAGTGCAATTGGATTACTTCACTTAATTCACCTATACGTACTTCCGCAGCCCCAAGAAGACTCTAATATCATGTGACAAAGGAAAATGTATAAACATGGAAAGGATATATGCTACTGAGGTGGTACAAGTATTTTAATGGTGCACAAGACCACACATGTATATACACCACTGCCCATCTACGAAGAAAGTTGAAGAAGTAATGGCACCTTTCGTGTGGGCGTTTACATTATTAAAATTAAGAGACCTCTATCAGTGAAGGGTTAAAATATTCTAGTATTAGAGGCTCTCTTTGAAATCCTATCCTGGCACGGTCCATTATATAAACGGCTTGGATGGATGGAACATGATCTCAATAAAAAGGGGCAGTACGCTACCTAGAGCATAACAAGGAAGAGGTCTCCAGTCCAACAGGTTGAACGATATTTTACGGTTCACCCATTAGATAACTTCTAAACTGTCGTATTAACAAAAAATCTTACCCGTTCAATAGATTCGAACCATCATGGATATTACCTTTCAAAAACAAATCAGATCACAATCATCACGTTTATCATGCTTACGTTTGTTACTTTCAATATATGGAAATTATTTCATTTTATGATGTCCAAATAATGATTTATCGGTATTATTATTTCACATGTTGATTCTCATGGTATGGAATATCTATTGGACGGATTGGATTTGTCACTTAAATTACAGATTATAATTTATCCACTAGATGGACGCGAGTTATGGTCCAACCTGTTGGACCTGAGAATCTCTCCTTAGGAGGTATTAGTAGCTGGAAAGTAGGAAACTTTGCAACAAGTACAAATACCCCCACCCACCGCCTTTCATCTGCGCTTCTCATTCTTTCTCTTCTCTGTCTTTCCTCAAAGAAGAAGAAGATCATCCAGATGGCCCACCATGCAGAATCATCAGATTCGTAAGAATCCTCTCTCTCTCTCTCTCTCTCTCTCTCTCTCTCTTTCTGTCTTATGATTGTTGAATGTTGGCTGATTTTGTGTGGTGGTGGTTATGATGATGATGATGGGTGGGCCAGGAAGAAGAAGGATTTCAGCACGGCCATCCTTGAGAGGAAGAAGGCTCCGAATCGTCTGGTCGTTGATGAGGCGACCAACGACGACAATTCCGTCGTAGCCATCCATCCCGACACCATGGAGAAGCTCCAGCTCTTCCGTGGCGATACCATCCTCATCAAGGTACCCTCTCCTTCTTTTTCTATTTACGATGATGCCACTGCAATTCCTCCTCCTCCTCCTCCTCCCCTCCCTTTCTCTATCTGCGTTTTTAGGGTTGGAGAAGGGATTTGATGTTCTTCGTTAATTCTTTTATGGGGTGTGGGGTAATGAGGCGTGCAGGTTACACGAGTGGGGTCCGATCCGGACTGTTGATCTGGTGGGAAGCACCGTGGATGGGTTAGGTGCCGGAAATCTGGGCGGTTGGATGATCATATCTGTCCAAGCTTTGGCCTTTTTATCAATGGATGTAGATCCTTGATGTGTTTTGGCCTTTTTTAACACTGGATGTGGATTGTTGGTGTAATTTTCTATGAACAATCTTTTTCTAGGGTATCAATCCAGGTTTAGGAGACTTTTAGGATATTCGTTATCCATGGCAGGGCCCATCAGTACAACGGTCTGGATCACTGAGCAGTGGGCCCTGGTGGTTAATACTGTGTGATTTAGGGCACACTACATGCCTATGCCTACTTATAATGGGAGCCGATTCAGTGAGGCAGGGGCCTCACCAAACACTATAAGGCCCTGACGTTGCAAGATTTGATTGGGCTACATGTCGCTGTCGAAAATGGGACCATGCAAGGCATGTTTGGAACTGGTTAGGTCATGTACGTCTCGACCGACGTTACACAAGGCTGGTCCAATCAAACCTTGCCACGTCAGGTCCTTACCACGCCCGATGAGGCCCCGGCCTCACTGAATCCGCTCCCACTTATAACTCGATATAAAAAAGAACAGAAGCGGGAGGGTGTGTGCTGTAAAGGCCGTTGCGAGGCTGTAAAGGCCATAATGTAAAGGTGACAGTGGCAACTGTCACATGTTACGGGGTCGTAATGGCCATAACAGCTGTTATGGGAATAATGACTTGTAATTGTTGTTAATGGCCCGTTACATCTCTTCTAAAGGCCTTAACAACGTCGAAATGGTCTATTATGGGGCAGATATTTGTAAGAGCTGCTAGTCCTGCATTGTAAAGTTAATGGTGGTGACTGTTATGGCCACCATTACCGTTATGGAATACCTTAGGGAGGGTTGTTCATCTGGTTGGCCCCACTTCAGATAGGGCAGAGTTGAAAAATCTCATGAATTGGACAATCCTAGGCTTCACAACTGTCCAACTGATGACCAATTTGGACAGTGCTGCTGTTAACTTGTTATCCTTTACCATTCGGTATGCAGGTCACTGATTTGGATGTTTAAGATCATATTGTCATCAGAGTTTTGGGCATGCCCGTCGGCCCCATCGATATTGGGGCCTATCAGATGAATGGTATAGATTGTTAGACCACTGTATCATTCGTCTGATATTTGTGCGAGTGCATGATAAACAGCATTGTGAGCAGTGTGAAGGTCAGATTACATCATTTTTGTATAAAAGTTTTTGGAAAATTAGAAGTTTCTAATGGTGGGCATTAGAAGTCCTTGAAGAATTTTGGTTTTCCAATGAATTCTTTTGAAAATAGCAGTTTGGATTCTACCACATCAGTTTATTTTTTGTGCTCTTTTTGACTGATTTTATCTTTTATTTTTATTTTTGTTGGGCATATTTGATAAAGATAGTGTTTTCAGGGCCTACTCGCATGCTCACCAAAGTGGATATTTACATGATATTTGGGGAATCAGGTTTTGTTTGATCATATATCCATTTTCTCCACACGGAGGTCCTAAATAGGATATGCAAAATGTACTTTCTTTTGGCCTTGAAACCTGAGAATGAAAACCAACTATTGGGTCTTTTACCTATCTGTTGTTGATTTCTCTTCTACCTTGCAAAAACTGTATTGTTTCTCTTCTCATTCTTGCTCCTCCTTCCTATATTCATCCTCCATCACCCGAAAACTCCCAACTAGCCAGCTGGAACAGAGGAAACTTCATCAGAGGCGAGATTATTCATTATGAACCTGATGTTAAAAACAATGCATCAGAGGTGGGGGAGTTGAGCTCCCTGTTGGATCATATCAAATTTTGCTATCCAACTGTTGGTGATAATGATAAGATGTGTTGGCAGCTGGAGAGTTTGGGATGCTTCTCGGTCCGTTCCTTCTACAAGTGGCAAGTCTGAGATAGTGGTGAAAACTCCAGTGGTGTAGCTGCTACCAATTTTATCTGGTCATATGGTGTGCTGCCGAAAGTTGTGGCCTTTGCTTGGTTGGTTGGCCAAGGCAAGGTTTTGATAGTGGATAATCTTCAGAAAAGGGGAATGGTCCTCCCAAACATTTGCCTTATGTGTATGGCTGATTCTGAATCTATTAGCCACCTCTTTATGCATTGTTTGGCAGCAATCTCTTTGTGGAATGTTATCCTATCCTATCCATGTTCCGGGTCAAGTGGGTCTGCCCAAATTTCATTGATTTATTCCTATTGTCTTGGCACGGGGTTCAGCTCAAAGAAGACTTGAAAATCCTTTGGCGTTTGCGTCTCTTGGTGGGGCTTTGGGTCATCGAGGAATGGGGGATGCTATAGGAACATGAGTCACTCTATGGGAAGTGTAATCTTGAAATCAAAGGGCATGATTATTGAATGGGCCTCAAGCTTGAAAGGGGAAATTGATTATTCTTTTATCATGTCATTTGTTTGGGTGGCTGCCTATCCTCTTCCTGTACAGCTTTTGCCTTTTGGCGCTTGTCTATAATATTCTTTTCGTTACCCTTAAAAAAAAAACAATGCATCCAATCTAGGCGAAGGTTCTTTAGAGTTAGAATTTTGAAAGGGGAAATTGATTATTCTTTTATCATGTCATTAGTTTGGGTGGCTGCCCATCCTCTTCCTGTACAGCTTTTGCCTTTTGGCGCTTGTTTATAATATACTTTTCGTTACCCTTAAAAAAAACAATGCATCCAATCTAGGCCAAGGTTCTTTAGAGTTAGAATTTTGCAAGCTTGATGTTGTTTTGTTATGCTTTTTGGAAATTAAGTGAGATTATTCATTATGAATCTCAATTTTTAGACAATCTAATGTTAAAAATAATGCATCTAAACTAGGCCCAGGGTTCTTTAGGGTTAAAATTTTGCAAGGTTGATGTTGTTTTGTGAGGTAGATGAGTTTGAAGGTTGTCCTTGAAAGTACAATTTTCTTTTTCTTTACCCTTTTTTTGTGGGGGGGGGGGGTGTGTTCCTATGAGAGATAGGTTCTTCAATTCTAGAAACCTACCTAGGGTTTCTGAGGAAAATGCGATGCTTGGTATCTTGGTGATGAGTTTGCAATGTTCTAATTCTTCCTGATTTGTTATTTTCCTCTTTGTGGCTATTTAGGGTAAGAAAAGGAAGGATACGATCTGCATTGCTCTTGCAGATGATACATGTGATGAGCCTAAGATCCGGATGAATAAGGTGGTAAGGTCGAACCTTAGGGTTAGGCTTGGCGATGTGGTTTCTGTCCACCAGTGTCCAGATGTAAAGTACGGACACCGGGTGCATATACTGCCGGTGGATGATACCATAGAAGGCATAACTGGGAACCTGTTTGACGCGTTTTTGAAACGTGAGTTTGTTACCATTTTGTTGCATTTCTATTTGCTGTTGTTCTCCTTTTTTGTCTCTATTGAATTATTGAATTTGAGTTGTATTTATTTATTTATTATTTTTTTTTGCGTGGCATTTTTAAGTTGTTCTAATGGTTGTTTATTATAATTAATATTATGGACTTTTAGCGGGGAGCTTTAGGGACTTGATTAGGTTGGTTAATGGTGCTACTTCTTTGTTTAGTTAACTTTAGTAGGAAACTATGCTTATCATGATATTTCTGTTGGGTTTATACTCATTTTTAGGATTTGTGTTATGCTCGTGAGTTTCTTCTCTTTTGAGTCGTCTATGGAGAATTCATGTTCAAAATACACCTTAGTAGTGTCCAAGCAGTTATTTGTGTGTTTCATGTTTAAATTGATAAAAAGAAGGAAATCATGATTAAGTCTTATTTTTGCTTTTTAAGTTAATGGGTCTTAGTCCAACCTTGTTTATAGGAGTTGGAGCTATCTTTTTCCTAAATAGAGGACCATTATGTAGAGAAGAGTCAAGACATAAGATACCAAAAATGTTTTGTTCTCTAACTGAGCTTTATTATTATTATTTTTTTAACAACAACAACAACAACAACAATAGTGGAAGAACTGGTGTTTTGATTTGATCAGGTCAATTTCAAGGGCCTGATTGGTTGGATGCAAACTGTGTGTCCAGACAAGGAGTTGTCCATTTTCTACCATGAGTTTTGTATCTTTATGATATCCTTTTTTGGATCCATGAGTAGAGGGTAGTAAAGGAGTAGACCTTCTTGAGCAATTGAATAAACCTTAAACTTTAACCTAGGAAGCTACCCCTAACTTCAGAGTAAAAGAAATGCCTTTTTTTGTCTATTGGAAACATATACCAAAATCTGGGAAACAACAGTAACCACAATTGCCTAGACCCCGGAGGTCTAATATCACGGTTTATAGTACTTAGCAATGGATGAGGGTTTAGTCCACAACTCAAAATTTAGTAAAACAAAACCTTTTGGTTGTAATCCTAAAGCTTCTATTAATGTATTGTTCAATTAATAGAAGCCACTATATATTTTTGCTTAACCATATCTTGTTTGAACTAGAGAAACACGATTTTTCTTATTTATGGAATTGAAATCCTAGAGTAAGAACTAACAATGTCCAACAAAAACAAAATAGACATTACAAGTCAGCATAGTTGTCAAAATCCCATGATTTACAATGTACTATTTGAGTCAAATCTTAGGCAAAACTATTTGAATCCCACCTTGAATCCCCTTTTAAGTGAATGCTATGCTTTATGATTTAGTTATACTTGTTTCTCATCTTTTTTAGGATGTGTTTCGTGGCAATGAATATCATGATATTTTTGCACCAATTACATTGATTAATCATTAAATATCATGGAATTTCTGAATTTCATGATATTTGTTGCAACCAAAAGCAGTCGTCTGTGTGTGTGTGTGTGTCGAACTTCAACACCTTGCATTTGATGAGTACCCTTTAGGTTATGAGATATCCCAAAAATCAGCCGTATACGGAACTCAGGTGGGCCATACCATCTAAAACCATGTTAAGATATGCCTAAAACATAAAAAAGTGCTTGGTGGGGTCCACCTGAGTTTTGGATGCAGCTGAAACTTGGTATGACTCCTCATCCAAGTGGGACACACATAATGGATCGGCTGGATTCGTGAACCACATTTCGGTGGGCCTAATAAATGATTCTGAATGTTTTGATAGGAGAGTAACCCCTCTCAACTTTTGTATATGGTGTCGCCCACCCAAGTCATAGATTGACTTATTTTTAAGCCTGTGGCCCACCATGGAATGGTGTATCTGACTGATGGGGTTGATGTTCGACACACATCACGGTGGGGCCCACATAGTTCGACCTCATGGGAAGTTCCCATGAGGTTGACCTCATATTACCATTTCCCTATATATATAACACATGAAAAGATATAAGTATATTAGAAAAGATTAAGAACTCATCAATCATCCATTTAGCATCAACATGTACTGAAAAGTAATATATATATATATATATATATATATTATCGTGATATTATCAATTGAGATGATGTATATGGTATACATATCATGATAATAAAGGATTCTTGTCTTTTTCCTTTGTTTTCTTTTGTTATTTTTTGAAAAATTTACCTTAAAAGACATACAAGATTCCTTCAAAATTTGTATTCTTTTGTACCTTTCTTGTGTAAAATTATGTTAGAAAAATGGCATTCGGTTCCATTGTGAATAAAACGATATCTTGATTTCTTTGTTTTGGGTCTTTGAATATCAAAATCCCCAAATCTCCTCTCTTTCTCTCAAAAGAAAAAAGATGAGGATATTTTTAACAGGGGAGAGCCTTTCTCATATTTTATGAGCAAATTGGTACAAAGAAAAAGAAGAAATTGATAAAAAATAATAAAAATTTGATTTTTAAAGTTTTTGGGGCCCATTTAGGCAACCCACGATTATCTTACAATTTGTACAATTCGATATGATTGTTGTACGATTCGATATGATTTGTACGATAATCGTGTGATTATTTAGGATTCGCGATTTGGGTGCACAATTCAAATCGTACACCCATATGATACGATACAATCCATATTGTGAATTGTACGATTTTAATAACATTGCTTATCTGGAATGTTTTTATGGATGACTGTGATCATGTTGATCTATATGTATTATGGTAATGATGGTTAAAAAGCAAAAAATCTTTTTCGTGGATCAATGGAATCAAATATCACTTTTTAAAAAATATATTCTACACAAGAAAAGGTAAAAAGAACATAAATTATTAAAGGATTCTAAGATGTACTTTCATTTATTGAAAGACAATACTATGTTAACACTACCATGACATTTATTACTTTTCTTAGAGCATTATGGGAAACGGATGATTGATGAGTTCATTATTTTATTTTTATTTTGTATTTTCCCTTTTTAGGAAAATAAAAAATCTTATGAATTGCAATTTGTTGAGATTCAAACCCCATTCGATTTGCAATACAATAACAATTTTGACAATGTTGCAAGTCAGTTGGACGCTTCCAAGTCATTAGTCAATTTAATACCAGAATTTGCAGACTGACCTCCCTTCGAGTTTGCCTCCCTTTAGGTTATGGGTATTTCTGATTAGAGTGGGAAGAGGTTGGGAGGCGATTCTTAGATCGATGACATCACTAGCTATGATGATGGTGTCTCGAGCTTTGAGGGGCCTCTCGATCAATGATGATTAGAGAGATGTTTCTTGATGTGGACACGTGTTTGACGGATCTTTCCTTCACTTCTGTTGGAGTGGTGAGGGTAGAGATTTTACCATGTGGTTCCCTCGAGGGCTCTCACGTGTATTCTCCTGCTCGTGTGCTTCTTACCCAAAACTCTTCTCATGGGGATACGTGGCCGAGTGACTCCCCCACCTTTTCCCCCTCTTGCCTCGAGATATTCCTTACTTCCCCATTCTCTTCAGACACCCTCTTTCCTCTGCTCCCTATCCATTGCAATGTTTCCTCCCTTGGACCCGTCTTTTGAGAACCATGGTCCGTTGGCTATGGTGGCCTACTTGGGCTCGAATACCCTCTCCTTTTTTCCAGAAGGGGTATTGTTCTCCAGAAGGAAGCTGTGGAATTTGGCATGTTTGATGAGGCCTTGGATATTCCTCATATGTAAGCAACCTTAAGCTAGGGTTGCTCCCTTGCTTACCTTGCTAATGGTTTGGAGGGGATGGCCTCTACCGCTAGGGGGAAGAGGTGGATTCAGAAGATTATTTGTCATGTGGGCCACCTTCTTGGGGTGGTCTTCAATGATTGGGACGGTCATTATGTGGACCTTTTCCAATTTATGGAATAGAGGGGTCTTTGGGTTGTCTTTTGTCAATTTTCGTGTCTCTAGTGCTAAGTCGCATAGGGAGTCGTCGAACCTTGGGTTTGCTCAGCAAGGAATGCTAGAAGCCATCCCTAGGAATGAAAAAAAGGGGGAGAGGGGTTAGATTAGTTGTTAAATAAAGATCTTCAGCTAGAATGTTAGAGGGTTAGGGTGCCCCTAGACATGCACCTTGGTTAAGGATATTTGTATTAGATTTAAGGCTCACTAATTGTTATTTAGGAAACCAAGTCCCAGGGTATGGATTGTATGTTTGTTGAGTCCATTTGGGGTGGCAAGCGGGTGGACCGGGAGGTCTTAGATGCAGTTGTGTTTGGTGGCATTTTCGTCATGTGGGATCCCCAAAATTTGGGGCCATGAGGATGGTTTGTTAGGTCTTTCTTTGTGTGTTGGCGGTATTGTGGGGGTTTCCTTTGGCTTTCGGTGGTCTTTTCAGGTGTTTATGGGCTATCTCTCGGTACTGTGTTTGGCTTTTTGGGAGGAGCTTTTTGTTGCTGGTGTAAATGACCCTTGGTGTGTTGTAGGTGACTTCAATGTGGTTTGGTTTGCCCACGAATTTTTTAAGAGTTTCATGATTTTGCACAATATGCAAGGTTTCTCAGACTCGGTTCTTAAGCATAATCTGATTGACCTTCCTATGGGGAGGGTTAAGTTTACTTCATCCTACGAGCAGTCGAGGCTCGCTATGTTCGGATTGGATCAATTTTTAATTTCTCTTGATTGGGTGGCCAATTTTTCTCTAGCTAGGTAGAGGGGCCTCCCTAAGCCACTTTCTGTCCATTTCCCTATGCTTTTAGAATATGATGATGTCGATTGGGGTCTTAAACCTCTGTGGTTCGAACTAGCCTAGATTGAGGTCAATGGCTTCTCGTCTCTGGTTTCAGAATGGTGGTCTTCTTTTGAAGTTTTAGAATGTGTGGGTTTCAAGCTTTTTTAGAAGTTCAAATTTCCCAAGGTAGGCTAAAGGTCTGGCATAACGTAGTGTTCAGGTTAAGGGAGGTTGAGGTGGAGTCCTTGCTGCTCAAGCCTTAAGCTTTAGACGTTAAAGAGGAAGTTGGGCCAATGTCGGAATCAGATAAGTCCCTGAGAGAAGCTTGTTGCCGTTTACAAATTCCAGACTCAAGGAGGAAATCAAGCGGTGTCAAAGCTTGAAGGAAACTTGGCTAAAAGAAGGTTGCAAGTACACGGTTTTTACATGGAATAGCCAATGTCATACCTAGCGTTGATTGTATTTCCTTCCTCTCGGTGAATGGTTCCATGTTGGAAGATAAGAATTCTATTTTTGATGCCATTGTTAGTTTCATTTCCAATTTATAATCTAAAAAGGATTGTGTGCAGCTGGCTCATAATTTGGCCTTCGACCATCTATCTTTGGAAGAGGCTGGTTCTTTAGAGCTTCCCACTCTAGAGGAGGAAGTTGAGGAAGGTGTGTTGAGCCTAGCCAAGGACAAAGCCCTGTGCCCGGATGGGTTCTCGTTAACTTTCTTCCAAATCTTCTACGACCTCATTAAGCAAGATTTACTGGGTTTGATTATTGAATTCTTCGAGTTTGACTGCAACCTGGGATGCTCTTTTTTTACTCTTATTTTGAAGGTTGAAGGGGCATGAACCTTAAAGACTTTAGGCCCATTAGCCTTTACACGATTCTAGTCAAATTGCTGAGCCATAGATTTAGGGTAGCGCTGCTGAGGATTATCTCCCTGTTCCAGAGTGCATTCATTACTAGCTAGAAAATCCTTGATAGTGCCCCAATTGCTTATGAATGCTTGGATTCTTGTTATCGGGCCGATCAACAAGGTGTCCTTTGCAAACTGGATTTAGAGAAAGTTTGCGATTATGTTGACTGGGATTTCATTCATTATATGCTTGATAGAATCGGGTGTAGTTCTAAATGGAGGATTTGGATGAAGGCCTGTCTCTTTTGCTAGATCTTTGTTATGATCAACGAAGTCCCCATTGGCTTTTCTCAAGCCTCATGGGTCATCGGCAAAGGGACTGTCCTATCCTCCTCTTGGTTTCTAGTTATTTTCGAAGCTTTGAGTCACATGCTTTCGAAGGGTCAGTCTATTAGTTTCTTTCATGGTTTCAAAGTTCCTAATGCCCCATGTCTTGTCAACCATCTTCAGTTCATTGAAGATATCCTTTCCTCTATGAAGCTGACGGGTTCATGGTTGAAAATCTTAGGAAAATTATCAGGTGCTTTGAAGTGGTGTCAGGTTAGGGAGGCAATCTTGTTAAAAGTGAGTTGCGTAGCATCGATTTATTTGATTCTAAGATATCCTAGTTGGTTGGCATTTTTGGCTGTCAAGTTGGGGTCTTGTCTTCCTCCTATTTGGGTCTCCCCTTGTGTAATATTAGGAAACTTGCGAAACACCTATGGGAAAAAATTCTGTGTATGTTAGGAAACTTGGGAAACACTTGTGGGATAAGAATGGAGATAAAACTCTCTCGCTGAAAGAATAAGCTTTGATCTATTGGGGGGAGGATTGCTTTGATAAGATTGTGTATGTTAGGAAACTTGGGAAACACTTGTGGGATAAGATTCTCGGGAGAATGGAGATAAAACTCTCTCACTGAAAGAATAAGCTTTGATCTCTCTCTCTCTCTCTCTCTCTCTCTCTCTCTTTATTTTTATTTATTTATTTATTTATTTTTTTGGTTGGGTATTCTATGTCCTCGCCTTTTTGACCTGAATGGGTTATTGATAGGATTGATAAGCTGAGGAGAGATTTCTTATTTCCTTTGGCAATGCGGGGCGTCTTTGGGTAAATTTCATCCGAAGGGCCTTTTCACTCCTAGCATGTTGGAGAGCAAGTGGGTAAAAAGAAATCTAAATGGAGAATCGCTTTCCTAATGATTTGTTGGTCAATTTAGGTTGAAAGGAATAATCATTGCTTTCGGGACAAATCCTTCTTTAGCTGGGGTATTGTCCAAGATTATGAGTTGTATTATGGATTGGGATCCTTAAAAGGATTTTGGGTTTTTCATTTTGTGGGTTTTGGGGCCCCCCTTTGTAAGCTAGGGCTAAGGTTGCTACCCCACTCGAGCCTAGTGTGAAAATGCCCTTAATCACTCCTGGTGAGGAGTCTCGAACACAAGACCGCCTACTCTTATACCAATTTGATGCATGACAATTAATCACTTGCTCTAAAATCTCGAATTGATAGAGCATGTCGAATTAATCTCTTTATCTCATAGCCCAGGCCCCACATCACACGGGTTAGGACCTCGGCCGAATCCCCCTCTTGGATCCTACATCAGATTGGTACTGCCTCACACAAACCACTCGCTTCACACGGGTGGGGCCCGCCTCTCACGGGCCACCCACCCCGAGTGTGTCCCTACATCCCATAGGTTACCCCACTCGAGCCCGGTGTGAAAATGCCCCCCTGCATTAGGTGGGTTTGTGTTCCTTGTATCTTTTCCCTTTTGTATAGTTTTACCCCTTCTTTTTTTTTTTTAAATTTAAATTTAAAATTTAAAATTTTTATTTTTTTTAGCCTTTGGCCTTGCTAAATTTTTAGCATCTTTCAAAAAAATGGGGATTAGGGGTTAGTTGGTACAAGTTAATGCCTTAAAAGGGTAAGGCGAAGGCCCAAAAGGACATGGGTGGAGGCCACAAGTAAAGGCTTGATGACCTATGGTCTAATTGATGTTATAGCCCTTGATAGAGTGGAATGGTGGAAAAGGATTCCCGTGGCCGACCCTATTTAGCTGGTATAAGGCTTAGATGATGGTGTTGATGATAAAACTCACTATGAATAGCCTGTAAGATTACTAGCATGAACGAGATACTTGTACCTGTATCTATTCCCTGGATTTGAGAATTGCAATCCTATCCCTGTCGTTGGTATCAATGTATGGTCAATTTTGATAGCTACTCACCATGGACTGGTGAAGATCCTCACATCCTTTCTGCACATGATGCCATGCAATACCAACAAGGTTAGGATCTGCCACAAGCATTGTACTGTATCCATTGATTTGCCATCGTTGCACATTTTATAGATCAAACAAGGAGTTGATACTTTATAGAAGCACAACAGTACCATAAATTCACAACTAAATTGAAGTACCTTAGTTCATGTGCACTGGGAACTGAATGAAATTGCAGACGGAGTTCTCTGTGTTCTCCACAAAATGGAAAAATTGCCGTTCTACGTTTTCTTTTTACTGATTAATCGTCATTTAGGATTTTGTCTGTCAGGTCAATCATGTAAAGGTCAGATCCCTTGATGGAGGCCCCAAACTCTATTATTTAAGGGGGTAGAGCTATCATGGTAAAGGAAACAAATGAAAAGGAAAGAGGAAAGGACCTTAGATGGCCCAATAAATTCCAGGGTCCAGACTGTAACAATGGGGTCGACATGGCCGGGAATCAGCATCCTTTATAGTGTAGCATACTAGTTTGAAGAGTCAACGAATCCTTTAGGAAACACTCACTAGGACCATTCTTGAAGATAG
The DNA here is from genome assembly GCA_037074715.1 of Magnolia kwangsiensis. Lineage (NCBI taxonomy): Eukaryota > Viridiplantae > Streptophyta > Magnoliopsida > Magnoliales > Magnoliaceae > Magnolia > Magnolia kwangsiensis. The sequence goes on from CM073588.1 coordinate 72,455,097, forward strand.
GTGACTGGTCTCTGAACTATTGACAGAACAGTCAAGTTGCCACTCATGATGACTGCTGGGTTCCAGGCCCATGATGCATGGGCAATAGGAAAAATGGTACTTTTGTGCTGCTTAGCCAAGAACAAGAATTTCTGGTAACCATAACCCAACAGAAACTGCGTGTAATTTGCAGATTGCTGAAAAGATCTTCTCACCCATGCCAAGTTGCGGACCCATAGCTCGCCACTGGCGGTATAGGGAATGAACCTTGATTTTCATACCTTTTGCTTAAGATTGCCAACCATAATGAGCTAAGGCCTGTTTGGATGCCACCTATTTATCGTTTTTCTTTTTTACCATTTCTGTTGAATGGATTGACACAATCTAAAAAATAGCTAACATAATTTTGAAAACAAAAATATTTGTGAGACAGTGATTTACTGCTAATCCATACATGTGTGAAGGCATTATGTGTATGTGGGATCCAAACTATCCAGCTGAAGTGCTGTCACATGACCATGCCTCCACTGGCAATTCAAGCCCATTGGATGTTCACACAGGCAACAACAGCAGGCTGCATCTGATCATAGGATGGGACAAATTGTTGTGTCACAACCTGGAGAGTTGTACTTCTCTATAATATTATATCTAAGTGTTATATTTTAATAGTATATTGTAGTTATTCTTGTAAATAAAACCCCAAAATTCATAATAAGGACAATAAATGTAAAGTCATAGTCTGATATGTGAAAAGATATCCCCAATGTAAGAGATGGCAACTATTGAACTTAAAAAAAACCTTAAGACTTTATACAAGCCATGTCCAAGAGTGTCAGATTGTCTTCCGCTCATTAGATGAGCTGGCAGAGACTGTAGTGTGTGTGAGTGATCCAGGCTTCAATCCTGGTTCCAAAAAAAAAAAAAAGAAAAGAAAAAGGAGCACCAAATCATTTAGGCACGGCATAATTTCAATGAAGTGCTGGATCCTTGTTTTATGGTGTTGAATGGATCTCTTTGTACTAATAATGGATTGAATAGTGAATGGAAGCCAGTGCTGCAATACAAAGGAGATATTCTTGAGACTCGTCTCTGCTAATCATATGTCTTCATTTATTTTAGATGCATGACTATTACAGATCCCAAGTGTTAAAACAATTAAGTTCCCACCACTTTCATGTTTGTGCTTGGTAATCTTCTACTCAATGTTATTGCATGATTTCCTTTTCTATTGGAACCTGGAATGTTTGTTGGAAATATCCTTTCAGGTACTATCTGTCATTTTTCTTGTTGAAAATGTATGTGTTTGTTGTACTATTGAAGTGAGAAGAAACTCTTTTATTCAGTATTACATCATGGAGTGTGATTTTTTTATTTTTTTATTTTGTTTATTTGCAGCTTATTTCCTGGAGGCATATCGGCCTGTAAGGAAAGGAGATTTCTTCCTTGTTAGAGGTGGTATGAGGAGTGTAGAATTCAAGGTAATAGAGACCGACCCTGCAGAGTACTGTGTGGTTTCTCCAGATACTGAGATCTTTTGCGAGGGGGAGCCTGTCCGAAGGGAGGATGAAGAAAGATTGGATGAAGTGGGTTATGATGATGTTGGTGGGGTGAGGAAACAGATGGCCCAGATCCGAGAGCTAGTTGAGCTCCCACTCAGGCATCCTCAGCTTTTCAAATCAATTGGTGTAAAACCTCCAAAGGGCATTTTGCTGTATGGCCCCCCTGGTTCTGGGAAAACATTAATAGCCAGGGCTGTTGCTAATGAAACCGGTGCTTTCTTCTTCTGTATCAATGGGCCAGAGATTATGTCCAAACTAGCAGGGGAGAGTGAAAGCAACCTCAGAAAGGCTTTCGAAGAAGCAGAGAAGAATGCTCCATCGATTATATTCATTGATGAGATCGACTCCATAGCACCTAAGCGAGAGAAGACGAATGGAGAAGTTGAAAGGCGGATTGTATCTCAACTTTTGACTTTGATGGACGGATTAAAGTCACGTGCCCATGTTATTGTTATTGGGGCTACTAACCGGCCAAACAGCATAGACCCAGCTCTGAGAAGGTTTGGGAGATTTGATAGAGAAATTGACATTGGGGTTCCGGATGAAGTTGGACGGCTTGAGGTCCTCCGCATTCACACAAAGAACATGAAACTCTCAGAAGATGTAACTAAACTATCTCTACATAACCCCCATCCCTTCCTTGTCTTTATATGGAGTCTATGATTTTTTATTTTTTTTGTTGTCTTTTTAGTTCACTCAAGTTGGTGACATTGTTTAATTCCCTTGTAGGTGGATCTAGAACGAATTGCAAAGGACACTCATGGCTATGTTGGTGCCGATCTTGCTGCTCTGTGCACAGAGGCTGCCCTTCAATGCATCAGAGAGAAGATGGATGTCATTGACTTGGAAGATGAATCCATTGATGCGGAGATACTGAACTCCATGGCTGTTACTGATGAACACTTCAAGACTGCTCTGGGAACGAGCAATCCATCTGCTCTACGTGAAACTGTGAGGAAATTTACGTCCTTGCATTTTTTGCTAGTCCAGTATAGCCAAAGACAGCTTTCCTTTTGTTCTGAGTCTGACTACTCTCTCTTTTTGATGAGCAGGTTGTCGAAGTACCCAATGTCAGCTGGGAAGACATTGGAGGCCTTGAAAATGTCAAGAGGGAGCTTCAGGAGGTAGGAATTTACTTGGACATTGCCTTTAACGAACATGTACTGGAGGTCCTCAAATTATACCTGACTTTCTGTTTCCATGTATCTATGGTAGACCGTTCAGTATCCTGTGGAGCATCCAGAAAAGTTTGAGAAGTTTGGCATGTCTCCCTCGAAAGGAGTACTTTTCTATGGCCCCCCTGGCTGTGGGAAGACCCTTCTAGCCAAGGCGATTGCCAATGAATGCCAAGCGAACTTCATCAGTGTCAAGGGTCCTGAATTGCTCACGATGTGGTTTGGGGAGAGTGAAGCCAACGTGCGTGAAATCTTTGATAAGGCTCGCCAATCCGCACCTTGCGTCCTCTTTTTCGATGAACTCGACTCAATTGCAACTCAGGTTTGTTTTCATTTATAAGTCAGCATTTGGTTGTACCTCCAAAATGTGGTTGGTGGGGCCTTCCAAACCCTACTCAAGCCTTTGGGGTGGTGCAGAAATGGAACGTGCATTAGGCAGCCTATAATATTCCAGCATTCCACCCAAAATCATGGTTGAAATGAGAAAGTGAAAGACTTCTTATTTCTAACATGATTTTGTTGCTTGTGCATTATGTTGGTCTTTGCAACTGCAAGCATGCTGATGCACCTTAAATGTCTGAGATTCTTTGTTCTTTACCGTAGCAATCTTGGCTGATATTATATACTTCTATTTATCATGGCAGAGAGGCAGCAGTTCGGGAGATGCTGGTGGTGCTGCTGATAGGGTTCTGAATCAGCTCCTCACTGAAATGGATGGGATGTCTGCAAAGAAGACGGTTTTCATTATCGGTGCCACCAACAGGCCTGATATAATTGATCCTGCACTGCTGAGACCAGGCCGTCTTGATCAACTGATTTACATTCCTCTACCGGATGAGAGCTCTCGCCATCAGATATTCAAAGCCTGCCTGAGAAAATCTCCTATCTCAAAAGATGTTGACCTGAGAGCTCTAGCCAAGTACACTCAGGGCTTCAGTGGTGCTGATATTACGGAGATCTGCCAGCGTGCTTGCAAGTATGCCATACGTGAAAACATTGAGAAGGTAGATTTTACTCCCCTTTCCATGTTCTAAAGTTCTTATTGGTTTTCCATCAAGCGTTAATGCACACATGGATAATTGGACATATCATGTGAGTATGGTAACATTGTTTTTTCACCTCTTCTGCATATGCCTCATGTGGCCACATGTGGTAAGCTCACATCCAATCCATGCATCGGGTGGTCTCCACCTTCTAGAGTTTTCTTGTGCAGTGCAAACCCATTGACACATCGTTGGATATTTGTGTAGTGCATCAGGTGGTATCCACTCGTGGATGATTGGGCAAATCAATTATCATGTAGGGCATATGCATACCAATACAGTTAGTAGTAATAAAAAAAGAAGTAAAAAAGAAAAGAAAAAGAAAAATCTTGTTTCCGTACACTTGTGGTACTCGATCATTGACCTGCCTAATCTTTTGGGCAGATCATGTACATGGTGGGACTCACCTCGTATACAGGTTGCATTGTTGTTACCTGAATGCTTCTACTTTTTGGGACTGCTTAAATTTCTTTTTCTGAGAGATGACAGCCACTTTATTAGAAAAGCTCGCAAGAAACAAGCAAAGAGTACACCACCCAGCAACCAAAATCTAACAAGAGGAGTGGCTGAAGTGGCCTTTACATAGATAGCTAAAATCTTCTTTACTTTTCTAACAACCTCATCAACCCCTTCCTGAACATTTCTATAACGGCACCCATTTCTCACTCCTCAAATAGCGAAAAACACGGCCATAATGAGCAATCTCCGAATCGCTTTTCCACATTCCCTACTCCTTCACCATGCCAAGCCCAAAGAGGATCCTCCACCGTCAACATCATTGCCTAAGCTGTATGAAACAAATATAAGAAGTGACCCCACGCCTTTCCGGCGAAGGAACAATGGACGAATAGGTGGTCAATCGACTCCTCACTATCCATGTTCATCCAGAAAATATTAAGAAGGATCATGCCCCTTCTCTGCAGATTATTGATAGTAAACTAAGGATCCTCTTATGACAAACCAACCACACAAACTGCAACCTGGGGAGGGGCACCATAGAACTAATCACGGAACAGATGGAGGAGATAGTGCCTTGGCTCCAAAATCAGACCAAAAACAACTTAACGGAGAACTTCCCTGATGCATTTCTAGCCCATATAATCAGATAGCTTTTAATTGGATAGCTATAAATGTTGGACATTTAAGGAACAACATGCTCATTCGGTCAGTGTAGCTGCATTGATGACGTTGAGTTGGATGGCTGGTAAGATGAGGAAGGATAGAATTAGTAAGAGAAACTTAGAGACTCTGGAGAGTATGATGGATGCTGTGCAGGCATGTAGAAATTACTTAGATATTGCACACATGGCATGCAAATAGTCAATTTATACTGTCCAAATTATGGTACCCAGTGTAGATGTATCAAGAACCAAAAATTAAGCTTATTTGATTATCTGACTATCAGATTGATTGGCGTTTATTGTACGGTTAAAAATGAAAACATCCTATGGTCCTATTTCCACAAACAATTATCCTTGAACCAGAGCCTAGGATTGTTCAATGAATCTGCTCTTGGGACTGTGACTTGGTGGCAGTGAGCTGCACAATATAGTTGGTTTTACTTGGGTTAATATATGCCATGTACACGACTTCTGAGTGCCTGCATATCAAGCGTTATATGCAGCATGGGGCATCATATAACTCAGAGATGAATGCTTCTAATGGAACTTAGGATTACCTTAGTGATTGCAACCAAACTAAAATCGCAAGCCTTGTCATTGATTTTCCTTCTTGTTCTTTCACAAGAGTTATCTGATTTGTTTAGAGAATACCTTAGTGATATTAATACAAAAGAAAGAAAAATAGAATTACATCCGTAAAACCCACTACAAATCCGTAAAACTATGTAGTAACATTTATACAGACTACTACGTGAGACGTTTATGGCGTGACTTTTTACATTCTATTAATTAATTGGTTTGGACTCCCAGTTTTTAATTGGAAATATGCGAATGCTCTTTTTACATTTCCTTTGATTTTTTCTCCTTTTTTTTTTTCAAATTTCTTTTATGAGATATGCTCCATTGCTCTCAGGGCACTGCAAGTTATAATGCCCCCAGTTGCATTGGGACACTCCATCCAATTCATTGATCTAGACTGTTCATTAGGTCCAAAACACGTTTCATGGGCTACCATGCAAACATAACAACCAATCAGACAAATAGTAACCATTTGATCAGTATCCTTTCACCTGGATGGTCATGATCATCTGCACAAAAGTAGGTCCAGTCAACAATTTGATCCATCCATTTCTTAGTACCCCTCGTGGACTACTTATGATTCTAAAGAATCACTTCTGTTAGGCAATTGTTGCCATTCCATCCGTGGCTTAGAAAAAGGATGGCCATAGAAAATAGCACCAAATCAAGTATTGATTAGATCATCTGATCAGTGTGATTTGCGCATCATAGCCCATGAAATGTGTTCTCAACCTAATAGATCATTCAGATCAATCGATTGGACTGTCCATGTGAACTGATGCAACTAAGAGTACTAGCAATCTAATGGATTGTGAATCATTGATTCTATGAGACTATTGGAAACCACTAAAATTAAAAAAATGAGAAAAAAGAAAACATGCATCACTCAGGATGCATATGTACGCGTTCACAACAGCCTTGTATGTTCATTCTGACAAACATTGCTGCAAGTCAAACATGCGCATGTGCATGTGTATCATTCGTGGCATAAAACATGTGTAGGGTTAGGTGAAACTGCATCAGAAATCCACGAAGAACTCCTATCCGGGAAGCATAGCAATGAAATTCGTTTTTTTTTTCCCTGCTTTTGTAGGACATAGAAAGGGAGAAAAGAATGAAGGATGCTCCCGAGGCTATGGAAGAGGACTCCAATGAAGAAGTGGCCGAGATCAAGGCAGGCCACTTTGAGGAATCTATGAAGTTTGCACGCAGGAGTGTTAGCGATGCTGACATCCGCAAGTATCAGGCGTTTGCACAAAACCTACAACAGTCTAGGGGTTTTGGGAGCGAGTTTCGGTTCCCAGAGAGGTCGGAGGCGGGAGCGGGAGCAGGAGCTGTGGGGTCTGACCCATTTGCAGCCTCTGCTGGAGCTGATGATGATGATCTATACGGTTAAGTTAATGCTGTCTGATGTTTCGATATACATTCCCTGTCAAATTGATGGGTGAAACTTATAATTTGATTATTTGCTCAAATGCTCATCTGCTCTGTTGGCTTAAATTCATCCTTAGGAAATTAAAATGTGTTCATTCCACTCAAAACAGTAGTATTGAGAAAATTGTGGAAATCATATTAGTTTCTTGGCTGCATTGATTTCAAATGATTGAAAATTATTCTTCTTTCCCAATTACGTCTTTTCTTTTTTAGGGTGCTTTGATGTCATGAGATTTCATGACGCCTGGGGTAAGATCATGGATTGATCTCGTCCAATCTGTTCGGTACCATGAGTCGCCTCTACTAACATTCTTGACCCAGTTGAGTTATACCCCTCGACTAGCCAGAATCCTGACCCGAGCTGCGGAGTTAGAAGACCACGGGTGAGATGGTCAATCGGGGGTTGCCTCAGGAGAGGGTAGATTACCAACTCAACCAGTATAGGTTTCTTTCTGTCACTGATAAATTGTATTTTTTTGGTTATTGCGATTATGAATTATTGCTGGCTTTGTACAGAGATGTGGGCTTGCACTTGCCACCAAATTCCCACCATAAGCGCTGCATGCATTATAAATTGTCAGTCAGTCAGCGAACAGGTGTGGCCCACCTAATGAGTGGTTCAGCATGATTTTGGAGAAGGGCGATCTTTGATGATGGGGCCTACCTTTTGCACGGTACAGATGTCCTACCCTAGTAGCATGTGGGTGGGAGAGATGAGTCCAATAGCATGATGACTGCCGCTAATGGAATTATTGACGGTCGAATGCAATGCACTCGTGTGCCTCACCTAGGACCATTCCAAGAGTGGAATTCCGCCTACGTAATTTGCATGGTGGTTGGTGGTTGGTCCCGCCTTTTAATGTCCTGCAGATGAGGCAATATGTCGCTGTTACTTACATCGGTTGTTTGCAATCTCTCTCTCTCTAACCCATTCATAAGGTGATTTTGACCACCAGGATTTCCTCATCCAAAATTCTGTAAGCTCCAAAAAGTTTCAAATGGTGGGCGTTCAATCCACTGTTTCTTGTGATGTGGCCCGCGAGTTTTGGATGTGCCTCATATGCTGAAATGGCCTAGTTAAACTGATGGATGTCACAGTGATATCGTGGTGGACCCAAAGAGCTTTGGGCTACACGGCTCCTGTGACAGGTTACACTCAACTCCCATTGTCTAAAGTCAAACGGATCAAGAAATTCTAACCATCTAATTCTTCTCTATTTTGTTGAGGCGGTAGACAATTGACATCTCCCATTGGGAGACTTCTCTCTACTCACATCTCCATAGTGTTTCCTCTCCCCTCTCCCCATCCTCTCTTATGTACGTATAGAGCTAGGCATGGGGTGACTTGACTCGGCAAACTCAACTCGTCTGACTCTTCATATCCGACTTAATCTGAACCCAGTGGGTGAGTCAATCCGAACTGAGTGGACTTCGTCCAATCTGAGCTCAAATTGATTCAAGTTTGGCTCACCCAGTAACTCGACTACTTGTCAGATGCACTGTTCCATGGTGGTCCACGTGCTTAAAAATCAAGTCAATCCATGACTTGGGTGGGCCACACCACATACAATAGTTGAGAGGGGTTATCCTCCTATTGAAATATTGATAATCATTTATTGGGCCCACTGAGATGTGATTCACAAATCCAGCCCATCCGTTTTGTGTGTCCCACTAAGATGAGGGGTCATACCAAGTTTCAGCTACATTCAAAACTTGGGTGGGCACCACCAAGTGCTTTTATATATTTTAGGCATGTCTTCACATGGTTTTAGATGGTATGGCCCACCTAAGTTCCTAATACGGCTTATTTTTTAGATGTCCTACAACCTAAAGGGCACCCATCAAATACATGGTGTTGCTGTTCAACACACACATGGACCCACATAGCTTGACCTTATGGGAAGTTCACATGAGGTTGACCTTACGGTACCTATATATATATAAAAGGTGTTATATGCTCAACCGTATTATACCTTCTATAAGGTCCAGTGCTGGCGGCATGCCATTCGTGGGATGGTGAAAATTTTAAACAAATGAGGGGATTTTTTGCGAAAGCTTTTGCGAGCTGTTGAAACCTTCCTAAGGCCCATTATGATGTTTATCTATTTTCTGTAGAGGTATCCACACCGTCCATCAATTTTGAAATATAATTTAAGACATGAGCCAAAGAATGAGGAAGATAAAAATTTGTATAGTATCCCACTACAGAAAACAGTGGGGAGAGTGATTCCTACCATTGAAACTATCCCAAGGCCCTCCATTATGTTTATTTGAAAGTTAAAAAAAACAGGAAATAAGAGAAAACACAAATATCAGCATGGTCTAAAAATTTTGTGACCTTTAAAAGTTTTTAATGTGGGCGTTACTGTCCCACTGTTTTCTGTGCTGGGCTCTACTGGAGTTTTAGATTTAACTCATTCTTTAGATATTGCCCTAAAATGATCTCTCCAGATGAAGAAAAGGTGTATATACAAAATATATATCACGGTGGGACCTACAGAACTTGGTAATATCACCTCGGTAGCGAGTCTCGCCGCTCGACCTATCGGTAGCCAATCCTGCGATTGCGCTCGAAGTGGATAAAAACGGGAGCGCATTAGATACTCAAACGCTTCATTAGCCTATTGGCTACTGAAGCGACGTGGTGAAATAAATGTCTCTCTCCGTTTGGCTGGCGGTGCACACACTCGACCATGTAAAGGTAAGTATTGAAGTGACGTCATGATGATGTATGTATTATATCCACACCGCCCATCCGTTTCGCAAGATAATTTTAAGGCATAATCCAAAGAGTGAGAAAGATCCAAATTTCAAGTGCATCTCATCACAGAAAACAACGGGGATTGAACGCTTACCATTAAAACCTCTTTGGGCCATAGAAGCTTTCCATCAAGCTAATATTTATGCTTTACCTTATTCAATGTCTTTTTTAACTTATAAAAAATTTAGATCTCAAATAAACATCATGGTTGGCCCAGGAAGGTTTCAACGGTGGCTGTCACAGTCCCACTTTTTTCCTTGGTGGGGTCCACTTGGACTTTGGATCAGCCTAATTCTTTGGCTTGCTCTCTAAATGGGTGGATGGTGTGGATACAACACATACATCATGATGGGGCCCAAAGAATGTGGTGACATCACATCAGTAGCCAGACTCCCTACGGTCTGGTTAAGTAGCCAACCGGCTTCCGTTTCCAATGGACGCGGAACTTCCCTAATGGCAAGCTAGGTGGGGCACACCATGATGTTTGTGCGAAATCCACTCCATCCATCCTTTTATCCATATCATCTTATAATGTAGGCCCAAAAACGAGGTAGATCTAAAACTCATGTGGGCTATACGGCTGGAAACAGTAAGTGGGGGAATTCCTATCGTTGAAAATTCCCCGGTCCACCATGATGTATATATGCCATACATATGGTTCATGAGGTTATTCTTACAGGGATGAACTGAAATGATAAAAACGTTAGCATAATCCAAAACTTTTGTGGCCGCTTGAATGTTTCAATGGCAGAAGCTGAATCCTCACCTTTTCCTACCGTGTGGCCCACTCGAGGTTTGGATCAATATCATTGTTAGGTCCATGTGGTAACATAATCTGAAAAAAAAAACTGATGGCAGGGATAGACTTATCAAAAACATCCACTTAGACATGTTCCTACTTTTAATACTCTATATGACGGCATTTTAGTAATTTATAGAGGATGGGATTTTTAATTGAGAAAATTCTTTAAATTATATGTTGTAGGGAAGCGGGCTGGCTGCACAACCAGATGGTAGCGAGTCTCGTGATACGTAACCACGTCCTATGGGCCCCACCATGATGTATGTATTGTATCCACACCATCCACTCATATGGAAAGACTATTTTAGTGTGTGAGCCAAAGAATTAGGCAGATTCAAAGTTCAAGTGGACCCACCACAGAAAATGGTGAGACAGTGACAGCCACTGTTGAAACCTTCTTAGGGCCAACCATAATGTTTATTTGAAATCTAACTTTTTTATACGTTAAAAAAGATATGGAATAAGGTAAAGCATAAATATTAGCTTGATTGAAAGCTTCTGCGGCTCAAAGAGGTTTTAATGGTAAGCGTTCAATCCCCATTGTATTCTGCAGTGAGGTGCACTTGAAATTTAGATCTTTCTCACTCTTTGGATTATGGTCTAAAATGATCTCACGAAATGAATGGGCGGTGTGAATACAATACATACATTATGGTCCAACGGAAAGAGCATTTATCCTTATGTGGTCGAGTGCCTGCACTGCCAAACGGAGAGAGAAGTGTAATAGAGGTGTAACCTATTTCACCACGCGCTGTGTATCTGATAACTCCCGGTATGAATTGAATTACTATCATTGAGAAATTATCGGGGTTGCACTGTTTTCTATCATGGAACCCTCGTCTTTGTGAGAAATTCACCCCATCCATCAGTTTTTGGAGATTATTTTAAGACCCAAGGGCAAAAATGAGCCGGATCCAAAACTCAAGTGGCTCGCACTAAAGGAAAAGGTTGGTAGAAAATTTTTCATCGTTGAAATCTCCTTGGGTCGAAAGTGATGTTTCAATTGCATTCATATCGTTCATAATAATATTTCTAATGAGATGAAATGAAAACAAAAATATTATCCTAATTTAAAACTTCCGTGGCCCCATGAATATTTCAACTATGGACGTTCAATTCTCACGTTTTCAGCCCACTTGGGCCTTGGATTTGACTCATTTTTGGTCTCTTATCCTAAAATGATATGGAAAAAAGGATAGACAGGGTGAATTTCTTTAAAAAAAGAGAAAAAAAAAAGACCATGGCAGGCCTCACATAAGTTTCTAGTGTAAGGTTTTTGGCATAGAATAAGCGTGAGAGAGATAGAGGTAGAGGGGTATTTTAATAGCCGGTTGCACCGGTTTTGTTTATCCAGTTTCTCTATAAAAATTTTCAGTTGGTTTAAATTTTTTACCATCCAACGAATAACATGCCACCAGCACTTAACCTTATAGAAGGTATAATACGGTCGAGCGTATAGTACCTTTTCCCATATATATAGGTGGCTATTGATAGTGCCCTGTGGGCTCCATCATGATGTATGTATCCTATCCATGCCTTTCGTCCATTTTCTAGACTATTTTATGGTATGAGCTCCAAAATGAATAAGATCCAGATTTCATATGGACCACACAATAAGAAAGAGTGGTGATTGAACACTTACCATTAAAAACTTCTTAGGGTCTATAAAAGTTTTGGATTAAGTTGATATTTTAGTTTTCTCTTCATGTAGGTGTTCGTGACTTAATCAACAGGTTGGATGACAAATAAACATTATAATGAGCCTAAGGAAGTTTTTAATGGTGGGCATTCAATCGCCACTATTTTCTTGTAGTGTGGTCCATTCGAGATCTGGATCTCCCTCATTTTTTAGATAGTAATATATAGTATGAGAAAATAGATGGATGGCTTCGATAAAACACACACACATAAATATATATATATATATATATATATATATATATATATATATATATATATATATATATATATATATATATATATATATATATATCATGTGGGGCCCACAGAACACTCTCAGTAGTCACCTCGCAACAGACGGATTGCCACTAGCCAATGGCTAGTGGTCGGTGCCCCACCATGATGTATGTGTGTGTGTGTGTGTGTGTGTGTGTGCGTGTGTGCGTGTGTGTGTATCATGCGGGGCCCACAGAACACTCTCAGTAGTCACCTCACAACAGACGGATTGCCACTAGCCAATGGCTAGTGGTCGGTGCCCCAACATGATGTATGTGTTTCATCCATGTTGTCTGCCCATTCTTCCAACTCATTTTATGATGAGTCCAAAAATGAGTTTGATCCAAATCTCAAGTGGACCGCACGGTGTTGATTGAACGCCCACCATTAAAAACTTGTTGGGGCCAACAAAAGTTTTGGATCAAGCTGATATATATATATATATATATATATATATATATATATATATATATATATATATATATATATATATATATATATTCCCTTCGTCCAAGTCTACATAACCTAATCAACAGGTTAGATGTCAAATAACCATTACAGTGGGCCCTATGAGGTTTTTAATGGGGAACATTCAATCACTACTATTTTCCATACATGCGGTTTGGCTAGTGATGCTGCCACCAGCCAGGTGGCTAGTGGTCAGTGCTATGTGGACCCCACCATGATGTATGCATTTTATCCACGTCGTCCATCCATTTTGAAAGATAATTTTAGGGCTTGATCATGAAAATGAGGTAGATCTAAATCTCATGTGGACCACACCATGGGAAAATAGTAGTGATTGAATGTCCACCATTAAAAACCTCCTGGGCCCAATGTAATGGTTATCTGACATCTAACCTGTTGATTAGGTCATATAGACTTGGATGAAGGTAACATACACACACACACACACACACACACACACAAAGAAACGCTCACCTGCGAACCAGTTCGTACGTACTACGTGCGAACCAGTTCGTACGTACCACGTGCGAACCAGTTCGTACGTACCACGTACGAACTTTTTTGATGTAATACCCATATCCTAGACCATACCGTTTTGTATTCTTCTGGGGTCCTTCCGGTCAAATTTCCACAACCTTCGACCTGTATTCGACGTTTGCGCACGAATCTAAGCCGAGTTCCGTATATCAGAGTCGACTCGACTCGAAACTTGTACCTTAGCGACCGCACCGTCACCGCGGTTTTAACGCCATGCGCAACGAATCGATACCCGTACTAGAAAATGTGGACGCACGTTCATTTCGAGAAAACACCGCGCGTTGCGAATGTCGAGGGAATCTCTACGACTTATCCCATCAATCAAGTACACATCACACATCAAGTCAAGTACAACTAACCCATGCCATGCCCATACCTCTCTCTTACACAAGCTACCCAAAGTCAACTCTCTCTCCTCCCTCATCATTCCTCTTTTACAAGTTTTTCAACTCAACCCATACCCTTTCTTACAACCACCACATCACCCATCCCTTTAACCCATCCTCTCACTCTTTCTTTCTCATTTCCCCAAGAAACTCCCAAACTCCATACGTCCCAACATTTCATGCAAATCTTAAAGGCCAAGTGTGGTGCACTTTCTCATCTCTCATCCTCACCATCAAGATCTCATCATCTACCGTTAAACCCGAAGGCAAGGAATTAAGGAAGCTAGGGGAGCAAGAAAGAGGCCTAGAGGTGGGTGATCTACCGTTGTTTTCAATTTTAAGGGTCCACTTGTTGGTGAGACCTACTTTGATGTATATGATATACTCATGAGGGGCTCATAGTGGCAGGGTCCCTCCTTCACCATGTCTCTCTCTCTCTCTCTCTCTCTCTCTCTCTCTCTCTTCTTCTTCTTCTTCTCTCTTTTTATCCATTTGATGTAGTGGGCCCCACCATTTAGTGTTCCATTCATACCATTCATTATGAATGGTGGGACCCACCATGGAATACATCCAGATTTATGGCTCAACTGGTAGAGTGAGTGGAGATACTCGTTTCAACACTTGAGATCTTGGTATCTATACTTAGTAGAGGTGGATAATGTGGGTGGGACCCATCATGATGCACATCCCTGTGGGACCCATCGAAATGTATCTGTTTATGCACGCCGTCTAGCGTCTCTGGACGCTGGACTGGCAGCGACAGTACATTAAAAAAAAAAGGGGCTTGGGGTGGGCTACTCATGCAGGCCCCACCATGATGTATGTATATAATCCACGCCGTTCATTTCACTTCTCAGCTCATTTTAGGCGTTGAGCTAAAAGATGAGGCTGATCTGAAAATTAAGCGGGCCACACCATAAGAAATAGTAGTATTACCATTAAAATCCACATTGATTGTTTTATTCGTAAAAAATATGACGCATATTGGTCTCATTGGGCTGAACAGGGGCCATAGAATCCAGTGTCAGATCGAATTTTTCAGATGCGGGTCCCACCTATCAAAAAACCACGAGATATTGGTTTTTTAAAAAATAAAAATAAAAGAAACAGCAACAGCAGCATCTGCTGCTGCCGCTGTCAGAGGGCGGGCGGACGGACCAGCTGGGCCTTACGGCCCTAGCTGTGGGCCCCACCGTGATGCGATTCGAACATCAACGCCGTGCATTGGGTGGGCCCATAGGGCAGTGGCCCCATGCCAAAAATCAGCTGTATACGAAACTCAGGTGGGTCATACCATTTAAAATCATGTGAAGACATGCCTGAAACATATAAAATCACGTGGTGGGCCTACCTGAAATCTGGATGCAGCTGAACCTTGGTCTGAACCCTCAGCCAAGTGGGACGCACCTAATGGGTGGGCTGGATTGTGAACCACATTACGATGGGCTCCCAGGTACATGTGACCTTATAAACAGTTTGGATTGCAAATAAACATTACCGTGGGCCCAGGTCCACGTGACCTTATGAACAAATTGGATGTAAATAAACACTATGGTGGGCCCCTAGTCCTTGTGACCTCTGAACAGATTGGATGTAAATAAATATTATGGTGGGCCCCCTCCTATCCGTATGACCTCATCAACAGGTGGATGAAAAATAAATATTATGGTGGGCCCCCTATCCGGGTGACCTCATCAACACGTTACAGTGGGCCCCTTGGTCCATGTGACCATATCAATAGGTTGGCTGGAAAATAGACATTTTGGTGGGCCCCCTATTCATGTGACCTTATCAACAGATTGGATAGAAAAATAAACATTATGGTGGGCCTCACATGAGGCTCACTTTGGTAAACATGGGCCCATGTATTTAGGCCCATCTTGATGTATTTTAGGCCCATAATTGAGGCCCACTTGGATGCATATGGGCCCATGTATTTAGGCCCATCTTGGCATATATATAGGCTCAATGTTGAGGCCCACTTTGGTATATATGGGCCCATGTATGTAGGCCATCTTGATGTGTTTATAGGCCCGTTGTTGGGGCCTACCTTGATATATATAGGCCCACGTTATGAGGCCCATTTGATGTATTTGTGGCCCATTGTTGAGGCCCACTTTGATATATATAAGGCTTATGTGATTAGGCCCATCTGATACACATAAAGCTTATGTGATTGGGCTCATTTTAATGCATTCTAAGGCCCATGGGTGATGGCCCATTGCAAAGTACCTAAGGCCCATTGGTGAGGCTCATTGAGGTGACTCACTTGATGAATATAAGGCCCATGAGATACGACCCATTTGATGTATTTGAGGCCCAATGGGATGTACCTAAGGCACATTGTAATGTGTGATTCCGCTATGATTTATTTAATGATATTTAAGGCGAGCCGAGCCTTGAGAGCAATGATGGTTTGACGCCCACATTGTAGGGATAATGTTGGTTAAATGTCCGCATTGTCACTCTCTCCCTAAGGCCCACTGATAGGCCCATATTTGTAGTGAGCAGGTCGTCTAGGCCCATATTCGTTATGCACAAAGCCTATCATCCTATGTCATGTTTAGTATAGATCCATGATTCATGATCATATGCATCATATGTATGTTTGATATGACGAGTGATTGATCATAGCATATGCCTTCGGGCGGATTGTTTATGGGCTCACTGATAGGCGGAGTTGCCCTACATGAGCATGCGGTACATGCAAGATTGTTGCATGTTTGGTAGGGTAATTCATGCATTTGTATTTATATGATTATGATTATTACATGCCCTAGTGACATCAGGGCCATAGCCTCCACAGACACATTGTGGGTGGCTGGATTGGATACCGAAAATATTTGGTTCTAGCATACGGGTGCCATAGATATCCTTGAGTGAAAATTTTTAAATTCGATGGTACTAGAGGATGACTTGAACGTCTAGACCGAGTGGATACACGAGCGCGCAAGGGCCGTATACCAGTAGGCCGCATCTCGCACTGTGTCATGGTTAGTCGAAAAGGGGTATGACCTTACCAGCCTGAGTGAGACGGCAATTTCTAGGTTGAGTTTGACCAGCTTAAGGAATATGTACGCTATTGATGAGTCGGACCCGATATTGGCAGACGGATAATGAGGTCTCTTTCACTCTCCCAGTTGTGCATTCGGATAGGGGTGACAAGCTGACTAGAGTGTACTAGACCTCATTGATTATCCAGAATGAGAACTGTACTGATATATGATGAGGATTAACATGCTTGAGTTGCATCTTTCATCACATGGTCTGGATATGGCCCATAGCATTCATATCTTATACCGCATAGCCTTGGTACGGCTGATTACATTCATGTATTCATCAGCACGATTTCGTATTTCTCTGACCTTGCATTCTGAGCACGCTTATATTGCGCACACACTTACACCACCCTCTAAGCTTTCTATAAGCTTATGCACGATTGATGCGTGCAGGTGACGCCAGGATGCAGCCTTAGTCTCACCGCCGTTGGAGCGTGCAGCCGAGCTTTTAAATTTTTTGTTATTATCACTATCTTGTATTTTCCTTTCTTACGTATTGTATTTAAAGTTTTTGATCATAGTGGATTTTGTGATGGTGTTCTTATGGTTATTGTTCATAGGTTATGCTTGTGGTTATGCTAATTACGAATCAAATCATGTTTAAAATCCTCCTTGTAGCATCCCAGGATCGGAATCTGTTATATGGGTGCTAAGAGCCGAGAATGGGGTACTACGAAGCTGTCGGCACCGGATTCGACGATCGAAAATTCTACGGAGGCTTGACATTTGAGAACCCATCATACATGACGTGGATCCAAAATCTGAACCGTTCATGTGAAGCAGCACCTCGTGAAACCCTCTGGCCCCAAGTTTTACTTTGATCTAAATCTTTGATGGGCCATAAAAATGAAAACAGTTTCCTCCCTTGATTTGAATTTATCTTTGCTATGGCCCACCAGAATTTTAGATCGGGGTGAAAATTTGTTACATGGGGTTTCATGGGATTCCGCATCACATGGACCGTTCAGATTAGACACCCATGGCACGTGTGTAAAGGTGCGCACGTGCGTAGGTGCGCAGGGGAGCATGACTCTCTCTCTCTCTCTTTATATATATATATATATATATATATATATATATATATATATATATATATATATATATATATATATATATAAGCTTGATCTAAAACTTTTGGCCCCCAAGAAGTTTTTAATGGTGGGCGTTCAATCAACATTGTGTGGTCCACTTGGGATTTGGATCAACATCATTTTTGGGCTCATAGCATAAAATGATATGGAATAATGGGTGGACAATATGGATGAAACAATACATCATGGTGAGGCCCACAGAGTGGTAATCCGTTCCGTCCAGAGAATTCGGGAGGCAGATTGCGTACGAGGTGTTACGAGGTGGCTACTGAACCGCTCTTACCTATCGTGTGGTCCATATGAGATCTGGATTTATTCTTTTTTGGGGCTCATGTCATAAAATAGTCTGGAAAATGGATGGAAGGCATGGATATGATACATATATCATGATGGGGCCCACAAAGCACTTTAGGTAGCCACCTCACTACCAATATGCAATTCGTGTATGGCGTTAAGGTTCACACATAAGGTTGTGCGAATTGGTGCGAGACACACACACACACACACATGGGCTCCCTTTCCTCCCTATGCTATGTTCCCCCGGAGCAGGCCTACCATGCTTCGTGCCTATGATGTTTTTGCCCGACGGTCTTTGCTAGTAGTGTCATCCTCCTTGCTAGCTGTATGGGCGGGTTGTCTCTCACTGCTGCGTTCTGTTAGGCTTATATATATATAGCGGAACGCTCACCTGCAAACCAGTTCGCACGGACTACCTACAAACTTTTTTGAGAACTCATCATATCTGCTGAGTCTTGAAAATCTAAATGGTCCACATGAAGCAAAACCTCATGAAACTCCCTTGTACCAATTTTTACTTTAAACCAAAACTTCGGTGGGCCATAAAAATGTAAATAGTTTCTTCCCTTGATTTGAATTTCTATTTGTTATGGCCCACTAGAATCTTAGAACAGGGTGAAAATTCACCCTCTAAGATTTCATGAGATTCCGAATCCTATGGACTGTTCGGATTCGACACCCATGACATGTGTGCAAAGGTGCGCACGTGCGTAAGTGAGCATCCCTCCATATATATATCAAATACGATGTTTCGGATATGAGATATTGTGTAGCTAATGGAAAGGCTGCAATTCTGGTAAGTGCACCTAGGTTTTGAGTTGTGATTTCAGCCCGTGGATACCCATTATAACCGACCCGACTCAATGCCGACTCAAACCTACTTAATACTTGTGACCGGGTCGAACTTGGTCCGAATTAGTGTAGGCCAGACTTAGACTCGGATCTGGTCAGGCATGCTGGACTTGATATTGAGTCGGCTCGAGTTCAGGTCAGGCTTATTTCAAAACTGGATTGAGTCGGGTCAACCTTAACTCGGTCCGACTCGACTCGATGCCCGGCTCTGTGTATGTACATAAGTGCTCTCTCTTATGGGTGTCATCTATATATAAGGGACTACATGTAAAGATGTATTTATGTATTCTTTTTCTTAGACATTCCTAGGTGAGGATATTTTATCCAAATGAAGAGCGTAAGAGAGTTAAGGGCTTCTGTGGGAGCATAGATTTGGAATACCCTGGATTTGAAACTCTCCTAATGTGTTTGGTACTCTGGATTCAAAATCCCGTGTAATCCAAAAGTGTCATCTTTACAAGAATACTTGAATGGATTAATACCTGATTAGTATATTAGTAGCAGTCGATGTGAAGATTGATATGAAGAGAATGTTGTAATTCTGCTCTATTAAATGCTAGATTCATAAGATAGTTTAATTATGAATCACAAAAAGAGTGAAAGAGCAGAGAAGCCGTTTGGAGATTTGATGAATGAAGTACACGGGACGTGGACAATCATTAATTTCATATCACGTTTCTCGCCATCCTTTGTTGAATGACAAGAAACGTGAGAGAACAATATTTATACCAAAATCTGACAGATTAGATCGATAGCATAGATTGTGCCACGTGACATATATAGTATGTCCAACTGGTGTGATACATATCAAAAGAGCATATAATATCTTTGGATGCTACGTCAGTAAAGTCATCTATGGATAATGATGAATAGTCGTTATGGATGTGTTATCGCTGAAGCACGTTCGGCCAAGGTAAGCCACGATTGAGAGAAGCCATGATTGAAAGTGTCACACCTCGACTCTGAAAAACCACGTTTGCTTGACTCAGTCGTTGAGTCGAGGGTGTGACTCAATGAAGAGAAAATAATATTATACACACAACCATAATAATCATCACAAATAGCAAAGTTAATTAATCATTATGCATCTAATCAAAAGTATCAATTATCAACTGACTGATATCTAAAATAAGTTTATACATCTTTATTTATAAGAAATAAATATAAAATAAAAAATTCTTTATTTTCGCAGCAAATCTTTAAGAGTACGCCTCTCAAAGTCATCACTCCACATGCGAAGACTCCAAGTCATTTTCCTGTCCTGGATGGTTTTTCAATCAACAGAATGAGCTAACAGCTTAGTAAGTAGTTGTACGTATGATTTACAATATATACATGATACTAGTGCATATACAAGAATCTTATTAGTATGTCACATTCCTATATAAACAGTTTCTTTAGTGAATAACCAAGGGCATAACTATGCACAACGTCCAGCCTGCCAACACCCATATGATCGAGATCCATACGAGCCCAGCACATGTAAGAGTTTAGTCACATCTTGCATGAATGCTGGATTGAGGTATCTTATGTACCGTGTGTAACTGCATAGTCTGGCAATGAGTGACCTACTTTAGAGATGGTCAAGTTCCTTCCCCCGCCTCGATCGTAGTCCAAGGAGGAGGCCCTATTAGTACCAACTAGGGTTCCATTGGGAACTTTGCCCAAGAACTTAATGGATAACTTAATCTCCAAGTTGTCCGGTGTTCTCAAAATGACATATTAATTATAAGACAGTTGCATACTTAAACAGATATTAACATGTTATAGAATTTAAACAAAAGTAAGCATATAACATTATGCAATGCATGCAGAAAAATTCATCTGTGATAGTGACTACTTACCCTAAACATCCAATGCTTACTCGACCATTTTGATATTTTAATCATTTCTTCATGGATCTAATAACTGCACTCGAGTTTACGATCCATAAAAAGTTTCATTTTTTTTAGTTATGCCTATAATACAAGTATCAAGTTAATTTCTTCATTACTTAATGTTCATTTTCTTAAAGCACTTGAAAAAATGAGTAAGATTTTAAAATTGTTACATTAGTCCATTAAATCGGTCAATCAAGTCCATAATTTCTTGAATATGAGTCGTAGATAGTCAATTTATCATTTTTCTAATCGTAGATCAAATATATTAATCTTTGTTAAGTTTAACTTAGGAGTAAGATTTATCTTAAAGATAATTGGATGTTTAGATTCATCTAATTCGACCATTTATTTTCTTATTTTTCGTGATTTTGGTCCAATGGTCCTAATCAATCTATGATTAGATGATCTGATTTAACATTAGATCAAATATATTTTTAATTTTTCTTAAATCTAATCCCTTAATTAATTTATTAAACCTTCGATCAATGGTTGGATTGGACCCGATTATCGATTTAACGATCCAAATCAATATTATGATCTTTTTCCTAATTTTAACAATTTGAATTTAGATTTATAAAGTCTTCAATCCATATTTACACTTAATGAATGAGATTTCTAAAGGTATGGTTAATTTTATGTGCGGCCCACTTTCATACTAATGTTTATAATAGATTTTTCACTTAAAGGATTATAATACAATATAATATATGAGAAATGCAAATGGTTTATTATGATAGACATGATCTTGTGATGGGGTCTACTTAAATTTGATCTAAAAAATCTAAGATATATAATATTAGAGCACTTATATGATAAACGGTTTGGATCAGGAGGTAAGCTTTCGGAACTTCTCTTTTAATCTCTTTCTCCCCCCCTGGCTCTCTCTCTCTCTATATGAGTACTTACAGGAAGTGGTTTGGCATGTCTTAACCCTCTTACATTAATGCATATGCATATGTAACATGTGATAAATACGTGTTAAGTGCATGTAAGTTTCATATTAAGGGTGAGAGGTTTTATGGTGGATGGGGGTGCAAATAATATGTGCGTACATGCCGTAGAGATGTGGGTCTCACAAGTACAGTTTTCTTGATTGAAGCACATGATTAGATTGTTTATAACTTATGTCATCTTATAAAAATGATTTCTTGAACAAAATGACCATGATTAATTGTAGAAAAATTACAAGTGTTTGTAGAGGTGGCAGTGCACCAAAGATTGTATACATGTGTTCATGTAAAATAAGACGTATAAATCAAGTGTATACATGTCATAATCGTGTGGGTCATACCAAAAAATTCCATGTCCAATCATTATATCAAACTGAAGCTTTTATTATAAAGATCATGAGAAAAATAATTTTAAGGTAAAAAAAAAGTGTATAATATTATGAGCCATACTCAAATATATGGTTATAATACGTATGAATAATTTTTATGATTTTACATATGATAAAATAATTTAAAATAATATTATTGAAGGTCTATTAGAGTCATACAATAAGAAGTTAGTATACTCTGCCAGATCCACAAAATTTGCTAAAATTAACGGTTCAAGAATTTTTAGCATTAGATTTCAGTTTTTTATCTTTGTTTAAGTCAAAATTTGTATATGGTATTGTTGATATTATGTCTAAGAACATATTAAACGGCTGTCTATAGAAAGATCGAGTGGTCCAATGGGCAATTCTCAATATATTGATGATACATCTATTATATGATAATTTTAATAGTAGATTTGAAAATTAATTAGCTACTATTCAATTTGGATATTTTGGATCGATGATTCATGGTTTGGATTGGCAATCCAACGGACGGATTATCACAGATCTTGGTTTAAATGGTTAAAATGACCTACTTGATGATTGGTTATGATTAAAAAATACCCCCCTTCTCCTCCCCCAATTGCTAGAATATTACAGAAAGAATGGTAACTACTTTTTTATAGCTCGACACAAGTGGAGGTGCCACATGGACTATTAGTTATCTTCAACCTTCAACAGGAGATGCAATAATTGGCAGGAGAAAACATAAAAGAAAAGATCCAATCCTTTAATCCAAGCACTAGCCATTTACTAGTGCAATGCTGATTATTATCTTAGCATAACATCTTAACGTAGTTCGTCAACCGCTTGTCAACCGTGGACCTTTATGATAGAAGTATCATCAGTCTGTCCCAGCAACCACCCCGGGCCAACTCATAATTGTTAATTTATTAATTATAATTTCCTTCCATTTGTGCCCATGCACTGGATCTGAAAGAAAACTATTAGTGCTATGACCCGTCCACCTACACTCATATGCTGGGCCTACATTAGCTGCTGTAATATCCACTATTGCCATCGCGCCGCTCACTAGCAAGCTTTTGTTGTAGGGGTCGATCGACGATCTTGCCTAGTGGTAGGAAGACGGTGATTGATCAAATTTGACATTTGCGTCCATTTCCATCTACCTCCCTCGTTCAATCATACAACTATTGAACATTCTCAAGTTTTTAATTAACAAAGCAAAAAGAGCTCATTGGAAGGGGAGCCCCAAACTACACAAATAGCATGGTTTAACATAAGTGTAAAATTATTGGCTGAATAGATGGTGGTTGATAGACCCAATGTCGCTTTATCTCTACACCATGGGTCAACAGTGATCATGGTTTGGACTGGACCTACATCAGTTCTGGCACACCTGTGCACAACAACATAAGCACACACGCGTGGCCGAAGAAAACCATACTAACAATGGTCATCTTTTTTATTCTCTCTTCCAAATACAACTAATTATCAGATTCCAGTAGACTCCAATTGCAAGCTATCAAACACAAGTGATGATCATAATTCATATGGATTTTATGGTAAATGCCAATGCATATTAATGAAATACTTTAGAATTTAACATCCATATTTTATGTTAATTTTTTCATATCTCATTAGTTTTTATTAATGTCATGTCATTATGTTTTGTTAAAATGATAAAACTATCCGCTAACATGCAAAGTGATGGAAATAACTTTCGTTGGGATATTTCGGTTGTACATGTAAAGTGAATTGGACTGTCCAATGATGATAGATAACAATCTAGACTATTCAAAAATCTAGTACACAAATGACAATGAACAATAATCAAAATCAATCAAATTTATGCGGATAAGAATCTGGATTATCCAATGATAATGGACAATCCTTATCCAATGATCTAGACCGTCCAATAGTGTTGAAAAGTGATTTGGCCGTTTAAAAATCTATGGCTAGAAATCTAGATTGTTTGAAAGTCCACAGACAATGATCTAGACTGTCTAATAGATGGACACCAATCTGGATTGTCTAGTGATCATCGAAAGTGATTTGGATATTTGAAAAGTCAATGGACAGTGGTTTGAGCTATCCAATGATAGTGGATAGCAATTCGGATCATCAAGTGATGGTGGAAGGCAATCTACAACTTCAAAAAAATATATATAATCCACACAACGTTCTAAATTGTCCAATAATGGTGGAAAACATTTTGGACCTTTCAAAAGTCCATGGGCAGCAATCAGGATGGTCCATTGATGGTGGACAATGATCATTCATGTCCATGCAGGACATGCATTTTACTAGGGGACAATTTCTCTGAAATACATGAGAAGGCAAAAAAAAAAAAAAAAAAGCAGA
Organism: Magnolia kwangsiensis; assembly: GCA_037074715.1. Classification (NCBI taxonomy): domain Eukaryota; kingdom Viridiplantae; phylum Streptophyta; class Magnoliopsida; order Magnoliales; family Magnoliaceae; genus Magnolia; species Magnolia kwangsiensis. The sequence goes on from CM073588.1 coordinate 72,479,722, forward strand.
TAGTTAAAAAATGGCAAAGTAAGCTCTAAAGAAGAGAAAATGCAATAAAAAAGAAATAAATTAGACAAGCATTTTTTTTTAAAAAAAAGAGATAATTGATGCATCTGGCAATTCACTACTTAACTGATTTTTCTGTATTCCACCTGCCTCCATGCCATGGCTCAACTTCTAAAGGTTATTATTTTGGATGATTATATTTAATTAGGCCAAAAAGTGAGTAATTTTTCATCCAAAAATTATGTATTAGAGATTATGATCTCTAATAAAAAAAACACATGGTATTAGAGATTATATTAATGATTAGAGATTGACATAGAGCGGGTCACGGATAATTTCATAGCCAAGATGGACCAAAAAAGGCCTAATCGAAGATAAAAATGATCTGGACCGTTAGAACTTAAAACGGACGTATCTCGCAAACCGAAATGAGCTATCAAACGTACCACATATGATTTCAGGGTAGGACGAGCTACTCAGTTATCCAACCTTTGGGTTGCGTACGCTGAATTTGTGAAATACTATCAGATCGACGGTCAAATTCTTGTTTTAATTTTATTTTTACTATTTATAGTAAGTTTTAGCTTGAGTATAACCCTTCATCCATAACTCTTCATCCATTGGGCTTTAGGAGTTGCACCCAACATAAAAAGTGCTTAGATTAATTAGGAGAATAGTATACTTGAGCCAATTAGGACACTTACTATTTTTGGCCGAAAACCATGAGGTCTAGTGGAAATCACCACCATCTATAAATAGTAATCTTACTATTTATAGTAAGCACGATTTCTAGGAGTTTTAGTTGTAGTTAAGTTATGAAACTTCTCCCTAGGGTTTGTAGCCTTATTTAAAGAGTTGTAATCTTGTTTTTTATAATTAATAAAATTATTTTGAATTTTTAGAAATTATTTTCTATTTTTCTTCTTTTCCTCGTTGATTTGAGGTATCTCTGTGAGGAGTCCAGAGAAGTTTCGTGGATTCGGAATAGTTATCCTTGACGAAGACGATGCTCGACCTCATCACGCCCATTCATGCATCAGAAATTGAAATCTCTAATACATAATTAAGATTAACTAAAATGAAATCAACTCATTTTTAGGTGTCTACCTTATAGGCTCTTATTTTTATTAATTTTCCTTTCTTTCTTCTATCTTCCTCCTTTCTCTTCTTAGCTCTTTTATTGCTGCCTTTATAATAATTAGTTAAAAATAGTGATTATAGTTAATTTCTAATGAACATGTAGGCTAATTGGTAGCCGTGAATGCATCTCAACATGCTGGAATTTGATACTTGGGGACTTCAGGCTTTGAATTCGGGGTCATCTTCTAATGATTCAAATTGTTTACATAGACTCATGGAAAAGTAATTATATATATATATATATATATATATATATATATATATATATATATATATATATATATATATAAACAAATTTATTAGATTAGAAGATTTCAACCAATTTGACCACTTCAATATTTTTTATTTTTTATTTTTTTATACACACGCACACACACCCTCACACACTCACACTATTTGACCAACTTGAATATTGAATAGTGTTATGGACCTAAGAACAATGAAAGGGACGAAATACTCAAATCATATAAATGTAATATTTAAGTTATATATGGTTTCGGTATGTATTATTCTAGCCAACTTCCTTCGTCAGCACCACTTGGCAATATCGCATATAAGTGGGAATAAGTAGGAAGAAATGTACATTTTATTATTACTAAATGCGCACCGAACCGGATTGCGTGGTAACTCACTACCCTTGGTGTACAGAGTAAACTTTGTGAGGTCCACCATAATTTATATATTTTATCCGCTTTGTCCATCCATTTTATCGAATAATTTTAAGGCTTGAGACAAAAATTGAAGCGCATAGAATTTTCAAATGGACCACACCACAGGAAACAGTTGAATTGAATGTATACCATTGAAAATTGATTGGGAGCCACAAAAGTTTTTGATCAATCTTATATTTGTGTTTTCCCTTCATCCATGTCTGCACGATCTTATGAATAGGTTGGATGACAAATAAACATCGTTGTGGGGCCTAGTAAGGTTTCAATGGTGGAAATCATTATCCCCATTGTTTCCTGCGGTATGATTCACTTGATCTTTGGATATTCTTCAATTTTGGGTATGATTCATTTGATCTTTAGATATTTTTCAATTTTGGGATCAACCCCTTAAATTAGATGAAAAAACCGATGGGTGGCGTGGATAGACCACATACATTCAAGGTGAGCCTAACTGAGTTTAGTCAGTATGATAAGAGCCTAACGAGTAACTCAGTATGCAATCCGATTTCATGCGCACCTGGCTTCAATACGCACGGTGAGCACCAATGGTGCTGCAGGTGCCTCCCTTGTCTTACCTTTAAAGGGAAGCATACTCAGTAAAGGCTGTGGGACCTATTGTGATAAGAGCCTAGCGAGTAACTCAGTATGCAATCCGATTTCATGCGCACCTGGTGCACCTGGCTTCAATGCGCACGGTGAGCACCAATGGTGCTGCAGGTGCCTCCCTTGTCTTACCTTTAAAGGGAAGCATACTCAGTAAAGGCTGTGGGACCCATCGTGATGTACATGTGTTATCCATGTCGTACATCCGTTTTACCAGCTTTTATTATTATTATTATTATTATTTTTACACAGGCACGCACACCCCCACACCACATGCACACACGCCCCACACGCACACCGTGGGATTTCACCACCATGGGTAATCGAACCCTTGACCCGGTGTTGAAACTCCAAGGAGTCTACCACCCGGGTAAGAGTAAAGACCCCTATTTTACCAGCTCATTTTAGAGTATAAACATAAAATTGAAGTATATCTAAAGTTCAACTTGACCACGCCATGGGAAACAGTGAGGATAATGGCATCCACCATTGACACCTTCCTAAGGCCCATGCTGATATTTATTTTTCATCCAACCTGTTCATAATAGGGTCACACAGACATGAATGAAGGGAAAACACAAATATCATCTTAATCTAAAACTTTTGTAGCCCCTAATAAGTATTTAATGGTAAGCTTTCAATTCATACTATTTCTTATGCTGTAGTCTACTTGAGTTTTACATAGTTTTAAGTCTTTGCTTGGGGATTAAAATGAGCTGATAAAATGGATGGATGGCATGAATAAGGCACATACATTATGGTAGGCCCCACAAAGTTTATTAAGTACGTGATCCCCGTGGTTGATAAGAAATATCACCAGAATGCTTCTAAAAATGTGTGACTATCATTGTCTTTATTGTGTGGCAGGACATACCATCTTCCTCAAAACTAAAATGAGACTAATCTATGCAGTAAAAATAATTGAAATATCATAAAAATGACTGTGACCACGTCATTGTCTAATGTTACGCTAACATTGGAGAAGGTCTCAGGTCCAAATGGTTGTATCATAATTAACCGTCCACCTAGCTGATAAGTTTCCACCCTGTCATGTGCATGCAACATCCCTAATACTCCAATAAGTTGGCCCACAACAAGGATCATCTTATGAAAAATTCAGTCCCATCCGTTCATCTGGTGGGCCACACCATAGAAAACAATGTATAGCCATTGATAAATAAAAAAATACAAGTTCTAGTGACCTAAAAGGTGAACGGGGCTGATTTTTCATAAGATGATGCATATGGCAAGTCCAACATATTGAACGGTTTAGATGTTACAAACACATGACAGGTTAGGACTTAAAACCTCCTTACATTGAGAGAGAGAGAGAGAGCTCCTTATTATCATTTTCATACACGGAAAGACTTGAAACCTCCTTACATTGAGAGAGAGAGAGAGAGCTCCTTATTATCATTTTCGTACACGGAAAGAGAGCTTATTATCATTTTCATACAGAGAGAGAGAGAGAGCTCCTTATTATCATTTTCATAATCAGAAAGAGAGCTCATTATCATTTTCATATAGAGAGAGAGCTTCTTATTGTCATTTTCACACACACACACACACACAGAGAGAGAGAGAGAGAGAGAGAGAGAGAGAATTAGCTCATTATTATTCTCATATATTTTCATCAATCAGACATTGATATTTTTTGTACATTAAGATGGAAAGCCTACATTCCCATCTATACCATCCCAAAATGACATTATAAGAACATATATACCATGTAAGATATCATAAGCCCAATACCATGTAAGATATCCAAATCCCCTTTAACTTAAATTCCCAAGAGCCACCCACATAAAAACCAAACACCGCCTTTATGCAACCAGTGTTCAAGAGTATCGGTATGGTTACATGCATAACATAAACCATTTCATTCATGGTGTGGACCGTTTCTCACTATCACATACTTTTGAACCCAGCGTATGATAATTGGCATACCGGCTCGGTGCCGATGGTGGCGGCCGGAACCCCTTCGGCTTACAGCTTCCAACCTCTCGGCCCCTGAAGAAGACGTGCCGCTTCTTATGTGGGCGTGGTCTAAGTGTTACATAGTGGCCATGATTCCTCGTCGCGGGGGGAATGGTGCGTGACGACAACATCCGACCGTCGATCATGATCATGATTGGAGGTGACATTAACAAGAGGAAGAAGAGAAGAAAGGTGATGGTGAGAAGTGGGGTAGACATTTGAAATGAGAGTGTAGATGGACTATGATTGTTATTATAATTTGTGAAGAGAGGGAATGGCTTATAAGAGAGAGGAAGAGAAGAGGTGGGCCTTAAATAAGGGACCCGTGAAAGGAGTAATGATGTGTGGAGATGCACAGCTCATGGGTAGCAAGCATAGTTGGAATTGTCGTGAACACTTGTGAGTGGACGGCCTTTTGACTGGACAAGTGAGGATGCTCGTGCCCTCCATTTATTGCAAGGCCTAAGTCTTCAATGTCAACCCCTTGTATTTGATTTTTATTCAACAAATACTAATATAAGGTTTTTTTTTTTTTTTTTTTTTTTTTTTTTTTTTTTTTTGTGGTGGGAATTTGGCCCACCTAAAAACTTGGGGTCTCATTACCAAAAAAATTGCATTGATCAGTCGAGCTATTTTTTCGATGATCAACGATAAAACTGGCTGAATTTGTTCTCATTTGAATCTAGTGATGTAATGGTTCTCATGGTCTGGATGGTGTAAAGTATTTTTCCAATTTCATTTTCATGGAGAGTCCCATGTTTTGAGTGGTTCTGATCATCAGTTGATGTCAGTGTTTTTGTTGTAGAGACCCAGAGAACCACCGAAAGTTGGGTGGTCCTGCACGTCGATTGTTATTCTTTGTGTGGAGAGGAATGGGACGCGGATTGCGTACTGCGCGCATGTACGGACTCGGTCATGGGAGGGGATCTGTGGGGCCCAACGTGATGTATATGTTTAATCCACGCCTTCCATCCATTTTGACAGATCATTTTAGGAAATTAATCCAGAAGGTAGGCAGATTCAAGGCTCAGGTGGACCACAACACAGGAAGCAGTTGTGGTAATGATGCTCACCGTTGAAACCTTACTGGGCCTATAGTGTTGTTTAGAGCCAACCTGTTGATGAGGTTACATAGACCTAGATGAAGGGGAAAAAAAATATCAGCATGATCATAATTTTTTAATGGTGGTCGTTCAATCCCCACTGTGTGGTCCATTTGACCCTCGGATCTGCTTCATTTTTGGACTCACAGCTAAAATGATCTGGAATAAATGGATAGACGGCGTGGATAAAACATATACATCATGGTGGGCCCCACATCCCCTACCCGCTTCCAGAGGAATGTAGTATGATCGTGTAGGAAAGTGTTACTACAGGCCCTCTGATTGGCCAAGAAAAGCGGTGCATATGTGCCGTACGAGTATTACAGCGTAAATGTGCGTGTGTGGCATTTTTCCTAAACGCGTTTGGATTTGTATGAGTTTCACCCTACAGCACATGAGATCAATGGGGCTTAATATGTTTTTTATATAAAATCCGCTCCGTCCATCAGATGTGTATGTTTTTATTACATAGTTTTGCAAAAAATGGGACAAATAAAAATCTCAGATGGGCCACAATACATGAAGAAATAGGAAGAGAATATTTAGGGGTTATATCTGCCGACCACCTCAGTGTGAATGCAGTTATTTTTCTGTATACAGGGAATATAATGTGCCTAATTTGATGGACGGATTGGATTGAAAATTAAGATAACGATGGGGCCCACAGGGCTCGGGTGTGTAAATGATAAACCATCCACTCACCGACAAGACGCATGCGCGACTGTTGCGCGTCGCGCGGATCCCTTCATGTATTTATTAACATTTATCCCAACCAACTGTTCGTTTAACGTCTCGGATGGTAGCTGTTAGATCTGGAGTCATTTTGCAATGATCCAAACCGTTCATATGATGGACCTCAAAGTGGATGGGGTGCTTTAAGAAAAACAGCTCTCGGATTGGAATACTTCATTTGTTTGCTCATTTAACCTTCCCCTTTGAACATGAACTAGCTCCTTCAACCGTTGGTTTGTTTACGGTAGATAGGATCTTCGAATCTGATGGTTTTTTGGGTGCAAGCCATCAATAAATATTTTGGACGGTTGAAAAATGACCCAAGATCCAACGGCTGCATTCAAAATCTAAAAGCCAGCCATAAGTACGAATTTACTGTAGCGAATGGGTGTTTGTACCAAAACAAACAAAAAGCACACACGAGCACGCTTCAGCTGGGTTCCGTATGTGGCTCCCACCCGGTCGCGGATTGCGTACTGACACTGCCACTAGCAACGTCCCTAGTGGACGGTGCTTTGTGGGCCCCATAATAATGTATTTGTTTTATCCACGCCTTTCATCCATTTTGGATCATTATTTTAGGCATCATCCTAAAAAAGAGAGCAATAAAAATCTTAGGTAAACCACACAACATAAAACGGTGGTGATTGAATGCCCACCGTTAAAAATTACTGTGGGCCACAAAAGTTTTGGATCAATAGGATATTTATTTTTTACTTTATCCAGATCTTTGCGTCGCAATCGGAGGGTTGGATGGTAAATAAAGATTACAGTAGCCCTATGAAGTTTTCAATTGTGGGCGTTCAATCAGTACTTGCTATTTCCTTTGGTGTGGTGTGGTCCATCTTAAATTTTGAACTGCCTTATTTTCGGGATCATGCCTTAAAATGATGGAAACGGATTGGCTACTCCCCCTGCCACCAGCCAATGGCTACTGGTCGGTTCTCTATGGGCCCCACCATGATGTATGTGTTTCATCCATGCGGTTCATCTAGTTTTCTAGATCATTATGGTATGAGACCAAAAATGAGTTATATCCCAATCTCAAGTGAACTACATCACAGGAAACAGTGTTGAATGAGCGACGACCATTAAAAACCTTTTGGGGGGCCAAAAAAGTTTTGGATCAAGATGATATTTGGTTTTTCCCTTCATCTAGGCCTATATAACCTAATCAACAGATTGGATGTCAAATAAACATTACTTTGTGCCTCAGGAGGATTTTAATGGGGGATATCCAATCAATATTGTTTTCTTGTGGTGTGGTTTACCTGAGATTTATAACCCTCTCATTTTTGGTTTAGAGCCCTAAAATGATCCGTAAAAATGGATGAACGGAATGGATGAAACACATACATCATAGAGTGGCCCACAGAGCATCGACCATCAGCCACGGGCCTGGTGGCAGGGGGAGTAGCCAATCCGTTTCCCAACTATCCATGTTCAACATATTAAAAAAAAAAAGAATGACTGGATGGTTGGATTCTTCTGATGAAGGAGATTTTACTGAGTTGTCCATCGACGGCGGGGCCCATCCTATAAAGCGGTTTTTATATGGGAAACATAGGTTGGTCATTTAAGACCTCATGTCCATTAAGATATTGAAAACGGAAGCTGATTGCCTGTGAACCCGGGCACACGGATATTCATGTGCCGGGGGCTGTGCAGGGCCCACATGGATGTCTATGAAAAATCTACTCCGTTCATCTGTTTTTTAAGACAACGCCACGTAAGTAATCAAAAAATCAGTAAGATCCAAAACTCATATGGGGATTGAAAGCCTTGAGATAACAGAAGTTTCGTATCGTGATGATATTTTTTCTTACGGTTTATCTGATTGTTAATAAACCTATGAACGGTTTGGATGGAATATAAACATCATGGTCAGCTTCAGAAAGGTTTCAGCGGTGGAAGTTTCCTTTCCCACTTTTTCGTTTAGCATGGCCCACCTGAGTTTTGGATCTTCCTGAATTTTAAAATCATCTAATTTTTTGGTTTTTTAAAACAGATGGACGGAGTGGATTTGTCAAGTACATCTCTATGGAGCTCACATAGCCTCATATCAACCAACTCCCATTGAAAACAGTCCATCAAAAGAGGAAATAAATGGACCCGGATGTCCACAGCATATCCTAGACACTTTAATTTGGACAAGTGGGGCCCACAGATCAGTCCAGACTCTCAAATGAGACCCACAGTGGATGGTGAACTGACCAATGAAATTCTCCTCATCGGACATTCAACAACTTGTACCGTTTGCCTGCAAGAAAATATTGCAATAACGGTCCACATTTGTCAGAAGAAAAAAAGACCAAAGATTGTACGGTCACGAGCTTCCAATCTCGGAGTTTTTTTTTGGCATATTCAATCAATGCTGACCCACTGGATAAGCGGTCTCGATCACCTAGACCGGTTGGCAAAGGACGCGGATTGCGTACTGAGTAACTCAGCACGCTAGCGAACTGAGTAAACTCTGTGGGGCTCACCGTGGTGTATGTGTCTTATCCATGCCGTCCATCCGTTTTTCCGGTTCATTTCAGCGCGGGATCCCAAAATCGAAATATATACAAAGGTGAGGTAGACCACACCACAGTAAACAATGGGATAGTGAAATCCACCGTTGAAACCTTCCTAGTGGCCACAGTGATGTTTATTTGTAATCCGACCTGTTCATAAAGTCTCACAGAAATAGACGAAGGGAAAACACAAATATCATCTTGATCCAAAACTTCTGTGGCCCTCTAGAAGTTTTCAATGGTAGGCGTTCATTGCCCACTGTTTCCTTTGGTGTGGTCCACCTGAGTTTTGAATATGCTTCAATTTTTAGATATTGCTCTAATATGAGCTGTTAAAATGGATGGACGGCGTGGATAAGACATACATTACAGTTGGCCACACAGTTATTGCTCTCATTACTCAGCACCCAATCCGTGTCCGCTGGCCAACTTGCTCGTACTCGTGAATCGATGGCGATGACAAAATCCTCCGCTCCACTCCCTGGGAGCCACGTGGGGCCAGTTTAAAAAAGAGCACCGCTTAGGTGAATCCTCGGATCTACCGAGGTGGGTAGTTCCCCGTGCGTTATATCCACACCGTCCATCCGTTTTGGCAGCTATTTTAAGTATAATCTCAAAAAACTCAGCAGAGCCGACCACACAACGGAAAAAAAGGGCGATTGAACATTAAAAGCTTCTCGTGGGCTTCGGAACTCAGGTGGGCCACACTATATAAAATCATGTGAAGCACCGTTAAAACATATAAAAGCACTTGGTGGGGCCCCCCTGAGTTTTGAATGCTGCTTAAACTTTGTCTTAACCCTCATACAAAGTTTGAAACACATAATGGATGGGCTGGATTTGCAAAACACATCTTTTGTGGGCCCCAAAAATGATTATGAATGTTTTAATGGTGCACGGCCCCTCTCCACTTCTGTAAGTGGTGTGGCCCACACAAGTCACGGATTGACTTAATTTTTGAGAAGTAGGCCCACGATGGAATGGTGCATCTGACTGATGGGGTAGATTTTCGAAAGGCATCGTTGTGGGGCCCACACAGCTCGACCGCAGGGGACGGACTCGCGCATTGTACCTTTTCCCATATATGTAGATATATATAATAATAATCAAGCTGGTATTTGGATGGTCCTTTCGTCCTTATTAACAGGTTGGATGGCAAAGAAACATTTCGATGACCCAAAAGAAGTTTTAATGGTGGTATTCACTTACCACTGTTCCTGTGGTGTGATCCACTTCGGATTCAGATCAGCTTAAATTTTTGGATCATGCTGTAAAATGATCTTTAAAAACGGATAGATGGAATGGATATAAATCATATACATCAAGGTGAGCTCCATTGTCAGAGATCCACCGAACTCAGTGGATCGAGTATCCACCGAAGCAGCGCCCGTTTAAAAAATGTTGCGCCTATTAGGGTAATTTTATCTCCCGAAAAAGTCTCAAATGGGTCCCATCACAATTTGTGAGATGACCGTTCTGAAAGTCAATCTTACAGGTCAACCCTAATCACGGAGATCATACGGTGGAGCCAGAAGCACCATAATACAGTAGATCTATCTCTCCGCGGTACACGTGGCAGGATCATCTCGAAATCGGGTCCACCCATGTTCAGGGTCCTATATATATATATATATATATATATATATATATATATATATATATATATATATATATATATCACATTTTGGTTCCTCCTCACCATCCGTTCTTTGTCAAATTAACGGTGTAAAACAAAACATGTCAACAGTCAAATATGAGTGGGGCTAAGCTGTAGAAAAATAATGGACAGGATTGTCTTATAATTTTTATTTTAAACGTAAGCCATTCAACCATCACGCCACGTGTCCTTTGGACAGATGGCTCTATCATGTTCGGATTCTACCGGTTCTAGCTTATCATCTATCTCTAAGCAAGTCTTTTCCTAAGAATACGTGTCAGACACGTGGCGATGGTAGGTTACAGTTGGCCAACCTACACAGCCTGCTCGGTACACATCATCTTTGTCACGTGTCCCCTTTCAGATCATGCCACGTGCAACCATCTAGTTCCAACTACCCCACCGGTGGTACTTGATATCAATCCTCTCAGCAAGATCTCAACGGTACAATATCTCAACGCTATGGTAGCTGGAGTAGTTAAAATAGGAAGCGGATCGCCTACTGAGTAACTCAGTACGATACATCGTTCAGAGTAAATTGTGTGGGGCTCACTGTAATGAACGTGTCTTATCCCCCGCCGTCCATCTGTTTTACCAGCTCTTTAGACTACGATCTTAAAATTGAAACATATACCAGGCTCAAGTGGACCACACGACAGCAATCAATGCAAATGGAGTATCTACCGTTAAAAACTTTTCAAAGCGGGATGACAAATAAACCTTATTGTGGGCCCTGGAAGGTTTCAAATAATTTTTGGACTCATGTCTTAAAATAATTTTTCAAATGGACAGCTTAGATAAAACACATACACAATCTGTTAAAATGAAAATTACATATTAGTGCCTATAGTTATAATAAAATTACAATTAATCTATTTACTAATTATTTAATTTTATTTCAAATTTTACTATATTATAATTTCTTTTTTGAGATTTTTACCGCAAAATCCTGATGAATTGAAATTTACCAAATCGTGTCTCAAGGAACTTAGATGCCAAAGTAGGGCTTCTCATACCAGAAATTATGTTACTACCGTCTTTTATTTATTCTTTAGGATAAAGTGGAACCGTGGGGTTTGTAGATGCACACCATAATAATAGTGAGCCAATTCATAAAAAATAATATATACTGTTCAAAGTATCCCAACTCAAGTGTAGCGCATTTGATGATCTTATTAGCCCTTTGTTTTATCTATTTTATCGCCATGGTGTGGTGCATACATTGGAGGGTCTGGATGTAATACTCGTACCTCATGGGCCCCACAAGGCTAGGCTTTCACTATTTTATAAAGAAAGAGTGAGAGTATTAATTTTGTAATTTCATTTGTTCAAAAAGCACATCTATGTAAATTCAAATTCTCTATGCATTATTCGGTAAAATATAGATTCCTAGGAGAATTTGCGAAAATCCCTTTTCTTTTTTTTTTTTTTAAATTTTATTTTTAAATGCATTTAGTTAAAGGGTTGAAATGAGAAACTTTTTGAATGATTAAAATATCCCTTTAGGACAATACATAGCTTATCATTGTGCAGTTTACAAAAGTGCTCGCTTGCTTACTGATAGGCAGAGTGTAACATTAGATGAAGGGGATGGAAGGGGTTCACGTAGATGAGGCCACCTCGTCCATCAAGTGGGCCACTATGTGTCCACCAAAGGTTAAAAATCAGGTTAACTCAAAACTAAGGTGGATTACTCAATGGTGAACAGTCGGGACTGCGTGCTTGCCATTAAAATTGTTTAAATTGTGCATGGGGTCCACAATGGGTGTATATATCATCCAATCCACTCATACTAATGTGCCACACCAGAACGAAGAGATGCCTGAAAATCAGGACCTTTCAAGACTTATGTGGGCCACACATAAATTTAAAAGTTTTATGCATGATTTTATACCATTCCCTATGGTGTGGCCCACCTAAGTATTTGATTGGACTGATTTCGTAGCGGCCCATTGATGGGAATAGTAGATCTTATACATGTTTCTCCCAAGTATTGCTCATTTACCACGAGTCAGGTAGTCAAGCCAAAGGCAATAATTAGGGGTGTACACCAAGTCAAGTTGGCCTCAACTTGGCTTGGCTTGGCCACTGGCTGACCCCGGCTCGAACTCGGCTCGGCTCGGTCTTCGAGCTTGACTGGCCGGCTCAACTCGGTTCAGTCAGTAGCTCGGGCCAGTTCAAGCTGAGTTCACCTATGTATCATTTTCACAAAAACATGGATTGCACTTTCTAAATCTTATTGAACGTAAAATAACAGCAGTGGTTTTACTGGTATTTTATCAAACACCTTCTACGCAACATAAAAATTAAGAAAAAAAAAGAGTATTTGCTTCATATACACACCTTCCTTGCCACCAACCACACTTCATTGAGTCATTTCATCAAACACTTGGTGAGCAACATCAATATCAAAGTAACTGAATCACGAACTAGTTCGAGTTTGATTTGAGTTGGGTTTGATCCGAGTCCAGTTAAGCTGGGTCAGATCGAACTCATTTTCGAGCTCAAAAAATTAGCTCCACTTGGCTCAAACTCAACTTTGAACTGAGTTAAATCAGGCTTTTTTGAGTCGAGCTAACTGAGCAAACTCGGTTCATGCACGCCCCTAGCAATAATCATTTTGTTTACAACACTTGCAAAAGAATTCTAAGATTTTTTTAAAGTTTGTTAGTACACCCCACTGTTAGTTCACACTCCACTGTTAGCCACCCCCACTAGGGATCGATATCAAGACCTTGGTGTTGAAACGAGGTATCTTTCACTCAGCCTACAACTTGAGCTATGGATGAGGGTGTCGTATCAATTTAAACTTCTGCGTAGATTAAAACCTCCCAAGTTCTGTGGTCCACTTGAGTTTTCTAAGAAGATAATTTTTAAATATTCCCTTAATCTCTGTGAGACAGGTCTGGTGAATAGGTTTGAAGAAATATAAATATCATGGTGGCTCCATATATAAACTTAGTGTTGGTACATGTAGTACAGGCCATCTAAGTCGTGGATTGGGCTGATTTTGCCCTACGGCCTAGCATCAAGGTGCGTACTAAATCGATGAAAAGGATTTCAAATATGCAATATGGTGGGCTCAAAGAGATTAAATGTTTTATGCATTGCATAAAGTGTTGTCGAGGATTTTTTAAATTAATATTTATTTATTTTTAATCTTGCAAAGAATTCCTTCCTTTAAAGAAACCCTAAAATCAAGAGTCTTGATTTGGAGGGATTTGATTGGATACATAACCCTTACTACAATTAAGAGGGGGCTGTCTCTACCATCGGATTACAACTTGGATGATGATATGAGCCGTTTATGTTTTGGATTCTACACTGCTAAGGCTACCTGAAGAAACATTTATTATAAGTTAGTGCAAGAAAACGAACATGGAACATTTAAAAGTAACTTTCTTAAGTACTCATTCTCAAATCAAAGATTCATAGGTCAGAATCATCAATGAGGCATGATTATATGAATATAGCTTCTATCTAATAGTAATTAGGACATGAATGGTTGAGATCAACCTAAGGATGCAATCTAGGGCTGAAAGTAGCCACAATGAGGTGATAGATATGGGTCACCATTTGGTAACTTAGGTTTTATATAAAAGGTCTACTTTTATAATTTAAATGGATTTAAATGCCTACTATTTTATTTTGTTTTCCTGGGTCCTTGCTCTCACTCTAGTGGTAGACTTTGGGGAGTTTCAGCACCTGGTCAAGCGTCCGAGTACCCATAGGTGGTGAAATCCCACTACGGAGTGAGTGTGTGGTGGTGTGTGTGCGTGTGTAAAAATAATAATAATAAAAAACTTCAAAAAAAAAATTGGTTAGATCCACACCGTATACAGAATGCACTCTATAAATTTTTGTATATTAAAAAACTTTTACTTCCAAATTTACCTATCTTCAAGTTACTGCTTGGAATTTTTTGCTCTTCTGAATATTACGTGGAGTACATAACGAAACTTTTAACATGTGGAACTTCTTTAAGCCCTACCATAATTTATGTATTAGATCCACACAGTCCATCAACTTTTTCAGATGATTCTAAAGCATTAGCCCAAAAATAAGACACATGGAAAACACAAGCGGACCACACTATAAAAAACCAATCGAAATTTAATAACTATTGTTGTAACTTTCCTAGAATGAAAAAGGCAAAAACACAAATATCAACTTACTCAGGGCCTTCTATGGCTCTAAGTAATTTTCAATGTAAAGTGCCTAATTTTCACTATTTTCTGCAGTGTGGCCCACTTGAGCCTTAAATCTACCTTTTTTTTTTCTTTATCTTATAACCCCAAATGATATGGAAAAGTTGATGGAAATTGTGGATAAAACATATACATCATGTAGTCCCCACAGACCTACTAACAGGGGCGGTTTGGGACCGTATCAACGTGGATTTCCCAGCTAAAGACTTTTCCACCTGTTCCTGCGCTAGAATGTAAGGTGGGTCCACATTGATGTTCACGTCCATCCATTTTGCCAGCTTATTTTGGGACATGCTGCCAAAAATGAGGAGGATCCAAAACTAAAGTGGGCCATAGGGGATGAAACCGTGGAAAAGGAGTGCCTCCCGTTGAAATCTTCTTATGCTCCACCTTGATGTTTACTGAGATGGAGTGAAAACACAAAAATCATAAACAAATACAAAACTTCTTTAGCCATATAAATATTTAAATGGTGGTCACTAAATCCCCACAGTTTCCTCTCATGTGGTCCATTTGAGTTTTGAATCCACCTTATATTGGGTCGCATGTCCTAAAATGAGTTCAAAAAATGGATGGACGGGTTGGCTTTCTCACAAATATCACAGTGGCCTCACCCAAAATCCTAGCACAGAAACTTCAACTGAAAGTATTTTGCATGAAATCTGCGTACACGCGGATTGCCCACTGACGATGCCAATGGTGAGGAGGGATTGGGCAATGCTTCTTGTGCCCTACTATAATATATATGTTTTATCTACACTGTTCATCTATTTTTTCTGATCATTTCAATGTATTGGCTTAAAAATGACATGGATCCAAAGCTAATGTGGACCATACTACAAGAAAACAGTGGTGATTGAATGCACACCATTAAAAACTTCCTAGGCCCATTATAATTTTTATTTACCATCTAACTTAGGGCTTAGGTCATACACACATGGATGAAGGGAAAACACAGATATTAGGTCCCAGAACTGTTTTTGTCCTCATGAAGCTTTTAATAGTGGGCATCCAATCTCCACTATTTCCTATGCCCGGTCCATGTGAAATTTGGATGTTCCTCATTTTTTTATCATTCGCTAAAATGATCTGAAAAAATGGATGAACGGCAGGGATAAAATAAAATACAACACGTACATTATGGTGGGGCTACACAACACTGTTTAAGAGCCACCTCAGTGTGGCAACGTTAGTAAACAATTCCCCATCCAGATACGTACACTACGCTGCTAGGCGAGATTTCCCGCAAAAGCCTTTTTCAGCTCCTGCGCTGGAAACGTAGGTGGGGCCCACCTAGATGTTTGTGAGAAATCCACCTCACCCACCGGTTTTGTTAGTTTATTTTAGGACATGGGACCGAAAGTGAGTTGGATCCAGTACTCAAGTGGGCCGAAAACTTGAGGATTAATCGTCCGCATTGGAAATATTCATGGGGCCACGAAAGTTATGAATCAGGATAATACGTGTGTTATGAGTTCATCCAGTAGGAATAATGTTATGAACGGTATGGCTGGCATTTAAACATCACCGTCGATCCCATAAAGGTTCAGTTTTGGGAATTTCCCTACCCACCTTTTCCTTTAGTGCAGCCACTTGAGTCTTGGATCCTGCTCTCTTTTGGTCTCATGTATTAAAATGAACTGACAAACTGATGAGCAGGATAGATTTTTCATAAACATCTTGGTCAGCCCTACCCATGTGTCTAGTGCAGGAACTTCTTACAAAAGGTATTATTTGCTATGTTAAAATTTGCCAAGGAGATGATTGTCACTTGATCGTTTGATGAAAATGTCCAAAAAATCATAACACACTGACATCTTCAACAAATATTTAAGGTAAAACTTCATATAAAAAAATATAAATATATTTACTTCTAATTGAATCATTCTACTCAATGGTTAACATTTTCCGTTAATGTTTAGGGTGCCATTAGTGCGTTAGATGGAACTCTCATTCTTGCATGTATCCCAGCAGATAAATAACTTCCTTACAGAGGAAGAAAAATGGATGAATGTGCTTAGAACGTTATATTCATCTGTGACTTTAATATGATGTTTACATATGTAATAGCTGAACGAGAAGGAGTGACACATGATTCAAAGGTCTTTATGGATGATGTGTTGATCTAATAAAAAAATTTCCGTTGCCCCGTCTTGGTAATATTGAATTTTCTTTTCATATAATTTGGTAAAATTATAACTTAAATTTTGCTAAAAATGTCATTTGGTTTTTATATAGATAAATATTATTTGGTTGATGCTGCTTACACTCATACAAGAGGATTTATGGCACTATACCATAATGTTCGGTATTAGTTGGGTGACTTTCATAGTGATGGTTGGCCTACTAGTAAAGAGTAGGTTTTTAATCATATGCATACGAAGTTACGGAATGTAATCGAAAGATCTTTTGGCGTGTAGAAGGCGCGTTTTGCAGTTTTGAAGCGGATGACAATATATTCCTTCATGACATAAAGAGGCATAGTTATTACATCCATGACATTACACAGCTACATCATAAAAGAATCAATCTTTGATCCGCTATTTCAACAATACAATGATGAAAATGTTCTTTTACATATGAATATCGAATCAGAGAATTATATGCTTAAAGTGGAAGGAGTATTTGGAGACTTTGAATAATTTATTATGTCCAATATGCGAGAAGAAATTTTTACCATACTTATACATGCAAATCATTGATTGTTTATCTATTTTTTAATAATGATATTTTAATTTTCTATTAAGAACTTTAGTTTATTTGAAATAAATAGAATGATTTTAATTTCATTTAATAAAAAATAATTTCTTCATAATGTAAAACATTTTCAAACAGGAGATATGGGCAAATGTGTTAAATTAACAGATTTTACACATTTCAAAGGTTTGTTAACAAATAGGTTACTTCAAATTCAGTACTTACTTTTTAAACTTCAACAATAGTTATCAAACAAGTTTTTTGACTTCAGATTCAGACTTCATATTCAGATTTTAGATTCAGGCTTTAGACTTCAGTTTTAATAAATGGGGCCTTACTCTTAAATAAAGAAAAAAGAGACCTTCCAAATAATTATTTAAATAATAGGGGATTTATAAATAATATACAAATAGTTCATTTGTAAAAAACATATCATTAAATTTTCAATTAATTTTGGAAAATTTTCTTATATCACCGGTGATATCATGGGACCCTCAAATACATTCTCTATTTTAAAACTTACTCTTCCACCCATCTATTTGGGTTTTATATGTTTTTGGGACAAAAATGCCCTTGCATTGAGATGCCAAACATCATTTTATGCTTTTTGAAAGGGAGAAAGGCATCTTTTGTGATGCTCTCTTGCTTTCTACTCGCTGATTACTACTCTACATCAAACTACTACAAACTCTCCTACATACTGCTTTCTTAAACTATTATTCTCTATATAATTTTCTTCTCTTATGAATTTTACAGGCATTGATTTGCTACCCATGGGAGATGACATGGGGGAGCAAGTGATGAGGTTGAGCACCGTCTTCCTCGATCAATAAATGCCTTGAATCGATGAGACACTCTTAAATCTATAAGATGTTTCTTGAATACATGAGAAAAAATAAGAAATTTTAAAGAAGTTTATTGATTGAATTGAATAAATGATACTGAAAAAATGAGTTTAATATCCTTTCAAAACCATAAATAAACCCTAAAACATAATAAAAAGAATCCTAAAATAAGGAAACAATTTTAAAAAAATACACAAATTTTCATCGCTCGTCGACAAGTCGAAACAACAAAATAGTGTCCAAAGATTTAAATTGAAAATTCTCGAATTTTCGACATATCAAACAATATTTCTACCTATCGAACAATATTTTGACCTATTGAATAGTATTTTGACCTGTCTAAACTGGCAGAAATCAACTAACAAGCTATTTGAAATTTCTAATGGAATTTTAACCTATCAATCATAAAGGTTGACCGGTCGAACTTTGCTAAAATTTTGTCGATTTTTCCTTGGGCTTCTTCCGGTCCATGTGCATTAGGAACGTACTTGATCTTCATCCTACATCAGACCCCTCTATTTGGAAAAAAAATCGTCCTCGAGTTTATTTTACGATACGTGTTCAACTTCCTCGAGTTCTTTAATGGACTTGATTCATAATACATATTCAACTTCGGGTGTTGACATTTATTATCATATTCCTTGTACTCTTCAGTGGACTTCTTTGATCTCTCTTGTACATCAACATGAATAATTGTTACCCGAACTGCCATATTCTTCCCTGCAACACTTAGGCAATGGAAATAAGTTGAGTGCAGGTTTAAGAACTTGAGCACATACAATTTCAAATTGTGCCTACTCAGTAGATTGATTCTTTGGTTGTTGAAGACAAACTCAACATGAGAAAGACAAATCTCCTACATAGGGGACAATTAGTTGTGAAGTTCCATAAGCATAACAACCTTGAACTCTTACAACATTAGTTTTGCATCTTCCAAAATGTTCACAGACGACTCATCCGTGTCCTTTTCTACTGATGCCACCATCACTCTCATCTCCTCAGAGTGTTTGATGAAATCTCGTTCCTTCACGAGAGGCTATTCGTCCACTTTGAAGGCATTGAATTGGTTCTTCGTTTCCACAGGGGTCACATGTATGCCACTGACGAATTAGACGGCTTGTCGTGACTTCTCATCTAAGTCACCTCTCATCGACAAACAATATGACTTCTCTAAATAATCTTTCATCGATCAGTTATCCTATCGAAAAGTTTAGAATTGTTAGAGTAATACCTAATTATAGTCACGAGGGAGGAAACGTACTGTTGAGGGTCAAATATTACATATTAGACCTCAATTATTACCTGATTTTACGAACATGATACTGTTTAACGCCCTATTTTAATCGTGTTTTTGTTGCAAGGTGAATTTAAGAGTCTGAACTGAAAAATGGGACTAAAAGCATGGATTTAATACTCAAAAATCATTAAGGCAAGGGACGGACTCAGGGGACCGATATTGAAGAATTTATACGCCAAAGATCTGAGAAAATCAAGTAATTGAAGTCCAATAGGCCTGAAAGTCATCCTAAATGCAGGATCATAGGGTTCTCATCATCTGTTATGCTCGAAACTTTATATCTAGCTTGAAGACTCTAAATTAACCGTACACATCGAATTCAAACATTGGATCCTTTTGAAAGTGGCTTAACAGACAGATTAGCCATAAAATTACCAATTTGGGGCCCACTGGATCTCTAGATATGCTTTAAACTTGGGCTCAACCCCATAAATGGGAGGAGAAATAAATGGATGGCGTAGATTGCGCAAAGGACATCTCGGAGGACCTCACCTGTGATGCATGCGCATGTCCTGCGCATGCACCCGCTGTGCACCGAATTGGCCGGAGTAGTTAGCGGTTGCTGACCCGACGAATTTGAAAAGGATTTAGAAATCCTTCTTCCCATTGCGCAAATGGAAACAGGGACTTGCGGATGATTGTAGATGGGCCACCATCTCGACCCAAACGGCTAATCTAGGCCGTCCATCAGATGTAAAAAAACCATCTGATCCAGGTCTAGGAGAGAATTTGAAGAAAGACAACGAAAACGATTTTCAACCGTCCAAACAGAAGACATATAGTGCCAAGAGAAACTCTGTGGACCACATCGAATCTCAACGGAATCACGCCATCTCCGATCGGAATTGCGAGGCGAAACTAATGGACGGGGTGGATGTCTCAGACACTGGAGTATGTGGATCCCACTGTTATCACCAACTCCAACAGCGTAAATCAATTTCTGCACCGCGCGTAGCAACGGTTCCGACAGGAACAGTTGTGGCCCACCCCAAAGATCTGGATGGATGATCCGGACCATCCAGACATTAGAAACGTAAGGTTCGACTCTGTCCACGCTGGCAGCAGTTTTTTAGAAGAAGAGTAGTGTTATGTAGGTGGCCCTGATCATGGTTATGCAACAAAACATTTGCGTGCATCCGGGATTCTTGCTGCGCAAAGCACCTACGACCAACACCTCGGCCCCAATTAGGACAATCTAAGCTCCACAAACAGAGGATCCGAAACCCTCCATGGAATCAGAACAAATTAGAAGTAGGACAGGGGGCCTTCACACTGCTCCGATCTTCATATCCAAGAAAAGAAATTTATTTTTTGTCACAGGGCAGTAGGCTACGCACGCCACTAGCTTGCGCAAGAAACATCTTCCCATGGCTATAAAAGGAAGCCTCTCACAGCCAAGGATGGAGGAGGACATGAGAATCATCCTTGAAAGCAGTGCAGCCGTGGAGGCAATCTCTTGGACGTAGGGCAAAGGAAGGAGAGAGAGAGAGAGAGAGAGAGAGAGAGAGAGAGAGAGAGAGAGAGAGAGAGAGAGAGAGAGAGAGAGCATCAGCTGGTCAGGAGTTTTCTTCTCCTTCTTCTTCTTCTTTAGCTTTTCTTCTTTTGATATTTTTAAAGGTGTTTAGTTTATCATGTCCGTGATTAGTTAAACCTCTTAGCTTGGGCTAAGAGGTGAAGCTTGTAGCGTGATGGGTAGTTTCCTATTGCTTTGATTCATATGATGAATTCTTTCTTTGATGCTAGTTGATTATAAGATATATTTTCAATTTTTAATGGTTTGTTGTGACTAAAATTATAATGGATATGCAATATTTTTTAGTATGTTCTTTCATTATTGAGATTATGAAGTCAGAAGGCCCTTTTGTTCACCATCGTCTCCTGAAAATGATTAGATGATAGAACCCTTCCTAATGTTCATAACTCTCTTAGATTGGATGTTGATTGTCTAAATTATGTTGTTTGCTTTGTCTCATGAGTATGGTTTTGTGATAAAATCAATTCTAATTCTCATACATATTTTCTATTGAAAACTAGATCAAAGGAAGTTCATATTTGAATTTTAATGAATTATCTTCCAATTGGATGAAAATGGGACTCTGATTTTAGTTGTGTTTATGAATCAAGCATAGATCCCCCTGATCTCCACAAGTGGATCCTTAGAATCCCTAGTTTCCTACCTTTGAATTTTATAAATTTTAGTTTAAGATTTCACTATTATTTCCTTAAAGTTTCCTAATTTAGATTATATCTTCGCCTAGTTCTAGTTCGAGTTACTTTCAGATTACTTACAAAGTTCAGTCCCTGTGGATTCGACCTTGGTCTTACCGAGATTATTACTGCATCGTAACCCTATACTTAGGGTGTGAACACGTGCGCACAACAATTGCTTTATCCGAGGCCATGTATGGATTAATGCTTTCATCTACCTTATTCGCTTGAGTTGAAATTGCTCCCACGGAGCCGAAGCTCCTCCCTTCAACTTGCATGCCACTAATTTTACCTTCTTCTCCTTAAGAATTTTTATATAGTCAAAGAAGCGTTCGATTTCCAATAGCCAATTGAGGAAGTCCTCGATGTGGAGATCGCCGTTGAAACTAAGAATTTTGACTTTTATGTTGAATTCTCGATCTGTCTAATCTATCCAATCAATGCCTCGTCTAGGATGTTGGGGAATCATGTCGATGGATCCCACCTTCTCAGGTGCAATTCTTAAGCTCATGTCCAAGATCCTTTACTTGAAGTGAATTTGGGGACAAAGCAACATCCCAAACCTACTTTCATCGACGAACTGTTGAACTCACAAATCCATGTTAAACTTATTAAATTACTTAGAGAGTTCGCAGATTACTTCGCATTAGGCTATCATGAGTTATTTGAACTAGATCGAAACCTGGTCAAACACAGGTTACCCATAAAAGATGGCTATCGACTACATAAACAACTACTTAGGTGGATGACAACCAAAGTTACCTAAAAGATAAAGGAAGAAATTGAACAACTTTTGAAAGCATGGTTCATCAAACCCATCAAAATATGCCAATTGAATTTCAAATGTTGTACCGATTATTAAGAAAAATGATAAACTCAAAGTCTGTTTTAATTTCATAAATTTAAATCGAGTCACACCAAAAGATGAGTATCCCATGCCCATGACCGATCAACTAATCGACCGAGCTGCATGACATCAAATGGTTTATTTTATGGATGTCCATTCAGGATATAACCAAATAAGTATTGCAACTGAGGATGTCCCATAGATAACCTTTAGGTGTCCTAGACCTTTAAAAATTTTCTGTTGGGTCGTTATGCTATTTGGACTAAAAAATACAGAAGCTGCTTATGAAAGAGTTATGAATGCCATTTTCCATGATATGATTGGTCGTTTCATGAAAATTTATATTAATAACGTGGTGGTTAAATCAATCGATCTAACCAAGCATTTCACTCACTTACGAAGATCATTTGAAAGAATGATGATTCATAAGCTGAAAATAAACCCACTTAAATGCACTTTTGGTGTATCGGTTGAAAACTTTTCAAAATTTATGGTATTTCAACTAGGGATCAAAATTGATCAGCATAAGGTTAAAGTAAGAATAGAAGCCCGATTGCTGAGAAACAAGATTGAACTATAAAGGTTTCTTGGCAAGATCAATTTTGTACGTCGATTCATTTCTAATTGTGCAGGAAGAACTAATGTATTTTCTCCATTGCTGAAATTAAAAAAAGGAAATGAGTTTAGGTGGAAAGTAGAACATCAATGAATTTTGATAAAATTAAAGATAATTTAACAAAGTCTTAGTGTTGATGCCACCAGTTAAAGGTCGACCGCTCAAGCTATATGTCGAGGCTTCTATAGAATTGGTTGTCACTTTATTAGCATAAGATGATGATGATCAAAAGCAATGAGCAATTTATTATCTTAACCGAACATTATTGGATAACGAGAGGATATTCTGCTATAAAAAAAGTATGTCTATAATTGCATTTTACAGCTGTAAAATTACGTCATTATTTATTAGTCGAGCCGATTAATGTAATTTTGACAACCGATTTGTTAAAATATATGTTGAATCGGCAGATTCTAAATGGCTGAATTGGAAAATGGGTTCTAGCATTGTCTAAGTTTGATCCAAGTTGGAAGGAAACAAGAATTTGCATTCCATCTTGAGTTCAATTGCACTAATAATCAATCTGATTACAAGGCCTTGATAATTGGTTTAGAAATGCTAGTGGAATTAAGGGCAAAGAATATATTAGTTATGGGTGGTTCACAATTAGTAATAAATAATTGATTGGACCATTCAAGTGCACTAGTACTACTTTACAACCGTGTTATGTTCTGACGACTTAGTTGTTGAAAAAAATTGATGAAGTTGATTTAAAACATATAAATCAATAAAATAACATTGATGCCAATGAAATGGCACAATCGACAGCAAGACTTTAAAGTGTCTAGGGTCAAGATAACAAAATAATTGTTGTTATGAGGAAGTCCTTACCTTCGATTTTTCAAAGGAAATCGACTAAAGAAATTTGTCAAATTGAGGTGAACGATGATGTTGGAGGGTACCGATCATAAACTATCTTCAGTTCCCCTAGGTCAAAATTAGCCGAGATATCAGGTGAACGACCATAAATTACATTTTGATCGATAATGAATCATACTAAAGGGGAGTTAATGGTATGCTATTGCAATGTTTGTGCAAGAAAGAATCCATGTTAGCCATGGACGAATGCATGAGGGAATCTGTGGAGTACATCAAGTTAGGAGGAAAATGAGATTTACACTCTAGTGGTATGGATATTTCTAGCTGAGAATGAAAATCGACTGTATCCAATATGCCAGATGATGTGAAGCATGTTACAAACATGGGCTAATATAACATGTACCAACAACCAAATTGTATCATACTATTAAACCTTGGCCATTTCGGAGATGGAACATTGATTTAATATGTAAAAGTTAACCTCCTTCATCAAAAGGTCATAGTTTCATCAGTGTGGCTATTGATTACTTCACTAAATGGGTAGTAGCAAAGCCCATGATAGGAATTAGTCATTAAGAAATTATAAAATTTATTGAAACTCATATAATCCACTGATTTAAGATTTCTGAATCGATCACGATGGATCGAGGCACAACTTTCTCGTCTAAGGAAGTCAAAGCAATGGTCGATCAATATAAAATTAAGTTGTTGCATTCATCATCTTCATATGCTCAAGACAATGGCCAGACTGATGTTAGTAATAAAGTCATTAAAAATATTTTGCACAAGATGATCAATGGAAACCTCAGAGAGTGTCATGTTAAGTTATTTAAGGCCCTTTGGGCTTATTAAAATTCATTTCTGATAAACACATGGATGAGTCCATTCATGTTTACATATGACACGATGCAATATTTGTAAGGTCCGTAACCTAGTCTGTATTATTCCTTAGGATCTTACGGTCCTATCAGTTAAATTTCGGTGACTTGTAATGTGTAGATAGCATTTGCGCGCCACCCTGAGTCGCATCCTGTCAACCCAAATCAACTCAACCCAAGACTTGTACCATTGTGACCGCGCCGTCACCGCGGTTCCAACGCAGCATCTTATATACCGATGCGATACCCAGGCCAAGAGTTGTGAGCCCGTGTAAATTTTGAAGAAACGCCGCTCATTTGTGAATCCTAAGAAAATCTCTACCCAATTAATCTATCACATTAATCAATCAATCAATCACAAGTCAAGTATAACCCATTACTCCACCCATCACACCCATTCCTCTCTTACACAAGCCATCCCCAAAGTCAACTCTTCCTTACACCACCCATCCCTTCCTTACACACACCCATTCCTCTCATCCCATCCCTCTTACAACACTCTCTCCTCTCTCATTCTCTCTACCATTTCCCAAGCTACCATGAGAGGAAAATTCTAAAGAGAAAGTGCCTAGGTGTGGCCCACTTCCTACCCCCTCATCTCTCATCCTATCCCTTTAATCTTTATCATCCTTCATCAAAATCGGAGCCGAGAAGCTTAGCATTCTAAGGAGCTTAGAAGATTAATAATCAGTGGGTGATCTTAGGATTTTCACCATCGATCTTGATGATTTGAGGTCCCACATGTGGTGGGATCCATTTAATGCATGTATTGAGGGGCCCATAGTGGCGGGGTCCCTCCACCACGCCCTCTCTCTCTCTCTCTTATGATGGAGTGTGGCCCACCTGATCCAGACCGTCCATGTGTTGGACCCCACTTTGCCGCCTGTCCATTGGGACAAGCTCAGATGAAGGAAATCACATATATCAGCCGATCTAAAGCTGGTGGGTCCCACATATGTGGACCCACTTGATGTATGTTTTTCATCCAGGTCGTCCATCCTTGGACGCAGCCCACTCGATATATGTGGTGTACCCACACTGTCTAGCAAGGGACAGTGGGTCCCACACAGTAGCAGTTGCTGCATTGACGTTAACAAGTTTTGTGGTTTGATCATGGTATGTGTTATATCACACCATCCAGCTGGTGGGTCCCACGCGTGTGGACCCACCTTGATATTTGGGTTTCATCCCCATCGTCTGTTTATTGGACGAGTGGGACCCACCTTTAATGTGTGTATTTTATATCAATACTGTCCATTCCTGGACGTGTCGTGTGGGGTCCCCACTGTCCAGTTGGGACGTGGACCCCATTAGATGTATGTGATATATACACGCCGTCTAGCATGAAATGGACGTGGGACCCACCTCCATGATGAATGGGTCTGATCTTCACCGTCCAGCACTTTGGACGGTGGGACACCACCTAATGTATGTGTTACAGCCACACACGTCCATCTGTTTTGGACGTGGGCCCACCCCACACATGCTGCATGTGTGGGGGTGGTGCCCACCTTGATAATGTGTTGTATATCCACACTGTCCAGACCCTGGACGGTGGGAACCCACCATGATTTATGGGTTTTATCCAGCCGTCCATCCCTAGATGTGGACCCCACTATGATGTGTATCGACCCTGTCCATGGGATGTGGGGTCTATTGTGATATATGTGTTTCATGTAGGCCATTCACCTATAGGGCCCACCTGCGGTGTGCAGGGCCCGCCTGTAGGGTCCTAGGCCCACCTGCTGGTGTATGCAGGGCCCACCTGCTGTGAGGCCCAATGTGATGTATTTGTGACCCACTTGATAAGGCCCAATGCGATATATTTGTGGCCCATTTGATGAGGCCCAATGTGATGTATTTGTGGCCCATTTAGAATGTGCAAGGCCCACCTTAATGTAATGCATTTATGGCCCATGGTGATGAATATTTAGCCCATGCGATGAGGCCCATTATGATGTATATGTGGCCCATGAGTGAGGCCTGATGTGTTGTATATGAGGCCCATATGATGAGGCCCGATGTAATGTATATGAGGCCCATATGATGAGGCCCGATGTGTTGTATATGAGGCTCATATGATGAGGCCCGATGTGATGTATATGAGGCCCATATGATAAGGCTCGATGTGATGTATATGAGGCCCATCGAGAAGTATATTAGGTCCTTATGTGAGGCTCATTGTGATGTATATTGGGCTCTTATGTGAGGCCCATTATGTTGTATGCGAGGCCACTCATCGGGAGCAATGTTGGTTAAATGTCCACATTTATGGGCAATGATGGTTAAATGTCCACATTGTGTCACATCCCAAACTCAAAAATCGGGCTCACAAAATTCTCGATCGTCGAATTTAGACAGCCTCCGTAGAACCCCATTTTCGGCTACCAGCGTCCATTCCGTAGGTTCCGATCCGGGGATGCTACGAGGAGGATTTTCAATGTCAGTTTGATTCGTAATAAGCATAACCAAAAGCATAACCCACAAATAACAACCAAAAATTCCATTACATTTTCACTATGATAAAAAATTTTACAAGTACAATGAGCATAAAGGAAAATACAATGATAGTGGGTAATAACTCCAAAATGATCTGCAAAACGCTCCTGCCTCAGCGCTGCTGTGCTCCAACGTCACCTGCATGCAACGATCATGCATAAGCTTATAGAAAGCTTAAAGGGTAGTGAAAGTATGTGCGCAAAGTAGTAATATGATCATGTAATATCAGAGTAATGCGGAATATGCAGATGGATCCATGAATACCATTAGCCGTACCAAAGCTATGCGATGCAAGACATGAATGATATCGGCCATACCAAGGCCATGCGATGTGAAATGTAACTCAAGTATACAAATCCTCATCTAAGTCCACATATCAATACAGCTTAAATCTGGGATATCACCGGGGTCTAGTACACTCTAAACTAGATTGTCGCCCCATCGCACACAATAAGGTAAGTGGAAGAGGCCTCACTATCTGCCTACCAATATCGGACTCAGCTCATCGATAACGGAACCATTCCTCGAGCTGGTCAAACTCAACCTAGCTTTGCCCCTTACTCTCGGACGGTTAAGGCCTCATCCCCTTTTAACCGACCATGACACAGTAAAAAGTGTAACCGTCTGATAATCGGCACTCGGCACTCCTGTACCCACTCAATCTAGACGTTGGAGCAACCTCTTGGTACCATAAGAGTTTAGGGACTTTCACCCATGGATATTTATAGCACCCCATGTAGAATAAAATTTTTGGTATCCAATCCTGCCAACCACGACACGCTTGTGGAGGTTACAGCCCTGATGTCACTAGGGCGTACAGTAACCATGACACACAATGCGAATGCATGAATCACACTATCTAGTCATGCAGAAATCCTGTGCGTATCGTGCGCTCATGTAGGGCAACACCGCCTAACCGGGAGCCCATAAACAATCTGCCCAAAGGCATATGCTATGATCAGTCACTTCTCATATCAAGCATACATATGATGCGTATGATCATGAGTCATGGAAGTATACTAAACATGTAATAAAGTAATGAACTATCCTTACAACGCAGATATGCCTAGACGGCTTACACGCAACAAGTACGGGCCTATCAATGGGCCCTAGGGAGAGTCGTAATACGGACATTTAACCAATATTATACTTGCAATGTGGACGTCAAACCAACATTGCTCCCAAGGCATGATTATCGTGAAACATCCTTACACAAACCATAGAGGAATCACACATTGCAATGGACCTTAGGTACATCCCATTGGGCCTTAAATACATCAAATGGGCCATGTCACATGGGCTTGATGTGTATCAAATGGCCACACCTATTGGGCCCCATATGTACATCAAATGAGCCTCAACCCATAGGCCCCAATACATCTCAATGGGCCCTAACCCATGGGCCCCTAATACATCAAATGGGCCTCAACCCATGGGCCTTACATATATATCAAAGTGGGCCTCAACCACGGGCCACAAGTACGTTAAGATGGGCCTCATGCACATCAAATGGGCCACACCCAAACATAAGTGGTGGTAATGATTGCCACCATTAAGGCCCACCATAACATATGTTTCCCATCCATGTGATCATTAACATAGTGATGGATGAAGTGGAAGCAAATATCAATTTAGTAGAAAGCTACTATGGTCCCTAGAAATTTTTGAACGGTGGACATCAGTGACCACAACATAGAATGGTGGGGTCCACTTGAACTTTAGATCTGACTCTTTCTTTAGCTCAAGCCATAAAATGAGCTTACAAAGTGGATGTACGGATTGGATGCAGCACATGCATCATGGAGGGCCCCACTGTCACTGGACAGTGTGAATAAAACACATGCACCAGGGCTCCACCATCCGCTGGACGGTGGGAATTAAACACATATATCATGTGGGTTCCACTGTCCGCCTGGACGGTGGGAATAAAACCCATATATCACTATGGGTCCCAAGTGAGGCCCACCACAATATTTATTTGCAATCCAACTCTTTAATAGGGTCACACGGGCCTGAAAGAAAAGGGAGAACAAATTTCATATTAATCCAAAACTTTTGTGACCCAACAAAGGGTTTTAATGACACACGTTCAATCTCACTTTTCCCCACAGTGTGGGCCACTTGAACTTTGGATTGATCTAAAATTTGGAGGGGACCTACTTCGAGAGGCGAGCCACCTGATGAACGGTGTGGATACAAAATATACATCATGGTGGGGTCCACGGTTAGAGCCATGGGTCGCTGCCTATCCGCCTGCAAGCCCGTGCGCAGCAAGCGCTAGCTGCACCTCTGGCAGCAGCAGCGACCTGCTGCTCATGAAATTATTTTTTTTTGTTTAAGGGGGGTTTTCTGGGGTTTTTCCTTAGTGGGGCCCGTGTCTTGAGAATCCACTCTTCCCATTGGATTCTAGGGCTCAAAGCACACCAAATAAGTCTCATGTTCTGTATTTTTGGCGTGTAGAAACAACAAGGTGGGTCTTAATAGCTTTGAATGATAAAAAATATAGTTTTCTATGGTATGGCCCGCCTGGTTAACAGATCAGCTTCATTTTTCGGCTTAACGCCTAAAATGTGTTGGAAAAAGGGATGGACAGCATGGATTGAACACATATATCAAGGTGGGGCTGCATGAGCCGGCACACCTAAAACCTTTCTTCTTCTTTTTTTGTTATTGACGTGAGTATGCTCATGTCAGTACACATTAGATCACACTTCACTAGCAGCCACACCCCACTATTAGCCACCACAAGGCGGGCCCCCTATGGATGGTTGGGATGACATATAAACATTATGGTGTGTCCCACATAGATGGGGTGCACTAGTAGGTGGCATGGATGAAATACACACATCATAAGTGGGCCATGATCATCGAGAGAGAGAGAGAGAGAGAGAGAGAGAGAGAGAGAGAGAGAGAGAGAGAGATCGGCAAGGATGGAGGGGCACCGCCACTATGGGACCCTCTTTGATACAAGGCTTACATCAAGGTGGGTCCCACATAGATGAACCCTTAAATCAAAAGAAAAATAGAAAATAAAATCTAATATCACCCACCGCTTGATCTTCTTGCTCCCTTGGGTTCCTTAGCTCCTTAGCTTCGATTTCAACGGAGGAGATGAGGTTTGGATGGTTGAGATGGGAGATCTTGGGATGGAAAGGTAGGCCACATTTGGAGCTTGGAAGAGAGGGATGGATTTGGACATGTGAGGCTTCTCTTGCTTGGGAGAGTGCTTTGAAAAATGAAGGAGAGAGAGTGTTGTAAAGGGAGAGGGAGAGTGATGGGTGATGAAGTGATGGATGTGGTGGCGATGGGTGTGTAAGATACTTTTTTAACTTTTGTGGCTTTTAGTGTAAGAAAGGTATGACTTAAGTAAGAACTTTTTGACTTTTGGAGCTTGTTTGGGAAAGGGTGAAAGGTGATGTGTACTTTATATGTTGAGATTGATGGATTGATGTGACAAGTTGTAGAGATTCTCTTAAATTTTATAACGCGTGGCGTTTTCCTCGCACCGAACGCTGGCCCACATCTCCTAATCAGGGTATCGCCTCGGGGCGCGAGTCACGACATCGGAACCTTGGCAGCGGCGCGGTCACTATGGTAAAGGTCTTAGGTTGAGTCGACTCGGGTTGATGGTGTATGAATCAGGGTCGTGCGCAAATACCGGTTAAGGGTCTAAGGTTGTCGGAATTCGACCGAGAAGACCGCGAAAGTCTATAAAAC
Source organism: Magnolia kwangsiensis (assembly GCA_037074715.1). Classification (NCBI taxonomy): domain Eukaryota; kingdom Viridiplantae; phylum Streptophyta; class Magnoliopsida; order Magnoliales; family Magnoliaceae; genus Magnolia; species Magnolia kwangsiensis. Next base: position 72,510,749 of record CM073588.1, read on the forward strand.
TGTACGATTTTGGATACGAGGCTTACACATTGTGACCTTACGTATGCCTTGTTAGGCCCATTCTTATCATTCTCTAAGTGGGTTGACCCTATGTAATGCCCCGAACATTTTAATACCCGAGTATTGAAAGTCCTCGAGCATTACCTATAAATTAACTGATGTGTACTCGTGTACGATACCAATCCAACTATCCTAGGCTTATATCCTTACCCTGACATAAATCTAATCATTTGGAATTACATCCATTCAATAAATCCAACCATTTGATCCATTGATTTTAAGACAAGACCATCCATCATGTGATTTGACGGTAAGTACCTTCCCATGAATGACACGACGAATAACTCTCTATCCATAATGATTTAGATATACATTCTTTAGTAAGAATTTCTTAGAAACATGCCTAAAACTATGTGGAGCCATTGCATTGCCTAAAATTCACAGATCAGAAGTAATTACAAAAATGTCATTGACCTAGACCCTTGAATTCTTGATCACATGGTTCCTGCTATCCGTTTAATGTGAAATTTTATACCAGCCCTAATTATTATAAATTAATCATACACGTCGAATTTCAGCCCTTAGATCGTAGTAAATTAGTCAGTTGACCTGTACATTCGTTTGTACACTTATCAGATCAAGATTATGACCCGTCTATCTTGTTCACACCATATGAATATGCTTAACCCACCATTAGAATTATAAGATGAGGAACTTAGTATGTGAAAAATTCACTCAAATCTAACAATATACATGTCCTACTCCTAATCACTCCTGAAAACTACATTGTGCTCATCCATTTACAAAACTTACAGTACAATCACCCAAATACATGACTAGAATACCAACCATCAAGTCTTCCTATTTTTAGCACGTCATCTAACTCTTCATCGTATGTAGATCCCCCAAACGGGCCATCCGAATATTAGGATAAATCAGTCATTATGAAGATCTTCGGGTTTAAGTCTAAATCACCAGGTAACTCGTCAATTAAATATATACAAATGACATTTTAAATTTTCGGAGTAACTTAGCCATCGAAAAAGCATCTTAGCCATCCTTAACAAATCTGTGCCCAAATTTAACCAGTTGAGAGATCTCGAGAAATAAAGATTGTCTGTAATGTTTCACTCCTTTTGAATAGTGCAGTAGGGTGAAAAGGCCTAGTTATATATCCTAGGAGAGGGGGGTGAATAGGACTATGCCAAATAAAACTTATAACAGCGAAAATTAAATAAATATGATAGCTAACAAATAATATAAACAAACCACAATGTAAGAATGTAAAGCAACCTCAAAATTCAAATCTTGAGTGGTTGATACAAATGTTGTTTTAAGAATAACCTTACACCAAAAATCAGAGTTTATGGTAGGACAACCTTATTTCTAGAAAGGTCTTTGTATCAAATCTCAAACCGAAGAGGAATAGAAAAATAAATACAAACTGCACTGAAGAATAAAATGCAATCTCAAATATATATTGTTCCAGGGACAACCATGCACCATAAAAATGGCAGGGCAACCTTACTAAAATAAATAAAGAAACTGATAAAGGAATAGCAAGAAATAAACTCTACACTATTACAACATTCCTCACAATAAGTGAAATAAATGATTACAACATTCTCATCCACATATACATCTCACAGATGAATTAAAGATATGAAATATAAACCATTCAACCACAAAACACAAAGAATTATAGTAGTTCGCCTATGTGTTCACCAACTGTTAAACAACAGCCACACAGAATGCTACTCCACTCCTAATATCCTCACATAGGGGATATTAGCGTTCACTATCAAAGTAGGTTTTCACAGGTTCACCCAAAACCTTCACAATTGTGTCTTTCTCTGTGGGCTTACACAATTAAAAAAATCTCACTTCTAAGTTTTCTTGGCTCTCTTCAGATAACCAATACAATGAGATTTTTCTGGCAAATCTCAAAAGAAACCAAAACAGAAAGAAATTTACAATAAATGTAAAATACTTGAATTTCTCCTTCGTTGTAGCAGCCCCGAAGAACCAAGTCAAAGTAGATGATTAAATGTCTAAGTTCAATATCCAATACTCACATTACAATGGTTCTAGTTCTAATTGATTTTAAATTAAACCAAAATGGGCTAGCTTTAATTGATTTTGATTCCAAAGAAAGGGAAATAGAACTTCCTCTATTCAGATTAGATTGGAATATAAGAAACAAAATTAATTAACAAAGTTAAAGAAATAGAATATTAAATACGCACATTTAATTTAAAATGGAGCACAAACTTATCTCTCAGAAGGCTGAATTAATTAGCTTGAATTATCTTAATTATTTTGAGATTCGTGCTCTATTTATAGCTGAGCAAAACATGTCTTCGACTGGTCTAGAGACCTCTACGACTGGTCGTAGAACCAACTGAAATTTAAAATTTCTGGCATGATAAGATAAGACGGTTTCACGACTAGTCATAGGTCAGCTATGACTGGTCGAAGGTCTCCTTCGACTGGTCGAAGGTCTTCCACAACTGGTCAAAGCCAAACGAATTTCAACGCTGGACTTTGAGTCGAAGGTCTACGACTGGTCGAAGAATCAGTCGACACTGTTCCTACGACTGGTCGAACAGTCTTCAGGACTAGTCAAAGCTTAAAAAAAAATTTATGAATTTTGCAACAAACTTACGACTAGTCCAAAAATTTTTTAGACAGGTCGAAGCAATGCTAGGACTAGTCGAACAAAGTCCATGACTAGTCTTAGAACTGACCAAACTCACTAATATAAGACATATGAGTTATGTATCCAAAATGACCTATTCTAAAGGTCAACTTAAGGTCAGTCATACCTTAATAGTGAAGTAAGGACATTGAAAAAGGCGAGTGACCTTTGAAAGTAATGAGGCCTGAGATCTTGATTTAGCTTGAACTTTAAAAGCATCTTGAGATCTTGACCTTCATCTTGAGATCTTAAACTTGAAAGCTTCATCTTGAGATCTTGAACTTGTGTTGTATTAAGTTGAACAATCTCACTTTCTTGAATCTTGTCTTCAGTACAGTGCTTGTCTATCGAAACTGTTCTTGTGAGACTTTTGACGAGACTTGACATGTCTTGAGTAGTGCTTTGTTCTTCTCATATGCAAGCTTTATAACAAGATACAAATAGTGTCTTTAGCACCACAAATTTGACAACAAAAGGGGCTATCAACTATAACACTTATATAGGGAGAAACGGATGACAGAAGTTACCGAAAAGAAAAATGGCAAATTTGTAAATAAACAAATTGTATATGCATGCACGTAAGTGTAACATAGGCATGCTTCAACGGTGGGCGTTGCCTCATCACTAGTAGATGGTGTGGCCCAACGAGAGCTCAAATCTGCTTCATAATTTGACTAGGGAGCTAACACATTAAGACAAAGATGATGAAGGGTGTAGATCTTCCAGAAAATAGCCACATCAGACCCGTCAATCACCATAATTTGGATCAAGGAAAAAAAGGAAATTTGCCAACTATAACAGTGGACGTATGACGGAAGGAGTTTTTAACGTAAACTTCATTAGACTCGTAAATCGTGTGTCCCACCCAAGAATTAGATATACTTCATATTTTGGCCCATGGCTTGTAATGCCCTGAACTTTTCAATACCCGAGTATTAAAAGTTCTCGAGCGTTACTAAGAAATTTACTTAATATGTACATGTGTATGATACTAATCCAACTATTCTATCCTTATATCCTTGCCCTGACACAAACCTAACCATTAAGAATGACCCTCATTCATAGATTAAGCCATCTGATCGTCAATTTCAAGGTAAGGCTCTCCATCATCTGATTTAACGTATATGTTTTCCCTTAAACGAATTGACGAATAACTTCCTATATATAATGATGTAGATATACGTCCATTTGTAAGAATCGCTTAGAAACATACCCATAACCATGTGGAGCCATTATATTTTATAAAACTCACAGGTCAGAAATAATTACAAAAATGCCATTGACCTAGACCCCTAAATTCTAGATTACATGATTCCCACAATCCATTCCATGTGAAATTTTATACTAACCCTAATTAGCATAAATTAACGATACACATCGAATTTTAGCCCTTAAATCATAGTAAATCAGCTTCTTGACCTCTACATCCGTCCGTACACTCATCAAATTAAGATTCTGATCCATTCATCTCGTTCACCCTATATGAATAGGCTTAACCAACCATTAGAATTACAATCTGAGGAACTCACATATGTGAAAAACTCACTCGACTCAAACGGTATAAATGTCCTACCCATAATCACTCCAAAAACCCTCTTTATGTCCATCCTTTTACGAAACTAACTGTACATCCCCCTACATACGTGGTCAGAGAGCTAACCATCAAGTCTTCTTATTTTTAGCAAGTCATCTAACCATCCGTCATGTTTAGATCCGCCGAATGGTTCACACAAACATCACGAATCATCATGAAGATCTTAGAGTTTAGGTCCAAACTACCCGGTAACCTATCAATCAGAGATATACAAATGGTATTTAGAATTTTCAGAGTAAGTTAGCCATCGAAAAAGCATCTTAGCCATCCTTAACAAATTTGGGCCCAAATTTAACCCGTTGAGAGATCTCGAGAAATAAAAATTATCGGTAAAGTTTTACTTCTTTTGGACAGTGCAGCAGGGAGAAAAGGATGACAGGAGTTTCCGGAAAGGAGAATGGCAATTTTGTAAATCATCGAATTTTATATGCATGCACGTAACAGAAGCATGTTTCAACAGTGGGCATCACCTCATCACTAGTGGATGGTGTGTCGCACCTAGAACTCATACTTGCTTCATAATTTGACTAGGGGTCTAACACATTAAGACAAAGATGATGAAGGGTGCGGATCTTCAAGAAAATAGCCACATTAGACCCGTCAGAAAAAAATAAAATAAAATTTGCCAACTATAACGGCGGACGTGACGGAAGGAGTTTTAATAGTAAACTTCACTATACACGTCGATCGTGTGGCCCACTCAAGAATCGAATATACTTCATATTTTGGCCCAAGGCCTAACATGGCCCTACAAAATTAATGGTCGGAGTGGATTTCTCAAGAAATCATCACAGTGGACCCCACCGGGCCACTGTAATCAAACCGTAAGTGAGATCGGTTTCCTTTGCACGTTGAAACAGTGCCCGTGAAAGCCTTGCGTACCGAGAAGATTCTGCTCCGGAAACTCCATGGGAGGTGTTCACCTAGCATATCTAAACCGTCCAATCTTTAGAAATGGATGCCCCTATCCTTTCTGAGAAAAAATAAAAGAGAGAGTCGGGTCGAGACCGGAGAGAAGAGACGCAATCCGTCTTTCACTCTAACACTTTTGTCTTGCGGAAGAACTTTCTCGACACGGATTTTAAAGGGCCAAAGACTATTAGACAATAAGATCCAGACCGTCCAAAATATTGCAACACGAGTCCCGACTCCGTCTAGGGAGTCAGATGTGAAACTCTGGACGACCCGTCAACAAAAACCGATCGTACGCACGACGGCCTCCCCGGTTCTCAACGCACCAAAAACAGAGTTGTGTAGAAAATCGTCCCGACTCCTTGCACGAGACAACTAGGCCTACGTAAGGGCTACACAGGAAGAGGCTAGAAGGTTCACACTATTATAAAAGGGAAATAACCTCGTCCGGCATTCGGAGAAAACAAAACAGGAAGAGCACGGTCGGATGTTGCTGGACGCTCCAGCATAGGAAAGAGAAGGAAAGGAAAGAAAAGAAGGAAAAGAGAAGGAAATGAAAGAAAAGAAAAGAAAGAATAGGAAAAGAGAAGAAAAGAGAGGAAGAAAGAAAAGAAAAGAAAAGAGGAATAAAAGAGAAAGAAAAGAAAGGGAAAAGAAGAGTTTTACCCAGCCGAGATTCGAAATTCCTGAAGATGTTCCGAATCTGAAGGAGCAGACAGGTTCACGGCTCCCTTCCCTTCTTCTTCCTTTCTGATTGTCTTCTTTTTTCTTGTTTCCAAAACGATAGTTCTTGTGAACGGCTTACCGAGTCAAAACTGAGTTAACTGGGTGAATTAGTGTGTTTGATGGCACGATCAGAATCGGAATTTTAAAGCAAGGCTCTCCGTTAAACCATGCTATGAAAATCTAATTTATATCTAACTATGTGTATTAGGACGAGAATAAAACCATAAAGTGTGATCAAACGTTTAAATAGGGATTAGATGAGCAGACAACCAAAGGTGAGGATTTTATCCTTTAAGCTTATAATAATTTAAGTTGATTTATTTATCCTGCCTTTTACATGCCTTTCTGTATTTTATCTGTCTTTATACTAGTTTATCTTAGCTTTTATGTAAACTTTCATGAATTTGATATTGCCTTTACATGTATTCCTGTTATACATCAATTTGAATCTTCCATGTTATTATATGTTTCACCATCAATTATGGCCTTTTCGTGCCTCTTATGATATGACTTATCATGTATTATATGTTTACATGTTCTCTGAAAATTTTTGTATCAGTTGATTTATTGGTCCTTTTGGGATTATGACATGATGTCAAATACAAGAGAATTTCTCTGAGTTTATGTGAGGTCATGGGTACAAGCCTTGCCCCTGCCTTATCCATTATTAAGTTGGCTCTGCCACTTGTCTTTATATTTGAGTTAGTTATGCCACTCGTCTTTTTATCTGAGTTGGCTTTGCCAGTCTCCTTTTGTTGGGTTGATCATTGTCACTCTTCTCTTGTTATGTTGGCTATTGTCACTTTTCCTGAGTTGATCATTGTCACTCTTCTCTTTATTATATTAGCCTTGTGTCGTCTATTTTAATAGACACGGGCATGTGTCTTGTTATTCTAGAACCTTCGTAATTCAGTTTATATTCTTCATGATTCAACTATATTTTCTATAAGTGCAAGTGATGTGTTATGAGGTATCATAACTAGTGAATTGATTATCTTATCATGGACGTAATGCGTTACGGGTAGCGGCCCTCTTGGTCGGCACGTAATTTCGTGGGTTGGTTGGCGTGGTGCACAATCGATGTATGTAAATCGGCATACGTGTTACATTAACTTTTCGGAATTGGATGTCGCAATTAGTTGCTCCATGAACACATCATGGTACGTAAATCCCTCAATCGCGTGTTGTGTTGCCTTGAGATGTTCGCATAAATTTATGTTAGCGTTGGCCATGCTGGCGAATATCCGTAGTTATGGGATACGGGTCGAGTCGAGTTTCCTATGAATTATATTCCACATTATGACGAACACTACATATGATGAGCTGCACACACTATGCTAGGCATGCATCGCATGTAGGTTATTTGTGCATACTGATATCTCATGTATTAGTGGAGTACAAGACGTATCAGTGCATTTTTACTTTATTCTATGAATCTCTTGAATTATTATTAATCTTAAGGGATAAACTTCACTATGAGTAGGGCATTAACCCTCTCCCAACCGTACAGTTGATGCAGGCGACGTACAAATTGAGGAATTATAGGACTACTTTCTCATAGAAGATTATCTCAAAAGATTAAGAAGACGGTTTCATTATTTAGTTTTATACTTCCGCTGTAAACTCTGATGTTGTAATAAACCTTCCCTTATGAGGCCTTGATTATTCATTTTACTCTGATGATATATATAATCAATACAGTTGATTTTATTCTTGTGAATGTTACTTTCATGAACGTATCTGGATGTGAACCAAAAAAAAAAAAGGGTACGATTTCAGAGCATCCAGTTGTTCATTATTAACACTCGATTTCCCTGGGCATGAGTACATACTCTGGTCATGAAAATTTGGGCTGTTACATGGCCTAACAGTGCCTGACAAAACAGCTAAACGGAGAAAATCCAGAAAATGACTGCCACAAGTGGGTCACACCAATTCCAATTTAAAGAACATCTTCCGCAGCCAGACATGGACGACGGAAGACGTGCGGAAACAGGGCCCCGCTGCGATGAGTTGGGTGATTAGAGCTTGGATCAACACTATGATCCACACCGTCCAGAGTGCTGGGAGGGGAATTTCAACCCTTCCCACGTGGATCAAATAACCAGCGTGATCGCAGAGCTGGTCCAAAACTCCTGCTATGCACTGCGTGATAACCAACTCCACATGCAATTGCATAACAGATCCTCGTCTGGATTTATGTAGAAGAGTCTAGAGACTCTCTCCGTCTATAAAGGTCTTTCGTCTGACAAAGGGTGAGGGAAATAGAAGGAAGGAAAGACGTGAGAGAGAGAGAGGGGATCCGACCATCCAGCAGCAAAGCAGAGAGAGAAAAAGAAAAAGAAAAGGGAGGAAAGAAGGCACCGTCGGTTTCTTCAACAAGAGAAAACTTCGACTAAGAAGTTCCAACCCACATCTTGGTAAGAACAACCTCCTCCCTTTCCCTAGATTTCTTTCTTTTTCTTCTTTCCACAGTTGGACGTGTAGTAACTGTGGAAGCCCCTAGACATAGACATTAAGGACCATCTAGTTTCCGTGTCATAACGCGTCTAAATCTTACCTTGGCCGAGAATATCCTCCTTGAATCAATCTACCTGGTATAACGATGGAATCTAACTTATTCTTAATCATGTGAACTAGGACACAATCGAATCTTAAAGTGTGTAACCAGACATATAATCTTGTACTAGGCAATCAGACAAGGAAAGGTGGGGGTTTTATCCTTTTAAGCTTACATTAATTTAAGTTATTATATTTATCCTGTCTTTCCATGATTTTAAAGATAAAAATTATCCTGCCTTTTCATACCTTTAATGATGTGAATTATCTTATCTTTCTATACTTTTAATGATGTGAATCCTCTTGCCTCTCATGTTTATATTTTTCTGAGAATTATCCTATCCATTGATTTGGTTATTATCATTACAAATATTGGCCCTACGGGGATTATGACATCATGTCAAGTACAAGTGATTTCTCTGAATTTATGTGAGGCTATGGATACAAGCCTTGCCCCTGCCTTGTCACTCAGATTTATATTGAGTTGGCCCTGCCACTCATATCTATATTGAGTTGGCCATTGCCACTCTCCTTATTATTGAGTTGGCCATTGTCACTCTTCTCTTATTATGTTGGCCATTGTCACTTTGTTAAGTTGACCATTGTCACTCTTCTCTTTATTATGTTGGCCTTGTGCCGTCTATCTTTACAGCTTGAGCATGTGTCTTACTATTCAAGGACCTCCATAATCTAGTTTATATCCTTCATGATTCAGATTCAGTTATATGTTTTAAGATTCAATTTATCTTTGTAAGTGCAAGTGATATGTAAAATGTATCACAACTAGTGATTTAAATATTCTATCGTGGACGTAATGCGCTCTGGGTAGAGACCCTCTTGGGGCACGTAAGTCCTTGAGCCTTTGGGTAGTGGTGCACAAATTGATGTGTGTAATTCTCTATATAGTGTCACATCGCTTTGGGATTGGATATTGTAAATAGTCACTCCATGAACAAATCGTTGCACGTAATTCACTTAGCTCATGTTATTGTGCGCTCTGAGGTCCCCTTGTAAATCCATGGTAGCGTTGGTCATGCCGTCGAATATTCGTAGTATGGGATGTGGGTCGAGCCAGGTTATCTATAAATCGTATTCCGTAATGTGATGATCACTACGTATGATGAGCCCCACATACTTTGCTAGTCATGCAACTCATGTAGGTTGTTTGTGCATTTTGATATCCTCATATTAGTGGACTACGGGACATATCAGAGCCCTTTACATTACTTATATGAATCTCTTAAATTATTATTAATCTTAAAGGATAAGTTTCACTATGAGTAGGTCATTGACCCTCTTCCAACCGTATAGATGTTGTAGGTGATGAACATATTGAAGTCTTAGAGAGCCAGCTTTCTATAGAAGACTACACCAAAAGAATATAAAGATAAATTATTTATTTAGTTTTATGCTTCCCCTATGAACTCTAATGTTGTAATAAACCTCCTATTATGAGGCCATTTAATTATTCTGATGAAATATAATCAATACAGTTGATTTTATTCTTGTGGATGTTACCTTCATGAATGTATCTAGATGTAATCAAACGAAAAAAATAGGGTTCGATTTCAAAGCATCCAGTTGTACATTATTAACACCCAGTTTCCTCGGGCACGAGTATATACTCTGGCCGTGAAAATTCAGGATGTTACACCCTAATTATTGGGCCCCATTTGTATGATCCATCTATTCACATTGGGCTATCCCAAGGTATTGGGCCCTCATTGGTTGTTAGTAGGATTATTTCTTTTATCTTAGAGTCCATCTAGGACTTATTTGGGCCCCCTAGGGCATCTAGCGGGCTATATGATAGTATGGAGAAGGAACCCTTTTCGGATCCTTAGGAATATAGGCAGGCCATCTACACCCAACCTTGATATGGGGAGGGTATATCATTACCATAGATGGTAGGATCTGCGATGTCAGATTTGGTATATCCACTGATAAAGACAAATCTTCACATTATAGATTAGATTCACGGTCCTATTGTGGACCCCGCCTTGTCTATAGGCCAATTATCGATGCTGACTATGAGTACGTGCTAGTATAACATCATGATGCAAGCCATTGAGATGGTATGAGGCCCATTGTGATTGTATTAGGCTCATTCTTATTTCCCCTTAGTGGGTTAACCCAAATTAATGGGCCCCTATTATTATTAGTATGATCCATCTTGTCTTATTGGGCTATCCCAATTCTTTGAATCTCCATTAATGCTAGTAGAAGTACCCAAACCTGGAAGCCCACTCTTAGGCCCATGATTAGGCCACCTAAACACATCCTTGTTATAAGGAGGATGCATTATCACTTTTGGCCATAGGTAGAAGAATCTCTGGTATTAGATTTGGTATATCCACTGTTGAGAACTAATCCTCATCTCATGGATTAGATATGCTATCCTTTTATGGACCCTGCCATATATAGGCCGATTATTGATTACGACTATATTAGTATATGCATTGAGTATGTGTTAGTATAATGTTCTGATTGTATAAGGTCATTGTAAGGTTAATTATGATCATATGAAGCCCATTATGATTGTATGAGACTCATTATGATTGTATGAGATCCATTGTGATGGTATGAGGCCCGTTATGATTGTATGAGGCCCATTGTGATCGTATGAGACCCATTATAATTGTATGAGACTCATTCTGATTGTATGAGATCCATTGTGATGGTACAAGGCCCGTTGTGATTGTATGAGACCCATTGTGATTGTATAAGGCTCGTTATGATTGTATGAGACCCAATTGTGATGTAAGAGGCTCATCATATGCATGAGGCCCATTATATGTGTGAGACCCACCATGTGTTGGTGATTATTGCACACCACTAATTCACCTATATGGGCCATGGGCCGTCTTATACCGGCCTACTATGATGTATGTGATTATAATCATGCATGGTATATTTCTTGATACATGCCCATACACATCATCCGCATGCTTGTTATGAGGAATGATTGAGCATAGCATGCGCCATTGGGTTGATTGTTTATGAGACTCCCTAAGAGATAGAGCTGCCCCAGATAAGCGCGCGGTACACGCAGGTTTAATGTATGACTGGTGGTATGACTCACACATCTTATATTTTATAATATGACCACCGTACGTCCTAGTGACATTAGGATCGTGGCCTTTATAGGCATGTCATGGATGGCCAGATGAGACATTATAAATGTTTAGTTTTAGCATACGAGCGCGATAGATATTTTTAGGTGAAAATCCCTAAACCCCCGATGTCAGGAGATGCTCAAACGTCTATACCGAGTGGATATTCATGAACGCATGAGAGTCGTATACCTGTAGGCCGCATCTCCCACTGTGTTGTAGTTGGTTGGGAGGAGGTGTAGCCTTACCCACCTGAAAAAGTAGGCAATGTTAGGCTGAGTCTGACTAGCTTGAGGAATGGGTCAGCTATTGATGAGTCGGGCTGATATTGGCAAGCGGATAGTGATGTCTCTTTCACTTACCCAGTTGTGCGCTTGATGAGGTAGCAAGCTGGCGTAGAGTGCACTAAATCTCGATGATGATCCTAGAGATGTACAGTACTGATATGTGAACTTACTAACCAGGAGTTACGTACTCAGCATTTGATTCATTCATCCATTCATTCACTATCCACTTGGGCTAGTGGTGCACAACCAAATCATTATGTGTACCTTCACAATGGCCAGGATTTCAGTTGGGCACACGACCAACCTGAGATTAGGAGTCTACTACATTAAGTCTAGCTATCCAAATTTAGGTATGGGACTAGTTTGGATAGAAGTCCCTTATAATGGACCCATAACTTGCAATACTATGTACTATCATTCTGACTTCATACTCCAGTTTGGTCATTTCTTTTGCACCGCATATTACATTGCATCCTTAACACATAACATTTGGTTTACTTACCTTTGTGTTGCATATCCTGATTGAGGTTGATGGTATTATGGACTTGACAGGAACTGCATATTGCATTACATCCACGACATATGGCATTTGGGTTGCTATGTTTCTGCATTTATATGGCTTAGATGAGGCTGATGGTATTCGTAGCTCTTCAAAATTGCATATTGTATTGCATCCTCAGTATCTGATATTTGGCTCATTATGACTCTACATTGCATAGTCAATTTACATTACATACTCTGATATTGAATGACTTATAGCCTTGCCAGTATTCCATTTGTGTGCTTAACACTTACCTTGCGCACACATGTATACCACCCTCTAAGCTTTTTATAAGCTTATACATAATAGATACATGCAGGTGACGATAGGACGCAGTCGAGCTGAGGCATGAGCGTGCGGTAGAGCTTATGGAGCTTTTGGCATTTATCTTCTATTTTTCTTTCATGTATTGTACTCAAGTTTTTGATATTAGTGGATATGTGATGATGATGTTACCTTTGTGATTTGGGTACACTTGTGGTTATGCTCCTTTATTTTTTTAAAAAAATTATATTGAAAATTCTCCTTATAGGATCTCAGGATCGGAACCTGGTATATGGGCACTGAGAGCCGAAAATGGAGTACTACGGAGGCTGTCGGCACCAGATTCGGCGATCGAGAATTATGTGAGCCAATTTTCTGAGTTTAGGGCGTGACAGTATTACCTTTGGAGATAATTGTGTCATCCTTAAGGGCAGCTTATCAAGGTAATCTCACATCAAGTGAATTCACAAAAGTTATGCTAGTCAAACTCGAGAATTTAAATGAAATATGGTTCAAAGCCTTGGACTCTATTATGTCCAAAAAAGCTAGGGTAGCCCGAGCTTATAATAAGAAGATGAAAAGAAAGTTTTTGGAGAAGGCGATATTGTTTGAAATGTAATATTACTTCTCAAAACTAAAGATGTTACTTTTCGCAAATGGTCACCCACTTGGGATGGACCATTTACTATCAAAAATTTCTCTAGGGAGGTGCTTATGTCACTCGTGATATGTGGAGATATATATATATATATATATATATATATATATATATATATATATATATATATATATATATATATATATATATATATTTTTAAATATCAATGGTCAATGTTTGAAGACCTATCATCCATATGGCGAGATTACGCAAAATAATGGCTAGATTAATCATAGTTCATGCAAAATAGGCTAAAATTGGTCGAGAATTAGAGACAGATGTAAGGAAATATAAATTTTATTATTAGGACGATAAGAGTAGACAAAGTGTGGCCTACACTGATTACACATATAAAAAATACAAAAAAGAGACCTAGTCGAGATGCATTTAGGCATAAGCTGCCTTCATTTCTTGAAACTCCTTAGAGGCACGCTCCTTAATGAGTTCAGTTGTCTTCCTTTGAACCTTTCAAGTTCTCCACTCTTCAGAATATGGTTGAGAAAGCGCAGAATGTGGTCGATATGACGAATGATATTGTTGGTTTTGTGCTATGCTTCTTTCTTCCGTTACTGCTTTCACACGATCGAGCTTGATAAATATCGAGTTAAGAGTTGATAAAATTCAAAAGATTCTAAGAGTAGTCTAAATCCCTTCTAGGGTAAAGTTGCTCAGTCTCCTGAAGATCATCATCTACGTCTTTGTGTTGAACTTGGAGGGTCTATAACCTCACCTTATTGAAATGATGTTGTTTAGTCCAGTGTAGGTGATTATTCTAGGCCGCATCATATTGGTTAGAGAGTATGTTTGACTCCCTGTGAATGGTGGCATGCTCATTTGCATGAGTGTCCAGTATTTTGAGGTCTTTTCGGAAATAAAATAAGCATTGTCAATGCTTTGGAGCTTGGTCAGAGCATCTAAGAGCTCCATCAATGGAGCATCATTATTCGCAATATCCTGCAACTCACAGACAAATGGGTAAATGTCAAACTGGAGAGATGAATGAGCAAAAGAATCAATCTTAAGGGAAAGAATTTCTCTCAAGAAAGCTTGAGCTCGATCGATGGGAAAAATGGGTGCAGTGGTCATGATAGAAAATAGAAGTTTTAAATTTGGAAATAAGAAAGATTTGAGTGAGCAATGGAGAGAGAACCATTGACTCCTTTATATAAGGCTTAGGAAAGCCTAGCATGCCCGAAGTCGAAGTGTCGTGGCGATTGGAGTGCCCATTAATGGTAAAAAAACATTCCCAAGGAAGATGGAATGAGTGGGTGCATGACTTGTCATGTTTGTGCCACATCATTAAGATGGTTATTCCTTTTAAGCATTTGAAGAAAAAAAAAATAAGTATCGAAGGTATAGTGCCTGATTGCATTAAAAATAGAGATATACAAGCCGATAGTATAGCAGTTGAAGAGGTAGACAAATCTATGGTAATGGGAACTCAAAAGAAGAAAAAGTAGCAATCGTCGCTTACAAATTTGGTCGTCTCCCCTCCTACTGATTGAGCACAGTTTTAGTCTTTGAGGCCAAGCGTAACATCAGTCTATCAACGGATTATGCTCTTGCATGAAAACACTCGAGGCTTTGACAACAACTTTTTTACTACATCTAATCTCGATCAGTGATTTTTCTCCTCTTTTAATGCCTTTAGTTTATCCTCCATCGCTGAGATTTGAGCCTTTAAATCAGTTAGAGTCGAGTCTAACTTCTTCAGTTTGCCATAAATAGTGGAAAGTTGTTCCTAGCGGTTGTGAGCTTGGTCATTTTGAGGGACAGTTATGTACTTAAACTGATGTCTATCGACTGCCATGACTCTTTCTTGGTACTCATGAATTAAATTTAAAAATTTATAGAGTACAAGCATCTTGATCGACAAGGACTCGTTAGACTGAGAGAGAGTTTGGTAGCGATGGATAAGAAGATTGAGTCCCTGTACTGATCCTAAAGAAATGATTTCAAAAGCCCTAGAATGAATGAGAACTCGTAATTCCTCTTGAACTTGTTGAAGCTCCGATAAAGGTGTTGGGGACTCAACCACCAAGGTATCACTGGTAAAGGCTTGGTTGAAGGAGGATAAAATGTTTTTTATAGGACGGGTATTCTCAGGTGATGAAGGGAGGGCACTAGAAGTATCAACTAGCACGGGTAATCGAGTAGGAGGATCAGTTACAGGGATCTCTGTGGGTATAGAGCAATCATGAAAAGCTTCAGTAGAGCGAGAGAATTCTTCTTCTATTTCTTCTGCTTTGTCTAAGATGACTATCCTATGCTCGTTGACATGGATCGAATCTGTCTACTCAGTCAGTTATAGCGATGGAATATACTGAATGGAAGAAGCTGGAATCACATGAGAAATGACCGCTCTAGATGAATCTTGCAACATTGGTGCAACTGACTCACAACTCCCTAATCCTAATCATAAATGATCGATGAAGTCATATATTACAAAAGGACACTAAAAGACTCCATATGCTGATACACTATTAACTCTTCTGGAGTATGACTTTCTGGTCGACGAATATCACTCATAGTCTCTTTAGAGTCAGAAACATTAAGTCTTTCTGTGGGAGACTAAGCTGGATCAACCGGAGTAATTAAGATCAATGTCTCAGTTTGAGGAGGCGATGCAAAGATAGGTTGTCTCTTAGAGGCCGAGAGCTCCCCGATCACTGTGAAGAATAAAAGAAGGGAATTAGAGGGAATATGGGAATATGAAAAAAAAATGAGGGAATACAAATGACATCCACCTAAATCAGACTAAACAACAATGGTGGAAAATCTGTCAACTGCTAGTGAAATTTTGTGGGATCAACGATCAAAACCAAAACTTGGTTAGAACGTGGAAAGGGAGGAGGATTGGGCCGATATGGCTTGAAAAAAATGTTCAAATGGGATATTGTGATCATTCAATCTTTCCATTTCTCTCTATTGTTTATTAAAGGCCTTGTTAAAGTGAGCATCCTTATGTTATTTATATGCCTATTCCATCTCCCAGGAATATTGTAAAGGAGGAACACGTAGCTAAAACTTGGTTTTATAATATTTTTTGAAAGTTGCATTAGTTTTGGTTGAAGAAGAAATACCTAAATTTTTTAGGGCCAATTGACTAGAAGCAGCAAGAGATGTAGGAAGAGGGGATGAAAGAGGTCCAAGCTCTAAAAACTTCAGAATAGTCAGAGACGTTGTAGATGTTTAAATGGATGAAGCTGTAGAAAAAACTTTGTCTAGACCTGTACTTATAGTTTTCTGGCACTTTGGTTCAAGTGAATTTGGCTCAATCAATCTTATTAATGTAAGAGGAGAAGGTTCAACAACCCTTATTGGTACTAGAGACATGACAGTTGATGCCACCGATGTCGTCTTCTTTGATTGCATCTTCTTCTAAACAGGAGACGACCAACTGAGATATTGTAGACTTTTTAGTACCTTTGATCATTGCTTTTTTCTTCTCGGCCATAGGTTTCTCTACTTTAGATGAAGCAGGAGAGAGTTGGGCAATGATTAACTCATGTGATCCACTGAGTAAAGTCCCGTAGCAATTTTTTACCAATAGTAAAATGAAGATAGTTGTTGGAGATAGCTAGGGAAGAGAGGAAGCAGAAAAGTAGAGCTAACTACCTTAAAATTATTGTAAAGGGTATGGAACATATTGACTGAATCCACAACTGGCTGATGATTCGAAGGCTGATTACAAGTTTGATGAATGAACAGATAGGGAATGCCTTAAGACAAACCGAATTGACGAGTAAGGAGATCAGGGCAGTATTGATCAATCCCAACCTTGGTAGTAGCACCTAAATTTATTGTACCACCATATGGAAGGTCTCTATAAATTAAATAATTTTTTCAAGCTTGATCTTTGAGACCAGCCATCTCAATTTCGGTCAATTCATATTCTTCTATGTACCAGGCCAAACCAAATTCTTTATCATTGAATGGACAGAAAGTGCAGTTGGGTTTATTAGGGTTAAGAGAAAGAAAGAAGTTCATATACTTGGCACATGAATGACTAATTTAGGGCAAAGGATGTTGCCATGACCAAAAGAGGCAAAATCCAGATCCATAGGAACAGACTTAATGAAAATTGCCCCAAATTACTCATAAGCCACATCTGAACAAGCTAAATAATCCACCATAATAGTGAAAACCTTTGGTGGTTGCCTCAAACATACAATGATACAAGTGACTGAGCACGAACAGGGCAAGAGAAAGCTGACATCTTTGAGCAAGTACCTTGGCCAGGTGAATGTATTCTTTTGTAATCTAAAGAGTGCCCACACAAAGAAAATATCGACAAATCCAAATCAAGAGAAAATCCTTGTACTCTTGCTCATCAACTTCATCATAAGATTTGTGTTGGATAGCCACGAAAGTGGAATAGTCTCTGCCGGTCTTGTTTAGAAGGATGAAGGGATGTTTATTCTATAGGACAAAACCAGGATAGATAGGCTCACCGAAAGGTAAAAGATGGGTAAACGAACAAATATTCATGATTGCTGGACCCATGGGGCCACATCTAAAATGGAAGGTATTAGTTGATCGACTCTACAAGATTGAGGCTACTAGAAAGAGAAAAGCATTGGCTGGATATTCATACAAAGAAAGACTCCATCATGTCTGCATGTGTCATCATGTTGTGCTTCAACACGAGTATACCATTCTGCCCAACCATTCATCAGTTTTGCACACAATCTCGAAACCTTAAAAGTGTTGGTAGAATCTGCAAAACGATCGGATTGAATGAGCAGAAGTTCATCAGGGCACCTTGGGAAACATGGCTTTATTTTACGAAGTTGTTTGTGAGTGACTTCGAAATGAAAAGCTGGACTGAGCATAGGTATGCCTTGTTCGATTCAATAAGACCATTGAAAAGGAGGTCATTAATGACTCCTAAAGAAAGAACATTCAGAACCTTTATGAAAGATTCCTGGTGGAAGATTGGAACAGTTGTAGAGGAAAAAATAGCCATGGTGATTGCAAGAAAATCGGACAAGGAAAGGGGTCTGAGTGAATGATAAAGTAGAAGCAAGAAGTGAAGAAAGGCAAAATCATGACTTCTCGTACAAGACGATCATATGCAATGTGTCGTAAGGACAATTAAAAGAAAATGGGCAAAGACTATCATTCGATTTTGGCCTCAGCCAAATGGAATTAATGGGGAATTAATATGAGGATAGACGGTCAATTGCATTAATGGCATCGGGCAACCAAACAACGTTGCTTTCACCTTTTAACCAAAAGCAAAGCGACATGAGGGGCAATGTTATACCCTATTTTTTGCCATTCTAGGAAAAGTCAATAAGAGGGTGATATGTGGCATTACATGAGAGATAGGAGGTGTATGTATGAAAAGATTTTCTGAGATACTTGGAGCACTTTTTGTAGAATCATAGCTGGCATTGGTTTAATGTTGCAAGTCATTAAATGACTGACAAAGTAATGCAGACGAGAAGATAGAAGCTTGATGCGTGGTCGAAGAGCAAGCTATGACAGAGAGGAACAAAGTTTAGTCAAGAGAAGAGGTACATTAAAAAAATAATAATAACAAGACAAGGATCTTGATCGTGACTCTTCGGTTGCTATAATCGTCCAATAAAGAAGAGAAACATCTAAAGGAATAGTTACGACAGAGACCTATAAATAGTTATAGGATTAACCTAATCCAATCAATTCCAACAAATAAATCAAATCTATCAATTTATCTTAGCTCAGTCTATCTTAGGAGTAGTGATAATCCAATAGTTGTAATTTCTTATTGTAATATAAGTTTATGCTCATACGCTGGACTTGGCCCTTAATCCAATATAAGCAGTTCTTTCATAAGAAGCATTCTTGTAGTTGCTCTTTTGTAACTGATTGTAAGTATTTCTTTTAGTTTGATTGCACCGGTATACTGAAAAGTCCTTTCTTGTGAAAGAAAAGGCACAACCCATCTTTGGAGGAATAACCCCACCCTCTAACTATCGCCTTATCATTACAAAAATTCTATGAGTGGCTGAGTAAGAGATCGATCTCCTCAGATTCTGTTTATACATTGTCAAGTTAGACATATCTTCTTATTTCAACACTTGGGGTCAAAGTTGATTAGTTTGAATCAATTCATTATATCGATTCCGGCACACCCACACACATTGTACGTGACAGAAAACAAACCGAGTGCTAACATGAGTAGTAACAAAGCCTGCAACTCATCATCTTCATAAAGGAGAGCTGATTCATAATATTTTGAATTTCATTTTAATGCTCTGCAATTGAGTTTCCTTATTTATACTTCAAATTCATAGTCTTCCTAATCAAGAAACTCTTGTTGCCTGCGGTCTTTCTCTCATACTACCAATTTTTTCTATAATGAGTTTTCCAAAGTTTATGTAGATACATGATGAAAAACACTATCATCCAACCATTGTCGAATAAACCCAACAACTTTCTAACCTAGTTTCTTCCACTCATCATCGCTCATATCTTTTGGTTTTGCCTCGACACCTTCAAAAGGTGTGTACAACTCCTTACAATACAATAAATCTTCCATCTTAGCTTTCCAAATCATCTAGTTGTTTCCATTTATACTAATCATTTGGCCTGTACTTGCCTCCATGATTTACATATGAAATAATTAAAATTAAATCTAAAGCTCTGAACCACTTATTGAGAAACCAAACACATTTCCTTTTATGTGCAAATCAATGTGATTAACAATATAAAAGATTTAAAGAATGATAATCACTTCCAACATAAACAAGCAAATAATCAAATATGTAAGATGCACAAGACATTGAGATTTTTTATGTGGAAAACCCTCTGATGTGAAGGAAAAACCACAGGATATAGTTTGGCTCAAATCCACTGTATTAGAGATAATGAAAATATAATTATCAAGAGATAAATCTCTCTTGGATATGTAAACACATCACCCAAAGGTGGATTTCAACCAAGAACAAAAGAATGAAATTTTCTCATCAACTAGGGATTGCACAAAATCCCTAACACAACCCTTGGAGAAGACAATCGAAGAAACCAACATTGTGGATGGAGCCTCACGAATCTCGATGAAAAGATTTTGGTGATAGAAGGCGTTTCTTTTTCTATAAAACATCATATTCTCTTCGTTTTCCTCTTTTTCTCTAGGAAAGAAAAACCTTCAAATATTGCTAAAACTCTCTTTTAAAAAAACTACTTTATCTCATTTTACTTTGCTTGGCCAAAAGATGAAAATACCCCTCAAACACATGGCAATAAAAATTAAGCCCACACATGTATGTCACACCCCAAAAAATCAGCCCACACATATATGTCACACTCCCGAAAATCAACAACCTAGGTCAATCGAACAAGCCTAGGGTGGCCAACCTAACTCGGGCCACCCCTTGGTTTCGACAATTTACTGACTGACCCAACATTATAAGAAATTCTAAACATCACTAAGGGCTAACAATTAGTTAGTCAATCATAATAATATTTCATGTAAAACCTAAATCTAACAGCACAATCACTCAAGCATATCATCGAACATGTAAGCATCAATAATGCAAAACAATTGCATATACATTTCATCGAACATGTGAGCATCAATAATATAACACAATCATATAAGCATTTCATCAAACATGTAAGCATCAATAGAACAATGCATTCAATTACTCGGTCATTTTATCAAACATGTGAACATCCATAAGCAAATAATAACACATGTTGCGATTAAATCGAAATGTGAATATGTTAACATACATCAACCTATTTACAAATAACAAAATCATTAATTGAGACCCTTAAGGGTTGATAAATGATAACCTAGGAATAATAGTCCGCACCTCTAAGAAGGAATCTGTGAGACACATATCCTAGTCTGTACCATTCCTTAGACTCTCGCGGTCCTCCCTGTCGAATTCCGATGATCTACGATCTGTAATCGGTATTTGCGCACGACCTTGAGTTGCATTCTGTCGAGCTTGACCTGAGACTTATACCAATGCAACCGTACCGTCGCCGCCGTTTCAAAGCTACGTCTCGCGCGCCAATGCAATACCCGAGCCAGGAGATGTGGGCCCGTGTTTATTTCAAGAAAAGCACCGCACGTAGTGAATTTCAAGAGAATCTCTACTAAGCACCACATCAATCCCATCAATGTACCAGTCAAGTACACCTCCCATCATAACCCATCCCTCTCTCACCCAAAGTTAGCACACACCCATACCCCTCATGTCAAGTACACCCATCACTCCACCCATCACCCATCCCTCTCTCCTTACATCTCTCTCTCTCTCTCTCTCTCTCTCTCTCTCTCTCTCTCTCTCATTTCTCTCTTCACTCCCAAGCAACCGTCCATGGCTTCCAAGGAGAGAAAGAAATTAAGTGTGACCCACTTCCCTACCCCAAGCTCCACCATCCAATCTTCATCTTCCTCTGTTAAAGAGCAAGTTTAGGGGCTCGGGAGATCAATGAGCTAAGAAGGAGCACCATCGGTGGGTGATCGTAGTGCTAGATCTTAATTTTGATTTAGGGCCCACATGTATTGGGACCCATTTGATGTATGTTGTAAAGCATGGTAAGGGAGCTCATAGTGGCGGAGCTCCCTCCACACGATTCTCTCTCTCTCTTCCATATTCTTCAGCCCACCTAATAATGTGTGATGAATCCAGACGGTTTAACAGCCACTCAGGTCTATTTGGATGGAAAAACAAATATCAGTTTGATCCCGAGCATAGGTGGCCCACATTGACATGGACCCCACCTAATCTATGCATTTTATTCACACCGGTCATGTGTATGTGGACCCCACCTGTAGCATACATCCATCATGTTGTCCACCATCTAGGTAGGGATGGTGGAATCCCACCTTAAGTATGTATTTCATACACACAGAGTCCACCGTCCAGTCTCTGGATGGTGGAATCATTACGTAAACAATGTGCATTCACACTGCCCATCCTTTTTTCTTAAAGTCGGACCCCACCTAGATATATGTTACATCTCCACCGTCCATCCCATTTCTCAACTCATTTTAGGCGTTGAGCCAAAAACTGGAGCCAATCTAAAACTCTGGTAGGATGCACCATCTAAAACATTATTTTAATAGTGAAAATTATTAAGGCTCACTGTAATGTTTCTACATGTCAAAACATGCTGAATATTGGACTCGTTGAGTCTGTCATGAGCCATAGAGTCCAACAGAGGAATTGGATCATCTAGATATGGGCCCCACCTATGAAAAATCACAAATAAATAAAAAAAAGAAAAAATAAGCTTACTAGACGCTGTTGCTGCCAGCTTCCAGAAGACGCTGCATCAAGCAACGTCCTGCTGCTCATGAGAAAGGCAGGGACATGGGTCCCACTACAGGTCCCACCGTGATGTCTGTTGATCATTTACACCATGCATTTGATTGGTTCCCTTTAGATTATGGGATATCCCAAAAATCAGCCATACACGAGACTCAGGTGGTCCACACTACAAAGCAGTAGGGGATTGAACGTTTACCATTGAAACTTTTTTTTA
This sequence comes from Magnolia kwangsiensis, assembly GCA_037074715.1. Lineage (NCBI taxonomy): Eukaryota > Viridiplantae > Streptophyta > Magnoliopsida > Magnoliales > Magnoliaceae > Magnolia > Magnolia kwangsiensis. The sequence goes on from CM073588.1 coordinate 72,533,593, forward strand.
GGTCACATAAGTTTTGGATCTATATAGAATTTTTTTTCCTCTCTTAAATCGAGTCTTTATGACCTTAAGAATAGATTGGATGGAAAATAAACGTTATGGTGGGCTTCTACAAAAGAAGGATTGGCCAGTGTGCATCTACACCAACAACACGTGGTTGCTGTATTTGATGCCAGCAAGTTTCGTGGATCTGATCATGAGGAGGTGTTATATCCAGACTGTCCGTCCATTTGGGGACGTGGACCCCACCTCCTGATGTATGTGTTTTATACACGCCTTCCATCTACTGCTGTGTACGACCAACCGTGATGTATGGGTCTTATCCAGCACCATTCAACAGTTGCTGGACGGTGGGGCCCACCTTGGTATATGTGTTTTATTTCAACCGTCCATTACATGGACCCAATGATGTATGTGTTCTTCTAGCCGTCCATCAGTATGTGAAAGTGCACCTACCAGTGCCCTGGTTTGTCAATTACCGTGTGAGTTAAGTCAATCGAACTACAAAGCCTAACAGGAAGAACAATTCAAGCGTCTGCCTCAACCGGATGTGTGAAAGCTTGCCATAAGTAAATCATAGCCTCACATCTCATGTCCCAAAACACCAGGTGAATAAAACTCTTAAAACTAAGTATAACATCATAAGGTTTTATAGTAAGAAAACTTTTTATCAAACAGGAAAATCTTCAAGTTTTCTTGCTCTGTCGATTATATTGGAACACTTCTCGATGTGATCGACCTGCTCCGTCGATGTCCTCGGAATCTCAATCGATACAATCAAGTGAGGCCAAAAGGCGTCCAACAACCACATACTCATCTGGACGATTTATCGATATAGCGAAGTATCAATCGATATCATTGATATTCAAATATCGAGCCCATTGGAAGTGGGTCAATAATATCGACAGGAAGTTTTTTGACGCCCCTGTTTTTCTAAAGAAAACTACTATGAGCTTCTATAACACCCCGGATTTTTGTCAACCTGGGATTAGACGTCCTTAGGCAATGGGTCAACCAAAACACCTTGATAACCTCTCAGAACCCAATTCCAAAGCCAAAGAAATTACTTAGGATTAATTCCTTTAGAAATTAAGCGTAAGTTAGCTAGCACTACGCTAGAGTCGCTGTGAAATTGTCCCTGATCGCTTTAAATATGTTCTGCAAGATCCAAAACTTGTAAAATCATTGATGCTACGTTACCCTAAAATTCAGGATCAAACTCTAAACCGGTTTGTTCTCGAGAACCCTTTGAAACTTTGTATTGGATCTAGACCGCGCGTCAAAAGTCCGATATCTATCATCTTAGACCGCTATGACCGCTTGGCTGGACTTGACAATCGTTTCGAAAATCAAGGCCAACCGACGTTCAGAGGTTATTTCATTGAGCATGGAGTGAAGAGAGTGAGAAAAGGGTTAGATTTGAAATTTTTAATTCAAATCTGGCACATGACTTGGCGCGTTATTATTAAGCCTTCTAATCGTCAGAATTCAGTCAAATTACACCCTCGGATCAGGAAAAATTTTTCTTTCATATCATGAGACTTGTAGACCTGATCTAGGTGCGATGACCACTGAACTGAAACTGGACCGCCACGTGCGATCTGCGAACTCTGTCGGACTGAAAACTGGGTGTGAGCAGGATCCAGTATGCATGAGCTTAAGTCCGACCGCGTTTGGCCAGGGGACCTCCAGAAATGCTCTTTTGGACCAGAACAGCCTCGATTTGGTTATACCTCAAGTGAACTTTGTTCCCAAGCCTAATTTGGGAAGGTTTTAGGCTATAAAAGGGCTTTAAACCCTCACTTCTCTCACCCATCCAAATTTGCTAGAAACCCTAGCTAGAGAGAGAAAAAGTGAGAGATTGTGAGAGTATGGGAGTGATCTTCCTGCCACCTGCACTAGCTGTTGCACGTGCCTAAGCAACGTATTCCAATCACTTTTTCGGTGATTCCAACACACTTCTAGATAAGAAAAACCCTCAACACTTGCTGATTTAAGGTTTCGTCGATCCCACTAGCGAAGTAGCTGATACATCTTGTGCATTAGGTCGCCGTTATGCCTTTGACGAAGCGTATCTGTTCTAATCGAAGCGATACACGTTTACGACAAAAGGTGCGGATCTTAGACGCTTTGATTGGCTGATTTCAACACTTTTAATGTCGTTTAATAGTAGATTATCGACGGCAACGCCGTTTGATATGTACAACATGCTGTCCGTTTTTCGTTTCGTAAACGTACGGTAAATATGAGATTTAGGGTATTTTAGTCATTTGTAGGAAATACTGCTTACGTCCATATTTTGATAAAATGTTTGCCATGGCTATTTATCGTGTTAGAATATTAGGAATGCGTGCATGATTGGTTTGGCGAAGAGATTCGCCCTTAAGCGCACTTTGAGTCGACATACGCTATGTAGACTAAAGTGTGTAGTCTAAGTGTTTGTATAAATATTTGTATTAGTATGTATTGAGTAAATGGTGTTGTGTAGGAGTTTTGAGATTGAATTCTCAAGTAATATGCTGATGTAAATGATTTCCATCATGTTGGCTATATGTATTGATTTCATTATATACATGAGATGCATGTGTGGGATGATTTGCTTAAGTTGTATGTTATAACATGTGTCAACATGCTTACAATATTGTACTTCATTTCTGTTACTCACTTATGCTTACTGATGTTGATGCATAAATGCTTGGGGCTATGACCTAGTCCAGGCAGTCGATAATGGATCGGATTCGTGGTTGGTTTCTATGTACCACAGAGGACACGTCAATGAACGCGAATCGTGTTTGGATTGGCGGCAGTGGTTAGGCCACACGAAGTGTTTCATGCACTTCATGTTATTCAACTTGAGATGCACTCGTGCTAGTCGAGCACGTCAAGTAACCCGACTGACCATTGTATGTTCACCATGTATGAGTCATAACTGCTTGAACCTAGGGTATTGAACTTACCATTGAAAACCCTGTCAACCATGGTACCTTGATCCACAAAGACTCATGATCCGGGCATGATGGTATGAGACACCGTGGTCTAGCTGTCGGTCTCCGCTGGGGCCATAAACCTCCCTGTAGTGACCAGTGATCACCCTACTCTGAGCAGATTATGGTGGTATGGGACACTATATTCTTGTTGTCGGCCTACACTAATTGGTGATGAGCCCTTTGTAGTGACCTTGAGTTTATCCTGACACCGTATGGGAGCGATGAGTCCTGATGCAATCTTAAGGATAATTAGGCCTGTATTGATAAGGTGATGGGGGAGCGGTGCAACGAGTACGAGCAACAGCCCTGACAGCCCTTGCAGCGACCTACAAATATAACATCGTATGAGATTACTAGGAGTGACGACCCTAGACAGGATCTGTGTTGGGATTGATATAAGCAAAGTACCTTAGTTTCCCAATACTACTTTATGAAAAGGACTAATAATAACTCGGTAATCATATCAACATCACGTTGCATGTGCCTGAAAGATGTGGAGCACTGAGCGGTACGCAAGCATGCTGCGGACGGAGATGGTGCCATATGAGGGAGAATGTCGATGAGGGCATCCATCATGTCATGTCATATTGCATTAACAACAGTATCTAGGAATGTTTGATTAATTGCTTTACTATTATCGCATGATTGATTTGAGAACATGCTAATCTTTGCTCTATGATTCCACTGAGTTAATTACTCACTCCCACGTTACAGGACGGTGTTGCGCATACCAAACAGTTCCTATCTTAATTGCAGATGATGACGATGCTTGCGAAGCAGAGCCGGGCTTGATGATGATGAGGAGGATCCCTCCTGTATGCAGGTTCTGATTGACGGGGTTACAAGGTTACTGATTAGATGCCAATATACTTGGTATTTTATCTTTTCTTATACACCATGTATATTCTTTTTATCATTTTTGGAGTATACATGTATATGTTTAACCTGGTAACATGTTCACACTCTGGAGACCCACAATAGTTCATATACTTTATATATCTATTACATTCTTCTGCTTGCTAATTTAACTATCTCTGGAGTATGATATGGTGTTTTGGTCTGATCTCACTCATGTTTTCTGCACTAATATGAACAACATTCATCCATCATTGAAAATGTTGCATAAATGATGTTCTGAAACTCGGGAGTGGAGTTTTTGCTCGACCTCCAATTTTCGGGATGTTACAGCTTCGATATATCGATGACTGTTCCGATTCAATCTGAATTCAAATATCGATCATATCAAAAGTCATTCAATCATATCGACAGTGGGCGCGCATTTCTTTTAGAAAATATTTCAAGATATTTTTAACTTTGATCGGGGGCCACTCGAGAAAATCGATATTCTTATATCGATGCTATCGAGCCCTGGTCGATTGGATCGAAAACTGGACACAAAATGTCCAACGTGCTTATAGGTAAATCTATATGATTTATCGATCCCATCGACACAGCCTCGATATCATCGATATTCAAATTTCGATAAAATCGGTTGACCTTCGATCATATCCTAAAAAACTTGAAATATTTTAGGCTAGTCTCTCTCATTTTTCAAATGTCGATAGATCGATCTCGGTATCGATGGAATCGGAGTTCAAAATCCGATGACATCGACACCAGTATCGATTCCATCGACCAGCTGGCAATAGGTTTCAAAAACGTGCGACATTTGAGTTTGTGTTATCGACTGAACAGTCGATCCCATCGAGAGTATACACTCGATGATATCGAACTCTGTCATAAATATGACCGTTTTATATCTATTGAAACTTTTTGCCTATATGTAGAGAGACCTGTCTATATTGCTGGTAGAGAAAGAAGAGAGTGTTTTTGTGTGTTTTACCTTTAGATCATATACCCAAAGCCCTTTCTCTCACGAGAGTTCATCTTCCAATCTACTCTCATTCATTGACATTCAATAGAGTGGATTGGGAAATGAACTTTCGCATTCAAGGATCCTTCAACAACTATCTTAACAGCATATCATTAAGCTGGGATACCTTAAATGAATAAATGATAGGAATTACTCTATCTTCCTTATAGGAAAATTCTAAGAGAGTAGATTTCCGTCATAACCTTGACCCAACCCGAAGCCAAATACTGGTATATCTTTTGTGTTGTGGATTAAGGGAACTGAAGACTCTTCAACAACAAGAAGGAGATCTTCATCACTGTGCTAAATGGGACTCATTAACTTATCTGTAAGTACCTAGAGTCCAGAGGACACTTGTGATCATTCCTTTCTAGGATTGGGTCTTAAGTGTTGCTCACCCTTTAAAGTTCTCATAGGAGGCCTCCGGCGGGAGTGTACGCTGTGGATGCATCGTGTGGACCCTTGCTCTGTGGAGAGCATAAACATCTGGGTGCGCTGTGTGGACCCTTACTTTATGTGGGCATAAACATCCGAGTGCATTGTGTGAACCCTTGCTCTATGTGTGCATAAACATCCGGGTGCATTGTGTGGACCCTTACTCTGTGTGGGCATAAACATCTGGTTAGAAGTACACCAGTAAAACTCCAGGGTTAGAGGTGAACCGAGTAGAAACCTCCGTGTAAAGGTTGAAGGTGAACCTAATTTAAAACCTTAGGTTTGAGGTGAACCCTGAGAAACCTCCTTAGTGAAATCCGGTACACTCAAGGGTTGAGTGCGACAGCCAGGAGTAGAGTAGACAAGTAGTCGAACCACTATAAAAATGATTGTGTTTGAGTTTGTTATTGTTTTTCATTGTGTGATATTCTTTATATATTTTTATATTTGATTGTTTAAGATCACACCTCATATACACACACAGTCCTATCCATCATAATCTTAAATGTAACTTATTTATCTTTCAAACAATTTGTGATTGGATCCTCTACAAGGCTTGGAAGCCAGTAGAGTTACTTTCGAGTAATCCTGATAATTGTATATCTGATAGGATTAGTGCAATAGGATTTTAAATATTTCATGAAAATTTAAAAAGTCCTATTCACCCCCCTCTAGGACAAATTGGCATATTCCTACTTCGACTCAAGTGGTCTTCACCGCTATTTCAATTAGTATCAGAGCGGGTCTCTTTGTAAGGGCTTCACCACCTAGAGAGTGATCTTGACTAAAGTTGAGGAATATGGCCAAAGGAAAGGGCTCATCAGTTACTAGACCTCCAGTATTTGATGGTTCAAATTATTCATACTGGAAGGCTAGAATGCACTACTTCCTAAGATCTTTGGATCATGATATTTGGGATATAGTTAAAAAGGGATATGTGGTACCATCTGAACAAATCGTACTTGAAGATGAAACTACCATCACTAAACCCAAACCCAAAGAAAAGTGGACGGCGTTCGACAAAGAACAGGGATCTGCTGAAGCAAAAGCAATGAACGCCATCTACTGTGTCATGTCTTAGGATATATTCAATTAGATAAGTATGTGTGAGACATCTAAGAAAGCATGAGATCTACTGGAAATAACCCATGAAGGCACAAGCACTATGAAGAGGTCTAAACTACAACTTCTGACTTCATAGTTCGAAAATCTCAGGATAGAAGAGCATGAGACATTTATGGAGTTTTTCACCAAATTGAATATTATTTGTAACTCCATGGGTGGATTGGGAGAAAAAGTTTCAGCACCTAAATATATGTAGAAAAATTTTAAGATTCCTACTGGAACGGTTTAATCCCAAAGTAACAATAATTGAGGAGTGTAGAAATATTGATAAAATAAAAGTAGAAGAACTAGTAGGTTCCCTAAAAACTTTTGAACTACACTTCACTCAATCCTAAAAATTTAAAAATAGTCTTAAAAACTTCTAAGAAAACAAAACATGAGGATAGTGAGAGTGAAAAAGAAGACGAAGATGAGGAAGTCGCTTTGTTGGCACATAGATTCAGAAGATTCTTTCAAAAGAATCGCGACCGCCCCTCTAGAGGTAGAAAGGTGGATGACAAACTTCTACAGAAAAATTTGAAAAAAGAACCAAAGAACCACAATGCTATACCTGTCAGGAGTATGGACACCTATCTACTAAATGCCCAAATAGAAAAATCAGCGGCAAGGCAATGGCTGCCACGTGGGATGATACGGATGAGTCAAATTCAGAATTCAGTGACTCTGGAAGTAATGCAGACCAAAAATCTTTGAAAATACTTATGATCTCCACTGCTTCAATCATTCCAACAGAATCTGAGGAAGAACAACAAGATACTGAATCATTTGCATCTGACAACGAGGAAATTGAAGAAGAAGAAGAAATTGAAAAAGATAAACTGCAGGATGCTTATAATCAACTATACATTCATAGCATCCATATCCTCAAAAAACTTGGTATGTCTGAAAACAAAAAGGAATTGTTACAGAAAGACTTGGATAGAACCTTGGAAATTAACACACATTTGGCCAATGATTTGCAACATTATCATTCAGACAATGATAAATTAGAAAGAGAAAACCTATCCCTAAAAACAGAATTATCAAAACTTATGAACCAGGCTGAATTGCTAAGAGATGATAATGCGAAACTCAAAAATGAGAACCACTCACTTTGCATTGACTTAGAAAAATTTAGGAAATTTGTCGAGATAAACTACAAATTTTCTCAGAGTGGTGAAAAATTAAAAAAATTGTTAGGGATGGGAAGACTAGGAAGAGACAAGAGTGGACTAGGATATGAGAAAAGTAAAAAGAAAACTGAAAATAAAGTCCAAACAAAACTGGCTGCTTCAAGTAGCAATATGGAAATTTCTCCAGTTTGTCATTTATGTGGTGATGTTGGTCATTATAAATTTGAATGTTTAGCACCTAGATGGACTCTATATAATTCTGATCGAAATCACATTAAAAAATTCAAACCGATCAGGGAAACTCAGAATTTTAAAAGTCCATCTAGGAGAAACATCCATCCATCACTACCTGAAGAAAAGAACAGAATGAAGAAATTTGTCTCACAATGGGTAGTAAAAGAAAAATTGAACTGTCTGAAGATTAACTTTCATATACCCTAAAATATCAATCAGAAAATGGAACAAGTCCAGATCATGCATCTAGATGCTGGATTTTTGCTGAAATGATGGAATTTTGCTAAGCGTTCAATGTTACATCTAAGGTTGCACACCTCAAACTTTTTGTATATAAACATTATCATGTTTATAATTTTATTTTTATTTTATTGTACAAAACTTGTATAAAATTTTGTGATATATACTGATCAGGATATACATAATAGTGTGTCCAAATTGTGAAAAACCTAAAAAAACCTACTTTCGATACAACTGTCGATCTTTTTCGATTATATCGACCAAGGGACGATACAATTGATGGCTCTTCAGAATGTGAAAAGTCATATGACCGTGGATGACATCGTGGACAGACTCGATAGAATCGATTAGCAACTTCTCGATATCATCGAGACAATGGTCGATATGATCGACAGATGACGCCCGATAAAAGTCAGCAGGGCGAAAAAGAAGGGGTTTATTTTCTAAGGGCTTCTCGGTCGTCTTCTCTGCTCGATCCTCTCGGCTAATCACCGGGAGCCACGTCAGACTACCCAAATCCTTCCGCAAATCGGGTAATATCCTTTTAAAAATGTAAGAATTCTTTTTGGATATTTTCGGTTTGTCAGGCATTTTGTCGTTTTTCTCAAAATTCTTCAAAAAGCTTATTGGTCTACATGGGAAAAGACAAAGGTGTAGCATCCGCTTTAGGGGAGTCCTCAAGAACTCCCGACAAAAAGTCCTAGCCTCAAGAGAAAGGGCGAGGATCCCAGACCGTGGGACCCCAACACGACAAAGATCACGACAGACCTCACATGGTGGGTCCCAGAGCGAAGTTCCTGCACCTCCTCAACCAGCACCACCTCCTCCGACTAACCAACGTCCAAAAAAATACACCGGTAGGAAACTAATCCATGAGAGAAAAGTTGACAGGGGTTGTTTGGCACCTTACAATCTGAAACCCCTGTTTGCTGCAATCGAGTGGCTACCCATCCTATATTTCAGAGGGCTTTATCAACTCGAACAAACACGCAACTTTCTTGCAGCGTGTCACTCTCCTGTATCTGACCCTCCTTCATTCATGGTCTCTCTGGATGGTGATGATGCGTTTATCACTCCTGCCACCATGGCTCACATTCTTGATCTACAGATGGCTCCAGAAGGACTCCCAGATTTGGATTTCGATCTTCCTGATGTCCGATCCATGATATCCAAGTACCTATGCCATAATAGAGATATTCTCTGGCATCAAGGGAATGCCTTAAAAGCCAGGTACATGGAACCTCGCTTTTGGGTTATGCATGAGATCTTTACTACAAATTTGTATCCAAGGAGTACAAATCGATCAGATCTCACGAGTCTTATGGTCATGATAGTATACTCTGTTGTAAATGGGACAAAGGTTTTCCTTCCAACACTGATTGTCAATCAGTTGGTATATGCTATACATACATCTAGAGATCTGCATTTGCTGTATCCCTGGATCATAAGAAGAATATGTCAAAGCATTGGTTTTCCTTCTACAAATGATCTTGTATTTCCACTTCAAGTTTTTAATTTCAAAAACATTGGCAAAATGGATCTAATCTACCATAAGTACAAAGAAGGAGGCATTCAAGAAGAAGGAGGTGAAGGTGTTGGTGACCCTCAAGCGGAGAAAATGGAGATGGCGGTGGTGAATCTGCCAGAACCGATCCAGCCCCATCTATGTCAATCCCTGGACATACCAAGCGATACAAGCTGGACAGGATCGGGGCGATTCAGTGGGACATTCAATCAGTGCAAGAACGGCTTACAGTCTTAGAGCGAGTTGTCCACAAGGTACAACAGTCTGTGCAACAGTTGGTTGACCTAATGACTTGTCGCCGAGATGACACAGCTTTACCTCACTCTGCTCCCTAGCACTGATTTCTGAATGCTGTCACACACACTAACTCTTTAACTCAACGTACGAACTGTAGTATCTTTTTGAAAGTTCTACGCTTCTTTGAGTGCATGTGACAGCTCTCTATTCTGCACAGGCTGAAAGTTTTTTATATATATATGCCCACGGATGGGCTGAAATACTGGTTATAATATTTGGGTGCCCTCAAATGGGCTTTGTTTTATTTTTGGATAATGGTTTAACTACTGTTGTCTGGGGCAGTATATTTTTTTTGAGTTAAATGTTTCTGGATGATGAAACTTTTTTATGATATGGCTGAATTCAATTCTTATTTCATTGTCATTCTAAAATGCAAGGTTCTATGCTTCTCGTATCTCCTTGCTTGTGAAATAACTGTGCTGATTGCTTCATCTATTTTCTTCTTGCCTTAATTGATGTATGCTTATCACTGTTGAAAATTTGTATACATTTATTTATCTGTAGTTCTCCTATATGCTTAAAATCTTTAGTCAATATCACTTGTTATGCCTTTGCCAATGACTGACAAAAAGGGGGAGAAAAGTTAAAAACACCCCATGTGGAAAATTGGATATTTGTGCTCTTATATGTTGCAGGTGTAAGGGGGAGTAGCTGCACCAAGAAAGGAGTTTTTTACAGTAAGGGGGAGCAAATTCTGGTTGTATACATGAATGTGTTAGAATTTATAAAATTGTGTAAACACATATACACACAATTTAGATCTATCTATCTAGATATTTTCCTAGGGTGTTCTGGATATTTTGTCACGTAATTGACAAAGGGAGAGATTGAAAGTGCACCTACTAGTGCCCTGGTTTGTCAATTACCATGTGAGTTGAGTCAGTCGAACTACAGATCCTAACAGGAAGAACAATTCAAGCATCTGCCTCAACCGGATGTGTGAAAGCTCGCCATAGGTAAATCATAGCCTCACATCATATGTCCCAATACACCAGGTGAATAAAACCCTCAAAACTAAATAGAACATCTTAGGATTTTATAGTAAGAAAACTTTTTATCAAAAATGAAAATCTTTAAGTTTTCTTATTCTGTCGATTATATCGAAACACTTCTCGATGTGATTGACCTGCTCTGTCGATGTCCTTGGAATCTCAATTGATACAATCGAGTGAGGACAAAAAGCGTTCAACAACCACATACTCATCTGGACGATTTATTGATATAGCAAAGTATTAATCGATATCATCTGAATTTCAAATATCGAGCCCAAGCAATACAAGCGATACATTCGCACTGCATACTACATCTACGACATACGATATTATGGGTTTCTATGTTTCTGCATTTATATGCCCTAGATATCCTGATGGTATTCGTGGACTTATCAGGATTTGCATATTGCATTGAATCCTCAGTATACGTTGTTGAGCTTATTATGTCTCCGTATTGTATAACTGATCTATATTGCTTCCTCAGCATATGATATTGGCCTATTATGTTTTTGCATTGCATAGCTTGGATAAGGTTGACGATATTTATGGACTTACCAGCATGTTTTCGCATTACTTTGAATTGTACAATTTATGAATTGTTAGTATTTTCACTTATTCTAATATTTATTTGCTTGGCATGTGCATCGCACACACTTTCATCATCCTCTAAGCTTTCTATAAGCTTATGCACGATACATGCGTGCAGGTAGCGTTAGGTCGCAGCAGTGTTGAACATGGAGCGTGCAGTTGTCTTCTGGAGCTTGAATTTTTGTTATATGTGTTTCCCTTTCAGCACTGTATTCAACCATTTATATTAGTAGATATGTGATGATGATGTTGTCTTTGTGATTTGGGTAAACTTATGGTTATGCTTATTACGATAAATATACGTTGAAAAATTCTCCTTGTAGGATCCCAGAATCGAAATTTAGTATATACACGCTGGGTACTACGGAGGCTTTCGGCACTAGATTCGGCGATAAAAAATTTTGTGAGTCCTGTTTCCGAGTTTGGTGTGACAGAATCTCTGATTTTGAGCTCCCAAGGTTAGGAATTTAGGAAAAATCACAAATTCCTATACAAACACCAAGAACTATATGAGATTCATGTAATTCATCCTAAAAAAATCTAGGTTGGGAAGTATGATTTGTTTCTTACATCCTAACCATGAGTCGGGTGGATTCAGCGAAGGAAAATGATCAAGGCTAGAGCTTTGATTGGAGGAAACCGATGGAAGGAAGCACCAAAACCTCCCAACTCATACTCTCACTCTTCTTCTCTTCTTTCTCTCTCTCCTTTAGCAAAGGCAAATTTGTATGGGGAGAGGGGGAGTGAAATAAAATGAGTTTTATATTGCCTGAAGGTACACAAATGTCCCCAATGGCCCATTTTTCATTATATTAACTCTAGGGGAAGTTAATCACCGATGATCGATTGAGACCGTGGCTATACGAATATGTGTGAAAAAAATCTTTAGTCGGTATCCCAACTTTGGCCATGAATTGACGGTCCAAAAGTTATAACTTCATTAAAGAGTAATGAACTAGTTTCACTTAAATTTCAGGCTTTGACCTAAGTCATTTGTATATCCCATGCACTTAGCTTGCGGGCCTAAGCTGAGTGATTCAAGACGCGACCTTGGCTCAATGTCCCGCGATGAACGTTAAGCCCACTAAGAAGAACGTCTTTTTATATTATCGGATTTAGTGGTCCATTAACGAGTAGTTAAGAGTTTGTTCAGATAATTAAGGCATTTTCAGAATGATTTGGTTAGTGAAATTTCTTATGTGCGCGACGATTAGGGTGTGGATTATCCAAGTTTATAATGTGCCCTATTCGGAATCAACGAAAAAGACAATTCGGTCCTAATCACTCTAAACCATTAGTTCTCAAGCTAGAGGAGTAACTGTGTTGATTTAGTTTGTTAATTAAGATCCGACCACTTGTTGTTTCGACTTTAGGTAGGTCTTTATTTAGTTACAGTTTTCTTGATTAGTCAGTGATAGGTCAGCTAGATTTGAGCTCTAGATGAACAAATCACGAGGCTTGACTCTAGATTTACGAGATCGGTGAATTCGTTATCTTCCTAGAGTTGATTAATTAGATTTGTATGGTTCTTTATCGTCACCACCTGCGTGTAAGTTCACTTCAAGTATTAAGGGTCGGTAACTGACAACATATGTTAATTATAACAAAAAATTTCAAGGGTTTTTGGTAATCTAGAATAGCAAAAATCTGGGACGTTATGATGTAGGTCTCGCCTTTATGTGAGGAGGGACCCGAACAGCATCATAGGTGGCCCCAAAGTGAGAGTACACATTGGAAAGATATGCCTCAAGGCATAAGGCAATCATCCTTGCTAATCTAATGGATTACTTGCCAAAGCCTTTCATGGGAAGTTCCTGCACTTGGAAGTTAGGCGAGGCCTATCATGATGTTCATGTGCTAAATCTACCTGATCCATCTCATTTTAGGATATGAGACAAAAAAAATAGGTGGATCCAAAACTTAAAAAGGATACATAAGAGGGAAAAGTGGGTTCACTTGATGTTCATATGCCATCCAAATCGTTTATTAGGTCATTTCCATTGGTATGAACTAAAAACACAAAAACACATCTTGATAAAAAAAATTTGTCACTACACAAATGTTTCAACGGATGTCATTCAATCCCCACAGTTTTCCTCTCTTGTGGCCCACTTGAGTTTTGGATCAACCTCATTTTTAGTATCATGCCTTGGAATGAGCTTGGACAAAATGCCCTTCTGATACAAAATTCCTATTCGACAAAGCATAGTCTTGGTTGAAGGACGCGAATTGCCTAGTGCTGGTTACTGGTAGAGTTAGGCATTGAGTCGAGCCAGACTGAGTTAGGGCTGACTAGACTCAACCTGGTTTTGAAATAGACCTGACCCAAACTCAGACCTGACTCGGTACTGAGTCTAGCATGCCTGACCCGATTTGAGTCCGGGTCTGGCCTAGACTAACATTAATTGATTCCGACCTAGTCACAGATACTGAGTTGAGTCGAGTCAACACCAAGCTGGGTCGGGTGTGGCAGGTATTCGCAGGCTAAAATTATAGCTCAGAACTTAGGTGCACTTGTCGGAATTGCAGCCTCTCCATCAGATCTGAAACATCAAATTTGAGTATATGCCTTGTTGTAACCTACTGACTCAGCTTCAATATTTGGAGGACCTATCTCCGATTTGGATCTACAACCATTAGCTTCATTTGTATTTTGCGCAAGAAAAATCTATTTTGATCACAGCACAATCTTCTTTGGGTTCAAATGTTCAGCAACTATTAACTTCATCTTCTTTGGGCCTGACTGTAAAACCTATTTACTACCATTCTTTGTGCATTTACACCTTTCCACCTAACCATCACCAAATCTGTCATATACCCTTATAGAATCTATCTCTAGCACGGATTACTTCCAAGAACCCTTATTACCCCAAGCATTAAATTTAGTGTTTTTTTTTTTATTAAAATCTATAAGTCGGGTTCTGGATCAAGGCGAGTCACTATTGAGTCTGATTTTGGGTCGATTCGAGTCAAGTCAAGTTACCGGGTGACCCAAATTCGACTCGATTTGAGTTCGGCGTGGCCAGTCCTCCGTTCAGTTCGGATCGACTCATCCCACCTATTTTGGGTCAAGTCAGGTTCGAAAGAATCAGGCGAGTCGAGTCGAGTCGAGTCTACCAAGCCAAGTTGGGGCATGCCCAATTTTAATTATCGGGATATATGTGAGACCCACCGTGATGCATGTGTTTTATACACGCCTTCTATCCATTTCGAAGGATCATTTAAGGGCATAAGGACAAAATGAGGTAGATCCAAAGCTCAAGTGGACCACACCATACGAAAACGCTGAAACCTCGCCAGGGCCCACGTGATGTTTACTTGCCATCCAACCGGTCCGTAAGGTCACAGAAACTTGGACGAAGGAAAACACAAATATCAGCTTGATGAAGTTTTTAACTGTAAGCGTTCAATCACCGCTGTGTGGTTTACTTGATCTTTGGATCTGCATCATTTTTGGGCTCATGCCCTAAAATGAGCTGAAAAAACGGATGGACAGCGTGGATAAAATATATACATCACAGTGAGCCCCACAGATCCGGGTCACCAGGTAATCCGCGTCCGTGGTCCAGTATGGATTTCAAAAATATCAACGGTCTGGATCAATGAACCGTGGAGTCCATATGTGCCAAATGGGTTCATCAGGACACTTCATGTCCTGGTGCATCAGGACTGTATGGTACTCGCCAAGATAAGAACCGAAAGAAGAAAATGCTTTGCTTACATTCCATCTTTGAAATGGAGTTGACATTAATCAATCCATCATCTGTTGCCTGCCTCTCCAGAAGTAAGAAAAACCCATCTCATCAAATTCCCTCAATTTCTGAAAAATCATTTTATTTTATTTTTTATCACTGGGAAAATCCTAGAAATGAAAATTGAGAAAATGGTTTTTTTTTTTGCCCTTTGTTTCAAGAGTTCTTTAATTGGTTGTGAGAATCTGGTAACTTGATGGAAATATAAAAGGGGGAGCGTTTGGATGCATTATCAAATTGAATTGCAATAAAGTGCAAAGAACCGAATTTTCCATTGCTAAGCTGAAAATTGCAATTTTGTTTCTTTGGATATAGAATGGAATGCATATTCAATTTTTTGGCAAATTCCAACTTGGTGGAAATTTGCAATGGGGAGCGTTTGGATGCGCTATCCAATTGAATTGGAATTTACTATTCATATAAAGTGGAAAGAACCGAATTTGTTATTACTAGGCTGCAAATTGCAATTCTGTTTTTCTGAAGTTGGACTTGGAATGAAATGCAAATTCAATTTGTTGGCTATTTTGTTTGATTATTAATATGAGGAAATGTCGTTATTTCTTGTTCGTTCCTCTCCCCATTGGAGTGAATGTTTGCAATTCGATTCACTTGTGCACCCAAACAATTTGTTTGCTCAGCGGGTTCCTTTCGCCTAATGTTGCGACTCAGGCTCACCAGCATGCGTCAAGGCATTGGGGCCCGCATCTGAGATGGTTCGACAATTGGAGCCGTCCCATTTTGTGGATGCTATGCTCTACGGGCTGCTGTAAGAAATTTAAGATGGATAGGCGATTCTGACCATTGATATGTATCGAGAAATGTAGAACATTGTAAAGAAAAATTTCAGTATCTCGCATTCCAAAAATTGATGGTTGGGATCATCCTTGAAGCGTGAGTATTGGGCTATAGGTTATTTATGGTAGCAGTGCAGACAAGATGGACTAGGGTTGCAGCTCGGGCAGCTTGGGTCGGGTTGAGGGTCGACCCGAGACCAGCCTGGCCCGAATTTGCTCAACCTGAACCAAGCCTGAATTCAAGTTGTGTTGTCGTTTTCGAACCCGCACCCAACCCAAGGACCTTGACAACCCAACCCGAACTCGGGTTGGGTCAGTCGGGTTCAGATTGACCCGAACCAAATTGCAGCATTAAGATGGAGGATCACAATCACTGGGACATCTCCGTATTTGGTCCCCATGGGTTGACACATGCTGGTGATCATGAGTCGCAACATGGGCAAAATGAGCTCTTGTTCAGCAAAACATACTTGTGTTTTCTATGTAGACGTTTGCTAATTCCACATGTGGGCAACAGCCTTGCCAATCCATGTGTGGGCACATAGCTGATATGGAACTCATGTGAGATCTTAGCTTTCTGTCAGGCGAGTTATATAGTTTAGATCTTCTAGCCTAAAGATTAGGCCATTCACACTTCAGGTGGGCCACAACATACAACCAAATGAATGGATATAAAAAGTTGTGTTGACTATTAGTTTACTCTATACATTGTGTCCTGCCTGAGTGAAAAAGGACTACTAAGAAGCAGAAGATCTGCGCAAAGGCCTGATAACTAGGCCTGGCCTGACTCATTCAGCATTTCTGCGATTGAGTATTTGGCTGGTGGGCCCATCCCACACCAGCCCTGCCCATCTTTGGATGACACTTATATAGCGGTTTCATCATCGGAATCTATTGATTTGTGTTGTATAACTGTCTATGTGTGTTGTTTAGGTACATAAATATATCGTGTAATGCCCATCTTTAATGATTAGCATTTTTCTTCAGAAAGTATCTTACCGATCTAGAGTGGTGGCTCTTGTTTTTCCTTTCTCTTCAAATGATAGATTTTAGGAATTCGTTGATTTCTAGACAATATAACCTTGGTGAAATGATCATATTCTTCCTATTCATTTCTCACCAGCGCACGTGGAATAAATGCATACAAATCCAATCTGTTGAAACTGTGGCCTCTGGAAAACAATACTCATTAAATGGTCTTGACTTACGAATTTCGCATGTTAGCTGAGGAAGTTTTCCTTCTAAGTGTTCATTTCAGGTCATCAATTGGGAGATTGTGATCGTCTAAGCGTGTTAATTTCGGGTTTGTGCTCCTTCGCAGATGGGACGCACACTTTTGGCAGTCCAGATTGGCATGCATGCTGCATCCTGCCACGTGTATGGTGTATGGTGGATGGCTGATTTCTAGACAATATAACCTTGGTGAAATGATCATATTCTTCCTATTCATTTCTCACCAGCGCACGTGGAATAAATGCATACAAATCCAATCTGTTGAAACTGTGGCCTCTGGAAAACAATACTCATTAAATGGTCTTGACTTACGAATTTCGCATGTTAGCTGAGGAAGTTTTCCTTCTAAGTGTTCATTTCAGGTCATCAATTGGGAGATTGTGATCGTCTAAGCGTGTTAATTTCGGGTTTGTGCTCCTTCGCAGATGGGACGCACACTTTTGGCAGTCCAGATTGGCATGCATGCTGCATCCTGCCACGTGTATGGTGGATGGCTGAATTTTTTATTTTTCACTCCAGAGAATGCATGAATTTGATCAACAGTAGTGCATGCACTAGACTGCAAAGCTTCTATCATATTCAACCATTGAAGAACTTAAGCATTGGTCTTGTGGCAACAATATGCATGTGCTCGATGTTACCCATGATCACTAATCGCATGGTACTAGATTCCCTTTGATTGCAAGTAATTCGGTCATATAGAATAGGGGTTTCCGAACAACCTCTGCATGCTACTCAACTACATAGGTTTTCCTGTCAAAAGTTTCCTAACCTTCAAGACTTGCCCTCCTCACCATCCATGAGGTGGGCCAATAGCTTCATAACCATACATTGTGGGCCCCAACTGTCGAAACTTGACTGCCGGATTTTTCATCAGTTTTGAGCTATTGATCCTTGCATGCTAGGGGCCAAAGGGCAGAAGGGCTTGGTGGATTGTTTTTCTCAATCATGAGAACATTTATATCTATAGAAATAACTGGAAACGATGGCTACAGAAGATGGACTTTTTTGTTTTTTTTTTAATGGATGACTAGCTTTATTAATGAGAAAAGAAGCATAATGCTAAGGAGCAACATTGCCAATGATGAGTGACCCTCTCATCATTCCATCCTTAGCCTCTTTTCCCACTTGAGAAAAAGAGATATCTGAAGGAGAAGAAATACTAGTTGCCACGGTTCCATTGTAGCAGAGGAGTTCTAACTTTATGGCATTAGAGAGGACATACTTGCATTTGACAAGGACTCAATTGCTCCATATTACAAAGCTTCTTCTGATCACATAGTACTCGATGTCGAATACTACACAACTGACGGTTTTGTTTTGTATTGTCTTCTCATTCAATGACTTACCTCATTATTATTTGCCTAGGTATCACCTATGCAATTCATGTTGCTTCATGACAGCATCATCTTTGGATCATTTGCTAATTTGGTCTTTGCCAACATGGATTTCTGATGATGTCAATGGCCCCATTTTCTTGTTAGTTCATTTGCCGAATGGTTGCATGTTAAAGAAGATGGGTCTTTCCTCCAATGGATACTGCAAGTGTTGCAAAATTAGGCCTTTGAATCAAATATGTAGCTGTGATTCCTATGTGCAGTGATCCAAGCACTGATATTACGGGCCGACTATGGATGGCTCATGCACCAAAACTCTCCCAGATTGGAACAATCCTAACTCTTCAACAGGTGGCCAGCAAATGAGCAAATATAGTTAAGAAAGAAGTATTACAATTGTTTAGTTCAAAAAATAAAGGCCTAAGGTCTCATAGCTAGGATCTTCCAATATGGGGGACTTTTAGTGCATGAGCCATACATGATGCGGGGCACTTATTGTTGGCTTGTGTCATTGAACCACGGGCCCTCGTGCAAACTGTAATCCTGAATGCTATTGTACAAAATCTCAGTCCAGATATTGTATAATACCTTGTTTGCGATAACAAGTACCATGTAGATTGTGTGAAAGAGTTTTTTTTTTTTTTTTTTCTTTGTGAAAAAACTAGACATTGAAGTGGAGTGGAGTGATACATCATTTGGAAGAAATTTACATCTAGGATAATCTACCTATCAGAATAAATGATGGCTATGAGATTTATTTCTTGAAGAAAATTCAGTTTTTTAGTTTCTTTCATCTATTCCATGACCATAAGAAAGGGGGATACGTGTTACACCATTTTCAATCGGAAGGGAGATTTCAAGAAATGGAAAATGTTTATACTCAATCATTACTCAGCCATATCAGAAGGAATACATTTTCTATTGATTCCTAAGATTGGATAAAAAAAAAAAAAAAAAAATTCTTTAATGAAGTACTCAACTCTAGGAATGAAACTAAAAGAGGTCTTTAATGTGTTCTACCTCCTACTTTTTATTATTTTTATTTTTATAAAGTGGATGGATCTCTCTAAATTTCAAAAAAAAAAAAAAAAACAAACTGGTCATATAAAAGACATGCACCAAGTTAAGAGATTTAAAGGTGTAGGGTTGTCCGGTTATTGCAGGGTGGTTTTGAATGGATGAGGTTCGGATTGGAGGGAATTAAAGTGTGAATGGCTAGGTTTAGGGAGGATAGAATTAGGGAATTAGGCTTTTTGGGTTAGGGTCTGAAATTGGGATTGGGAAATTTAGGGGTGTTGATATAGGATGGAGGAATTAGGTTTTTGGATGGCTAAGGGTGACGAATTTGAAAGATGAGAAATTAGGGATTTGAGGAATTTGGAGATTTAACAGATTAGGGCTAATTGGAATTCCAGGTTTAGCGGTTTTAAAGAAGGGGTTTTTTGGGTTTAATGTGTGAGGTTTGGAGAAGGGAATGAGGAAAGAAACAAGGGAAAAGAGGGCCCACACGTGGCTGACCATACGGACGCACATGCGTGCATGCAGACATGGGGAAAGAGAGAGAGGGATGGTTGTTGATGGAAGAAGAAAGGAAAAGAAAAGAAAGAAGATGATGAGAAGAGAAGAAAGGATGAGAGACAGAAGAGATATCTACTTTGAACAAAACAAAAGAAAGATACTTGTGGAATCACTTCACGGGGTCTCACACCCTCTCCAATATTTGGAGATGCAAGGAGGCTTTCATACAAAGCCATGAAAGAGTTCCTCTTTTTTTCTTTTCTCTAAAACAAGAGTAAAAATCTCGGACACTAATGACCAATCTAAAACACTAATGACCAATCGAAAACGTTCAACAATCTAAAACACTAATGACCAATCTAAAACGTTCAACATGTCCAAAATAAATAATAAACTAGAGAATTTTTATTTTTTTTTTTAAAAAAAAGGGGAGCCATAGAGTTCAAAATCTGGTGGTCCAAAAGACCCAATGGCCCAATCACCATGATCTGATGATCCAATGAGCTAGCGGACGAAATCCAATAGTCAAAATCTCCAATAAAAGCAACCCACATGCATCTTCCTAGTATGGAATCTTCTAGATGCACGAACCATGCATGTGGGGTCTTCAATGCATCTCGCTGGGTCCCACGTAACAACCGTCCAACCATAGAAAAATTGGGGCCTCAATCAGGGTCTTCCTCCTCCGTTGTTAGACATGATAGGATGATGCTCTGATGTCCTAATCAATTCTCCCCGACTAAAAAGAATTCGCTAATGGCGAAATACGATTGTTGAAGCACTCGAGGAGGTCTAGGTCCAAACGACGAAACTTTGATTCCGTGATCCCCGTGCTATCCAATGCTGGCCTATTCTTCCACTTTATGAGGTACCTCTGGTATCCTCCATGTTGGGTGGAAACCACTACGTGATCTAGAATATCCTCTATCTCTTCTCTTCGTTCAAATATAGATGGTGGAGAAGGTGAAGGATCGGAAGAAGAGTCAGGCTCGGGCTAGGGGCTTCGAGAAGGGTCAGAGTCATCACCATCTGGAACAAGGTGAGGGTTTGTAGGAGGGTTAGTGGATGAGTTGTAGGTCCATGACAAGACACAAGGTCTTCCACATTAAATGTGGAGCTATCTCTTCTCTTTGTTCAAATATAGATGGTGGAGAAGGTGAAGGATGGGAAGAAGAGTCAGGCTCGGGCCAGGGGCTTCGAGAAAGGTCAGAGTCATCACCATCTGGAACAAGGTGAAGGTTTGTAGGAGGGCTAGTGGATGAGTTGTAGGTCCATGACAAGACACAAGGTCTTCCACATTGAATGTGGAGCTAATGCCCATTCTTTTCAATACTTGATAAGGACCTGCACTATGGGCATGTATTTTTTATTTATTTTTATGGTTTCTGGTGGATACCGCTTAGTCTTTATGCGAACCATGACATAATCACTCACCTGAAATTCTTTAAATCTGCGGTGAGAGTCAGAAGTGATCTTATATTTCTCATTACTTGCATTAATCCATTTTTTGATCTCGCGATGCAAATCATGAATGTGTCGTGCAAATGCATCTGCGGACTCCGATGGCTTATGAGAGATAGACATGGGCATAAGATCTACATGCTTCCTAGCTTTGTAACCATGAACGACCTCAAATTGACTCATGCCTATGGAGCTGTTAACAGAACTATTATATGCAAACTCAACTACAGGTAACACCGCATCCGAGGTCCTCATATAGTCTCCCACAAGACAACGTAACAAATTACCAAGACTTCTATTCACCACCTCCGTTTGACCATCACTCTAAGGATGGTATGTCGACGAGAACTGAAGCTTTATTCCCATCATCTGCCATAGTGTCTTCCAAAAATCAGCTCATGAAATGACATCTCTAAGAGACATGATAGACTTCGGCAAGCCATGCAAATGAACCACTTTCCTAAAGAAAATGTTTGCAATGTTGCATTAAATACGAGACATCTGAGTTGGTCTGTTTTTTTATAAGAAAAAGAAACAAACATGAACAATGATTAGATTGATGATAAGATAGGATCCCATGTGGCGAACTATGATTCAATTGATTAGGAAGAAAAGAGAATACTTGGTTCAGTTTTCCTCAATTCCGAAGAAAGAAAGACGGATTGATCAAAAACTATTGAATCTAACTCTTAATGATCATTTATCAAAGATGATACATATTTTTGCAGCATGCTTCTGCCCCTAGTGGTATGTAATAGATGGACCATCTAGATCGATGATACATTGTCCCACGTGTAAATGAAGATCTTTGTAGGCATTGGTAACATCCATATGAAGGTGGGGATAGTAGAATTTCACGTGTACACGTGCACATGTCATGTGTTTGTTACTGTCCCCTCATGGTTCCATGATTTTTTTCCCCTTTAGGGCCTGTTTGGATCGGTGGAAAAAAAAAAAAAACTCTGAAAAGGAAAATGTCACATTAGAGGAAAACTGCAGAAGAATAAAAAAAAAGGTTTCCTTTTCTTTAAGTTCAAGAGTGGAAAAGGAAATGGCCCTTTATAGAGGGAAAGGAAATTGATTTCTTCAATCCTCCCCCCTTTCACAAAAGAGGGGAACCATCACATTTGAGGAAACTAATTCCATTTCCTCACTTAACTCTTTTTGGTTTCCACCAATCCGAACAGCCTGTTAGTTTCTGGTAGTTTATGGCTTTGAGTCATTTCCTACTAAATCCATAGTTGAACCTGCCAGTGAGGCACACATGTTTGAGATCCTGGCTGTTCATCACGCTGGACCCACTGAAACTCTTGCTAATCCATTCACAAGGTGTGAAACAAAGTTCAACACAGTTCAAAATATAATAATATTGACCAGAGATGAAGTGCATATGTGTGGCCCATCTAATAAGCAGACTGGTCAGAATTTTGGGCCACCAAACAAATGCAGTGGGTCCCGCTTGATCAACAACTTGGATCTCATAAATGTTTCCTACCCAGGCAGCCTGTGAGTAGCCATCATATTTCTCTTCCCTTTTCCTACTATATTTCAAAAACGACTTATTTTAGGACTCTCAAAATGCCACAACCTGTGCTGAGCAAAATCAAAATTTTGAATTGGCCTGGTCCAACCAATCCAAAATCGGGCTGAACACAACCCGACCCCTGCCAGTTGACAGCCATAATCACATCTGATCGATGTAATTATAGCCTTTAATCTTATTCTTTGAAGTTAATAGAGAATAAGAAGAGCTGATGTTGTTGTTGATTCCTTGAAGCAATTAGGTACTGCAAACCCAAGTTCCAAAATGCCGTCAATGTACCCACAGTTCGGTCTCTGTGTCACCTGATATCACATGAACAAGGAAGAAAGAGATGCCTCGAATCTTCTGCATTACCGGAAACAGCCGCTTCAGTTGTAGTTGCAGCTGTGGCTGTGGGTGCAGCCGCAACCCTGCTTACGAGGAGAACAAGAGCTTCTGAACCCGTCGACGTGGGTACTGAATTCATCATGAAAAATGTTCAAAACATGGTTACCCAGACATTTATTCTGACTACGCCTCTTTTTTTCATTAGACAGACCTCTTTGAAAATTTGTGAAGATTGTGGCGGTTCTGGTATCTGTTCAGAATGTAAGGGAGAAGGTTTCATACTAAAGAAACTAACAGAGGAAAGTGCTGACAAGGCGAGAATGTCTGCTAAGAATATGGCTACTCGATACACGGCTGGGTATGCCCGAGATTCCTGTTCTGTTCTTCTTCGAATCAACCCATGTTACTAAAGAGGCACCATATGGGGCTGCCTGTGGGTCAGCTGGCTCAGTCTGCTTTTGAGGCGGGTTAGGGCTTGGGCTAGAAACGTGACCCATTTAAGTAAATGGGTCAGATTTGTTGAACCCTACACTACACAACCTGCCCATATAAGTTATCAATGGGCTAGGCCAGATGACCTGACCTGACCAAAATCCATAACAGAATAAAATAGAAAAGAATGGATGATTTATTCATATGTGTATGCATCTCTACTGATTAGGCTACGCTTTGCATACCCTAAGTCTCATATTCCATCCTTAAACATGAGTTGGGTCATCGCAAGTCGGGTCTGGTCGGGTCCAACCCAATTGCTTTAAATGGGTTGGATTAATCAGGCTTGGGCTTGATGAATTTTAAATTGATCAGGTTCGGCCACAAGGTAATGGTCCGTGAGTTGGGTTTGGACTAGAATTCATGGCCCAATTAGGTAAGGGGACCAGCTTGGGTTGATCTGACCTGGCCTGAACCCAATCCATTGCCACTCCTAATCTGATTGTTCCCACTACTGATGAGTCCTTCCCCAAAAATACACCTGTTCGGTCATCTTAATGTTCATCCAGATGCTTCATTTTCGATGGGGAAACAACTCAACAATAGGACGTGCTAGATTTTCCAATTGGGGAAACCTTTTTTGGGCATGACAGTCCATGATACTCTTGGGGATGAACAGTTCGGGCTGTGGAAGATGGCCCGTCCTGCATGATTTCCGCCCAAACAAAACAGTTCTGTCTGCATTCGGTCAAGCATACATTTTCTTGGTACTAAAATTATCCTACTGGCTTCCATCAGGCTTCCAAAGAAATGGAGTTACTGTTCAAAATGCACTTCTGCTCGGTCGTGTAGTACTTGTGGCGGACGTGGGCAGGTAAGTGCATAACTAGTTCTTGTTGCATCTATGTTTGTCATTCCAGTAGAGACCCTTGATTTACTGAAGAATACAAATTGCTCAAATTCAAGTTGATCGACAGTGATCTTATTTTTAGATGTTTATGTATATTCTCCAAGTAATTGCAATTTTACTGCAGAAAGGCTCTTTAAAAGTTTAAAATAGGAGAATATTGACTCCTACTTTCTATGGTTTGAAGTAGGTTGTGTTTGGATGCACAAGTGAATCGAATTGAGAACATTGAGTTTGATCAAGAGGAAGTTAAGAAAACTGGGCATGTTTGGATGCCACTAAAAAATTGTTTTTACGCATTTTTTCTCTCTCGACAGGTGTGCCGGCAACTGTTGGCGTCATACCAATGGCTGAAATAAAATATGAGATTGCATCAATGTGTTTTTCTGTGACAGTGGGTCTGATGAACGGTTCATATTTTTGAAAACATCTCATATTTCGATGTTTGAGGGGTGGTAAAGCAAGGCCTTGCTAGTCTCATTTTTTTGAAAACATGGGAATGGAGCAAATTTAAAGAAAAATCAAATATAGGTGGCATCCAAACACACCCTAATGAATTTTCCAAGTCTTCTTGATGAGGAATGGGCCTTGAATTGTGATCATGTTTCTTTCAGGTGCAACTTGAAAGTAAGGTAATTGCAATTTAGAGCCCATATTCTCAATATGGAATTGTGGATGCTAGATGAACTGGAGGAGGCTTGAAATGTGAACTAACAAGGATTCCTGTGGAAAGTGGAGAACTGCGGATTCCAACGGCAATTTTTGTTTTTTGTTTCGAAGAGTAATTTTCCGTGAAAAGCTTGGAAAGGGAAACCCATTTCATTTCCCAGGTCTTCCACCTTCCCCTTCCCAAACGCCCTCTTTGGTTATTTCCACTTTGGTGGCTAGTAATTGTAATTAAACTCAATGATGCATACAAACACGCACTTAAACACTGTTATTTGCAACTAAAGAGAGAATCCTGCCCTTGTAAAAATAATGGTAAAAAGGAATGACCAATAAGCTACACATTATTTTTATGATTTACGATGGATTCATTCCCAGATTAATTTGTGCGCCATAATATCAATTTTCTAGGAGTATGCAAACTAAAGGTTTGGTTTACATCATACATTTGCCTGATTGTGTATAAAATTTCAGTTATAAGATTTGTTGATGGGGATCTCCCTAACAGGTCTTTTTCCAATCTATCGTAGAGGGTAGGGATCGCAAGAGAGAATGTCTAACCTTTGGTTGGGACCAAGGATGACACAATTTGTCCACTCAAGTGGACCATAGAGGAGATGGAAATGGATGATGATGACGGAGGGAGGAGAGTGAACCCTCTCTTTTTTACTTTTCTCTCTTCGCGAAAGGTTGACATCCAAGGGGGTGACGCTCAATCGCTCTCTTCCTAAGGTTTTCCTATTCTGCAATAAGATCTATATATAGATGAGAGATTAGGGTGTTAGGAGAATTTTAGTTATGGTGGAGAATTCTAGTTATGGTAATTCACCACCTTACAAACTTTGGTGTACCTTATTGTGTTGGAAGTCAATTGATCTGTCTCATACATGCATATACTTGTGATCTAATTCCTTCACTATCTAGGTCATCTACCTAAGATCTAAATCTTATATTGATTATAAACATGAGCTATCAAAGTTCAGCCGTCAGATCACCATTAAGTGTGGTAAAATAAGTTTTAGCGGTTAAAACAAAGCTTTAATGTTTGATAACCTTTAGAAAGTTATTTAAAGCCTTTTGAATACTAGGTTTGGTTATAAAATCACTTATTATTTTTATTATTATTTTTATCTAATCAAATCTAAGCAATAAACAAGTTCAATGGTAAACTCAGTGAATACTCTTTGCGCATGAATTAATGAACCCTAATGGACATAACCTACATCACCTACTTTCAGTAGCCTCTAAGAAGCCTCGTAAAGTGAGCTAAAGATGCCCAGTCAAGATCGAAAGATCCTTACATGCCCTCAGGCCCCTAAGGATTGATCGACTTACGTATATCATCCAGTCAATAATTAAATGATCATAGTTTAGGCTAGTAGGTTCCCAAACTATTGAATTGAACTTCAATCTACCAATTCACAATTAAATGATTATAGTTTAGGCTAGTGGGCCTCTAGATTATTGATTTGAACTTCGATCCACCGGTGTAAATGTTCAATGGTTTAAATCCATGATATCCATGTTACACTCACAGTCCTGGGTAAGGTAATACCAAAATGCACAACCAACATGAAGCCAATTCCCAATAGTAGAGACATTCCATCCTGACCCAAGGATGACCATACATCTCAAGAATGATATCCACCGATATATCCTAAGCATCTAAAAGGATTGAATTTTTTTCCTTGTATTTACAGTAAGAGGGGAGAAATTCTCTTATAAAAAATTTACAACATATATTTTCTGAACTCCTAATCAAAGATTAGCTATAAAATCCTAGAATTAATTTACACGAATCTTACATAACAACAATCTAATACTCCCCCTCAAGTTGGAGAGTGAAAATTTAGAAACCCCAACTTGGAGCTCAACCATTGAAATGACTCATTGCCCAATGGTTTGGTAAATAACTTGGTGAGTTGGAGTTGTGATGGAACATAAAACGGTTGAATCAAACTACATTGATTTATTATTATGATTATTTGTCTACGAATAAGGTGACAATCTAGCTCAGTGTGTTTGGATCTTTCATGAAAGACCAGATTAGCAGCAATGTGAAGAGCAGCTTAGTTGAACATAAGGGTTGGGTGAACATTGCGAACATGAACATTGTGAAGAAGATAGAGAAGCCATGTTAATTCATAACTTGTAGTAGCCATGGTGCAAGATTCTGCTCTGGCAGAAGATTGAGAAACAGTTGTTGCTTCTTTGTTTTCCATGAAAGAAGAGAGTCACCAAGGAATATACAATAACCAGTGAGAGAGCATTGAGTCATGGGACAACTAGCCCAATCAGAATCACATCCAGTAGCCTTTTAGGAGAAGGGGCCTAGAAGATGACATGGGTAAACCTTGCCTTGGAGACCCTTTGAGAAAATGAATGACAGGAAGTGCGACATCCCAATGAGGTTTTCTCAGTTCATGAATTGACTTAGGGTTTGTATGAAATATACAATATCTTAGGGGGTGTTTGGCACATGGTATTTGACATGGGATGGAATTGCATTTGGTCTCATGTGGAATTTATGTGGATTTTGAAATCTACTATACATTGATGCATGTGTTTTATCCATGCTGTCCATCCATATATTCCCTTTACACATGACATTTTAGTTAATACACATGTATAAGTAACCGACATTTGTTGTGAATTTGATTCGTTGATTACAATTCCATGATCCACCAAATGGGGTTTTGCTTAATCTAGTATTTTTCCCATAGCAAGAATTTTATACCAAACGTGGGGATTGAATGGCCCAAATACCATAATATTTCTAGACATGCAATCATTGGATAATAATAGTGTTAATCCCATCTAATACAATTCCATGCTATTTAATCTCAAGGACCATCTGCATTGGTTATAGCTCATTAGGGCACTGAAATCTATGGAACACGAAACTTCCTGGTCAGTGACCAATGCGTCCAATCTCAAGTTCCCAATGACCAAAAAATGTACTCCTCACACAATCAATATTATTTAAGGCAACACTAAATTTGTCTAAGGCCATAATGTATGTCCTTAAGGAACCGTGATAATCAATATCAACCCTATTACATCCACACAAACATTGAATTAGGGTTTACATTGGCTTTCTAGGGCACTAAACTCCAACGCAGATCGACCTCGATTTTTTCACAAGGGTCCTTGCAAGGTAGGACCCACCGAATGATTGCATAAATCTTTCACATGTGTGCTGCATTCCCACTTGCAATGGGAGGGACCCCTGAAGGGCCCAGATTCAAGTAATGAACCTATCATGTTGGTGTTGTGCTCATTCTAACTGGTCATGTGTGAAGATCAGACCATTTCAGGTTCCATTCATTCAAGTGGGGTCCACTTTTTCAGTTATCCAAAGCATTTTTAATGGCTCTATTGTAAGGTCGATGCACCGAAAATCTTCTATTGGTGCCCAGCAAAGAAATAGTTATCCACAGAGAGGCCGTTTATACCAATGGATTAGATTACAGTGGAGTGGCCCTTATCATAATGTCTGAAAGCCCAAATGAACTGTAGTGCAATCTTCTTGTAGTTATGCGAGGATGATTCAAGAGGTTGGACGGTACATATTGTTATTTCAGTTTATGCAAGTGGGGCTCATGGCATAGCTATTTTCTACTTCTCTATGGATGGGAACGGATTGGATACTGAGCGCTTCAGTAACCAAAACGCTACTGAAGTGACGTGGTGAAATTCAATTGGTTGAATGCATGAGCGTGTTCCCTAACAATTAATGCTGTTTTCTTTCTTTAGAGTTCCGTTGGAAGTCTCTCTCCATTTGCCCGTGCACGCACTCGACCAAATAACGGGTAAACGTTATTTTTAACTCATTTCTTTTCTTCGCTCCGCCTGATGAAGTGACATCACCACTTTCCATGGGCGCCACCATGATGTATGTATTGTATCCACACCGTAGAAAAATTTCGTGATATCCTTTTAGGGCATAATGCAAAGAGTGAGAAAGATTCAAATTTCAAGTGCACCCCACCATAGAAAACAATAGAAATTGAATGCCTACCATTAAAACCTTTTTGGGCCACAGAAGCTTTTGATCAAGCTAATATTTATGTTTTAACTTATTCCATGTCTTTTTTAACTTATAAAAAGGTTGGATCTCAAATAAACATCATGGTCGGCCCCAGGAAGGTTTCAACAGTAGCCGTCACCTCCTACTGTTTTCTGTGGTGGGGTCCACTTGAACTTTGGACCTGCCTAAATCTTTTGCTCACTCCTAAAATGATCTCTCCAAATGGATGGATGGTGTGGATACAGCACATACATTATGGTGGGCCCAAAGAATGCGGTGACGTTACATCAGTAGCAAGACTAGTTACCGTCTGGTTCAGTAGCCAACCGGCGTCCCAACTCTATTCAGAGAAAATGACCACTGTAGACAAAACCTTTTACCCAGCGGTTTTTATCGCGGAATACAAACTTAAGTTACCAATTTAGACTAGCACGTGCGGACAGCGACGTTGAGGACGAAACTACCCCTCCTTTACTTTTTACTGCCGTTGCTTTTCGACTCCCTTTACAAAAAACACATGCACTTTGAGGACGAAACTACCCCTCCTTTTTACTTTCAGCTGTTTCCTTTCACTTTTCCTCTCCACTGCTACTTCCTGCCATGGCTTCTGTCCCTTTTCTTCATCCAGTTAGAAAGATAAAAATATTCTCTTTGTGGCCCCTTATCCACGTTTGTCTTCTTTTGCAAATGGTCGGTCGGGCAAAGAAAGCACACAACAAAGGTATATTTTAAAGTCATTTGGGCTTACATTGAATGTACGTGGCTGTTGGTCGGTGCTCCGTGGGCCCCACTATGGTGGTCGGTGGTCGGTGCTCTGTGGGCCACACTATGATGGCCGGTGGTCGGTGCTCTGTGGACCCCACCATGGTGGCCGGTGGTAGGTCCTTTGTGGGCCCCACCATGGTGCTCTGTGGGCCCCACCATGGTGGCCGGTGGTCGGTGCTCTGTGGGCCCCACCATGGTGTATGTGTTTCATCCATTCCGTTCATCCATTTTGTCCGCTCAATTTTCACTAATTTAAGGGGTTGAGCCCCAAATTAGATGAAAATTTGGCTGGTGGCCCGCTAGAAGAAAACAATGGTGATTGGATATCCATCATTTAAATCCTCCTGAGGCCCACTGTACTGTTTGTCTGAAATCCAATTTGTTTTTTAGGTGATAAAGACCCAGATGAAGGCTAAAAACAAAGATCATCTTGACCCAATACTTTTATGACCCCCAAAAAGTTTTAAATGGTCGATGTTTGTTAAACACTATTTCCTGTAATGTGGTCCAATTGAGATCAGGATATACCTCAATTTTTGTATAATATAATAAAATGATCCATAAAAATAGATGGACGACATGGATGAAACACATACATCATTATGGGGCCCACAGAGCACCGAACACCAGCCATTGGCTGGTGGCAGGGAGAGTAGCCAATCCGTTTCATATAGCATATCCATGTCGTCCGTCCATCCGTTTTTCCGTTTAATTTAAGGGGTCGAGCCCCAAATTGAAGCATATCAAAATATCAAGTGAATCATACTACGGGAAACAGTGGGCACAATGATTTTCTAGTCTGCCTCGCTGATTTCATGTTTCCCCTGCTCAATTTCATGTTTGCCTCGCTGATTTTTCTAGTTTGTCCCGCTCAATTTTATGTTTGCCCCGCTCAATTTCATGCTTGCCCCGCTCAATTTCATGCTTGCCCAGCTAATTTCCATACTTGCCCTGCTGATTTCATGTTTCCCCGCTCGATTTCATGTTTGCCCTGCTGATCTTATAATTTGCCCTGCTGATTTCATGTTTCCCACACTCAATTTCATGTTTGCCCCGCTGATTTTCTAGTTTGTCCCACTCAATTTGATGTTTGCCCCGCTCAATTTCATGTTTGCCTCGTTAATTTCCGTGTTTGCCCTGCTCAATTTCATGCTTGCCCCGCTCAATTCCTAGTTTGTTCCACTCAATTTCATGCTTGCCCCACTCAATTCCTAGTTTGCCCCACTCAATTTCATGTTTGTCGTGCTCAATTTCATGCCTACCCCGCTCATTTTCTAGTTTTTCCCGCTTAATTTTATGCTTGCCACACTCAATTTCTAGTCCGCCTCACTCAATTTCATGTTTGCCCTGCTCAATTTCATGCCTACCCCGCTCATTTGCTAGTTTGCCCCGCTCAATTTCATGCTTGCCACACTCAATTTCTAGTCCGCCCCACTCAATTTCATGTTTTCCTTGCTCAATTTCATGTTTGCCCCGTTGACTTTCTAGCTTGCCCCCACTCAATTTTTAATCTCAACTCTGTAACCTAAACCTAAACTTGAAAACTCAAACCTAAACCCGGTCCCGAACCCGATTTCCTAAGCCTAAAACTTAACATATTCTCAGTTCCCTAAACCTTAACTTATAACCGACAGTTATAACCTAAACCTAAACCTGCAACCTAAACCTAAAACCTAAATGCATTCTCAAATCCCTAAACCTAAACCTACACCTAATCTTAATCTCAACTCCTTAACCTAAACCTAAACATTAACCTATTCTCAGTTCCTTAAACCTTAACCTATAACCGACACTTATAATCCAAACCTATAACCTACACTTATAACCTACACTTAGATGGGCCACATTGAATGTATGTAGTATATCCACACTGTCTATCTAATTTTAGCCCCAAATTGAAGCATATCAAAATATCAAGTGAATCATACCACGGGAAACAGTGGGCATAATGATTTTCTAGTGTGCCCTGCTGATTTCGTGTTTCCTCCGCTCAATTTCATGTTTGTCCTGCTGATTTTATAGTTTGCCCCGGTCTCTAACCTGATTTCCTAAACTTAAACCTTAACCTATTCTCAGTTCCATAAACTTATAACCGACACTTATATTTTAAACCTAAACTTATAGCCTAAACCTAAACCTAAACCTAAACCTATAACCTAAATGTATTCTTAAATCCCTAAACCTAAACTTACACCTAATCCTAATCTCAACTCCTTGACCTAAACTTTAACTTGAAAACCCAACCCTAAACCCGGTCTCGAACCCGATTTCCTAAACCTAAACCTTAACCTATTCTCAGTTCTCTAAACCTTAACTTATAACCGACACTTATAACATAAACCTAGACCTGCAACCTAAACCTAAAACCTAAATGTATTCTCAAATCCCTAAACCTAAACCTACACCTAATCCTAATCTCAACTCCTTAACCTAAATCTTAACTTGAAAACCCAAACCTAAGAATGTTCTCGAACTCGATTTCCTAAAACTAAACCTTAACCTATTCTCAGTTCCCTAAACCTTAATCTCTAACCTAACTTAAACCAAAACCCATAACCGATACTTATAACCTAAACCTAAACCTAAACCTATAACCTAAATGTATTCTCAAATCCCTAAACCTAAACCTACACCTAATCATAATCTCAACTCCTTAACCTAAACCTAAACTTGAAAACCCAAACTTAAACCCAGTCCCGAACCCGATTTCCTAAACCTAAACCTTAACCTATAACCTAACTTAAACCTAAACCTATAACCTACACTTAGATGGACCAACATTGAATGTATGTAGTATATCCACGTCGTCCATCTAATTCTAGCGGTCGAGCCCCAAATTGAAGCATATCATAATATCAAGTGAATCATACCACGGGAAACAGTGGGCATAATGATTTCCTAGCTTGCCCCACTAATTTCATGTTTTCCCTGCTCAATTTCATGTTTGCCCTGCTGATTTTATAGTTTGTCCTGCTGATTTCATGTTTCCCCCCCTCGCTGATTTTCTAGTTTGCCCCGCTCAATTTCATGCTTGCCCAGCTAATTTCTGTGTTTGCCCCGCTCAATTTCATGCTTGCCCCGCTGATTTCATGTTTCCCCCGCTCAATTTCATGTTTGCCTTGCTGATTTAATAGTTTGTCCAGCTCATTTCATGTTTCCCCCGCTCAATTTCATGTTTGTCCCGCTGACTTTTCAGTTTGTCCCGCTCAATTTCATGCTTGCTCCACTCAATTCCTAGTTTTCCCCGCTCAATTTCATATTTGCCCTGCTCAATTTCATACCTGCCCCGCTCATTTCCTAGTTTGCCCCGCTCATTTTCATTTTCAACCCGCTGATTTTCTAGTTTGCCCCCACTCAATCTCATGTTTTTCCCTGCTCAAAACCTAAACCTAAACCTATAACTTAAATGTATTCTCAAATCCCTAAACCTAAACCTTAACTTATTCTCAATTCCCTAAACCTTCACCTATAACCTAACTTAAACCTAAACCTGTAACCTACACTTAGAAAGGCCCACATTGAATGTATGTAGTATATCCACGCCATCCATCTAATTTTAGCAGTTGAGCCCCAATATATCAAAATAAGATCGTAAATTATACCATGGGAAACAGTGGGCATAATGATTTGTTTTCATGTTTCCCCCGCTCAATTTCATGTTTGCAACAACATTCTCCAAAAACTTGTGCATGAAGCCTTCCTCCCTTTAGACTTTTCAATTCTTCTCTCATTAGCACTGACAAGTGAGCTTTCAAATACTGTTCATCAAGAGGAATTCCATAGAGAATCATTCTTAACGCAAGAAAATCATCCATGTCAAAGGTATTCAATGCTAATACAATTGTAAGGTTTAGAAATTAGTGGAATTTAACATAGAAGGTGTCAAAAATATTTATTAGTGAAATAATTGCCCAAAGAACAGTTTTTTAGGTTATTCAGTTAGAATAAGTGGATAAACAAATGCATTTCATCCCGCTTCCAATGACACATCTAAGAAGTCTTAAGTAGAAAACATACTTCTCAATGCAATGTGCGTATTGAAAACAACAGTTCGAGCATCATTCAAAGCATTCCTTGGAAGATCCATAAAATATTCTTTCGAGACAGCTCCATAGTTTAGTAGTGAAGTAAAAGTCTTATTTAGGCACGTTTTTCTTAACTGGTTGCTAAAAAAGGAAGACAAGTAATTTGGATAAACTCTTCATATCACCTTCGCATAGATACCAAATAACTGTTATATACAAGCACTAAAAGTTTTCCTCAATCAAATTCATCGAGCCTTATTTAATGTTTGCCCAGCTTAATATCATAGTAGATAAGGTCAATTTCATATTTACCCCGCTCAAGACCGTGACAACCTGAGTCAACCTGACCTCATCTGAAGTTGGGCCAGTTGATCCAAACCCGTTCATATTTTTGGTATTTCTCGTTCCAGTTTTATTTCCAATTCATTTGAAGTTTTGGAAAAATTAATGAAATGCTACTGCAGTTTCAACATACTCTGATTTTTCCCACAACGTTTATCTTCTGAATTTCATGTTTGATATGTTTTTCAATTCATCTTTGCAAGCGATGAATATTCTGCAAAGATCCCCAACCCAACAAGTAGGTGTATACTCACATGGTGGTTTGACAAGGTGAAGGGTGGAGTGGAGAAGCATGATAGTTGCCTAAATTTGTTTAGGCAATCTCCTTTCTCGTTTCTATTGCACTTTACATCCTTTAGATTTTTAGGAGCTCTATTTCACCTTCTTTTTGTAAAATACAAAGGTGATTTAGTATTTGAGATCAGCGGTAGGCGAGTGCACTTTACCGAGATGGACTTCGCCCTCATTACCAGACTTAAGTTTGGAGATCTAACTGTACCGAAGATATGTTGCACTGCGAGTACATTAAGAGACAAATACTTCAAAGAATATCCAGTATTAAAGAAGCAACTAATGGAGGTGTTTGAGAGATTAGTTGACACCGATAATCATGAGGACGTCGTGAAGGTTGCCCCACTTCTGGTTGTGGAGCACTTTCTTAGGGGAACTGAACCGAAAACCATGTGCAATATGGATTATATTTACCTGGTGGAGTCGCTAGATGATTTCTATAGGTATCCCTGGGATAGTTTGGGATACTATACAATGTCACAAGGAATCGAATCTGCTGTTGCAGCATCAAGTTCCCCTCGGTACACAGTATGTGGTTGCATCTTTCCTCTACAAGTAAGAACATATTTTACTTTGTATATGTCTTCTCTCTATAGTCAATTATGGATCTTTAACCTGGTGCAAATTCTTTATGACAGGCTTGAGCAGTAGAGATATTACCGGCCCTATAAGACTGTGTTGTTTCGTATGTTCCGCATCAAATTCCACGCTTCATTCAATATCGAGGCTGGAAGGGTTGGAGGTATAACAACATACATGCTATTTTTGGGAATAAAGCTGTAATTATATATATATATATATATCCCCATCATTTACTTTGCCTAACTTGACATATATGCTCAACTCCTTAATATTACTCTTTGTTCTTTTGCAGACTCTAGTAGTAATGAAATTAGAACCAACGCTACGAGAATGGGAAACGGATGTCGTTCGTTCAGTGCAAGACAGTTTCCAGGTGAGATGTTACGGAAGATGAACTATAATTTCATGTCTACCATTGTAAAGTTATCCTTACTCTTACATATCCATTTATGTATTTTGTAGTTTACTGAGACCCATGAAGATGATGAGGGTAATGAGATTGCTCACGAGGAGGATGACGAGTCAGATGATAGTGATGAGAAGGGCGTGGAGGGATCGGGACTGAGGGGGGTATACCGAATGTGGTTCTTATGGAGGAGTTTCGGAATGAACGGGAAGAGTTGAAGAAGGAGAGAGAGGAATTGAAAAATGAGAGGGGCGAATTGAGGAAAGAGAGGGCAGAGATGAGAAGGAAAGAAACAAGGTTCGATGACAGGGAAACGTTACTGAAGAGGGAGAAGGAGTTGTTCTTTGTGGACAAGGAATGGTTCTTCAAGGACAAGGAAAGGTTAACGAGTGAGAGGGAGGAGTTTAATAAGGAGAAGGTCGCTAGTCGTACACAGAGAGGACATTTTGTGATGGAGGAGGAGGGTGAGGAGTCTCATGAGAATGCTTGGCATCTTATTTAATGTTTATTTCTGCTCGTCTAGGAACTTAATGGAAAAACAAGACATGTCAGAGCTCGGGTTTCACAAGGAACATGATGCAGAAGCTTCAGATGAGAGGAACATAAAATTGACGATGGATGGGCCTGCATCATCACAAGGTGGGAAGACCATATCTACTTGAATTGGAAAAGCGTACCGTGAGGCTTTTTACTGACTTTCGGAGATCTCTTCAACTCTCTCTCTCTCTCTCTCTCTCTCTCTCTCTCTCTCTCGCACTAGAAAAATGCATGATAACAAAAATCCTAACATATTGTGAATAACAAAGATTCATGTAACCTAATAAAGGTCCAGTATCTCCAATTGCTTTTATATTTCTTCTTAGTAGCATAGGTTTCATGATGAAGGGAATAAGAGTAATATAGCAATGAACATCTGGTAAAATGAGAACATCCATACACTACTACACATGGTACGACGAAGTGGAAACAAGTAGTTTTACAATTTGAGATTGTACATTGATCGCATAGTTACCAAAAAACATGGCTTAAAAAAAAAAACCCAACTACTAACTATTAAACTACTAGGTGGAACTGATCCACTTCTTTCAACCCAGTAAATAGAAAACACATCACCACAAACATCGCTTAACCCGAGACCTAATGGTCTTGTGAATCAGTCGGATGCAGTGCTGCTCCATCCTTTCGAACACAACATAACACTTCCTTAAGGGTGCGCAACATCTTCTTGTTCCGGTACATCCAGTCGACTGGATCCACTGTCCAGCGTGTCGGGGTCGACCTAGTACATCCGGTCGACCGGGTCAGGCTTGATGATCAGCCCACTTTAATGCAATCCGCCTACTTGAAAACCAATCAAGGCAGGAGTGAATATCCAAAAATAAACCAAAACTTAATTGTATAGGACTCTAGGATAGTATATGGGTTCTGTCAAAAGTTAAACAATCACAATATCCTAGACTCTAAATCCTTTGAAGTTCTTGTCCCTTTTGATCCATCAGTTTGATTAAACTATGTTCCATTCACAGTGGGTCCAATGTTGAGCAGCATCTAAATTCAAACTCGCATGTGCTTATGCCACGTATACGAAGGATGAGTATAGCCAATGCAGAAGGTACCTGGACTTAATATAGATGGTTGATATACATGTCCAATATTGTGCACACTTTTTTCTGGCAATCGCATGAAGAAGAAGAAGACCAACATCCATATACAAGAAATTGAATTTACCTGTACTGTCAATCCATATGAATTCCTTAGATCATTTTTCATTTTCTTATATAAGAAATTGATTGCTTCTTGTTCTTTGTCTCTCTAAGATTGTTATTTTACAGGAATGATTGTTCAATACGTGTTTAGATTCATAGGTGAATGATTTTGTAATGAAATTTGCCCCATTGTATTTAATGCCCAATTGCAAGACGAATGCATCATGATGCATGATTTTGAATGAAAAGATTCGCAAATTCATTATGTTTTCATCTTGCATTAGAAAAATGCTATTCAAATCGCAACTGCCAGTTTTCATATTGCCATAGGAAAATGCTACTGGAATGAACTGAATGGTTATAATGTGGGAATTCATGTTGTCGCAATCCAAACAAATAACATCAATCCAACTGACTGAAGTAAATGTGATTGTACCAACCTCACCTAACCTATCGAGAATTCCTAATGTGTTGTCATTGTGGAAGTTGTAACTTACTCATTGTCAAATTGCCCTGGGTTTACTTCTAAATTCAAAACAACCATTTGAAACTAGTGAGGTACTAACAGCAACTAGGTTACAGTGCTGAGTTGTAGTCGATGAGTAACAGGCTGTGCAGTCATTGAGTACAATGCCAATATTATTGGATGCAGCTCTACATGCAGTTGTTGAGGAGCATGTTGATCTGTTACCTCAATACGTTGAGTGAGGGAACCTACTAATTGAGCAAGGCAACCTAGAAATTCAGCGAGGGAACCTCAAAAATGAGCAAAGGAACCTAGGAATTCAGCAAGGGAATGTAGTAATTGAGCGATGCAACCTAGAAAATGAGCGAGGAAACCAAGGAATTGAGAGAGAGAACCTAGAAAATGAGCGTTGAAACCTAGGAAATTCAACGAGGGAACCACTCAATTCAGTTAGGGAAACTGGGAATTAAGTGAGGGAACCGATGAATTGAGCGAGGCAACCTAGAAATTAGGCGAGTGAACCTATAAATTCAGTGAGGGAACTTAGGAATCGAGCGAGGTAACGTAGAAATTGAGCAAGGGAACCTAGTAATTGAGCGAGAGAACAGAGGAATTGAGCGAAGCAAAGTAGAAATTAAGTGAGGCAGCATAAAAAATTTAGTACAACAAACTGAAAATGAGCGAGGCAACTTAGAAATTGAGCGAGACAACTAAAAGATTATTGCATGAGAGGAAATATATTACAACATATATCATACAAAACACTAAATAAAATACAAAGTATATTATACATTAGGTATAGGAAACTTGCACGTCCAGCGATTATGGCCGCTTTGTTTGCATCGACCACACTTTAATGTTTTCGATTCTTCTCCATGCGAGGGAATTCTTAACTCTTTTGTTCTTCCAGATGGCCTCTTCTGTCCCGGAGGTTTAATTTTCGCACAATACTCCTTGAAGCCATCTGTAATCTCTCATTCACTCTTATCACGTGCTGGGTACACCGATTCGTTATATGTGCTCAAGTAATTTTGCGCTGTGTAGAATGGGGAGCAGTACGAGTAGTGATGAAGATTGTAGTTTATACATGCTGACAAGACATGCATACAAGGGTACCCCTTCACGTCAAACTCACGACATGTACATGAAAGCGAGCTAAGCTTGACTGTATCATTATAATCTCCCACAACATAGTACTCATCTCGAGAAATCGGATGACAGCGAACATCTCGCGCCTTCTGTATAAGGTCCTTTAACTGTTGCTCTGCCCATGGTGTCAACGGACCTACAAATGAGGCTGCAGATTCTCTTCTCTTGTAAAATAATTCTTGTATCTTACATCTTACTGCCTCTATCAATTTAGTAACGAGGTATTCCTGTGCTTCTTTGAAGAGGGCGTTAACACACTCAAATATGTTTGTGGTGACCAAGTTGAATCTTTTACCTGGAAAGTGTGAAGATACCCATCTTTCGTAGCCGATTTCTGTCAGCCATGCATGTATTGGGGAGTTGGACATTTCAATATCATGCATTAATTTTTCAAATTCAGCCCTCCTGCAAGTCTTCACTGCCCGCCAGTAGTATATCTCCAATGACTTGTCTTTAAAGGTGTCCACCAAGTTTCTATAAATATGGTACGCACAGTACCTATGAATTGCATGTGGGAATACTTGGGGAACTTCTTTCATTAAACCTTTATGTCGATCGGAGATAATCACAAGACCCTCCAGATACCCTAACGCATCGTTAAGGTAGGTAAGGAACCAATTTCAACTCATGTTGTTCTCTGATTCTCCGATGCCAAACGCAATTGAAAATATATGATTGTCCCCATTTAAGGCCGTGGCGATGAATAGAACACCCTTGTATTTATCCTTTAAGTGTGTCCCGTCAATGGCCAATACCCTCCGCATAGAATTCTGAAAACTTCGAACGCATTGTCTAAGCGCTACAAAACACCTCTCAAACCTCAAAGTCTCTTGGTTAACAAGCACGGCAGTCACCGTCCCCGGGTTGACCATCCTCAACTCATGCAAATATAAGGGAAGTTGATTGTAAGAGTCTTCAAAAGACCCGATCACCTGATTAATTGCAAGCTACCTAGCTTTTCATGCCTTCTTATAACTGATAAGAACATTATATTTCTCTTGCATAGCGAAGATAATATCACGTGACCTCAAACTTAGCCGTTGCTCAATGCGGCTAACAATCAGATCACACGCTAACTTACTGCTTGCTTGCTGGTGATCACTCTTCATCCACGACATGCCGCACGTGTGTTCTGAAGTATATTTTCATATCTTCAATATCCCAGTATCATTCACCCGAGTTGCATGAACACTCCAGTCGCATTTATCTTCAAAGCACACCACGCTAAATCTGCTAGAATTTGAGTACAGTACCCTAAACTGAAATTTATTACGAATTGTAAATTGGCTTAGAACATACTGGCATCGACTTTTATCCTTAAATGTTTGTTCAATAGCTATATCGATCGGTTCACCCAACGAATCTGTATATTCTAGCAGTGCTGCATTGGTGAATGCAGCATCATCAAATGGCACGGGAACTTGACGAGTGATGAAGTTTTCGCTTTCAGCAAGGTCTGGAAGCGGAATGTCACTTACACGTATAGCTCGGGTGTTGGATGATGATGGAAGATTTGCTGTTGTTGCTAAAGGCAGTGTCTTGTACTCATCAGTGAGGTTAAGGTCACATGCCCAGTTGACTTGGCTACTCACAAAGTTTGATGTTTGAGGTGGCTTGGGCATTTGATCGCTGCTCACTACCACTTGTAATGG
The DNA here is from genome assembly GCA_037074715.1 of Magnolia kwangsiensis. Classification (NCBI taxonomy): domain Eukaryota; kingdom Viridiplantae; phylum Streptophyta; class Magnoliopsida; order Magnoliales; family Magnoliaceae; genus Magnolia; species Magnolia kwangsiensis. The sequence continues at coordinate 72,574,382 of CM073588.1, forward strand.
AGATGCCCTGTATTGAAATTCCACACCATGCTCTTCAGGAAAACTGTCTATGTGTGTTGGCCTATTAATGTGTTGCGTTGTCTCGATGACTAAGGGAATGAATTTATCTGAATGCTTCATCTGTGTTGCCAGGAACTCTCGCACGTCATCGTCGTCTGCGATTACAGTTGGAGGGATTGATTCATTTGTGTAAGGATACATTACTTTCATCCTAATATCACAATCTGTTGGTTGACTCTTAATAATCCTGAAAATTCTAGATAGAAGCTCCTCATACGTAGTCTCGACACGTAGCGAAAAAGTTTTCGAATCCCCACCAATGTACGAGTATTGCTTGTTTTCATATTCAATCGCCCCGCCATAATAACAGATGATTCTCGTAGACATTATCTGAAAACCAATACAATGATATTATATTAGTGAATCATTAAGCAATGGAAGCTTGCCATAAGACAAAACCTTGATTAAATAATAAAGGAGCGAGTACTCACATTCCATAATAGATAACGATGATACATAGTTTAAGGAAATAAAATGTAAGCAATGCGTTAATTTTTTTTAAAAAAAATAAATAAATAAGAAGAGCTTATATAGATTACAAATTCAGAGATAGGAATGATTTCATGTGGTGCTTGTTAAATTCAGCGACGCTATCTATAATGAAATATCCATATGGTCTGATATTTTAACAAGGGACAATTTTATGATGGCCTAGTACACTTTCAAAAAAAATATATACAAACCTAACATTTCTACATGCAGATTTGGGTTTAAAATATGTTAAACTTACATAAACTATCAAAGCTAGACTCAACAAGCAGAGTGTAGGGTTGAAATTTCACCTAAAATTTCACTATTAATTATTTCTAATTGTTGGAACATACGAGAGATGTTGTTTCTGATCAACGAGATGTATTTGGGGATTCGAAATACAAAATCCTAGTCTCAATATGCTCCATTTAGAGCTGAAAATTTTTTCTCAAACCTGTATACATTCACTTTTAGTTAGTGCTAATTGCTAAACATTACGAGAAATATCATTTTTAACTAATGAGATTTCTTAGTGAATTTTCATTTTTAACTCCTAGTGCGGGTTTTCAGTGTAGGGAGTGTTTAAATTTGATATAATGTACAATGTAATGGGTAAGGAACTGCTTACAATGCCTAAACTCGTTTCAACTACTGTTTATTGAGTGTCTTTGCAATGTCATTACAACTAAGGAAAATTATGGTAAAATTCAAATCCTAAGTTGCTAAGAAGTTCATTGGAGGTCATGTTCAAGGAACATTCTTGTTTAGTCTAATATACATCATAGCAGTTTGTTTGTTCTCCCATAATTCCTAAGTTTAATTATAAGTTCAAACGATCATTCTAAAAGTTTTTAATGGGGACCTACGTTAGGTTTCATGGTTATGCAGGCAAACTCCTAGAGAACTTAAAATATTGAGTCTCTATCTTCTCAAATGTCATAATTCCAATGTGATTCCAACCAAGTTTGAATAGCTATTCTAATGATTTCAAGGGAACCTAAGTTTCATTACTATGTTCAAACAACTAAATCTGAAATTTCCTAAGGGTGCTAAACTTCTAAGTCTCTAAGTTCGCAATTTTCCTTCTACTAAGGGAATTCTGTATAGGTTCAAATAGTTATTCTAGTAACTAGTGCAGCATGTGGCTTACATTGAGCACCCGGTAAAGCTCGTATGTCATAAGTGGATGTTATGTATCATGGCATCATGATACCCACGTACATCCCTTAAATTTTGGCCAGATTGTTCTTTAAATTGTACATATAATCATATCATGATATTAAACATCAACACATGAATTTAACATGGATTCTTATAATCCTCTAAGCTCAAATGACGGCCCACAAACATGTCATATCAATCTCAACTATGGTAAAGCAATTTGGAATATTTAAAAGTTCATTCAACATTCAGCAAGTATTCCACATTGTATGGTTTATAAGACAAAACAAAATGTAATTTGATGGTTCATGTCATATCTATTAGAAACATACTTATATTTAGGCAATCACAAATGTACCATAAGGGGATACAAGGCTAAATTCTCTATACATAGTTAATTAGAATTAGAGTAATAGGAATTTAAGCATTACATCATATACGTTAATACTAAATATCAAGCACTTGATAAATTTGAGCGAGCTTTGGAAAAAATTGAATAAACTTCAACTAAAATTAAGCACGGCAAACATGGAAATGATTAAGGCAAACATGAAAATTTAGCGACGCAACCTATAAATTAAACGAGGCAAACTAGAAATTCAGCGATGTAACCTATAAATTGAATGAGGCAAACTAGATATTCAAAGAGGGAAAAGTGAAAGTTCAGCAGAACAGGCTAGAAATTGAGTTCGGCGAACATTGAATTGAGTGAGCCTAGCATGAAATTGAGCTGGGAAAACATTGAATTGAGTGAGCCTACCATGAATTTGAGATGGGCAAACAATGAATTGAGCAAACCTAGCGTTAAATTGAGCTGGGCAAACAAGAAATTGAGTGAGCCCTAAGATGAAATTGAGTGAGCTTCAAATGGAATTAAGCGAGTTTCACATGAATTTGAACAATCATACCATAAAATTAACTAAGCCTAACAAATGAAATTGTAAGAGCCTGAAATGAAATTCACCGAACTTCACATAAAATTCGACGAGTAGTCGATCAATTGTCGTTGAATTCCGCTCGTCTCAATTTCAACGAGTTCTTTCTTCAAATTAAAGTGTGCAATGGCTAAGTTTGACCAAGCACCTTTGCTGAATTTCCACAGGTACTTAGTTAATCGTTGTTCAGTACTATAAAGGAAAGAATCTATAAACCACACTAGGATTTTTTTTTAATATCTATACCTCCCGTGACCGTAGCCTCGCTTAATGCAAGTTGAGGACGGATGCTTTCAAGTGAGGGATTAATTTAAATCCTCTCAAAGATTGAAGATGCAACCACTTTGGAGGATTCCACGTAATCCTTACCAAGATTGAAAATACCAAATGTAGAATAATAATATGGAGATGACAAAGTTTGAATTTTAGTAAGAAAAATGATAAGAAATGTGGCCGTGCGTCGGTTTTATGTTGCAATGGAACTTAGTTGAAAAAAAGCGCACGTGTTTTTTGTAAAGGGAGTCGAAAAGCAACGGCAGTAAAAAGTAAAGGAGGGGTAGTTTCGTCCTAAACGTCGCTGTCCGCACGTGCTAGTCTAAATTGGTAACTTAAGTTTGTATTTCGCGATAAAAACCGCTGGGTAAAAGGCTTTGTCTACAGTGGTCATTTTCTCCTCTATTTACTTTAAAGAATTATAAGTCCCATCCTCTGCAAATTACAAAAATGCCACTTAGACATTCCTACCACCATGATGTATGTGTTGTATCCACACCATCCATTCATTTGGAGAGATTATTTCAGGGAGTAGGCAAAAGAATTAGGCAGATCCAAAGTTTAAGTGGATCCCACCACAGAAAACAGTGGGAGGTGACAGCCACCGTTGAAACCTTCCTGGAGCCGACCATGATGTTTATTTGAGATCCAAACTTTTTATAAGTTAAAAAAGACATGGAATAAGGTAAAGCATAAGTATTAACTTGATGGAAAGCTTCTATGGCCCAGAGAGGTTTTAATGGTAGGCATTCAATCTCCATTGTTTCCTACAGTGGGGTGCACTTGAAATTTGGATCTTTCTCACTCTTTGGTTTATGCCCTAAAACGATATCACGAAATGGATGAACGGTGTGGATACAATACATACATTATGGTGGCGCCCATGGAAAGTGGTGACGTCACTTCAGCAGGGGAGCAAAGAAAAAAATGACTTAAAAATAAAGTTAACAATCATGTGGTCGAGTGCGTGCACGGCCAACGGAGAGAGACTTCCAACGGAGGAATTGAGCATTAATTGTAAAGGAACATGCTATTAACATTAAACCAATTGCATTTCACCACGTCACTACAGTAGCGTTTTGGCTACCGAGTAGCGTTTTGGCTACCGAAGTGTTCAGTATCCAATCCGCTCCCTCTATGGATGGCCTTTGGCGCATGGACCAAAATAATCTTAATGAGTTGGAAGAATCCTCTCCTAATATTCTATTATTTTCAACAGCCACCTATTATTTAAGGCGAGATTATTAATAATAGACTATTAGGAGAGGAATTTAATACTCTGGTAGAGTGTGATGGTTGATGGACCGGCACTCAGTAATCAAGCATGTGTCATACACTACCTCAAAACTACACCGTCCCAATTTGTGGGAATTGCTGTAGAGAGGTTTATTCCAAAATTATAAAATGATTTTACACTAAACTCAGATTAATAAGAATATTTTATCGAATTTGGACCGTTGATTATTTCATCTTTCGACCGATCGCTTAATGTCCAAGAATCATACAGTTGAGAAATTAAATTAGTCTTTTTTTTTCGTTCTTTTTTTGGGTTGATCCACCACTTAAGTTGTGATCCACCCCTTGGACGGTTTAGTTTAAGTCATTTGTACGTCAAATGTGAACTTTTATGGTGCAAGCGCATCAACCACCACACTCTGCCTGAGTAAAAGCTTTTTACCGGAACATAGGCCCACCTGGCGCAAATTAGTGGGAGGTAGGATTCCCACTCCGTTTGTTGGAATAAACAAGGTCACGGAATCCGATGGAAGAATCTCGCTGCTAGCGGCCGAGATATTGTGAGCCGTGTGCGCACCAAGATTCCGGGAGCGGGAGCGCCGGGTAAGACCGTAGCGGGTGTTTCCCCTGATTGTGGGGCCACCTTGATGTATATGTTATATATCCACACCGTCCAACAGTTTTTCAAGATCATTTTCGGCATGATTCTAAAAAATGAAATAGATCCAATTCTCTAGTGGACCACACCACAGAAGACAGCGGTCATTCTCTTTGGACTGGAATCGTCTGCCCCGCCTTTTTTTAAAGGGTGCATCAAACAACCATGTCTAAGAATATTTCATTTGATCTTGATTAAGATTCGGTATTTTCCTGGTGAAATCCTAACCCTATTCATGATTAAACCTCGTGAAATCTTTTAAGGTGCACGCTATTTACCTTTTTTTTTTTTTTATCAACCTTTGAAACTATTAGATTATATATCGTTAGGATTTCGTATATTATTGATATTTAAATTGCTTTATTATTAAGTCCTAATGTTATTTGAAGTTGTTATTAGTGCACTGATTTAATCACTATATTTATCAATCACGTGAGTTTTTGTGTCATGTAATTGGTTGAGCCTTTGAAAGTTGAACACCAAAGACATAAGTGAATGTGTAGCATTAAGGAGTAGAGAACGGTTATATATGATGTCTTGGTGATCCTAACCCTTGACCCGAAATCACTTAAACCTGTAAATGATCTTAAACTAAATAGGTAAATCCTTTATTGATCATCCCTTAAGCCATAGGGGCATAAATTAACCATCCTCAGATTGACTTTAAAGGTTCTGAGTTGTTGAGAAAATTGCACAATTTCAACAATATTCGGTCCCACCGAACCGATCATCGATCCAACCGAAAATAAGTAAAACAGGACTCGACTAGGTTCTTGTGTAAGATCTTATCTCTTGTATAGGGCATAAATCTAAGTTCTTATGTTAGACATTGACTTTTGTATAGAGCTTAAATCCAAGTCCTTGTGTAGGCCACCACACACGGATGTATACGTGCTAGTCTCCGAGGGAGCCTCTGGGGAGAGTAAACGTAGGTCATTAGATTAGAACTGAGGTTGTTGGTTAGCCTATAGAAAATCAACTAAAGCCTCTTGCGGGAGTGTGCGCTAGGGTCCTTTTGTAGGATTGTAATAGTTAGAGGTGAACCTGATTTAAAACCTCCAATAATAAAATCTGGTACACTCATGGGTTGAGTGCATCCGCCGGGAGTAAAGTAAGGAAACCGAACCACTATACATGCTTGTGTTTCTGATTGTTATTTGAGCACTTGTTTAATTATGCTTATGTGATGAATGTTTAATTATATGTATGCATCATATTAGATGATTGCTTAGAGTTGATAGGTAACACATCCCACATACACATATATACCATCATGTTTATAGACTAATTACTTAATTGTTACATTTTTTGTAGTATATTCGATTGGACTCTTTATTGGCTTGGAAGCCTTAAAGTTAATTGTCTTTGTTTAATTTACATATTATTTTAAGTAGGCAATTGGATTTAAAAGGCATAATTTTTTAATTGGTCCTAATTCCCCCCATGACATAACCATCATTTCTTAACTCCGTCAAGCTTCCGCACATAGCCTGTGGGCCCGACACACAATTTCAGTTATTAGCTAACATTAGGGTTATTCATGAGTCGAGTTAGCTCGATTAACTCGCTCGACTTGACTCAAGTCCGCTCGGATTGACTCGGCTTGAATAGTCGACTCGGGCCGAGTCAAGCTATTTATTTGTAGCTAGAGTGGAGTTCAAACCGAGTTCGAAGCTCGAACTCAAGCTCGACTCGGCTCGATTCAGCTCGATCAGTAATATTAAAATTTTAAAATTTAAATATTATATATTATATTTATATTAAATATATATTATATATATATATTATATAAACTTATAAACCCTACGTCGGCCCTACCCTTTCCCTTCCTTCTATTTCTCTACCCCACCCATGCTCCCATCACCGCATGCCCGCCCGACCAGCCATACACCATTAAGTGCTCAAATCTTATTCTTCTTTTTTTTTCTTCTTCTTTTACTACTAGTACTACTATTGAATTGCACAAATTGGGTACTGTTGAAATATTCTTAAGATCCACCTTTAATCTTAATGGTTAAGGGATCAATCATTTGATCTGAGCCGATCATCAGGTGGGCTATACCTTGGGAAGACACCTTGAATTATAGAATTTAAATGGACCATCAAAGTGAGTTTTGGCTGGCGTTCATCTAAACATTCATTTCTTTTTGTAAAATTATCCATGATGTACCATACTTGTAGTTTGTAGGCCACCATTGTACATGGATCCATCCCAGCTTAATCAAACCATTTATCTAGTGGTTCCATCATGCATGGCCCACTATGCAGATTGACCAACAATCCTTGTGGAGTGAGAACCGTTGGCCATTGGGAAATGATCACATACGTTTAGATGCATGATAATTAAACTGTTTCACCCTGGTGATGTTTGGGTGTCATCCAGCCATCCATTAGATGTGCTTTGGCAAACCAGCCGTCCATTAGATGTCCATCAATCTCGAGCTCGACTCGAGGTAAAATCTACTCGACTTGACAGCTTTGGCAAATAAGCCAAGCTTCAATGTTGAGCTCGAGGCCGAGCTCGAGCTCGAGCTCGAACTTGAGTACACCATGGACAAGCCGAGCTAAGCTTGGGCCACCTCGACTCGACTCAGCTTAATGCCCACCTCTAGCTAACAAGTTTAATGAAATGTTTGCTCAATAAAATGTTTATCTCATTAGAATTTTGGTACGGCTAATTATGATGATTGTTGATGGCAAATGGTGTTTAATGTATATCTTGTTTTGGGCATATTTCATGCACTTGTGTTTTGGCATGATGATGATCATTTGTAGATTTTATTTGACATACCCTAGAACATATTGCTTCTTATGGATTTAAGTTTGATATGCTTATTAATGTTAACACATTGCTATATTATTGTTTAATACATTTTATAAATTAAATTATCGTTGAGTGAGATCGAGCCTTGTTAATCATTAAAGCAAGGGATGACCGCCATAGTTGGCCATCCCCGATTAATGTGGCTGACCAAGGTGGAATATGGGCAATCAACAATAGTCAGAACTACAAGGGATGCTTGCATCTAATGTAAGTTCATCAAGGGTATCCCTTGATCAATTAAATCAATCTAATGCCTATCTCGATCACCTTTTATGTTTGGTGATTGTATGACATAATACAGAATTTGGGATACCCTGTTATTAGATGGTGAGGTTCATTTATAACATTAACGCATTATAATATGGCAAGACTCAAGGACCGGGCATGGAGGTATGAGACACTGTGTATGAGCTGTCGGCCTACAATGGGGTGATGTACCCACAACATAGGAAAAACATTGGGTGATAAGTCGGCCATTGGGTGATAAGCCTCCTTGTAGTGACTACTGAGTACCGATAAATGTCATGATCCTATCATGTTATTAATAGTTTGCGGCATGCCTTCTCCACATTTGGGGCTTGGGTGACGACCTTCACCCCAAGTTGTGAATGTCCTTAGGCAACGAGCTCTACTAGTAATATGATTAAGTTATATGGACTATTGGGTGATGAACTCAACTTTGGATCAAGGAACACTGGTGAGGAGTCACCTAGTGCCGCAATGAGTCATGCGATCTATGTAGAGACCCATAATATAACAACGATATCCCAGCTTTACTAACCAGCTGTTTGAACTAAAAATAATAACTACTTGGCTAACCATGCATATCATTATATTGGTGGGTCGTGATGCAGGCCAACCATTGTGCATATGTTGACGTCCTCACTAGCAATAACATTAATGGGGAAAGTTTATGACTGTCGTGTTCTTGGGCATTCAACATGATAAACATTGTTGAGCTGTGCTATGGGCCAACCATTGTGCATGTCATCATGTCATCCATGCATTTAAGTAATTAACTTGAATTGTTTATTTTGTAATGTTATCATTAACTATATTTGATTGTATTGATAATATGTGTAACTTAAAAAATGGAACCATTGATTTAGTTACTCACTCCTACTTGAGACGGTGTTTTAAAACACCAACTACACAATACTATCAAGCTAGGTACCATTGAGACCAACACATTAAACGAGACATGGTGGACCCTATTGATGGCGCTTCGTACTTTCAGTTATTGGATGGGTAGGCTTGGGAGGAGTAACTCGCTTCTCTCCTTTTTGTACATTTTAAGGATATATATTTTGGAGTCCTCATCTGGGTAGACTCCATTAGTTGTTTCGTAGAATGCTTATTGTGTCTCGTGTAGTCCCCATTTGGGCAGACACTACTTTTGGAATTATACATTTTGAATATTAGCTATCTATTTTTGGGTTTAGTTATCTTTGATTAACTTTTGATGCTACTGATTTAAAGCTACTCTGATTGTTGTTCATGGGTGAAAGTTAACCGTATTGTACAAGCACGTGGGAATTCTCCCACGTGCATTTTTGTTCAGTTCACACCTGAAAACTCGGGATCGGAGTCTCCATACTCGAATGCTGATTTTCAAGGTGTGACACCATTCCTCTCCAAGTTCTCACCGTGCGTGTTGTCTTACTTCTTTACTAGCAAAAAACTTTTGATCGCAGGCTGGATAACCTTTGGGTAGAAAGGTAAATGGTCCTTTAACTATGCATGCACGAGGTTTCTACCAATTTCTTGTTATTTAAAGTAAATAGGGTAAGAAATTCTTCTTATCCATCCGAATCTTCGAAATATAAATATTAGAGTTTGTTCATGTTAGCTTTCAAAGTCCCAAAAAGTAATTAGATGCAGCCTATCCTCATCCGAGAGTCGTAATTGATTGCAGCTTCATGTGAGCTTTGGTTTTGTATCGAGCTCAGGGTTCCGTTCACCGACTCTAGTTGGGAATCATTCAAATTGAGGTAGGTAAGCTCCTAAATCTTTATTAGAAGTCTAATTAAGTTAGAATCTAAGTTATTAATGATAGATTCACTATTAATTTATGGTTCAGAACTTTTTCCCCAATTTTTTAACTTATAGGTTGCATCGAAATCGAGAGATTCCATTTCTAGGGTGAGGATCTACCCTTTAAGATTTCCTATGATATTTTTTATTTTTATTTTGTGATAGTCTTACATATAACAATCTTGTTGATTTTCTTATAATCATACGATAACCCATGTAATATATGCTACATGTGTAATAACCCAAAAATTTTACAGAGGATAAAATTTGAAATTTAAATTTTTAAAAAAAAATGATCAAATTGGTTGCAAAAATTCTCGCCCTTATCTTATCCGAGGAACCATTCTCTCTTTATAAGGGTGAACATTCTCTCCAAGCATAAAGAAAAAAAAAAAAAAAAAGAGGGAGAGAGATAGATTAAGGGAAATAAGGGCTTGCAAGGCCAGTATTTTATTTAATATTATTTTATTATTTTTATATTATTATATTTTGTGCCTGCATAATGGACGAGGTTGATTTATCATATTCACAACCTATGTGCATATATATCAACAAGTGTGTACATGCATGGTGTACCTTGGAGCACCTCACGCATGTAAAACAAAGAAGAAAAGCAAACACGTAAAGATTTTTTTTTCTTTTATTTCAATTGCATATTGGGCTTATTAGTACATGTGGGGCATGATCGATTCGATCTATTAGATTCCGATGATCGAAATAGGCAAACTTCTAAAAATTAGGCCCAATCAACATTTGGGTGGGCCATAATAGCCAAAATAGAATTAAGGATATATTTAATGTTGGAAAATCTATCGGGGTCACAACGACTTCCAATGAAGATATTAATTTTTTTGATCCTTTAAAAATAATTCGGTGAACCAACGAACTACTCAGATCTCAGATAGACAATTAGGAAGACCCACGAAAATGATGGTATATGTTTTAATGGTGGAAGAACGGTCTACATTGTTTATGATAATACGGTTTACCAGAATCATTAATCTGGCTCAATTTTTTACCAATGTCCTAAAATGATGTTGGTAAACGGGTGAATGTAATAGATTTAGTGCACACATATTATGTGTGGACCATTAAAAAAATATAAAATATATAAAGCTAAAAACTCTATGGCATGCAAAAAAAAAATTTATGTATTTACGGAACCGAAATTGATCCTAATATGTGGGTCATTTATGCGGGGTTGTTTCTATGCAAGTGAAAAATCTAGGTCATCTATTGATCTTGTCACTTAATAAGAGACTTGGGGTTAAAAATTTTACTCAAAATAAAACTCAGGCGGACCATAGTACCTTAAACAGTGAAAAATGAATAGTTACTTTTGAGCATTCATGTGGGCCATAAAAGTTTTGTTTTGAAGAGATTTGTAGGCTCACTCCTTACGTAGGGATTACCCATCTCACCCATGGCTCAAATTATCATAAGACCCTATTCAAATTAAATAAATAAATAAAAATTAAAATTAAGTTTCGGCGTTGAAAACCGAGTGCGATTTATAGACATTGGATACCATCTTGGGCCATAAGATTGTGGACCCCAAAGTGATATATGTGTTGTATCCACCCCATCCATTTGGTTTAAAAGGCCACTTTGAGCTCGAATTGTAAATTTAGGACATATCCAAAATTTATATGGCTCATACAGTAAGAAAACAATGGTGGTTGTACGATAATCTTTTAGGTTATTGCGACTTCCACATATTTCGAATTGGATTGAAATTTCTTACCGAGGTTCACCATAGTGATGGTAATCATGTAATCAGTTCTAATTTTGTAGTAGGACCCACGTTGAAAAAATATGTTAGATATATATAGTATATTATATTATATATTTCTACCATATGTGGTTGTATGGTAAAACTTATCCAAGCCACAGCCGTGTATAGGACAACACATCCACATACTATAATATGTATCATCATATCATGTTGTTACAAGATCTAAGACATCCATATAGTGGGTCATCTTATAAAATATCTAATCTGTCTTTTTTGGTTGGGATAGGTTAGATAAACCATATCCATTAGTTACATTACTTGGTAGAACCTAAGAATCACTCTCATTTATGGCCTGAGTGATCAAAACAAATCAAGGGCTTTATGAACTTGATCTTTTGTCATCCATTCATTTTTAATATTGCGGTACACTATATATGGATTATAAGTTTTTTCTGATTTATTCCACCAAATTTCTCTCTAACTTTCCTCACCAAATCATCAGGTGAGTGATCCCAATATGTTTTATCACCATATGATTAAAATAAATTATTGTATTGCTATAGTTAATTGTATTATAATTATGATTGTGAATGATTGGATTGAATTAATTATGGACTGATTAGTGCCGAATATTCTTAAAATTATAAACATTTATTATGCTTCTAATAAATAGAGAGATGTATATGACAGTTTATATGATTGCTAATGTATCAAAGCATTTATGCCTTGCATCGTTAACGCACTTGTACGATTACTTTGGGAAAATCCATTGTACCCACTAGGAGAAAACTATATATGGAAGCCTGCCCAATGGGGAGGGGAGGATGTGGGCCTTGCTCATGCCTACCAATGATAGAATCTTGCTGAGTGCAGATGCGGTTATGGATATCCAATCCAAGCATGTGGATGGTTTCTATTTATACCCACTTGATGCATCATCAACACCATTCATAGCATTCGCATTAATTGCATTAATCGCATTGTATTTCTTCTTTTTTTATGCTCTACTATTATGCTTTACTTATGTGTATTATTTTAATTTTATCGTGCATGAACCATGATAGGTTCACTCACTGAGTCTGGCTTGCTGAATGCATATTGATAGAAAAACTGTACAGATAGAATTGAAGTAGATACAACGATTCAAGAGCAAGAACATGAGGCCAAAGAAGTGGATGATCCACATGAACAGTGGCCATATTTAACCAAAGACGAGCTTACTTCACTGGATTAGTAGAATGATTAAATGGAACATGTGTTTCCTATTAATATTCTCATTTCTATTTCAAAATAACTTCTTATTTAGATTTTATAATTTTTTTAAATAACTTGATGATTTTGAACAATGACTTAGATAAAGCCTCAACTGGGTGGACAAAAATATTTTATATTTTATTCTTGATTATTATGGATGTGTAGTGGTGAATGTTTGTGAATGGATTAGTGGTTGATATGAGCGTTTTGATGAATATTAATGAGAACATAGAATTCAGATTATATTATGCCTCTATTAAAATGATGTGACTCAGTGATTTAAGTACACCGAATGTACCAATCATGCACTGTAACTCAGGTCTAAGGTGCAACTCAGTATCTGAATTTCAGGGTGTGATAGAATGGTATCAGAGAGAGGCTTTATCAAAAACACCTAGCGTGACCTATAGGTTATGTTCCCCACTCATGTACATAATTGGTAGGCCCTCTTGGAATTAAGAATATAACACATAGGATTTTCTATCTGAATATTGTGTGAAATAATGAATATAAAAATAAAATTTAGGGTTCCCTATTTGTTGATATGTATATATATATAAAAAAAAATCTTAAAAATTAAGTAGGATGCTACCTACACTCTGATTTAAGTATATTTTATGTTGAGATGGATTAATTTGAACTGTAATAAATTTTTAAGATATTTAGTCCACAAAGTCCTATTGGACAACAATGAGCAGCCAGAATCACACAACTTGTAAGATTTGTAACTATAAAGATACTACTCCAATCAAGGCAATTCAAAGCCTGATCGAAGATAAACAAGTGTAACACTCCGAATTTTTCTCAACCTGAAGTTAGATGTCCTTGGGCAATGAGTCGATCATAACACATAAATTGACTTCTCAGAAGTCAATCCTAAAGCCTCAAATCTCCTTTCAACACATTTCCTTCAAAATCTCACCTTTCACCACCTCGTTCTTCAAATTTTTCCAAACACTTTTATATTAGACACTAATCCTAAAGTTTAAATGATGAATAACAATACTTAAACTAAAACTTACTGTAAATGGTAAATACATGGATAAAATGGGCTTTTGACCATTAACATTTTTATAATATAATGATATAAATAGATTATTTGGATGTATTAACTTCTCCTACCCCAAAATCATATATTACACATTGCATAACCCATTCCAAATTAAAAGATGCACCCGTTTCAAATATTGGATCAACAAAACCACATCAAACGAACTCGGAGAGCCAAACGACGCAAATCGGGGGGACCCGAGGTGGGTCCCATACTTTTTCGGCACCCTGTGGGGATGTCATCGCCCATGGGGTAAGCCATCACCCCGATGTCCAGCGGTCGGCGATGGAATCGCCGGATCGGCAAGGCCTCGCCGGGCTTTGCATTTTTTTTGCACGCGTCGTCCGACTTTGAAAAGTTATATCTCCATCGTTATAACTCTGATTTAGGTGATTTAAAATCTATATTGAAGATAAATGAGTATAATTTTATATAAAAGTAAGTAAAAAATATAATAAAATATTTAATATAGTTAAAAATAGATTGTTTTGACAACTATCCGAAAATCATTCGTTGGACAACTGCTGCTTCTGGAATTTTTAAAATTTTCCTGCAACATGAAATCTCATGAAATTTAGTGGAGATGAATTAAAATCGATGATAAAATATTAAAAAAATAATTAAAATAATATAGTAACAAGAAGTGCCAAAAAGGGGGCATAAAACTGCCCTAAGACCATATTCTGTCATAATTAGGGCAGAATTTGGTTCATTACTGAACTAAACAATCGATTGATTTAGATTGAACCACTTTAAATATTATCTAAAAGATCCAAAATGAGTAGAACCGCTAATGCTACATTACCTAAAAACCTACGATCAATCTCTAAACCCAGTTGTTCTCGGGAGCATCATGGAACTCCATATCGGACCTGGACCGTACGTCGAAAGTTTAATTACTACGAAACTATACGGTTATAACCGCCTTACTGGACTTGACAACCACCATGAAAATCAAGTCCTAATAGTACCCAGAAACGCACAACTTGAACCCGGAGCAAAGTGTGTGAGAAACGAGTATATCTTTTAGAAATGAATTAAAACTTAAGTGAATTGAGTCGGTTCGCTTGCAGGTCAAATCTAAGAATTTAAACCATCAGAATCTGACCCAATTATACCCTCAGATCAGAAAAAATTGCCAACACAAGTCAGAGTACTTGTGACCCTGATCGAATACCGGTGACCATCGAACTGAAACTGGTCCGCCACGGTCGATTTGCAAACCCGATCGAACCAAAAACTTAGCTTGAGCAAGATCCAGTGCCAGGAAGCTTAAGTCCGACCGCATTCAGCAAAGGGGCCTCTAGAAGTGCTCTGTTGGTCGGAACAGACGCTATTTGGCTGTAACCTAAGTATACCTTGGCCTTGGGGTCATTCCTATCACTTCTAAGCCTATATAAAGGGCTTAAACCCTCTCTCTATCTCATTCCAAATGAATTTGGAAAACCCTAAAGGAGAGAAGAGATAAAAGAGAAGAAAAGTGAGAGTTACAGTTGGAGTTCATTCCTGGGATTGAATCCCGTCTCTCCACGTGCTTAACCACCATTCCTGTATTGTTATATGGGCGATTTCGATTCCGTTCTTAGGTAAGAAAACATAACCCTAACCTGTTTTAGGGTTTTAAATAGTATAAGTGATGAAATAGCTAACCTATTTCATGTTTTATGTTGCCGTTGTGCTGTAGATAAAGACGTAACGTTCAAACCGAGCTCGGTACGAGTTTACCGGCGTAAGGTGCAGACTATAAACATTTAGGTTATGGATTTCAATGTCAGTAATGATTTATGACTGACTTAATTACTATCTCATATGCTTAGATACGATGTTTTTCGTATATTACGCATATATGTAAACTATGTTGATTTTAATGTATTCCAAGTGTTTGTTGAAATGTTTGAATGAGTATGAAATTATGATTTGTATTTGCTATGATTTATGTTTGAGGCTACATGATGGTTGTACGTGTGGCAATTCCTATGAGGAAGGATTTACTACGATATGTGTTTTAACTAATTTATTACAAGTATGTAATATGTGTAGTCTAAGTATTTGTTAAAATGCCTGAATGAGAAAATGCTTGTTGAAATATCTTTAATTAGGGTGTTGAGATATGATTCTTAATTTCCTTATCTATAGTTACAATTTTCTTCATATAACCTATCTTACTACTACGTGTTTTATGGATGAATGTCTATGTATGTTAACATGTACTCCAGGTGTTCGTTAAAATGTTTATATGAGATTTATATTTGAATTGGTTGATACATGCAGTTTTGACTAGCACATATGAATGCCTAGTATATTTGAAGTGTGATTGGAGCTACGATGTAGTCCAGGCAATCGGTAATGGTTTACGATCGGCGGCCAAACTGTTTTAGCTATGACAAATATGTTCAAGGAATCCGAGTTGTATGATAATTATTGACAGTGGCTAGGCCACGAGAAGTGCATATGCGCTCCATGTCGATTAATTAAATGTACGCTCGTACCAGTCAAGCTTGTCAAGTAACGCGATTGACCCAATGTATGTTCACCATGTATGGATGCTACTACTTGAACCTAAGGTACCAAACTTACCAGTGAAAAGCCCCTTTAACCTTGGTACCTTGATCTGCTAAGACTCATGAGCTGGACATGGTGGTATGGGACACCGTAGTTGAGCTGTCGGCCTATGCTGGGGTGACGAGCCCACCGGTAGTTACTAGTGAGCAACTCAGACTCGTGAGCTGAATACGGTGGTACCTTGATCCGCTAAGACTCATGAGCCGGACATGGTGGTATGGGACACAGTGGTTGAGCTGTCGGCCTACGCCGGGGTGACGAGCCCACCGGTAGTTACTAGTGAGCAACTCAGACTCGTGAGCTGAATACGATGGTATGAGACACTGTATTTGAGCTATTGGCCTACACTGATCAGGTGACGAGCCCTTTGTAGTGACCTCGAGCATACTCTGAGACTGCATTGAGGTGACAGGTCTTTCCGTAGCAACTAGAGTATAAACTAGGCCTAAACTGATCAGGTGACGAGCCCTTTGTAGACTTAGAACCACAACATCGTATGAGATTTGCTAGGACTGACGACCCTAGAATGGATCATTGTTTAGAAATTGATATAAGGGAGGTACCTTAGCTTTCTAATACTGTTGTATGAATTAATCTAATTAAGTATTGGTTAACATAAGCATGCACCGCACTGCATGTGCTTTGACAAGGAAGAGCACTTTCGGGAGTTTGTCATGTGCACCGTGAGATGAAGACGCTGAGGGAGTGTAGGCGAGGGCATGCATCATTAATACATATCATGTTTGCATTAAACAGAGTACTTAGGGATGCTTGATTGTATTGTTTTATCATTACTGCTTGATTGAATTGATAACATGTTAACCTTTGATTTATTGTTCCATTGAGTTGATCACTCACTTTCACGTTACGGGATAGTGTTTTAAACACTCACCAGACCCTGTTTTAGTTTCAGATGATGGCGATGCATATGAGGCGGAGCCGGACTTTTATGATGATGAGGAGGCTTTCTCCTATATGCAGCTATCAGTCGGGTCTATGTAGACCATGTTCTCATCAACGGGGTTATAGGGATGCTAATTAGATGTCATTACACTTGTTATTTTGTACCTTTAGAACACCCATGTATCTTCATTTTGTTCATTTTTTTAACCTGGTAACATGTTCACACTCTGGAGACTTACAACAGTTTATATATTTTATATATCTATCACAGTCTTTCACTTACAAAATTGAACTGTCTCTAGAGTATAATATGCAATTTTGATATAATCTCACTCATGTTTAATGCACTAACCTGAACAACATTCAATCATCATTATCTATGTTGCATAAGTGATGCGTTGAAACTCGAGAGCTGAGCTTCTGCTTGATTCCCAATTTTTAGGGTGTTACAACATATCTAAATTAAAATAAAAATAATTTAAAATTTTAAATATGATAGTCACTGTGCTGATTCAAGGAGTTATTACAGGCTGGTCAGAATTCGTCAAATTCTAGACAAGTATAACTTCATGAATTTAAACAAATTTTGTGGTTGGAATGTTAAGCTAAAAGTTTACATAGATACTATATACTTGTAATATGATCTCAAAAAAAAAAAAAAAAAAGATTTAATTTGAAGTTCCTAAGTACATTAAATAATGATTATAACCACATTCGACAAACGGAAATTGAATCCGCCTAAAACTGGTGTCATGTCGGTTTCACTGACAATGTCTTTCATTTTGATAATTACATTGGGTTAAATTAATGATTTTATATGAAGTACTTTATTTAGGGATTTTTTTAGTAAATTTAAAAATCCATAATCCCTACTAAATCCCAAAATTTCTTTCTTATAGGAAAAATATGGCCCCAAAAAAGACATATAGCATCCATGACATAGTCCTTTCTACTAGCGCTACCCTTTCTCGTGACCCAGTAGTGGACACCACTATTCTGGAAGAATGTGAAATGATGAATAGAAAACATGATGAGAATGTAGTCGAAGGGGACGAGGTTGAAGAGGGACCGCAAAATCCTGTACCTCCATCTACAATAGATCAAGGCAAGGCTAGACCAAGCACCCAATTACTTCTATCCCCATTTGCAATGCATGCCAATTTCACCGAACCTCGCACGCAATCATAGGATGTTGCATTTGGATTAGTAAATAAAATAGCTTCCATGATGAAGCAACAAGAGCAATTTCCAGTTTAATGGAACATGTTGGCCAATCTAAGCCCAACACCTCAAGCTCATCACCAGACATCACCAATTAGGACTGAGCAAACATGTGAAGTGGATTTGCTCAAGAAATTCATAAAACTTCACCCACCGGTGTTCAAAGGTGCTAAGATCCTTCGGTAGTAAAAGATTGGCTTAAACAAGTCAAAAATATATTAGAAGCTATGAATTGCCCCGATATCGAGAAAGTACAATTAGGATCTTTTATGCTTTAAGGTGAAGCAGATGTTTGGTGGAGATCGGCTAAAACGATGGTCACGACTAGCCATGTATGGATTTGAAGAGAATTTCAAGGCAAATTCAATGAGAAATACTTTCCTACGGCCTATCGAAATCAAAATGTGGCCGAATTTTTGAAACTAGAGTAGGGATAGATGATAGTGGCACAGTATGAGGCGAAGTTTGTTGAACTATCAAGATATGTCTCGAAGATTATAAAAGATGAGAAATATAAGATCACAGAATTCGATGAAGGCCTTCGTAAAAATATTATAACCAAGTTTTGTTGTGATGATATTAAAAAGTATTCTGAAATTGTTGATAAAGCTCTTCGGGCTGAAAGAGATGTGAGCGGTTCTTGAAGTCACGAGTACAGATAAAAGAGATGAGAGATGGAAAGTCAGATCAGGACACTTTCATGGCTAAGATGGACTAGAGAAGGCCCAATTGGAGGTGGAAGTGATCAGGACTATCAAAACCTTAAAACAGTCTTATCTTACAAACCGTAATGAGTTTTTCGATGTACCCTATATGATTTTAGGGTAGGAGAAGCTATTTTAGCCAACTAACCTACTATTCTGGGTTGCCCAAGCCGGATTTGCAAGATTCCATCTGATCGACAATTGAAAGTCCATTTTATGTCCATTTTTACTATAAATAGTATTTATTTTTTTAATTCAATCATAACTTTTGATCCTTAGTTTTAAGAGTCGTGCTCAACATGAAAGGCATCTAATTAAGAGAATAATGTGGTTAGGAGAAATTGGACACTTATTATTTTTAGCCGAAAACTAAGAAGACTAGTAGGAATTATGACTGTTTATAAATAATAAGTTTACTATTTATATTAAGTCGCATTTTTTAGGGAATTTGAGTCTAAAACTTTATCCTAGGTTTGAGTTCTTTATTTAAAGGATTGTAATTTCATTTTTTTATCATCAATCAATTTATTTCAAATTATTAGAAATTATTTCTATTTTCATCCCTCATGGATTTGGGGAATCCCAAGAAGCTCTATAGATTCAGAGTAGTTATCCCTGAGGAAGATGGTGATCAACTTCATCATGTTCTTCCCTATGTCAATTAGTATCAAAGCGAGGACTCCCCTCAAATTAATGACAACTAACAATATCATAGACCAAAATCTTGTGGATGGTGATTCAGGGATTCGTTATTTATTTAAAAAATAGAAGGTTTCCACCGAGAGAGTCAGTTGACCATGCAAGGGTTGTAGGCAACCCTTGATCATATTGCAGATGAGCTAATTCCACCCCAAGTCCAAGGTAATTCTCAACCGCCTGTATCACTGTACGGCACAACCCTAATTTTCTTAGAGCACTTTCGAAGGTGAATCGTATGGCTATCCTAGATGAGTCGAGCTTTAACGATGAGGACATCGATGGAAGTTTTTCCTAACGATTGGTCCATGGAGGCGATCAAGTAGATCATGCTGAAAGAGATTATTGAGGTAAGGCTAAACTTTTCGGTTTTAATGGCTTATTGTGTATAGAAGATTTCCTCGATTGATTAGCTGAAGTAGAATGATATTTTGATTACATGGAGGTATCGGAACATAAAAAGGTGAAATTTGTAGCATTCAAATTAAAATCTAATACTTCTGCATGGTGGGAGTAATTTCAACTCTCATGTACCCGACAGAACAAGACGCCCATTCAATCATGGCCACGGATAAGGCGTCTTCTTTGATCGTGATTCCTCCCCAGTGATAACAAGCGAGTATTGTTCCAGCAATTGGCAACACATATTGACTTGTCGGAGACCAAATCACATATGGTAGCATGATTCATATGCGGTTTACGATCGATAATTCAGGACCAAGTTAAGATACACCCGGTCGATACCGTGTATAAAGCGGTTCATATGGCAGGTATGGAGGAAACATAGCTTGCAAGAGTCCCTACTCGGCCCTATCCTTTGACTTAGCCCCCCATGATGAGCCCCATGCAGGATTCAATGCTGGTTAAAGGATTGGAACCAGTATGAGGACATTTTCAACCTTCTACAACTACAAACCGTGACGTGGGGAGAGATCCGTTTAGGCCTCAAAGTGTAGCACCCACAACAAGGGATCCAAGTAGGATTCCAAATCCTTATGGTCGACCACAAGCAAACAAAGGTTACCATTATAGGCCACTTATCAAACACCTACCCACAACGCCCTACAGCCTACTTCGCCATTAACGAAGGGGGCACTGAAGGTGATGCAGCGGAAGAAGGACCTTGATTTGATGAAGATGAATAAGCCGCTGAGGAATGAGTTAGTAATGAAGAATGGTTGGCCGAGGATCATGGCGAATCCTTAGTTGTGAGGTGATTATTATACAGTACTCCAAGGAAATAGGTGTACCCGTAATGGTACAATATATTCTATATGTTGTGTACCATCAATGGAGAAGTCTGTGATATAATCATAGACATTAGGAGTAGCAAGAACATCATCTCAAAGGTGATGGTGGATAAGTTGTGCCTACTTATGACAAAGCATCCTTCCCTATACTCAATTGGTTGGATAAAGAAGGTGAACGAGACCAAGTACCGAACAATACACTGTCTCATTTTCAATTGGTAGGAATTATAAGGACTAAGTACTTTATGACGTGATCGACTGGAAGCATGTTATATGTTACTCGATTGACAATGGTAATTGGACTGTAATGAGACTCACCGAGGACGAGACAACGTTTACGTCTTCATCAAGGATGGTCAAAAGATTATCTCTGTCTATATAGCACCAAAGAACCACCCCGAAGTGTCTAAAGTATATGCGAGCACCCTGTTAGCCATTTGGGATTTCATAGATAAATCTATGGAAATCGTCGAGGTGTACGCCTTGGTGGCAAAGGGCGAGGAATTGGAACCCTTAGACATTCCTCCAAGTTTAAGGGCATTGTTGAATGAATTCAAAGAAATATGGCCTATACATTTACCCAATGGATTACTCCCCATGCGTAACATCCAATATCACATAAACCTCATCCCTAGGGCTAGCTTGTCCAACCACCCTCACTATCGAATGAGTCCGAAATAGTGTGAGATAATTCAGGGGCAGGTGGAGGAATTGATCCGTAAGGGTCATCTGAGATAGAGCATGAGCTCATGTGTTATGTCATCGTTATTAACTCCTAAGAAAGATGGGAGTCGGTGCATGTGTTTCAACAGCCGGACAATTAACAAGACTATCATTAAATATTGATTCCCAATATCGTAGTTGGACAACATGCTCGATATACTAAAAGCTGTTAACGTATTTTTTAAAACTAGGTCTGATGAGCGGGTACCATAAGATTCATATTTGGCCCGGTGATGAGTGGAAAACGACATTCAAGACCAAATAAGGGTTGTATGAATGGTTGGTCATGCCCTTCGGATTATCAAACACACCAAGCACTTTTATGCGTTTGATGAATCAAGAGTTGAAGCCATTCATTAGCCAGTTTGTGGTAGTATATTTTGATGACATCCTGATATATAGTTAGGGTGAGACGGAGAACACGGAACATCTCAGGCAAGTGCTACAGGTCCTGCAAGTTTATAAGTTGTACCTCAACTTGAAGAAGTGCAATTTTTTAATGAACAGCCTATTGTTTTTATGATTTGTTATGGCGTCCACAGGCATTCGTGTGGATGATGAAAAGGTACGAGCCATCAAGGAATGGACGATCTCGACGATCATTCATGAAGTGAGGAGTTTCCACAGATTGGTAACATTTTATCATCGATTTGTATAAAATTTCAGCACTATAGTCACACTAATTAATGATTTCATGAAAAAATGCTTGTTTCAATAGACCGATGAGGCTGATAAGAGCTTTACTAAAATCAAGCATCAATTGTCCATAACATCGGTCTTAGTTCTTCCCGGTTTCGACAAGTTGTTTGAGGTTGAGCGTGAAGCTTCATACATCAAAATTAGAGGAGTCTTATCATAAGAAGACAGGCTAGTAGACTTCTATACCGAGAACCTGAGCGAAGTCCTAAAAAAGTTGTTGACATATTAGCTTGAGCTGTACACAATTGTTCAGGCGTTGTAATATTGGCGGCATTATATGGTTCGAAGAGAATTTGTTCTCTACACTAACCATCAAGCCTTAAAGTTTACTAATAGTCAGGCTAATATGAATCGTGTGTATGCTAGATGGGTTGCATTTTAATAGAAATTCATGTTCATTCTCAAGCACAAGTTAGGGCAGCAGAACAAGCTGTTTGATGCACGCCGTCGTGCATCACTACTTGTTACAATGGGCAATGAGGTGGTTGACTTCGATTGTCTCAAGGAACTGTATGTCGATGATGAGGACTTTAAGGATGCATGGATGAGATGTTAAAAGGGTTACCCCAGTGACGTACATATACAAGACAATTTTCTCTTCAAAGGAACTTGACTTTGCATCCCTCGGAGTTCTCTGAGGGAGTAGATTATTCAAGAGCTCTATGGAGGTGGCCTTGGTGGACACCCTAGGCAAGACAAGATGTGGTCTCTTGTTGAGGAGTGGTATTACTGGCCTCAATTGGTATGTGACGTAGGTAAAGTAGTGCAACATTGTCATGTTTGTCAAACCTCCAAAAGTAGTCTTGGAATATGGGTCTCTACACCCCATTACTTATGCCTGATGGCCCTATGGACTTCGTGCTTGGTTTCTCACGAACAAAATACAGCATGGATTCGATGTTCGTGGTAGTAGATTATTTTTTAAAGATGGCGTACTTTATCCCAAGTAAGAAGACCCTCGATGCAACACACATGACAAATTTATTCTTCAAAAAGGTCACGCTGCTACATGAGGTTCCTAAGACCATTACTTATGACTGTGATATGGAGTTCATTAGCTACTTCTGGCGGAATTTGTGGAATCGATTAGATACACAACTTTAGTTTAATAGTGCCTACCCCCCCACAGACTGATGGGCAAACTGAAGTTATAAATCGCACGTTGCAAAACTTTCTTTAGAGTATTTTAGGTGACAAACAAAAACAGTGGTATTTGGCCTTGTCTTAAGCGGAGTTTGCATTCAACAACATAGTGAACCATTCAACAAGAAAGCTCTCGTTCCATATTTCTATGGTCGAGTGCCCCACCACACACTTAACTTGGTCCTTTTGCTCAAGCTCTCGAGCATGAGCATTGTAATAGAATATATGACAGACTAAATCATATGCATTCATGTGGATGTGCAAGCCAAGTTGTATACTACGAACGACAAGTACAAAGAGCAAGCCGACAAGCACAGTGACAAAATGTGTTTGAGGCGGGCAACCGTGTTATGGTCTATCTACACAATGAGAGATTAATTTCCGAATGGGACTTACAATAAGTTGAAGACAAATAATATTAGACCGGTACCAATCCTCCGAAAGATCAACGACAATGCTTACGTTGTTGATCTTTCAGATGATATAGAGATCTCGTGTACTTTTAACGTCGCGTACTTGACCGAGTATCATGAACCAAAGCGGGACGAGAACTCAATGACGAGTTCTTTTGAAGTGGAGGGGACTGATGTAGAGCGAGTCGCGAACACTTTCATGGTCAAGATAGACCAAAGAAGGCCTGATCGGAGGCTGAAGTGATCAAGACCCTCAAAACCTTAAAACAATCGTATCTCAAAACTGAAATGAGTTTTTCAACGTACCATATATGATTTTGGAGTAGGAGAAGCTACTTTAGCCAACCAACTCACTATGCCGGGTTTCCATGCTGGATTTATGAGATTTAATTAGATCGATGGTCCAAAGCCCATTTTATTTATGATTTTACTATAAATAAAAAGTTTACTATTTACAGTGAGTCACTCTTTTTAGGGAGTTTGAGTCTGAAACTCCATCCTAGGTTTGAGTTCACTATTTAAATGATGGTATTTTCATTTTTTTCATTAATCAATTTATTTTGAATAATTAAAATTATTTCTATTTTCTTCTGAACATCTATTAGTATTGCAGAGATACTCGTGGTTTCGGAGTAGTTATCCCCGAGGAAGACGGTGATCAACCACATCACGTCCTTCCCAGCGTAGTGAATTTAACTATCACTTTTTTGTCACTTGTGTGTGGTACACATGATGAGTCGCCTAGCCTCATATTCCGGGGTCCCAATGAATGGGCCGCATCTCTCACAAATGTGCCAAACTCTTACATATATGCTGGAATATCCTAGGAACGCCTCTATATTAGCAAACTCAATTACAACTTTGAGATTTACAGCAAGAGAAGAAACAAAGAACAATAAAATCCCAACTCAACGACTCTCTTCGTCTTTATCCTTATACCTTACG
This sequence comes from Magnolia kwangsiensis, assembly GCA_037074715.1. NCBI lineage: Eukaryota > Viridiplantae > Streptophyta > Magnoliopsida > Magnoliales > Magnoliaceae > Magnolia > Magnolia kwangsiensis. The sequence continues at coordinate 72,599,333 of CM073588.1, forward strand.
TATGTGTGTATGCCGTCTGATCTAGACAAGGCCCCTATATATGCAAGTTCCCATATAATAAAAGAAGAGAAAGGGGCCATTCCAAAATTCCAACCGTTGAATATTCAAATCCCACCAAATCCCAACACTAATAATCTATGTATTGTTGTGTGTAACGTATACAATGCTTGGGGGCCCTTTGGCCACAATCTAAGACACCCAAAAAAAGCCTTCGGAATATGCGAAAAGGTAACATAGGCAATATGAAAATGGTTGTGTCACAATCTCCAATTGGGAATAAGAGAGGAGTTCATTTCTACGTATTGGACCACTTATTTTGACTTTGCATGCATTCAATTACTGTTAGATTTATATTAAATGGTGATAATAATGAGATAGAAGTGTCGTGAAGAGTCGTTTGATGAGTTATTGTTTTAAAATATCTTGAAATGAGTTGACAGGAACGGATGAATCCCGCTGGCAATTGGTCATGTCGGCCCTGTGGATCTAACGGGTCCCACCCGATTCTCACCGGAGTGGCTGCCAAGCTAAATGCGTAGTAGGTGGGGCTCGGGTCAGAAAATGAGGCTGATTGGGCGCGGATTAGCTACAGACAGGTTGAGTAGCGAGACTCCCTACTGAAGTGATGTCACTAAGTTTCGTGGGCCCCACCATGATGTATGTTTTGTATCCACACCTTCCATCCATTTGGAGAGATCATTTTAGGGCAATATTCCAAAGAATGAGTTAAATCCACAGCTCCAGTCGACCCTGCACAGAAAACAGTGGGACAGTGACGTCCACCATTAAAAACTTCTAAAGGCCATGAAAGTTTTAGATCAAGCTGATATTTGTGTTTTCCCTTATTTCATGTCTTTTTTAACTTTGGAACGGGTTGGATTTCAAATAAACATTATGGTGGGCCTTAGGATAGTTTCAACGGTGGTAATCACTCTCCCCACTGTTTTCTGTGGTGGGGTCCACTACAGATTTTTATCTGCCTCATTCTTTGGCTCATGCCCTAAAATGATATCTCAAAATGGATGGACGGTGTGGATACAACACATACATCATAGTGGGGCCCACAGAACTTGGTGATGTTAATTCAGTCGCCGACTCGCTGCTCAACATGTCGGTATCTAATCCGCGTCCTGGTTGATTTAGGTAAGGGTTATGTCAGATGACTAGATTGATCTACGTGAAATCCAAATAATACATGTATATTGAGTTTTGATAATTAAAAAAATAAGCAAAAATTCAAAGGTTGCAGCAGTACTTATTGCTTCAACAGGAGGAAGTGTTGCAAATGCTTAATTCATTTTTTTTATTATTGGACTAATAAACCAAAGAACTAATGGATGAATATGATTATATCTTTCATTTGAACAAGTGGGGCCTATGGTTTTGGAATCCAAACCATTGGTCCACCACTCCTCTTGTGGATGGACCAGGATCATACTCCTAAAGGGACTCCTAGTTAGGATTTTCGGATCTGGGTATTCTTGCTCAAGCCTATATATCCAACTGGACGGTTTAGATTGATGATGACACCATTTTCTCTTGTAAATAATTGAATAAGAATTCACTTCAAGGTGGACATACCTTTAACTTGATAGTGTATTTGTAAACTTGGGTTAGGTCAGGTCGGATCAGTTGGACCTAACTGAAATTAGACGGGTTACGGGTCATGCTATGGGTCTTGTGTTTTAGAAAGTATATCTTTCAGTATCTTAAGTTCATTTTATATAATGTATTAGAGTTACGGTTATGATCTACTATAGGTTCGGCCAGGTCAGATCAATTGGACCCAACTGAAATTGGACATATTGGGTAGGTATGGCTGAAAGTTGGGCAGGTTGGACCGGGTTGGTGCTCAACCCTAGTCCAACCCAAGGTTGCCATACATCAACCCTAACCCAAGCTAACCCAATTTCGGGTTGAGAATTCTCAACCCAAGCCCAACCCAAGCGGGCTCGGCCAGGTGGACATGTGCTAATATTTTCATCCTTACATTACATTATTATATTTTATTAATTATATATGTCTTTATTTATAGTAAAGAACTTCATTTTTTTTCTAAACAAACAAGCTAAAATATATAACTACTTTAAAAGTCATATTAGGTAGCACACAATCTATTTGTGAGAGAGAAATCTGACATATTTTGTTAGCTTGACTCATCGGAAATGGCACTAGAATTTTCGGATGATTCACATTCAATTATATTTTATAACTCATATGTCAATCGAGTTCGGGTTGGGTCGGGCAACCCGAGACCTCAAACCAAGCCCAACCCAACTTTTATCGAGTTGGTGTTTATATAGCTCGAGCTTGATACCAAACCTGATACATCCTGCCCAAGCCCAACCTAACGTTGGGTCGGTCATTTTGAACCCGCCCAACTTTCAGCCCTATTAGTAGGTGTATTTTTCAGTATCGTAGGTTCATCTTGTATGCATAGTATTAGAGTTACGATTATGATCTACGAAGTAATTATTCGACCACCACCCTTCATGCCTATCTAACCGTTGTTCCTCACCTGAAATCCATGCATCATTGACTCACTAACTTCCTTGCTCCTAAGCGACAATCATTTTCCTCGGATCCAGTCCCAATAACTAGATCTTATATATGTGGATGAATATCTTATATGACAACATACTCTAGAGATGGGTTGACGCAGGTATGAACGTGACGAGGTCGATCACCGTCTTCCTTAAGGATAACTACTCCGAATCCACGGAATTTCTCTGGACTCCTCATAGAGACTTCTCGAATCCACGAGGAAAGAAAGTAGGAAAATAGAAAAAAATTCTAATAATATTCGAAATTAATTAATGAATGAATAAAAATGAATTCACAACCCTTTAAATAAGGGTACCAAGCAACAAGAAATAAATCAGAATCAAACTACAACTAAAACTTCTAAAATCCGCGACTTACTATAAATAGTAAAGTTACTATTTATAGACGGTCATGATGTCTACTAGCGCGCAAGGTTTTCGGCCAAAAATAGTAAGTGTCCTATTTTGCTTCACCAAACCGTTCTCCTAATTATTCTAAGCACTTTTCATGTTGGACACAACTCCTAAAGCCCAACGGATGAAGAGTTATAATCGAACTAAAACTTACTATTTATAGTAAAAATGAAAATAAAACGGGAAAACGACTGTCAATCAGGAGGTTTTTCGCAAATCCGAGCGGCATAACCTGGCATAGTGGGGTTGGTTGGCTAAAGTAGCTCATATATTTTATGTCAGATAACCCATTCCGAATTGTGAGATATGCCCGATTTAAGGTCCGATGGTCCGGATCACTTCTGTCGTCGACCGGGCCTTTTCTGATCCATCTTGGCTATGAAATTGTCCGTGACCCGCTCTACATCATGGGTTGGATATGCACCAGCATTCTTACCTGTTTGTAATGGGTGGGCTGACACTATCTTATACGATAACATACTCTAGAGATGGGTTGGATATGTACCTGCATTCTTACCTGTTTGTAATGGGTTGGGCTGACACCAACCATAGGCTGCATGTGACATTCATATGCAACTCAGCTAGCTCATAGGGCTATTTCTGGGTAGCGGTTTGGCTGGTCTACCGCACATCAGCTATTTGGCTGGTGTGGGTACGTGTCGTGCGAAGACGAGCTCTGACGCTCCTCGAGATCGGAGTTGTACGAACGGTTTAAAACATAGCAAAGTTACATGGACTCACAATGATGTATTTATTATATCCGCACCGTTCATCCATCTGGGGAGATCATTTTAAAGCATTTTTTAAAAAAGAAAGCCGTATTCAAAGCTCAAGTGGACCACACAAAAATGATTCTCATCCTTAAAACATTCGTAGGGCTCACCATGACGTTTACTTTCCATCCATTCACCCTTAAAACATTCGTAGGGCCCACCGTGACGTTTACTTTCCATCCATTCTGTTCATAATGTCACGCAGACCTGGGGAAGTGGAAAAACAAATATCATATTGATCCACGGCTTCTGTGACCCCCAAAAGGATATAAACGGTAGAAGTTCATTCTCCCACTGCTTTTTGCAGTGTGGTCCACCTGATCTTTGGATCTGTTTTATTTTGACTTACGATGAGCTCTCCAAATGAATGGACAGTTTGGATATAACACATACCTCATGATGGGACCCACAGAACTCGGTGACATCAACACACTTGCCAGATCGATCGTTGGTGTGTGGTACACCAGCCAACCGCTTCCCTATTTCTGTAGCATGTGGGACATTGAGCATGAATAAGGTGAGACCCACATGAAGATGATCACCTGTTCAATGGATCTGATCTTGGCATGAACTAGCTAAATTAGCATATATGTGCACTTGCACAACACAAGAGTATCACACCAGGAGATGATCACCTTGTTGTGAGACGATTTACATATACGCAGCCTACTTCAACTGTTCATGTATTGAAAACTCAGCGACGCTTAGTCCGGTCCTGAGTCAAGTCAGGACTCAGCCGAGTTGAGGGTGGCTCATCTGACTTGGGCTGATTGGGTGTATTTTCAACCGGACTGGTGGATGCTTAATAGGGGTGCACATGGAACTGGTAGAACTAGTAAACTGGACCGAACCGACTAAACCGCATGGTTTGGTTCGGTTCTGAAGTGCACCAGTTCCAGTTTCAAAATTAAAAAAATCGATATGCTCGGTTTGGTTTTCAGTTTGGGGTTATGTAGAATCGAACCGCAAACTGTAAACTGAACCTTAGAACCAACCTTGGAACTGAACTTTGAACCAAACCTGAAATCGAACTTGAATCAGATCATTCCAAACAATAAATATATATAAATAAATAAATAAAACATAATCTCTTGATTCTCCTCGCGCTGCCCCTGCTACCCCCATTCCATTCTCCTCTCTCTCTCTCTCTCTCTCTCAAGACAGCCACTACCCGCCCACCGACCCGTGTGCACCCTTAGTGCTTAATGGTATCAGAGTCGATCAAAACTGAGTTGACTCGGCAAGTCACATCCAAATAGATGAGTCGGCAATCCGTGGTTCCACCATGCCCTTGGATCAAGAGATCAGAGCCATGCAAAATATAAACCACACCATTTTCATCACCTGTGCGACTCGGACCCGGTTGGATGATTAGAAACCACCAGTCCCCGACATGGGTAACTCGGGCTGATTCAGCCCCAACTCGGGCGAGTTCCAACTTGACTCAGGACCGAACGAGTCGATTCGAGTAGCTCGAGTGTTTTAACCATGGTTACAAGGGATACAAAAGTCACTAAAGTACACACAAAACAGAGAGATATTTTAGTAAATAATCAGATGGGTGGGCCATGCAGCTCCAGCTTTATATCATCCTTTCGTAGATGCAATGAGTCCTCCTCTTATATCACGAGATGCGGCGCCAGGGTCTTCCTACGTTTTTTCCAAAAACAACCGTTGGAGATCTCCTTTGGCTATTCAAATGTCAACGGCTTCCTAATATAAATACACATCCCAATCCCACCCGTGTAACCCACAAAACCCTTCCCTCTCAAATCTCCTCATTTTCTTCAATCTCTTATAATCCCAACATCTTTTTATTCCTTCTGCAATTTGGGTTTCTGTCTTACAAGCAATCTGTTTTCCTTCTCAATCTCCTCTTGATTTCTAAATCTCTTTGAGTTCTTGCATTAAAAATAAAATAAAATAAAAAAATCACTCTCCTTAGATTTCATATAGAGAGAGAAAGAGAATGGGAGAGGAAATAGGCACACCAGGAAGCTCCATGCATGGAGTCACAGGCAGAGAACAGTCCTTCGCCTTCTCAGTCGCCTCTCCGGTCGTCTCCACCGACACCACAGCCAAATTCGCTCTCCCTGTCGACTCCGAACACAAGGCCAAGGTATTCAAGCTCTTCTCCTTCGCCAACCCCCACATGCGAACCTTCCACCTCTCTTGGATGTCCTTCTTCACATGCTTCATCTCCACCTTCGCCGCTGCTCCACTAATCCCTATCATCCGCGACAACCTCAATCTCAAGAAAAGTGACGTTGGCAATGCCGGCATCGCCTCCGTCTCTGGCAGCATCTTCTCCAGACTTGCCATGGGGGCCATCTGCGACCTCCTGGGCCCACGCTACGGTTGCGCCTACCTCATCATGCTCTCAGCTCCCACTGTCTTCTGCATGTCCCTCGTGTCATCGGCCAGTGGATACATAACGGTCCGCTTCATGATCGGCTTCTCTCTTGCAACATTCGTCTCATGCCAGTACTGGATGAGCACCATGTTCAATAGCAAGATCATAGGGCTGGTTAATGGCACTGCTGCTGGGTGGGGCAATATGGGTGGTGGGGCCACCCAGCTGTTGATGCCCTTGCTCTACGATATAATCCGGCGAGCTGGAGCCACTCCATTCACCGCCTGGCGTATATCCTTCTTCATCCCTGGGTCCCTGCATGTGATCATGGGAATCTTGGTCTTGACACTAGGCCAAGATCTTCCTGATGGAAATCTGGCTAGTCTTCAGAAGAAGGGAGATGTAGCCAAGGACCAGTTCTCTAAGGTCAGTTCCTTATTTCTTTCTCCTTTTTTTTCTTTTTTTTTTGGTTAGCTTGTTAGTACACCCCACTGTCAGTTCACACTTCACTTCACTGTTAGCCACCCCCACAAGGCATCGATACCAGGACCTTAGTGATGAAACGAGGTATCTTTCTCTCAGTCTACCACTTGATTTATGGATCAGGGTGTAAAATGTAAATGTGGTGGGCCATCTCTGATGGATGGCCCACCTAATGGATGCATCTCTAAGTGTTGGAAGATTTCAACTCTTCAATCAGTAGTCATGAAAGGATCTTTCAAACTGGAAGATTTGCGGGTCATCCTTACTTTGATGGGGAGATATAAGATCAACAGCTTGGATTAAACATGGGCCCCACCTTCTTATCATCCATCCACAATTTCTGTATGCACCCAAGTAATTTTTTTTTTTGTTTTGTGGCCCAATTTTTTCTATGGTGAAGGTGCTGTGGTATGCTGTAACAAACTACAGGACATGGATATTTGCACTTCTATATGGCTATTCAATGGGCGTTGAGCTTACTACTGATAATGTCATTGCTGAATACTTCTATGACAGGTTCTTTTTTAGATCCTCTTTTTCTTCTTGGTTGGCGCGTTTGGATGCCTAATTGAAATGAATTACAATTCATCCTATTTGTTTTATGAGAATGTGACTACTATTGGGCTGGCACCATTTTACTCCATATGGATGGTCAAAATCAAATCCGTGATTGCAAATTTGAATTTGGGACAAATTGCAATTCAAATCAATGAGTCTGGATTACATATAGGATTTTCTTGTTTGTTGCATTTTGATTGTGCCACATCATCACAAACTGCACTTAATGCAGCAGTACTAACAAGTCAGTGATGACATGGACAATTACAATGCGTAGAAAAAATTTCTATTCGTGACAGGTAGAGAATCGTTTCAATTAAGCATCCAATTCCTCAGTTTTCAAAGTTAAAAACACAAAAGAAACTTACACCAATCATTGTGGGCCAACAGGTTCAATCTCAAACTACACACGGCAGGCATCATCGCGGCCACATTCGGGATGGCAAACATCGTGGCCCGCCCGTTCGGAGGCTACCTATCCGACCTCGGCGCCCGTAGGTTCGGCATGCGGGCCAGGCTCTGGAACGTTTGGATCCTCCAAACCATGGGTGGGGCATTCTGCATCTGGCTAGGTCGCGCCAACACCCTCCCGATCTCCGTCTTCGCCATGATATGCTTCTCACTCTGCGCACAAGCCGCATGTGGGGCCACCTTTGGAATCATACCATTCATTTCGCGCCGATCGTTGGGCATCATATCGGGCTTGACGGGGGCAGGCGGGAACTTTGGATCAGGTCTCACACAGCTATTGTTCTTCACAAGCTCAAAGTACTCAACTGCAACTGGGATATCTCTAATGGGGGTGATGATCATGGCATGCACAATGCCAGTGTGCTTGGTCCACTTCCCACAGTGGGGTAGCATGTTCTTGCCGCCGTCGAGCGACGTAACAAAATCGAACGAGGAATACTACTACGAATCTGAATGGAATGAGGAGGAGAGACAGAAGGGATTGCACCAAGGAAGCCTCAAGTTCGCCGAGAACAGTCGATCGGAGCGGGGCAGGCGCATTGCGTCTGCCCCAACACCGCCGAATTCAACCCCGGCCCATGTGTAGAACAAGGACAGCTACAAAGGGGGTGGAATAAGGGCTGTTGTAATAGCAAGTTAGTGTAGTTTTGGAGTTCGGGTGGCTCATGTTAGCTTGACCTATTGCATGCATGTTTGTTAGTACGCATAGATGAAAACTCGGAAACTTGGATTCAGTCTCTAGCTGGGTCGGGTCTACCCTATCGGGTCTCCACTTCACCCGACTAAGTATTTAATAATTATAGATTGAATGTACCCAAAATGAGCAATGATCTTGTAGGATATGAGCATCTGGTTGCATTTGGACTTGTCGCGGTTCGCGTTGCCAATCTGGACTGTCCATTATATATTTGTGGTGTACTTTTCTTTTATTAATGTTAAAAAAAAACACCAATCAAACGTTCCTACGTATTTGTGACTTCGACCTATCTTTAATGAACAATCTCGTCAATTAATCTACGCAAGCCACTGACACGACGGTTTGGATCAATCCATTTTTTCAATCAAGAGCTTTATTGGACTTAATGGATGGTGCAATGGCTGACCTGGCTGGTGTCGGGAAGACGAGCTCTGACGCTCCTCGAGCCGAGCTGTACGAACGGTTCAAAGGAGATCAAAGTTACGTGGCCCCATGATGATGTATTTATTATATCCACACTGTTCATCATTTGGAGAGATTATTATAGATCATGAGCCTTAAAATAGTTACATCCAAAGCTTAAGGGCTTGTATTACACCTAAAATCCTTTCAATAATTATGTGTAATATGTGTGTCAAAATGCTATTATTTTTGTTGATGCAGAAATCTGGTTAGCTTTCCTTATACCTTCAGATGTCCGCAGAATGGATAGACAAAGAAAACCTTGGATAGCACAGGGGAACCCTCTAATGCCTAAGTCAGATAATGAATCCGAGTTTAATTGAGTAAGAGGTTTTAAACTAAAGATTGTGAATACCTTTCACCATTGGAGGGACTTATATTTATAGGTGAGAATGAACGGTGGCATAGAAGAGATCTCTCTGTTTAATAGGGATGTGTTGTAGAGGGATTCGGATCCCGAATGCACGAGAAAACCTCCAAGATCCTTGACGAAGATCTTGGGATCCCAATTCGTGGATGTCCTCTCAGATCTTTGGAAAAGATATTGGGCAAACCTCTCTCATATAAGGTCTAATTATTCAGGATAATCGAAAATGTACAACAGGACGTTGAGATCGATGTGGTCTTGGCCGACCTGACCTAAAGGTAGCATACCTACTTGTTAGAAAAATGAACCATCATCATTTCGATATACTTTAGTTATACAGTATTTTATTTTATTTGAAGAAAAAAAAATATGAATTATGATGATTTTAAATTATATAAAATATGTTTATCATAGGTAATTATAAAATTTTTGAATTTATTATTAAATATACTTGATTTAGATTTCTGTTTTCTCCTCTACTAAATGTGTCTTGGAAGCTGTCATTTCGAAGCCGAGTACAATTTATTTTGGTGATAAGTAGGCGACATGGACGATAATAATACTTATCATTCGTTCATTAGGTGAGCCATACCTAAATATATATTGATCCATACCATAAAATAGCTATTGGTTCTTACAGTGTGGAATGCCTGTGAGTGAACCAGCTTGATTTCTGCCCAAGGAGATCTTCAAAGTGGGGCCCACCTTTTGCACTGCTTGAATGTAAAACTTCACCTCAAAATGTTTTTAGAAAAACTCTGAAAGAACCGTCCAATTCGTGAGTCTGCATAAGATGGGGCATGACCCCAAAATCACATTGTACGGACTTCTATCCGGTCGAATGTAATTGAAATGGAAAATATTCAATGATATGAATTCAACCAACAAACGTCCATTAATGCTAGGTTAGGATTTTCTATTGAGCGAGATTCCAGGCATGGCCCATCACAGTGGGACCCAGTATTTGATGGTTTGGATTATGGTATATGTAGATGATCACCATTTACAGTAGGTGAGTGCATGCGTGTAACTTCCATTGGATTCAAAGTGTCTGACATCAGAGCCGCTCATCAGGTGGGTTTCACGAGGTAGATGCCGTACGTGTATCCAAAATTTATCTGATGTGATCATCAGATAGGTAATACTTGTAAACAATAAATGATGGCTCAGGTAAAAGTAACCGACGGCCCAAATTCTATGTGTATGTAGGGCCCATCTAATGATCCGATTAGTATGACTTTTCAGATATTAGATCTATGCAGTCCAAATCGTCTGATGAGTGGCTCCAATGTGATTCTTAGGCCCCGTTTGTGAAATCTGAAGTCTAAAGCCTGAATCTGAAAGTTGAAGCCTGAATCTGATATCTGAAGTCAAAAAACTTGTTTGGTAACTATGGAGGAAGTCTGAAAATTAAATACTTAATTTGAAATAATCTGTTTATTAACAAACATCTGAAATGTCTGAAATATGTTAATTTGACGCATTTGTCCTTATCTATCTCCTGTTTGGAAATGCTTTACATTATAAAGAAATTATTTTTTATTAAATGAAAATAAAATTATTTTATTTAATTCAAATAAACTATAAAGTACTTAATAGAAAACTAAAATATTATTATTCATAAAGGAAAAGGTTTTTAGGAAAATTCTTACCGTTAAAACCTCCCTGATTGGACAGTGATGTTTACATGCCATCCATACAGTTCATAACGTCATTCCTACTGAAATGAATTGAAAACACAAATATTAGCATGATTCAAAACTTCAGTGGCCCCACGAATATTTCAACTATCGACGTTTAGTTATCACGTTTTCGGCTCACCTGAGCATTGGATATGGTTCATCTTTGGCCTCATGTCCTAAAATGAACTCACAAAACGGATGGACGGTGAGGATTTCTCACAAACATTCCAGTGGCCCCACCTGCATTCCCAACGCAGGAACTTTTCGAGAAAGGCTTTCGCAGGGATCCGCTTCCAGTCCAGGACGGAAACGGATTGAGTACTCCCCCACCCACCGTGGTCGGTGCTCTGTTAGCCCCTCCATGATGTGTGTGTTTCATCCATTCCGTTCATCTATTTTTATAGATCATTATAGTTCTTCAACCCAAAAATTAGAGGGATATAAATCTCAGGTGGACCACACCATAGGAAAACAATAATGATGGGATATGCATCATTAAAATCCTCTTAAGACCCATTGTACTGTGTATTTGACATCCAATATTTTTGTTAGGTCATATAGGACCAGATGAAGGGAAAAAACAAAGATCAGCTTGATCCAAAACTTTTATGGCCCCCAAAAGGTTTTTAATGTTCGACGCTCATTCAACATTGTTTCTTATAATGTGGCCCAATTGAGATTTTATATACCTAATTTTTTGTCCCATGCCATGAAATGATCTTAAAAAATAGATGGATGGCATTGATGAAACACATACATCATGGTAGGGCTCACAGAGCACCGCCCACCAGCCATTGGCCGGTGGCAGTGGGAGTAGCCAATCCGTTCCGTAGGCGGCGTCTTTAATGAGGACGCGGATTGCATACTGATAGCGTCAGTAGCAATGTGGCTACTGACAATACTCTGTGGACCCCATATGATATATTTTTGTTTTATCCAAGCCGTTCATATATTTTTACAGATCATTATAGAGCATTATAAGAAAAATTAGAGATATTAATATCTTCAGTGGACCACACCACAAGAAAACGGTGGATAATGAATGCTCACCATTAAAAACTTTCTAGGGCTCACTGTAATGTTTATTTGTCATCCAACCTATTGATTAGGCCACTCACACATGGTAGAAGAGAAAAAACAAATATAAGCTTAATTTAAAACTTTTGTGGCCTTTAAGAAGTTTTTAATGGTAAGTGTTCAATCACCACTCTTTCCTATGGTGTGGTCCATAAGAGATTTTGATCGGCCTAATTTATGGTCTTATGGAATAAAATAGACTAAAAAAATAGATGAATGGCATGAATAGGACACATACATCATTATGGGACCCACAGCGCACTGTTAGTAGCAACCTCGCTACTAACGCTGTTAGTACGCAATCCGTGTCCGTACTACCCCCGCCCATCCCGGACGCGAATTTCCTGCGAAAGCTTTCGCAGGAGGTTACCGCGCTGGAAATCTAGGTGGGGACCCACTGTAATGGTCGTGAGAAATCTACACCGTCCATCCATTTTTTGAGCTCATTTTAGGACTTAAAACCAAAAATTAGAGGGATCCAAGACTCAAGTGGGCCTCACTAAAGGAAAAGGTGGGTAGGGAAATTCCTACTATTGAAAACTCCCTAGGGTCGACAGTGATATTTACATGCCATCCATACCGTTCATAACGTCATTCCTGCTAGGATGAACTGAAAACATAAATATCAGACTGATTCAAAACTTCTGTGGCTCCATGAATATTTCAACTGTGGAAGTTTAATCCTCACATTTTCGGCCCACTCGAGTATTGGATCTGGATATTTTTTGGTCCCATGGCCTAAAATAATGTCACAAAACTGATGGATGAGGTGGATTTCTCAGAAACATCACAGAGGTCCCCACCTAGGTTTCCAGCGCAAGAACCTCTTGTAAAAGGCTTTCGCAGGAAATCTACGTCTGCCCGTCCCTGGATCTAAATGGGCAATTCAGCAGGCGGGCCCACCGTGATGTATATGTACATCCAAACCGTCAATCCCTTTTCTCAGATTATTTTAAGGCATGAACACAAAATTGAGGCAGATCCAACGCTCAAGTGGACCACACCAAATAATAATCTTGGTTGCATTAAAATGCACCAGTTGCATTAAATGCAAGAGTCATCTATGATGTGGTCCATTTGATCATTGGATCTGCCTCATTTTTGTTTTGATGCCCTAAAATAATATGAGAAAAGGGATAAAGGTTTTGGTTGTACAGATACATCACGGTGGGCTCACCTACAGAACTGCTCGTTCGGAGCTAAGGACGGGCGGGGGTAGTACGCAATCCGTGTCCGTTGTACGAACAGTTCAAAGAGATCAAAGTTACATGGGCCACTGTGATGTTTTTTACCATCCAACCTATTCATTAGGTCATGTAGACGTGGATGAAGTGAAAACACAAATATCGGCTTGATCTGAAACTTCTCCAGCTCTCAAGAAGTTTTTAACGGTGGACGTTCAATCCCCACCTTATGGTCCAATTAATCATTGGACCTGCTTCTTTTATTGGATCACACTTTAAATTAGCTGAAAAAGTTGATGGACAGTGTGGATCAAACACATAAATCATGGTGGGGCATAAAGAAGTATCATGGGTTAAAGGTTGATTTTGTATTGCGCGGAAAAGCAAAAATTTCCGTATAACCTGAAAAGGGGTACTTTTGGAAGCAAAAAAGTTTTGTTTAATGAAAAATCATGGAGCGCATTCCGCGTTCACCATTAAGCTAGACTCCTATCACTGAAAGAATTCAGTGAAAACCACTTACCGCTTTTCATCTTCCGCGTTAACAATGCATTAACAAACACCACTAAACACAGAAAATTTTCTCCATTCCGCATTAAGTGCAAAAATTCACCGTTAACAAATACAGCCTTAGTCTCTATGTATGGAGCGAGTGCACTTATCATTTCTCCCTATTGTTCACACGCACTCACATACCCAAAAGACACGTGGTAAGAATATGACATGAGCGAAGCATCTGAACCATGGATCACATTATTTACTGGGCATAGCCCAGTATTTACACCAACTAGATAATTTAAGGGCCCTATTATGGCAAAATTCAACTAAGAAATTCTCATTGGAAGGTTACGATCTCCCTCAAGCTGATTTGAGTACATGTCCCATCTAAAGTGGGACCTACCATTTGGACAGTTGCCACCTGTGGAGTGACTACGTGCATGCTTATCCATAGTCACTTTCTACTAGAGCATGATAAAAATCTATAAATGGATAGAAAGTTTCAAATATTCCGAGGGCAGTCATATCATAGGTTGTTTTTAATTTTTGGACTAAAATTGTTGTTGTCCTTGGAATTTGGTGTTCATACAAAGCTTCTTTTTTTTTTCTTTTTTGTATTTTTCCTTGGGCTTTTTCTTCCTTTTCAAAAATAATTTCCAATGACCTACCACCACTTCTTTCGACTGCATTTTCCAATATACGTCCACTGTCATCGACTTCTCCAACATATGGATAAGCCATTAATACTTCAAAGACATTTTAAATGGATTCTTTATTTTATTTTTTTAGAATAACATTTTTTTATATAGATGGAAGACACTTTTAGTTGTAGATAGAGAGAGATGATAATGGTTGTTGTTGTCATGAGGAGAAGTGATTGTCAAAAGAGATTTGAGCTAGATAAGGATGGTTATGATTATCACATGAAAGACAATAAAGGAGATAAAATTTAGATTTTGTAATGCATTACCTTAGAAGACAGTGAACATATATCATTTTTTAATGGTTGAGGTTGTGTGTTAAGGGTTTGGGTCATTGTTCTCATGTGTTAAGGATTGAGGTTGTTATGTCATAAGGGTCAAGGTCGTGGTTATAACGTGGTAAGGGTCGAGGTTAGAGTTGTACACGAGTTGAACCGAGTCGAGTTTGGTACTGCTTGACTCAGCCCAGTCACTAGTTAACCCCAGTTCGAACTCGGCTCAGTTCTGTCCTCAAGCCTGACTGGCCAGCTCGGCTTGGTTTGATGAGTAGCTTGGGCCAATTCAAGCCTGTGCAGCATTTTCTCAAACATATGGAGCGTACCTACAATTTCTCACGGTATGTAAAATAGTAGCAGCAATTTACAGGTATCTCATTAAACACTCAATAGGCAACATCAAAATCAAAATACAAGAGTATTTATTTCATATCCATACCTTCCTCACCACCAGCCAACACTTCCTTGAGCCAATTCATCAAACACTTGGTGAGTAACATCAATATCAAAATAACTAAGTCACTAAACTGGTTTGAACCGAGTCGAATCGAGCTTTTTCGAGTTAAGTCGAGCAAGCTAATCAAGCTAACTTAGTTCATGTACAGCTCTAGTTGAGGTTATCCTGTAAAGGGTAGATATTGTTATGTGTTAAGGGTCGAGGTTGTCATATTATAAGGGTAGAGGTCGTGGTTTTTATGTGAAAGATAGATATTGTTATGTGATAAAGGTCGAGATTTTCATGTTATAAGGGTCGTGGTTGTAATGTAGTAAGAGTTAAGGTCCTCATGTTATAAGGGTCGAGGTCATGATTGTAATGTATTAAGGGTCTAGGTTGTCACGTTATAAGGGTCAAGGTCGTGGTTGTAATATATTAAGGGTCGAGGTTGTAATGTGGTAAGGATCGAGGTTGTCATGTGAAGGGTCGTGGTTGTAATGTGTTAAGGGTCGAGGTTATCATGTTATAAAGGTCAAAGTCATGGTTGTAACGTTGTAAGGGTTAAGGTTGTCATGTTATAAGGGTCGAGATTGTCATGTTATAATGGTCGAGGTGGTGGTTGTAACGTGGTAAGGGTCGAGGTTGTCATATGAAAGGTATATGTTGTTATGTAGTAAGGGTCGAAATTTTCATGTTATAAGGGTCGAAATTTTCATGTTATAAGGGTCATGGTTGTAATGTGATAATGGTCGAAGTCCTCAAGTTATAAGGATCGATGTCATGATTGTAATGTGTTAAGAGTTAATATCATGGTTGTAGGGTTAATGTCATGGTTGTAATGTCTTAAGGGTCGAGGTTGTCATGTTATAAAGGTCGGGGTCGGGGTTGTAAAGTCTAGGTTGTAACGTGTTAAGATTCAAGGTTGTCATGTGAAGAGTCGTGATTGCAATGGGGTAAGGGTCAAGGTTGTAATGTTTTAGGGGTCGGGGCCATGGTTGTAATGCGGTAGGGGTAGAGGTTGTAATGTTGCAAGGGTCGAGGTTGCGATGTGTTAAGGGTTGTGGGTCATATCGTGGGTTATGTGTCGAATTCACTCCGTCTATTGTATTTAGAATTTAATTTAACATCATAGGCTTAAAAAATGATTTACATTTAAAAATTTTATAGCCTTCAAAAAGTTTTCAATTGTAGGTTTTCAATCTCATTGCCTTCAATGGTGTGGTCCACATGAGCCTTTGTTATTACTCTTTTTCGGGCTCATGCCCTAAAATAATCTTTCAAAATAAATGGACTATGTGGATAAAACATATACATTACAATGGGCCTTAGAGAACCATCCATCTCTAGATAGGTCTTGTTACCCAATCCACGCCACATGACACAGATTTCAAGAAAATCTTTTTGAAGGCAGTTTCTATTACCTTAAGATATGTTGGGCCCACCATGATTGTAACGCCCCGATTTTCAAGACCCGAGTATACAACTCGTTTCCTGAAAACCTAGTAGTAACTGATAATCAATAGATAACTCAATCAAATCAAAGTGTGATTAATGGAAGCAAAGCGTGGTATAGATGCATCCCAAACCATAACAAAATATCCTGGGCCACACAGTCGGGGCCCATTTACAAAATTCCAAAATATAATTGTTCTTAAAAGAAAACAAACTATCATATTGATTCAAATCATAGTACGCAGCCGCATCCTGATGTGACTCCTCATCGTAAAATTCCTTTTCGACTGCGGCTGGCTCCGAATCCACCACATGTCCCTTAATACTTATACCTGTCTTCTCTGTACGGTTGAACATTGATGAATGAGTGGTCAGCTTAGTGTGATTTTTCCTCAAGATTACACACTATCGCCTTAGACAAGAAATAGTATAAAACATCTAAGCAACCTAAAACATACTAAATGTTATCTTATTATATGCATGGATACGTGAATGTAATCATCACCTCGGGGATGCTCATCCGTGCAGACATTGGGCTCGTCACCCATGCAATGTGGTCGGTCACTAGTAAAAGTACATAATACGTGCGTAGTGCCGAACTCACCAACCTAAATGGTCACCAGCGAAAGTACATAGTACGTGCGTAGTGCCAAACTCACCAATATATCTGGCAACTAATAAAAGTACATAATATGTGCATAGTGTCAAACTTACCAACATGGTCATATGCTATGTATACATGATTAGCCAACCATTATCAGTCCAGTTACAATCAAACATTTTAAGTAAGCTCAAGGTCACTACGGGGGCTTAACTGTAAATGCTATCTTATCGAGCTCCTAGATTTGTTAAATTTTGTAGTGCCAAAACCTCTTGGAATCTGTATCTTGTGTAGCTCAACTTTATATCATCCTTGCATACATTCAAGTATAAGTTTAACAAGTTCAAATTCAAGTTCAAGCAACTCAAGTATAAGATCTAGAAGTTCAAGTACTAGATCAAGTTTTCAAGTTTCAACTATATTGGGACAGTGTGCATTACTTAAGAATTCAAGCTCAAGTAATCTTCTCAAGCTTAAGCACATATACTCAAGTTAAAACACAAGTCATAAGGTCTCAAGTTCAAGCTTATCTTCGAATATACAATGACAAGCTTTAAAGTACTTCAAGATGACAAGCTTCAAGTACTTCAAGATAAACTATCAACCAAAGCTAACGATGTTTCAATGTTCAAGTTTCACCTATAAGGTATGAATGACCCTAGATTGACCACAAATTAGGTCATATTGATTGCATACTTAATTTAAATCATTATATAATTTTATACGCTTTTTCTCGACTAGTCCTAGTCTATGTTCGACTACTCCATGTACTGGCTCAACCAGTCCAAGGTTTGTTACTAATTTTCAGAATTTTCTGTTGGACCCTCGACCAGTCGAGTGAACAGTGCTCGACCAGTCGAGCAGGCTCGACTTAAAGTCCAGCAACCTTTCTGGGTCCCACTCAACCAGTCGAGCAAGCCACTTGACCAGTCGTGATTCGTTCTTATCTTATCATGTCTAAAATTTTGAATTCTTGTTGGTCCTTCGAGCAGTCGAGCTGACCACTAGGTCAATCGAGTGAACAGTTTTTCCACCTATAAATAGAGCATGAATGTCAGAGTTTGGTAAGTCATTCAAGTAAAATCAAGACACCACTCTGAGAGATAAGTTTGTGATATTCTTAAGCTTTAATTGTGCTCATTTTATATTCTCTTTAAATTAGCTTTTTGCATTTGATTTTGAATTCTCTATTCTAATCTTAATTGAAGAAGGGATTAATGCTTCCCCGTTCTTGAGATCAAAATCAAATCCAGCTAGCCCAGGTTTGTTTTAATCTAAAAATCATTTAGAACTTAGAACCCTTTTAGGGCCCTTGATAGATGGCTCTATGACTACTTAGAACCTCCTGGTGTACCTTGAGTAATCGAATTCTACAATAGCAGGGTTGGGGTTGTAATCCAATGGTTGGGTTAATCCGTGGAATGTTGTAGATCTTGAGTTGGTGGTTTAGTGGACGTTTCGACTAGTCTCTAAACTCGTCTCGGTGTCATTGAACGACTTGAGGGACGGTTCAGGCTACTTACATTCACTAACTAGGTTTTACTGATAATGCTTGAGTACTGGAAAGTACGGGTGTTACAATGATATTTGTAGGAAATCCACTCCATCATTCTTTTTGGAAGATAATAGCAAGATACGAGACAAAAAGGTGGGCCACACGGCTGAAAATAGTAGAAAGGAATTGTTTACCATTTAATCTTTTCTAAAATCCACTGTGATGTTTATATGCAATTCAAATTATTCATGAAGTGGCTCAAATGGTCATAAACTCATTACCGTGGGGATGGACTACAAGAATAAAAATATTAGTCTAATCTAAAGCTTTTACAACCCCGTAAATGTTTTAACCATGGGCTTATGATCTCCACTATTTTTGGTTGTATGGCCCATTTGAGCTTTAGATGTAACTCATTTTTAAGCTCATGTCATAAAATGATTTGACAAAATATATGAACGGTGTGGATTTCTCACAAACACCATAGTGGGCCTCATGATGTTTACCCCATCTGAACCCCTTCTTCCTGTCTCACGCTGGCACAACTCAAAAGGTTTTCGGAGTAACTTCGTGTCAACCTTTTTTTTTTTTAAAGATGTACGTGACTATGTTGGGCATTCGGAAATAACACGATCCTTTTTTCGTCAAAATCCCTTCTTAAAAAATAGTGAAGACTCTCAACCGTAAACGTGGCCTAGATGTACGGCTATCAAGACCGTCCAAATCGTTGTCCCAATTCACTAAACTAAAAATTCCACCCAAGGGATGGTTAACAACTCCATTTATGAACTCAATTAATCATCCATTTGATAGCCACTAATTGGATGGTTAGCATTACGTAATCATCATGAGTTTAAAAATATGATCCATCTATAATGGGACCTACAATGTGGATGGTTTGGATAACTTGACATCACTGTCACATGTGAGGAGATTAAGTAACTACCATTTTTTTTAACTGTGTAGAACTAACATACTTGAATGTTGTAAGGCCCATATCCTAGCCTGTACTGTTCCATCGACTTCCGTGATCCTTCCCGACGAATTCCGACAATCTGCGACCTGTAATCGACATTTACGCGTGACCCTAAGACGTACCTCGTAGATTTGAGTCGGCTTAATCCAAGACTTATACCATTGCGACCGCACCGTCGCCGTGATTCCAACGTCGCGTCTTGCACACTGAACTGATACCCTAGCCAGGAGATGTGCGCCAGCATTTATTTCAAAGAAACACCACGTATTTGCAATCCTAAGAGAATCTCTAAAATATGCCTCATCAATCAATCAATCAATCACCTCATGTCAAGTATAAGAGCAACTCATGCTTTCTTTCTCCCCAAGTCAAGCAACCTACCAAGTCTTTTCTCAAGTCAAGTACACTATCACCTCACATCCATCACTCACTTCACATTAATTACTCATCCCTCTCTCTCCTTACAGCCCTTTCTCTTTCTTTGTCTTCACATTTTCCAAGCAACAAAGGAGAAGAAAGTGGTGGACGTCCAAGCCTTTCTAAGAGAGAAAAGTAAGTGTTGTATGTGGCCCACTTCTCACTCCAAAATTTTTCATCCTAGCCATTCACTTCTCATCACCCTCCATCAAAGTGAGATAAAGAGATCGGCGCTCTATTAGACTAAGAAGATCGAATGGTAGGTGCTTTATAGGTTAGATTTTTATGTTTTGATGATGGACCAAGTGAAGCCTATTGATTGATGGTATGGATCTCACTTTGTACCTTGGATGTGGCCGATGGCCCACTTTAATTTTCATGATCATTCCATGATGAGGCAATTCTCCATGGACCCCATCATGATGTTTTTTTTTCTTACATAAAAAGGGGTCATCTAGACCTTCCATTTTGGTGGAGAAGGAATCTCCACCGTTGATCTTTGATTTTGGTGGGCCCACATGTATTGGGACCCACTTAATGTGAGCCCTCCATCATCACGTCTCTCTCTCTCTCTCTCTTCTTCCTTTATTTTGTGGCCCATTTAGTGAGTGTATATAGTGTCCAAACCATCCATCTAATGGACCCCATGTTCATCCAAGCCATGTGGGCCCTACCCTTTGGATAATGGGAAAACACAAATATCAGATTTAGCCAAATCAATTGGGGCCACGTCCATGTGGGACCCACCTTGATATATATTCACGTCGTCCAGTGTCCCTGGACGCTAGACGTGGGTTCAGTGAGATGTGAACAGACAGTGGGTTGTACTCATGGCAACACAAAAAAATAATATAAATATATATATTTTTTCAAGCTTCTTGGGTGGGCCGCTAATGCAGGCCCCACCTTAATCTATAAATCTGATCCACGCCGTCCATTCCATTCCCTAGCACATTTTAGGCATTGAACTGAAAAATTAAGCCAATCCGACTATCTAGCGGGCCATAGCATAGAAAATAGTATTTTTACCTTTGAAATCCACCCTGATGCTACTGTACCCCAAAATATGTCGAATATTGGGCTTAATGGGCCTGTCTTGGGCTATAAAAATCAATGGTTGGGTCGGATTGCCCTAATACGGGCCCCACCCACAAAAAATCGTGAAAAACTCCATTTTCAAAGAATATATATATATATATATATATATGTGCAGTGCCTGATACGTTAGGCGCTGGACAGGGGTCCTAGCAGTGGACAAGGGTCCTAGTCATGGGCCCCACCATCATGAGTGTTGATCATCAATGCCATGCATTTGTTGAGTCCCCTTTGAGACAACGGGCCCACCAAAAATCAGCCGTATGTGGAGCTCAAGTGGCCCATGTCACAGGAAACAATGGATTGAGCGTCTGCCATTGAAACCCTTTTGGGTGTCACAAAAGTTTCGGATCCATACAAAATTTGTTTTTCCTCTTCATCTGGGTCTGTGTGACCTTACCAACAGATTTGATGGCAGATAAACGTTATGGTGGGCCCCACTGATGTATGTATTGTGTTCCACACCGTCCAGATGACTGGACAGTGGAACCCACTTTGGTGTATGTGTTTTACCCATACCGTCCACAACACTGGACGGTAAGACACCCCCCCCCCCCCCCCCCCCCCCCAATGATGTATGTGTTCTCTCCACACCGTCCATCCTTATGGGACCCAGATGCATGTGTTGCATCTAAACCGTCCAACCATTTTAAAAGCTCATTTAAGGCTTCAGGTACAATGAGATGAAAAGGCCTGGGTATAAGTCCTAGAGGGGAGGGGGGTGAATAGGACTATGTCAAATTTAAAATAATAACAGAAGAATTAAAAAATGAGATAGCTAAATAAATAAAATCAATTCACAATGCTGAAATGAAAAGCAACCTCAATAAACAAGAATTGAGAGATTGATACAAATGTTGTTCTAAGGACAACCTTACACCAAAAATCAAGGGTTTATAGTAGGACAACCTTATTTCTAGAAAGGTCTTTATATCAAAAACTCAAACCGAAAAGGAAGAAAAGAATAGCAATGAATTGAAATAAATTACAGGAATTTAAATCTAAATTATTACAACATTCGCCCAATGCTTGAAATGTAAATTTGCAACATTCACATCCACACATACATCCCACAATTCTGAATGATCAAAGATAGAAAAATAAAGCGCACATCTACAAAATACAAAGAGTTATAGTGGTTCGCCTATGTGTTTACCAACTATTAAACAACAACCACATAGCTTGCTACTCCACTCCTAATATCCTCACACAGGGGATATTCGCATTCACTATCAAAATACGTTTTCACAGGTTCACCCAAAACCTTCACAGTTGTGTCTTTTAGAAAAGGGCTTACACAATTCAAAAACCCTCAATTCTGAGTTTTTTGGCTTCCCTCAGATAACCAACAGATTGAGATTTTTCTGGCTTAATCCCAAACAAAACCAAAAAAAAAGAACTTTACACAAATGTAAAATACCTGGATTTCTCCTTTTATAGCAGTCCGGAAGAACCAATCAGAGTAGAAGTTTGAATAGAAGTTCATTGTCCAATACTCACTTTAAAATGGTTCTAGTTTTAAATTGATTTTAAATTAAATCAGTTGGGCTTAGCTCTATTTGATTTTGATTCCAAAAAGAAGGAATATCACAATTCCTCTTTTCAATTAAGATTGGAATGTAGAAACAAAATCAAATCTATAAAGCTAATAAAAGAGAATATTAAATGTGCACCATGTAACTTAAAATAAACACAGACTTTTCTCAGAGTAGTCCCTTGATTTTTCTTGAATTGTATTATGAAACTCTGAAATTCGTCGTCTATTTATAGTTACAGAAATTCCTCTACGAGTAGTCCTGTAGACACTACGACTGGTCGTAGGAGAATGGATTTTTAAAATTTTTAGCGCGATCGGATAAAATCGTTCCACGACTGGTCGTAGGGTGTCTACGACTAGTCGTAGTATACTCACGACTGGTCGTAGGACTCAAAAATTGGTTGCTAGAGTTTGAGTGGTAGAACCAGGACTGGTCGTAAGATAAGTCAACACTGTTCATACGATTGGTCGAATAGACTCCAGGACTGGTCGTAGCACAACCAAAAATTTTAAAAATTTACAACAAACTTAGGACTGGTCTTGGAATTTCTTGGACTGGTCAAGGCAGTGCCAGAACTAGTCAAACAGAGCCTATAACTAGTCTTAGAACAAACCAAAAACATATAATAAGATTCAAATCGAATTATGTATTCAAAATGACCTACCCTAAGGTCAATCTAAGGTCAATCATACCTTGTAATTGAGATATGAACATTAAGACTTCATTTCTTCAGAAGATGGTTAACCTTTGTAGATTACGAAGCTTAATGTATCTTGAACTTGAGATCTTCTACAACTTGCAAACTTCTTCTTGAGTTGTACACTGACTTGAGTCTTGAGATGTACTTGTCTTTTGTTGTAAGTCTTTCAAAAGACTTTTATTATTGGCATTTACAGGAGTAAACATCGTACATGACCTTGCAAACCTTGCATGTCTTAAAGTAGAGATTCATTCTCAACTTGTAACATTGTGATGCAGTGTCTTGAACACGTATATCTAAATTATTACAACATTTTCTCAATGCTTGAAATGTAAATTTACAACATTCACATCCACACATACATCACACAATTCTGAATGATTAAAGATAGAGAAATAAAGCGCATATCCACAAAACATAAAGAGTTATAGTGGTTCGCCTGTGTGTTCACCAACTGTTAAACAACAACCACATATCTTTCTACTCCACTCCTAATATCCTCACACAGGGGCTATTAGCGTTCACTATCAAAATAAGTTTTCACAAGTTCACCCAAAACCTTCACAATTGTGTCTTTTAGAAAAGGGCTTACACAATTCAAAAACCCTCACTTCTGAGTTTTCTGGCTTCCCTCAGATAACCAACAAATTGAGATTTTTCTGGCTTAATCCCAAACAAAACCAAAATAAAGAAAATTTACACAAATGTAAAATACCTGAATTTCTCCTTTTGTAGCAGTCTGGAAGAACCAATCAGAGTAGAAGTTCGAATAGAAGTTCATTGTCCAATATTCACTTTAAAATAGTTCTAGTTTTAAATTAATTTTAAATTAAACCAGTTGGGCTCAGCTCTATTTGATTTTGATTCCAAAAAGAAGGAATATCACAATTCCTCTTTTCAAATAAGATTGGAATGTAGAAACAAAATCAAATCTATAAAGCTAACAAAAGAGAATATTAAATGTGCACCATGTAACTTAAAATAAACACAGACTTTTCTCAGAGTGGTCCCTTGATTTTTCTTGAATTGTATTATGAAACTCTGAAATTCGTCGTATATTTATAGTTACAGAAATTCCTCTACGACTAGTCCTGTAGACACTACGACTGGTCGTAGGAGAACGGATTTTTGAAATTTTTAGCGCGATCGGATAAAACCGTTCCACAACTGGTCGTAGGGTGTCTACGACTGGTCGTAAGCCCTCTACGACTAGTCGTAGCATACCCACGACTGGTCGTAGGACTCAAAAATTGGTTGCTGGAGTTTGAGTCGTAGAACCAGGACTGGTCGTAGGACAAGTTGACACTGTTCATACGATTGGTCGAATAGACTTCAGGACTGGTCGTAACACAACCAAAAATTCTGAAAATTTGCAACAAACTTAGGACTGGTCTTGGAATTTCTTGGACTGGTCAAGGCAGTGTCAGAACTAGTCGAACAGAGCCTATAACTAGTCTTAGAACAAACCAAAAACATATAATAAGATTCAAATTGAATTATGTATTCAAAATGACCTACCCTAAGGTTAATCTAAAGTCAATCATACCTTGTAAGTGAGATATGAACATTAAGACTTCATTTCTTCAGAAGATGGTTAACCTTTGTAGATTACGAAGCTTGATGTATCTTGAACTTGAGATCTTCTACAACTTGCAAACTTCTTCTTGAGTTGTACACTGACTTGAGTCTTGAGATGTACTTGTCTTTTGTTGTAGCTCTTTCAAAAGACTTTTATCATGGGCATTTACAGGAGTAAACATCGTACATGACCTTGCAAACCTTGCATGTCTTAAAGTACAAATTCATTCTCAACTTGTAACATTGTGATGCAGTGTCTTGAACACGTATATCTACTCATGCTACACAAGACACAGGTTGATGTTTTGGCACCACAAAATTTGACAACCAAGGAGCATAAAACCATAGCACTTACATGAGACAGATCTAGTTATCTGGTGGGCCACTACTGTAACAATGGTAAATTGAACGTCTACTATTGAAACTCCCTTGGTCCAAAGATTTTTGATAAATATAAAATTTATTTATTTATTTTTATGAGGTCTGTGTGACCTTATCAACTGTTTGGATGGAAATGAAATGTTATGGTGGGCCTTGGGGATTTTAATGGTGAAAATCATTATTGCCACTTACATTTGAAATGCGGTCCAAATGACCTTTCAATATGATTTATTTTCTTTATGCTTTAAATTGATCTTAAGCATATAGGTGAGTGGTGTGGTTAGTGAGGCACATTGGTGTGGCCCATTTGATATAGATGAGGCCCATTGGCGCGGCCCATTTGATACACATGAGGCCTATTGGTGCGGCCCATTTGATATACATGAGGCCCATTGGTGCGGCCCATATAACGCGACCCATGTAATGTGGCCCACTTGCCATATGACGGCCATCTTGATGTATTTGTGGCCCATCTGTTGAGGCTCACCTTAATATATATGGGACCCATGTGATGCGGCCCATTTGATATATTTAAGCCCATGGGTTGCAGCCCAATGGGATGTACATAAGACTCATTGCAATGTGTGATTCCGCCATAGTTTGTGTAATGATATTTATGGCAGGTCGTGCCTTGGGAGCAATGATAGTTTGACGTCCACATTATAAGAATAATGTTGGTTAAATGTCCGCATTATAACTCTCCCTAGGGCCCATCGATAGGCCCATACTTATTGTGTGTAGGCCATCTAGGCTCATCTTCGTTATGAGGATAGTTCATTACCTTATAACATGCTTAGTGTAACTCCATGATTCATGCTCATACGCATCATATGTATACTTGATATAAGTAGTGACTGATAATAGCATATGCCATTAGGCAGACTATTTATGGGATTCACTGATAGGAGTTACCCACATGAACGCATGGTACGTGCGAGATTGCTGCATGACTAGATAGTGTGACTCATGTATCTCGCATGTGTGACATGATCATTGTACGCCCTGTGACATCAGGGCTGTGGCCTCCACAAGCATATTGTGGATGGCCGTATCGGATACCGAAAATACTTGATTCTATTACCGTAGGCACTTAGGATATCCTTGGGTGAAAGTCCCAGAACCTTTTTGTTACCAGGGGATGCTTCAATGTCTAGACCGAGTAGGTACACTAGCGTCCAAGTGTCGAATACCAGTAGGTCTCGTCTCCCACTGTGTCGTGGTCAGTTAGAAGTGGGTGTGGCCTTATCCACCCGAGTGAGGAAGTTGTAATGTAGAATGAGTTTGACCAGCTCGCAAATGAGTTCACTATCAATGAACTGAGTAGGTATTGGCAGACTACTGGTCAGGCGGATAGTGTGGTCTCTTCCACTTGTTGGGCTATGCGGTTAAGGATGCGACAGTAAGTGTGAAGTGTATTAGACCCCGGTGATATCCCAGAGAAGAACTGTACTGATATGTGTACTTGATGAGGACTGGCATGCTTGCTTTGCATCACGCATATGACATTTGGCTACATAGGTCTCGCATCGCATGGTCTTGGTATGGTCGATAGCATTCATGCTTGCATCGCATAGCTTTGGTACAGTTAATAGCATTCATAGACTTATCGCATATTTTTGCATTACTCTGATATTGTACACTTGGCGCTTGCGTTACACACACACTTACACCACCCTCTAAGCTTTTGTAAGCTTATGTACGACCGTTGCGTGCAGGTGTCGTTAGATCGCAGCAGCGTTGAGGCAAGAGTGCGTATCAAACTATTTTGGAGCCTTTTGATCATCCTGTATTTTCCTTTCCGCATTGTACTCAAAGTTTTTGATAATGTGGGTATGTGGTGATGTTGTTTTGTGACTTGGTTATGTTCAATTACAAAAAAAAAAAAAAAAATCACACTAAAAGTCCTCTTTTTAGGATCTTAGGATCGGAAATCTGGTACATGAGTGTTGGGAATCGAGAATGGAACACTCTGGAGGCTGTCGGCGACGGATTCGGCTATCAAGAATTCTATGAGCCCATTTTTCGAGTTTAGAGCATGACATATGTAGATGTCACGTCATATCTTAATCAGTTCTTGGATTAGAGGAAGTGGACAATTCCATGAGGAATTATTATTAGGAGAATGATCACATGTATGTGGGGCCCACCACGATGTCTATCTTCGTCATGTGGTGATTACCATACTAGACACCTTGAAACGATTCAGTGGGTTAAGTGTATGAAAACCTTCCTATGCACCTACTTGCATTTGGACTTGTTAGCATCCACCTAACCTATCTTGACCGTCCATTAAGTCCATTCAGCTCTTCTTTGCACTTCTGCGCCAAAAAAAAACTACAATCTGGTCGTCAATGACTCGACCTATCCTCAGCGAAAGATCTTGTCCATACAATTTTTCATGCTGTTTACTAGACAGTTAGTAATGACGGTCTGAATGGCATGATTTTTGCAAGGCAACCTATGATGAGAAATGGACGGTCCAGATTGGTTATATGGGCTGTCCACATGTCCAGTGGCAACTAGTTGAATTGGATGGTTTCCATGCACTTGGTCTGGTGGTCCGGATGCCTACCATAGGTTTTTGTTTGGGGCCTACATCATGATGTACATCTTTCATCAATTCCTTTAATCAGGTGTAACTCACCGGTATGAAGTGAAGATACAAATATCATCCTGATCCACAACTCAGATGGGCCACCCTAGTTTTAGGAGAAATTTAAGTTTGTTTCGATTAGTGTGGCACATCAGATTTTTTTTTTCAAGCTTACATTTTGCATCTATGGTTAAAATAAGGGTTTCCATATGATGGACGGAGTGGATTTCCATATACAACATGATAGCCCCAACAGAGTTTGGGTATTTTCGAAGCTATCTTTTTTTTTACACACGCACACACACCGCCACACACTCACACCGTAGTGGGATTTCACCACCCATGGATACTCGAACCTTGACCGGGTGTTGAAACTCCTGAGAGTCTTCCAACCGAGCAAGAGCAAGGATCCATTTCCGAAGCTATCTAAAACAGGTGTTATGGATGAATCTGGTCCGTTCATGCCGGTTTAAGCCACTTTTAGAGCTTTTATAAACCTCGATTTTTTTAAAAACAATTCTCGAGACACACAAGCTTCATATCATACACGTGTCGAGGAGGCCCACCCATCAGATGTTTCCACATCCAAGATTCCGTTGCCAAAATCATAAAGATCTTTTCCAACCATTGGTTGATCTCACACACATGTGAACGAGCCAGTAAGCGGACCGTCCTGATTTTTGGGCTACGACATACTTGTGGCGGACCACAATTGATGAACGGGCAGGATCTGCCATTACATATAAGTTCATGCAGATCGAAACCTACTTAGCCGTTGGTTTTTTTTTTTTTACTTTTAATATTCGAATAAAGACGTTCATATAAGGTACGTTGCCTCCATGCACCTACATGCATGGACGTGATCGGAACCATCCATTTGCCTAAAGGGCCATAGACCAAAAATCACACTGTATGGATGATCCTTACCGTATAATACGGGGGCATCCACGTGGAAGAAACAAGATCAGCAAAAACTGACGTAGTGTGAGGAAAAAACAGATGGTCAGGATGATCTGATCAAAGCAATTTTCGGTCAGTGACCGATCAAAGGCGGAAACTGCAGGATGCACAGATGGGATCATCTTACACACGTACCATATGTACGGTACATGATATGGAGCACCAACTTTCAATGCCCATGCATGCATTACATGGTACACATGCAAAAGATCCAGACCTTCTATTCGGCACTATGGTCAATGTGACATGGCCCCAAAATTTGTATTACCCGGATGATCCTAGCCACTGAATCGATTACTCTCGTACAATACAAATGAACGGTTAGTTTAGGATCTTCTAATAAGAGTGATTTTATAGGATGAGAGTTCAAAGTGAGAACGGCATTATGGACGGTCTAGATCAATGAAGAGACCCTAGTACAAGCAATATGGTCCATTCATTTCCTTACCTATTTGTGGATCACTACAAACTTTGCTCATGTGCGAAACATCTAATCCATTCATTAACTTAGCCATATAATATATAATTTATATTTGAGAGTGGTAGTTGATCAGGTAATAAAGTGGGCCACACTAGTTATTTTAATTTGGACAGTTTTTAAAAAATAAACCGTGCACCACGCATGATTTCCGACTTGTGAGCCATCTTTCTAAAACTCGGTGACTTGACTCAAAATCCATCACATTGACAGCCCCAAACAGACTGAATTCTTGATCTGATAAATGGGCCCCATGGTTCCACGATCAATAAATGGGCTGGTTTTCTACTTCTTTTTAACCGTCTATTTTTAAGCCAAAAAATTAAAAAGTTAGGATGGTCCGATAAAGGAGATTTTCAAGACATGGCCAACAGACCAAGTATCTGGATCACCTAGCATGGGCCTCTTTGTCATAACTAAGAACTCCAAATACATT
This sequence comes from Magnolia kwangsiensis, assembly GCA_037074715.1. Lineage (NCBI taxonomy): Eukaryota > Viridiplantae > Streptophyta > Magnoliopsida > Magnoliales > Magnoliaceae > Magnolia > Magnolia kwangsiensis. The sequence goes on from CM073588.1 coordinate 72,629,007, forward strand.
TAGCAATGCCTCGTGAGCTGTACACGAACCGAGTTAGTTTGGTTAACTTAACTTGACTCAACTCAAAAAGCTCAACTCCACTCGGCTTGAAATTGAGTTCAAGCTGAGTTGAGTTGATTTTTTTTAGCTTGGAAAAATTTCGCCGAGTCTGAGTTGGATAGAACTCAACTTGACTCAGCTTGAAACTTGACTCGATTCGAATTGATTCAACTTGGATCGAGTTCACTTAATATAAATATTTTATTTATATATTTATATATTAGCTCAAAAAGTCTAGCTCAAGTTCGGCACAAGCCCAAGCTCAGCATGAGCTCTCCTAAGCTGCCGACTGAGCCAAGTCATGCAGAGCTGGCCGTCAGGCTCAAGGACTGAGCCGAGCTGAGTGCAAGCTAGGATAGCCTGCTGGCCAAGCTCATCTCGGTTGTATACTGCTATACTCGTACCAAGGGTCCTATAATTGCCCTGTTCCACATTGCCTACATGGCACCACCAAATGATCCTAGCCATTTGATCAATAGGCTTTGTGGATACTTTAGCCCCAAACCCTTTGTATAAAAGTAAATAATTTATGTCGTTAGGCTGTCTGAGAGATGAATGATGGGTTGGATGGTCTAGATTGACTAGTGTATGGAGCAATTTGTTCGAAAGAGGGGGACCGGAATCTTCAAAAACACTCATTTTGTGATCCTCAACAATGATAAATTTTTGCAATTATCATATTACCTTTGTGACATCCACTCCGTCCATCAGGTGAGCTTCTCCATGCTAGACCCTGTGGCCAAAATTTTATCCATATGTACAAGTCAAGTGGGCTGCACCACATTATCACGTCTACATCTTCAAAAAATCTAGCTAGTTTTCTAATTTTTTTGTGATTTTATGGTGATATTAATGCAAATTTTATTTATACATTCAAGTTATTGATTATATTCATGCATTAATAATTTAAAAATATTTATTAATGAGAAATGCTCCAGTGCTCTTAGAGTATAGTACTCCTAGTTGCATTGGTCCACTTGGACAGTCCAATTCATTGATCCGAATTGTCCATTAGGTCCAAAACATATTTTATGGACTAATATGTACTACCATGCAAAATTCATACCGATCTTCGATCCTTGATTTGGACTTATTTTCCTAAGCCATGCTCCCCCCTTTTCTTTACAAAGGGAATGAGAGCCAGAGAGAGATGAAAATTTTGAGGATGTATTCCTATCCAATCCATCTATCCCATCCCAACCGTCAATCCTAGTGAATACATTTATTCAAGCCGTCTTATCTTGTCCGAGTCAGGTCAAGATTTGAGATTCACAATCTTCTCTAAGTAGTGTCGTAGCTCTCATGACTCTCTCTCAAATTTTCCACATGCATTAGCATTTTTTTTAACCATTTATTTACTTGTCACACAACTCCTTTCTCATACAAATGATGATCATCTATGAACAAATCTTTCGAGCATATGCTTTGTATTAATCAACTTTGTATTTTTCTTTAAATAATTCTCCTTAGCTATCGCAGTCTCCTAGGTGGTGATCAAAGTTAAGCATCAGGTTTCAATTCAAAATTTTCCAAAATTCCAAAATTACACAAAGTGAAGACCACAAGCAAGTGTGGGCAGAAGGATACATGTCCTTTTCCTTCTTCATCACCGAGATCCTTACTCAGAATTTCTGGCCGCTTTGATTCCTCAATCCATTTGATTCTACAATGTCTAACCGACCACATATTCTAATATCAAAGGGCGGTGGCGACTCCAAAGGCCCTAACAAATATGTGTATCGAATTGTTGATTGGAGCTATTTTGACTAAAGGATCTTGACCATCCAAATTAAAGGCCAAGGCCATCAATCAATGGTTAATATTTGTTGGGTTGGTGTAACATTTGCACGATAACCCACGAAATGTGTTGGACATAATGATTAGTTTAGGTTAGTGAATTGGACTGTAATTTATAATGCTCTAAGAGCATTAGAGCATCTCTCTTTATTAATAAATAATAAATATTTTATTTCCAGCAAGATTTCCAAGACAATGAAACAAATATTTAAAAATTCTCTCGAGGAAATCGAGAGCCAATAAATTAGCAGTGGTCCTAGACCGTGTTCCAAATATTGAAGATATTATCAGTATCCCTAGATCAGGGATATCAAAACTGTTGGAAGTATGAAAATTTTCAAATATCACTGATAATAACAGCAATATTTATTGATATCAGCAAAAGTTTGAGAAAAATCTCTTATAAAAATTTCTTGATATCGATGATACCATCAACAATATCCTAATACCAGCGATAATATCCTAGATACCAGAGAAACATCCAAAAAAAAAGAAGACAAATTTAGAAATTTTTTTGAAAGCCCACAAACAAAATCTTTAGATTTTAAGGTTTCTTTTTTTTTTTTTTTTTAGAATTTTGGTCCTTAAATCATTTACATTTTTCTTGTTTTTTTTTATTGAATAAAAATTTAGATTTGGGGAAAAAAACAAAATCTCAACCCAAAACGAAGCTGGACTAGAATTCAAAGATGGACCAAAAATCCATAAAAACTTCTTTTTTTTCAAATGTCAACATGAATTGTAATGAAAATCCATGTCTATTAATTCTCATGAATCGACATGGATATGTGCCAAAAAATTAACAGTTACATGAAAAATAGGGGACATTGAAATAATCCTATTTTTTTCATTTATATTGGATTACGTGTTCTTCATTGTTAATTAATGCGGAAATTTTATAAATTCATAAATTCATGTGTTGGCCAATCTATTGATTGAATATAAATTTTGAATATTTATTTTATACTGATTCTTTCGACAACACATATTTAAGCCCCTGTAAAATGAAGCTACAGTAAAAAATATTTTTCCCGATGTTTCCCACAAACAACCATATTTTTACAAGCATCAATAATAATATCCGCGATACCGACATATGTTTCCATATCCCCGGTCATCAATACACGTAATGATACCGATACTCTGAACATGAAACGATATGGATGCTCTGAACAGGTAACTATATCGATGCTCTGAACATTAGTCCTAATCCATGGATGTGTTAATATGGACAAGACTTCAATGCCCACAGTGAGCATGAAGAGTGAGTGCAACCATTCTCTCCTAACCAAAAAAAAAAAAAGTAGTTGGAAAGAATTCAACAATCATTTCAAAATGCAAATTTTCAAACACCCATTTTAAAATCTCTAGATTCCCGCACACCATCAGCGGATGGTGGTAGAGCATGTTAGGAAGGCTTCATGCACTATCCATGCCTACAGTCCTGCTGACAGCACTCACACAAGTTAGAGAGAGAAGGGACCTTGCAGGCACATGATCCTAACCTTCATCAGGCAAAGCTCACGGGTCCAGTCCGCAGTCCGCTCATTGGGTGGGCCACACTTGTACGAGAATATCCATGCATACATGACGCTAAGGAACATCCACATTCACTTTTACTAATTGCCTCTTACCCCTGACATGGCCCAGTGAAAAGGTGCCACCTCTGCATGCAAAATGGGAGATTTCCTGTAAAAAATGACAATTTTGCCCTTTTTACTGTCCCACATCTGACACGCACAGGTGGCACCATTTCATTGGGCCACATCAAGGCTTACACAATTCGCGTCCACACACAATGGATCCCACCTGATGAACGGCGCAGACCTCACACGCCATAAAGGTGTGTGGCAAGCACTTTTAATTTCACACACACTCCCCATTTACATACGGCGGAGTTCGAAAAATACAAACATCATCGAGACCTCTACAACGCCAATCTTATACCCTCATCAACTACTGAAAAACCAAGAAAAATATAAAACTGGCAAGAACTAAAAACCCCAAGAAAACCAACTCACAGCCATTCAAACCATATCCAAGATCAATATGAGCCAGCGACTATCGGATACTAAAACCTTTTTTTAACTGCATTTTCCTAAGTGGGTCAACCGAACCCCAGCGTTCCGTCACAAGCGTTATGGATATCATTTCCTACATTAAACCAAACACATGAGAAAGGGAAGAATGCACACCTCTTCAAGTTCCCCCCCTGGGGATCGGTTTATAAAGCACAACAGTAACAAACTTCGAGCGGAAGCGATGAGTGATCCCGAGGGCCACTACTGATCGTGGGGCCTCCCTGTTCTCTATGTATAGATGGTTGAGAACCACATTCTGAGGTAAAGGAAGGTCGCCCGAGGAAGCCTCTCTGATCGGCGGGAAGCTCAGCAGCGTGTGTTGCAGGTGGGGTGGGACAGTCGGTGGATCCCGCCCTTCGTCTTCAATTCCCGGGAACGGGTTGTTGTAGCTTGAGTCAGGCGACCTCGGGACTTCAAATCCCATGATGTTTACTTCATCCTGCACAGTGCACACGGATTTCTTTTACATTCAGACAGGTGCATGGAAATAGGCACATAGAGTTTGGGAGATTATGGCTTACATGATCCTCACTGTATGGATTGTCCATGGTTTTGCAAAGTGAAACCGTCTAAGAGTGGAAAATCATCAAAAGCAGACACACCAAAACCTGGAAAAAAGAGTTCCATTGAGATCAGGATACTGGTTTCACTTTTGTAGGCATCAAAGGATTATGAAAAAGTAGAAGAAAATGCCGTGCAAGTTAGTAACCATAGATATTATAAAGCAGGCAGTTATCGGATCGGATTGCTTGATGGCCCATCTTCTGTTGGTTTGTACCTTCTTTTTTTCTTCATACATTCCATTTCTAGTAATAGAGGATCAAGAAGAATTTGTGGTCATCAGCAATGGGACAGTAGACGGTTCTTCATTCTTATAAGCTGGTTCACATGGGCCACAAGCATTGGGCAGATTTCAACCAATTTATACAGTATCTGGTTAGTTAATGACCCAAGACAATTGGTCGTTGGTCACTGTAAGTTTTGTTGGCTACATGCATGCACGAATGGTGCTTGTTTTTGCTGTGATGGGGACATCATGCGCACATGCACACGCACACTACCCCCCTACGCACGTATGTACGCAAAATGAGGGCCCCACCATCAATCTAACTCGACGACGACGTCCAGAGAGGGTCTTCTAGATAGAAGACGAAGTTTTGGTTCAAAAGGGTGGGCCCAATAGTCAAAAAAAGCCCATCATGGGATCTCATGATCATAGCGCACTCGTCGGATTGATGTCATCGTTTAGGTTTTGCTTATTATTATTATTTTAAACATCATGAACGCTTTAGATTTCTTTGTTTGATTTTTATTTTAGTTTACTTCACCGCCAAGTAATAAGCTTTCACAGGGTGCGAGTTTTGGGGTATACGATTTTTCCTATAAATAGGCACTCATTGTAGTTCTTTTCATTCATTCAAGTTTAATAAAAATTCATGTCTTATTTTTCTGCTCTCTTCGTGAGTTGTGAAAGAATTCAAGAGTGGGTGCGAAGCCCTCCCTTCTTCGAAGGGCTAACTACTGTGGTGTGAAGCCACATCTATCCCCATCTGCCCCTACCTTCTTCCATCTATATCTCTCATCTTCTATTATCATTATTGCTTTGAATTTCTCAGCTTTTGCAGCTATTCATCCCCCTACAATCAGTTTCCAAAATTTGGACACATAGGAGGGCTGAAACTTTGGCGGAGCACTACGCTTCGACCTTACGTCGGATCGTCGTCAAACTTTGAGGGATTGGAGGTCTCTCCTGACTGACCAAGGCCTAGCTGTCACTTTGGAGATGCGAGCTTCCATCACATGTGCGGCCAGCCCACCCACGCACATGCGTCAACCCCAGGTCATCATCTGCACGCAGGAGCTTTCTCTGAGTCTGATTTTTCTCTGATTTTCCTCTTTTCATTCATATTTCCTATACCCTAGTCTTAGTTTGCATTAGCCTTAATTTATTTGCCCCTTTCTTTTCACCCTAGGATTCCTTGAATTGAAATTGGGAAATCCCTTGGATTAAGGACTGATTTTTATGCATGTGTAGTTGATTTCTATTTTCCTTTAACATCGTTTGGTTTATAATTTTTATTGGTCCAGTCCTAGCCTGTGTAGGCCTGGACCCGCATAGATTTCCCTTTTTAATTGAATGATTTGGATTGTCATGTGGGATGTGGAATTTGTGTAACTATTTCTAAATCGATATGATCTAAGCATGAATTATTGCATCTCATACTTGAATTTCATGTCCTGCATCAAATTTGGTATCAAAGCTCAGGGTTCTAATAGGGGAATACATTATTTATTTAGGATTAGTTTGTTTGAGCCTGTCATGCATCTGTCCATCACATGTAGCTTTTAGGAGTCCATAATCCCTTATTTTATTAACTATATTATTAGAGTAACATTGCATAGTCCCCTCATATAGAGTCTCATAGGATCATTTAGTCCCATATGGTCGTCGTAGAAAGTCCTTAGGTGGAGTTAGCAAGTTGTACACCCACAGGTATGGGTCATGGTTTTGGATAGCACCCTACACTAAACATGGAACAATTGCTAGAGTCACTAAACAAGTTGTCCCAGCAGATCGAGTCTTGGGATAAGTGCTTAGAACGAAGTATAGATCAACGCCTTGATCAAATAGAGGCCTCCCTCAGGACAAACTCCACCATTAGGGAAGATGGTCAATCTTAGGCAGGTGGCCAGGAGGATAGACCAATGAATGGATATGGCCAAGGAATCAGTCATGGGCGTGCAACTGTACTCCCACCCCATGAGGGACATCAAGACCATTATTTTGAGGGATACAACATATGCGGCCTCATGGCTAAAGATAGTGCACCAGAAGCTAGTGTAGAGTTACCCACTGAGGCCATTCCGGTAGAGGATGAGTTTCGCGATGTCTTTCCTGATGATCTACCAGATGAGTCTTCTCCTAGGAGAGATATAGAGCATACCAGAACATGGGACACCGTAATACCAACAACCGAGTTTGCGTTTAATAGTTCTATCGATAGGTCCACAGGTCTCAGTCTTTATGAAGTCGTTACTGGTTATAAACCTGAGAACCATATTGATCTTGTCCCTATGTCACTGTCTCATAGGTCGTCAGAGCCTGTAAAGTCTTTTGTGCATCACATTTATTCATGGCATCAAGAAATCAAGCAGAAGATCACTACTAGTAATAGACATTACAAATTTTCTGCAGACAAGCATAAATGTTTCAAGGAATTCAACGTAAGGGACTCTGTGATGGTCCGCATCAGGCTCGAGCGGTATCCTCTGGGGACCGTTCATAAGTTACATGCGTATAGCGCTGGACCCGTCAGAATTATAAAACGAAACAGTCTCAATGCGTATGTGGCAAATCTTCCATCCTCCATGAGAATTAGTTCTACATTCAATGTGAAGGATCTAGTTGCATTTTAATGGGTCATTGATGCATTGTCCAACTTTTCGCATAACCATCTTGATTCATCAGACCTTTCCTTTGATCCATGGCCCCCTCCCGACCCATTTTTTCAGCCTCTACCTCCCATACCTATTTGTCTCAACCCATCTTCCCAGCTACTACGTCTCATACCTACCCCTCCCGACCCATTTTTCCAACCTCTACCTCTCATACCTACCCATTTCGACCCATTTTCCCAACCTCTACCTCTCATACCTACCTGTCCCGACCCATCTTCCCAGCTACTACTTCTCATGCCTACCCTTCCCGACCCATTTTCTCAACTTTTACCTCGCATGCCTACCCTTCCCACACCTAGAGGAAATAGAAGATATTCTGGACCATCAGATAATATCCACGTCGGACGGCGGGTTTCATAAGTACCTAGTTAAATGGAAGTCACGCCCAGCTTCAAACAGCACATGGCTCACTGAGGAAGAGCATCAGAGACTTGATCCTGACATCCTAGATCAGTTCAGGAGTTTTATTTCACCAGTGGCGAAATCTTCGCAACCGAGGAGAATTAATGGGGACATCATGTTCACACACGCACGCACACCACCCCCTACGCACGTACGTACGCAGGAGGGCCCCCACCATTGATCTGCTCGACAACGACATCTAGGGAGGGCCTTCTAGCTAGAAGACGAAGTTTTGGTTCAAAAGGGTGGGCCCGATAGTCAAGAAAAGCCCATCATGGGATCTCATGATCATGGCCCACTCGTCGGATTGATGTAATATTTTAGGTTTTGCTTATTGTTATTATTTAGAACATCGTGAACGCTTTAGATTTCTTTGTTTGATTTTTATTTTAGTTTACTTCACCGCCAAATAATAGGTTTTCATATGGTGCGAGTTTTGGGATATAGGATTTTCCCTATAAATAGGCACCCCTTGTAGTTCTTTTCATTCATGCAAGTTTAATAAAAAATTTTGCCTTATTTTTCTGCTCTCTTCGTGAGTTGTGAAAGAATTCAAAAGTGAGCGTGAAGCCCTCCCTTCTTCGAAGGGCTAACTACCGTTAGTGCGAAATCACATTTATCCCCATCTACCCCTATCCTCTTCTATCCATATCATTTATCTTCTATCATCATTATTGGTTTAAATTTCTCAGCTTTCGCAGTTATTCATCCCCCTACAGCCGGTTTCCAAAATCTAGACCTGTTGGAGGGCTAAAACTTTAGCGAAGCACTACGCCTCGACCTTATGTCGGATCGTCGTCAAACTTGGAGGGATTGGAGGTCTCCCCTAGCCGACCAAGGCCTAGCTGTCACTTCAAGGAGGCGGGCTTCCATCACACGTGCGACTAGCTCACCCGTGCACGTGCGTCAGCCGCGGGTCACCATCTGCACGCAGAAGCTTTCTTCGAGTCAGGTTTTCCTCTGGTTTTCCTCTTTTCATTCATATTTCCTAGACCCTAGCTTAGTTTGCATTAGCCCTAATTTATTTGCCCCTTTTTTCACCCTAGGGTTCCTTGAATTGAAATTGGAGAATCCCTTGAATTAGGGACTGATTTTTATGCATGTGTGGTTGATTTCTATTTCCCTTTAACATCGTTTGGTTTATAATTTTTATTGGTCCAGTCCCAGCTTATGTCGGCCTAGACCCGGATAGATTCCCCTTTTTAATTGAATGATTTGGATTGTCATGTGGGATGTGAAATTTGTGTAACTGTTTCTGAATTGGTATGATCCAAGCCTGAATTATTGCATCTCATACTTAAATTTCAAGTCCTGCATCATGCTGCCAGTAGACTAAGGCTACATGTGGAAGTACCAACCAGTATACGGTTGAATTTATCAACGGGCCACTTCCTTCCCGAAAACAAAGCCTGATTAGGCAGGTAATGAGTTTTCCAGTTCTCTGTCCGGAAATAACAATTTTTCCCATTTCGAGGAGTCCTACTTGAAATAAACAAGATATTAGTTTGTGGAAAGTGGTTCTTGCCTGCCCATGAAACCTGTACATACTCCCAAAGATACCTCCCCAAATCATGCCATTCTTGACTACTTGCTGCATGTAATGTTTATAAATGCAGAACTAACCGCATCATATTTTTCTTTTTCTTTTTTCCTTTTCTTTTCTTTTCTTCTTCGTTTTTTATCTTATTTTATTTTATTTTCTGAAAGGTATCAAGAACTTTATTGAAAAGGAGAGGTACTTGATACTCTTGTCTGCATAGGACGGTTGATACGCAGGCACTTAGAAAGGGTACATGCGGCATATTTTATCTCAATAACTATTGCCAAGTTACAGCCCAAAATTCCGATTGGTTGAATAATCCTAACCTCTGATTTGTGGACAATTGTTCATTGAAATAAGACCATTGAATATTTTTCATTTTTAACTGTCCGATAAATGTTAACCAATCTGATAGCCAGATAATCAAATAAGCGTAGTTTTTAGTCCACAATACATCTAAAGCAGTGAATATAATTGGACAGTTTAAGTCAAATTACTTGCATGACAGGTGTACAATTTTAAAGTAATTTCTAAGTGTCTGCATGTCATCCATCACACTCTACAGAGCATCAAAGACTCTCTATCCAAAAAAAAAAAAAAAAACAAACAAACAAAATGGCAATACATCAACGGCGGCGGAGGGGAGCCAATTCTGAGTTAGCCTCTCATCACACCTTTCGGCAAGAGAATCAGCCAACCCGTTTGCAATCCTAGGACAATCCTAGGAACACCTTCTAAAACAACCCTCCTATGGGCCAAAATGGATCCGATTCAAGAGAAAACGACGATATTTCCAAGGACCATTATCCTTGGCCATTCTATTGATTGACTACAAATTTTGCATATTTATTTTATACTGATTCTTTCAACAACACATATTTAGGCCCCTATAAAATTAAATGACAGAAAAATTTTACCTTTTTCCCAATGTTTCCCACAAACAACGATATTTTTACAAGCATCAGTAATAATATACGCAATACCAATATATGTTTCCATATACCCAGTCATCAATACATGTAACGATACCGATACTCTGAATATGTAACAATATCGATGCTCTGAACATTAGTCCTAGCCCATGGATGTGTTAATATGGACAAGACTTCAATGCCCACATTGAGCGTGAAGAGCGAGTGCACCCATTCTCTCCAAACCATAAAAAGAAAGAGATAGTTGGCAAGAATTCAACAATCATTTCAAAACGCAATTTTTCAAACACCCATTTTAAAATTTCTCTAGATTCCCGCACACCATCATCGGATGGTGGTAGAGATGTGCTGCACACCTTTCTGCATGTTAGAAAGGCTTCATTCACTATCCATGCCTACAGTCCTGCTGATGGCACTCACACAAGTTAGAGAGAGAAGGGACCTCGCTGCACATGATCCTAGCCTTCATCAGGCAAAGCTCACAGGTCCAGTCCACTCATCGGGAGGGGAAATATTGGAAATATTGGAAAAATGATGGATTTTTTCAATGAAACTATATGAGGTGTTAAAAGAGATGATTACACAACTCAAAACATTGCAAAAAGACAACAATGCATAATAAGTTTCCATTGTATATGGTTCCTAAACTATGTGTTGTCTGACAACAGTAATGCACCTAATATCCAAAAAGAGTTCATATAATCAGTGTTTTAAATATCAACGATATCGGCCAACATATCCCATGATATTTCTTGTATCCCACCTGTGCGATACGAAACGCACAAGTAGTAGGATATATCCCACATGTTCAATCCAGTGAGCATTTTTTTATTTTCGATCCTTTTTTTTTTTCTGTAAATCATGTTAAATCAGTGTCAAATTGTTACAAATCCATGATTTTTTCGATTTTGAGATTTGGAAGACCAAGTTGCGGAAAATTGAAAAAACAAAAAAACAAAACAAAACAAAATTTTCCCAATTTCTCACAAATCAGTTGCAACCTTTGTGTCCAAACATAAAATCAAACATGTATGTAACCTGATTTAGTAATTCTTCTTTTGCTTTTGAATGTATTGCTTGTGTTTCCACACGTCTTCTTACATTTCTAAATTATATGAATATACTTGCATCAATTTAGTTAGACAATGCATAGATTAGGACCCCATACAAAGAAAACATATTGTGTACTTGTTTTTTTTTGTAATATTTTAATTTGTAAATGTGTATTGATGTTTTTTTAACAATCACTGAAATTTTATTGAAAAATTCGACCGATTTCCAATGTTTCCCCATGTTTCCAACATCAGCGATACATTACGTGATACAACCGATATATCCAATGCGATAACCGATACATATCCATATCCCAAGGGTGCGATACGTAACACGATACCGATATTTCAAACACTGCATGTAATTCATAAATCATACAATATACATACCAAAACACAAACAATACATCTAAAAAAAAATATTTTTGCTATTTTTTAAATAATTTTTTTCAAAAATTCAAGAAACCGTCTCCAATCCATAGATCAGCCTACGAGTAGTGTCCATTGAGTTTTTGAGACCCTACTAGCAATTTAAATGGGAAAAAACGGAAGATTTTCGAATTTTCTCTAAAATCTTTCATCTTCTCCAAATTCAAAAATTGAAGCTTCAAATCCATGATTTTGCATGAAAAATATGCATAATCATGATTTAGTAACTTATTTATAAACAACATTTTAAATAGTGAATAGTGTGTAGTATACGTTCACCCCTTTGAGGCATTACACTTAAGCTACTTCGCGTGTAGCGTAAGCTACACACTACTTTTAGATTTTTAATTAAGGTCGTGTTGTAGCGTAAGCTACACACTACTTCTAGATTTTTAATTAAGGTCGTGTTTGATTGTGCCAAACAATGTTTCAAATATCACTCGTAGTGTAGCAGTAGCATACACTATGTAGCGTAGCATAGCCGTAGCACCGTGGAGTGTAGTGTAAATCCCATGAGTCCGGATCCTCTGTTATCAGGTCAACAGAGAATTCCTGATACCCTAATCCTCATTGGTCCACGTCACCACTCACTAAAAAAATAAAAATAATAAAAAACAACTTCGGACGCCAAACCATTAGGGTAACAGGAATTCTCTGTTGACCTGATAACAGAGGATCCCAACTCAAATCCCATATAGCATTCACTACAGGGGTCGTAGTGTGTAGCATTTGTAGCGTACACTATAGTGTTTTTTTTTTTAAATTGTTTGTTTCCTAAAAATGGTGTAAAACTCGTGTTATAAAAAAACTTAAAATGTAAAGTTAAAACTGAACATTTCTTTGTTTACTTTAACTGAAAATGGTGGTCATCCTTTGTTAAAGTTGGTGTCAAACGCATATGCTAAAAACCTTTAAAACTAAACTTAAAAGAAAAATGATTTCGAAAGAGGGTTTTCAAAAACCCCTCTTTGTATAGATGACATTTGTATTGTACTTAATCAAGGTGTTTCGTAATGGTAACTGTGGCCGTAATGGCCACCACAATTACCATTATGACACAGGCCGTAACGGCCATTACAACCCCCGTATCAGCCGTTACGACCGTTTTTATTTTTTGAAAAATGTTCTTCCTAGACCGTTACGGGTCTATTATAGTCCGTTACGGCCCATTTTTCTGTAACGGCCGTTATGGCCGTTTCGACCCCGTAACGCGTACTGGTTATGACCGTTACCGTTACGTAACCGATTTTAAATATCATGTAATTAATACTCTAACTTATGGGATTTTTATTTCTTTTCACACTTGTGAGTTGTAACTTGTGGTTTCAATTAGACATTATTAATTAAAGTGGTTTGCTTAGAAAGTTGTTGATGTGATAATTATTTGATTTGGTTTATGACTTTATATGTGTATTGGCTTTTGATAAGTGATAATTAATAACTTATTTGAACATGCTTATACTTGAAAAAATGAATCATCTTTTAGGCATTTTTTATATTCCTTTTTTCTTTTTTCCTTAATATTTATCATATTTTTTTAAAATTAAAAAATAGAAGTATCGTATAGCTTACACTACACGCTACGCTATTTACGCTATATGCTAAAGAGGGATGAATGCTACACTATTTACGCCACACGCTATAGAGGAATGAACGCTACGCAACACGCTATCGCTATTTAAAACACCGGTGCTAAATATCAAAAAAAATTATGATATTTTGCACCAAATTAGTCTGATTAGTAATGAAATTTAATGACATTTGGTACAACCAAACCAGCCTAAAACATGAGGAAAAATAGGCAAAGATTAAGTGTAAAGGTAAAAAAAACGAGCAACCTAAGCAATTTAATAGTATTACTTATATGATTTTACTAAAATTATTGAAAAGATTAACTAATTTTATTTAAAAAATTAAAAAATGTAATAAATCATTGAAAACATTAATTGATTTTAATGTTTTATTGAAAAATAACTTATAGCGTTAGCTACATAGTGTATGCCATAGGCTATGTAGTGTGTAACATATGCAAAATTAGCATGTAGTGTAGGGTACATGTGATTTAAGGCGTTAAGTCTAAGTTACACTACGTAGCATAAGCTACACACTACATAGTGAAGCTATTTAAAACATTATTTCTATCAAACTTGAGCAAAAGAGTTGAATAAAAACAACAAAATCACAAAAATCTTACGCAATGGGTTCTAACCCAGTTCCACTCTTCGATTGTGATTTCTCCACCAAAATGTTTGTCTCTCCAAACAACTTAAGTTGTCTACGTTCTACTATAAAGGGAAAAAGGAAGGGGGGGGGGGGGGGGGGGGGGGGATTTATTTCATATTTTTTTAGTTTTTCAGAAGAGGGGTCACTGTCTTGATATCATCGATATGTACCGCATGTATTGACATTATCGGAGATATTTGTAAAGCAACAATGTGATATTTTGCTATATATCCATATCGATGATACATGGGATATTTATGTCAATATAAGGGAATTTTACAATTCCCCCTATGTTTTGTATTGGGCCCATGTGATAGGCCAATATATTGGCTGATACTATCAATACTGCAAAGACTAGCTAGGACTAATTGTAGGGGTAAATTTCTCCAAAGGCTGCTCACATTATATTTAGTAGAGATGAAATCAATAAACAAGAGAATAACCAACCAGCCCAAACAAAGAAAAGAACCCAAGTAGTCTACCAGGCTAAGAACCATGTGACCACATGGATTTTTGCCTATTCAGTCTTCCCTTGGGCGTTGTAAGATTGTTAACCTATTCAATCTAACTTACAAAGAAACTTAACAATGTTTGCCTGGGTAAATTCCCAAATCTTAGGTATAGATGCCTCCTTAACCTAAGATTGTCAGTTGATAGCCTAAGGGATACGTTTTTGCGCCACTCGCAATCAAAGCGTAGAAGTGGGTCCCATTTCTTAAAAATCAGCAAATGATGTAAATGAGAGGCAACCAAAGGGCATGATGATGTGACAACTCAAGGAGAAGCTCCATTTTCAAGAAGCACCCTACAACTCTTAAACACATGTACTCTACAACTTCAGCTTACGATGCCTAGGCCAAAAGTTTGCATACTACCACTTGGGTTTTCAATTTGTACAGGTCAGACACATGGTTATCCAAACCGTTGTCCATGGACCAAAACACCTCCCAGATCGAATATACAAATCATTCAATAGGTGGTTACGGAAGAAAATACAACAACAGTTTACATTCAACAGACAAAAGGAAAAATATTGTGTTAGCTAGGATCTTTAAATCTGGGGGAATTTTGGTGCATGGGCCATCCATAGTGAGGCCCATTATACCAAGAGTTTGGATCACTAAACTATGAACCACACTCGAACAAACTGAAAACCCAAACATACTGCACAAGCTCTCACCGTAGCATTGTAGAATATACCGTATTCTAGTTAACTCTAGCAGTGCAACTACATAAAATCACCATGTCAAAAATCAGGAGTCCCACGTTGAGCTGCAGAGCTGCACTGCAATGGGGGGCTTAAAAAAATAAAATAAAAAAGACACTTACAATATAGTGATAGGGGTATCCTAAGAACCTTCGCAATAGTATTAAATCAAATTACCTTTAGCGAACCTGAAAGTTTTTTTCAGACTACTCAAAAGTCATTGATCCTTTTTAAAACCAAATGAAGATTATCTTTTCAATTGGGAGCTTGTCTATGGGGTTTGGATATTGAATCTCAGAATCATCTCCAACTACTTGACTTTGTACTGGCTATTGAACATCTTTCTATCTATTGAATGCTCAAAAAATCCTTCTAAACCAGATGAACATTGTATTTTTAGTTCTAAGTTGTGTATTTCGGGTTTAGAAATTGAATCTAAGAATTCTATCCAACTGCTTGATTTTCAATTGATGATTGAATGTTCCTTTTTATATATTGTGTAAAACAATCTTCTTGTTACAATAGCACAGTAATGTAGCAGTTCACTATAGCACAGTATTGAAGCAGGCACTGTAGAACGTGAAAGAAGAGAAGAAAAAGAGGAGAAAAACCCAAATTAACATAAACAAAAAATAATAAGAGAATAAGAGCTATGTAGGCCTAGGTGGCCTATATCCACTTCCGTTAACACTCCCCCTCAAGTTGGATCATAGATGTTGTCAATGCAAGCTTGAAGAATATGTGTGTTAACCGAGTATGACCAAGAGCCTCGGTGAATACACAAGGAAATTGACCCTCGACGGATATCCGGTGTAGAGATTTTACCATTGAAGACCTTCTCATGTATGAAGTGACAATAAACTTCAATATGTTTAGTTCTCTCATGATAAGCTGGATTATTTGCAATATGAGATGCAGTCTGATTATCACACAACAATTGCATCCCGTAGCTTCACTGCAAACCCCGTCTCCTGTAATAATTTCTTGATCCACATTAACTGACACATGGTATAAGCCATTGCTCTATATTTTGCTTCCACGCTTGATCGCGCCACAACACTGCTTTTTACTCTTCCACATAGCTAGATTTCCCCCTACAAACGTCCAGCACCAGCTGATTCATGCACTGAATTGGTGAACCAACGATTCATGATTCTGGCTTTTTTTTAAGACAAAATGAAACGATTGATTCCTCCACCATACTAGGATCAAATAAGTTGTGGTGTCTGACCCGCACATGTACTAGAACTTACCATCCAAATTATGGAACCCATTGAAGTTGGAACTTGGAAAAGCCTCAATTTTGCATTGATCCAAATGATGTTGACCGCTTGATTTAGCTTTTTCCAATGATCAATGATTTCAAATATCTGAATTCACTCATTCAATTTTGATATTTGATTATTTTAATTTTACCCCTCCATTTGAATAGTACAAAATACCTAACGTCAATTAATTGGGATAAGGCTTAGATGATGATGATGCTGATGACGACGACTTGATAAGCACCAATTGTATGGTTAGGTTGATGTAGAGTGTGACTTTCGGACTGCGCTTCATCTATAGAAGACCCTCAAATAGGGGTGTCTCGATTGACATGCATGTATGCCACGCTTAAAGAATAAGCCAACTGTATTTACTATCACATGAGATGATGTCAAGATGGGAAGATCATATCTAGGAAATATTATATTGTACTTATGCGAACCTTGATGATACCTACAATAGCACTTCACCAATGCTACCTCCCTTCCTATGGTTTTTGAGCACCAGTTGTATTTTTCAATGAATGCGGTCATTGCATAAATTTCCTTTATCAATACAGGATTTCATTAAAAAGAAATGCCCAAAACAGCCAACCGAAACAAACTCTCATAATATACGAACACTAAAACTGCCACATTACAATATAAAGTCCTCTCTCCCCATTAAATCATCTTTCCTATAACCCAAAAGCCCCTTAAGAACAACAACCCAAAAAAGAAACCCTGCCCTTCACTCTATTAATCCCCTGCTTTGGACTTTCACTTTTGTTAATTTAGAACATTTGTTAAGGAGTCTTTGGATAGCAGGAATCCAAGGGAAAGAAAAATAGTTTTCCCTTGACAAGATAGAGGGGTTGTTTAGATAGTAAGAAAACCCAAAATTCCAAAAGAGAATCATTACACTTATCCACCTTGGCACAAGATATGAGGTGACTTTTATCTAATGAAATTGAGATTTCCACTTGTATCCAAACAGGACCCCTATTTCTGGAATCCTAATTTCTACAATAATGATGGAAACAATCATTGCATAATTATTACAATTTCCTAATCCACACCTTGGATTCCTTGTATATAAACATGCCCTTAGTCCGTCAAACAATTAGGAAAGAAATAACAATATATGGGTCATTCATCTATTATATGGAAGAAAGCAATAGAAGGAATTGGGAGATCTCTCTAATGGTGTTAAAAGTACGTCTAAAAATCATCATCGTTGTCATCATCATCATCTAAGCCTTATCCCAATTAATTGGGGTAGGCTAAATAAATCCTATTCTGCCATGCCACTTCTGTTTGTTGAGATGTGGAGCCACATCTGAGGCCGTCCTCGACCGATCGTGGGCTATGCACGACCGGTCATGGACCGGCTCGACTCAAAGTCCAGCGAGTATCGTTCTTTGGGTCCCGAGGTACTCGACCGGTCGTGGAATCCTCTCGATCGGTCGTGCAGTCTGCTCGACCGGTCGTAGTTACGCAGATTCATTTCCGAATCCGATGCGGACTACGGATTTTGATGTCGCCTTTCGCAAGGGTGCAAAAGGGAAGTTGCCTAAACTATAAATAGGGGTTCCTAGGGTTTTTTCTGGGTATTGGAAAGCAATAGGAAATATTTCTAAGGTGTGGGCAAGGGATTTTCTCTGTACTTCCAAGGGAGAGGTTAGTATTTTGCCTTGCAATCTTTGTTTTTCTTCATAATGGAAGTTTGCATCTATGGTTTTTTACCCTAGTTTGGAATTTTTTCATGTATATCTTGTCTTGTGGTTTGTTTGGATTATTTTGATATGTTTCTAGTTTATATTTCTTCCTGTTTATTGTTTGTGGGTGAGACCGGATATTGGATCTCGGTTCATTGCATTGTTGGCGTTCTGCGCAACAACTGGTATTAAAGTTATTTGTTTAGTTCTATTAGGAGCGATGACGGAAGAAGAGAAAACTAGAATTGAGAAGTTTGATAGTTCAAACTTTACCTTCTGGAAGATGCAAATGGAGGATTATCTGTATCAGAAGGACCTTTATATTCCTCTAGGAGGAAAAAAGAAGAAACCAGAAAAAATGACAGATGATGAATGGTTTTTACTGGATAGGAAGGCTTTTTAGGAACGATCCAACTCTCTTTGTCTAAGAGCGTCACCTTCAATATATCCAAGGTGAAAACTACAAAAGAATTAATGGAAGCCCTAGCCACCATGTATGAAAAACCCTCTGCGTCCAATAAGGTTCATCTTATGAAACAATTATTCAACATAAAGATGTCAGATGGTAGGAGCGTAGCCGAACATCTAAACGAGTTCAATACAATCACGAGCCAGTTAGAATCCATTGGCATTGTTTTTGAGGATGAGGTCAGGGCGTTATTGATCTTGTCCAGTTTGTCAGACAGTTGAGATGGTTCGATAATTGCTATGAGCAATTCTTCAGGGTCGACAAAGCTAAAATTTGATGATGTGGTCGGTCTAATTCTCAACGAAGAATCTAAAAGAAAGGCATCAGGAGTTTCAGGGAATTCAGGGAATGCTCTAAATGTTGAAGGAAGAGAAAGATCGTTGAACAAAGGAGGCAATAAACACGGGCGTTCTAAGTCAAGGAAGAAGTCCAAGGGACCAAAAGACAAAGACGGGTGTTGGCATTGCGGCAAGAAGGGACACATGAAACGTGATTGCAGGGCGCTTAAGAAACAAAAAAGAAGTTCTTAAGGCGGGAAGGATTCAGTGAATCTATCTGAAGAAAGTGACACAGAGGCGTTGATCTTGTCTCTTGATGCGAGGAATGAGTCTTGAGTTATAGACCCGAGTGCTTCGTTTCATGCCACTTCGTGTAAGGAAGTTCTGCGTGATTATGTGTCAGGTGACTTCAAGAGAGTCTACCTAGGTGATGATGAGCCGTGCAATATCGTTGTAAAGGGAGACGTTCATATACATCAGAAAAACGGAACGTCGTTGGAATTGAAGGATATCAGACATGTACCGAGTTTGAGAAGGAATCTGATCTCAGTGGGGCAATTGGCCGATACCGGTTATGTAACGACATTCACCAGTGATTCCTGGAATATCATAAAAGGTGTCTTGGAAATATCTCGAGGCAAAAAGGAAGATACTTTGTATGTGACTTCAGGATCGTATAGTTCACTCGCAGTCGCATCAACTGGAGTGAATGGGCAGTTATGGCATCAGAGGTTGGGACATATGAGTGAGAAAGGAATGAAAGTGCTATTGTCAAAGGGGAAGCTACCGGGGCTGAAGTCTATTGACTTCGAATTCTGCGAGGACTGCGTGTATGGCAAGCAGAAGAGGGTAAGCTTCAAGAAGACAGGACGTGCTCCTAAGACGCATCGGTTGGAGCTTGTACACACTGATGTGTGGGGACCGGCACAGGTATTCTCTTAGTGGTTCACGTTATTTTGTTTCTTTTATTGATGATGCTAGCAAAAAACTGTGGGTCTATTTCTTAAAACATAAATCTGATGTATTTGATGTATTTAAGAAGTGGAAAGTTATGGTAGAAAATGAGACAGGTAAAACAGTAAAATGTCTCAGATCTGATAATGGGGGAAAGCACTGTGATAAGAGGTTTGAGGAGTATTGTGCAGCAAATGGAATCAAACATCAAAAAATAATTCCAGGGACACCACAGCAGAATGGTGTGGCTGAGCGCATTAACAGGACCATCCTTGAGCATGCCAGGAGCATGATCTTACATGCAGGGTTGCCCAAGACCTTTTGGGCAGATGATGTGAATACTGCCGCATATCTCATCAATAGAAGTCCCTCAGCACCATTGGATGGTGGGCTACCAGAAGAAGCGTAGGTTAGGAAAGAAGTGAACCTTGCATACCTCAGAGTGTTCGGTTGCACTTCATATGTTCACATTGATACAGAGCACAGAAACAAGCTGGATGCGAAGTCCAGGAGGTGCACGTTTATAGGCTACGGGCAGCATGATTTTGGCTACAGGTTTTTGGATGCAGAAAACAGAAAAATCATCAGAAGCGAGGACGTAGTCTTCAATGAAAAAGTAATGCATAAGGACTGTACAGGAAAATAAGGCTGAGGAAAAGGAATTCGTAGAGTTGGAAGAGTCACCAGACACGGGTGTTACAGCGCCACAGGATGGTCATGCATAGGAGCATTATGAGGCAGAGCCGCATACACCGGTTGTGAGGAGGTCTACTCGGGAGAGGAGACCGACAGTCCAATACTCACCCTCCTTACATTATCTACTGCTGACAGATAATGGTGAGCCAGAGTGTTTTGAAGAGGCGTTACAGTCAGATACACAGGTTAAGTGGGGGCAGGCCATGGATGAGGAGATGGACTCTCTTGAGTCTAATCGTACATAGGAGCTAGTCACTCTACTTAAGGGTAAGAAAGCTCATCATAACAAGTGGGTTTACAGACTAAATGAGGAGCACGATGGTTCGAAACGGTACAAGGCTAGATTGGAGGATTCCAACAAAAGGCAGGTATCAATTTCACTGAAATATTTTCACTTGTGGTGAAAATGTCTACGATTTGCATGATCTTGAGTATAGTGGCTACAGAGGACTTACATCTAGAGCAACTAGATGTTAAGACAGCCTTTCTTCATGGGGACCTTGAAGAGGAGATATATATGCATCAGCCGACAGGATACGTGGCACCAGGAAAGGAGAGTAAGGTGTGGAGACTGAAGAAGAGCTTATATGGCCTGAAGCAAGCCTCGAAGCAGTGGTACAAGAAGTTTAACAGTTTCATGTGGGGAAACGGTTTTAGGAGATGTCATGCAGACTACTGTTGTTACTTGAAGAAGTTTGATACATCGTACATCATCCTTCTTCTGTACGTTGACGATATGCTTGTGGCCGGTTCAAGCATAAAGGACATCTCAGATCTCAAAAGACAACTGTCTAGAGAATTTGCCATGAAGGATTTAGGAGCTGCAAAACAAATCTTAGGCATAAGGATAAAACATAACAGGGAAAACAAGAAATTGGTTTTGTCATAGGCAGAGTACATAGCCAAGGTACTTGATCGATTCAATATGGAAGGTGCTAAGCCGGTTAGCACTCCATTAGCCAACCACTTCAAGTTATCTACGGAGCAAGGGGTAAAGACGCAACAGGAACGGAACTACATAGCTAAAGTCTCATACGCGTTAGCCATTGGGAGTCTCATGTATGCTATGGTGAGCACGAGGCCAGACATTACTCAAGCAGTGAAAGTTGTTAGCAGGTTCATGAACAACCCCGGGAAGGAACATTGGGAAGCTATGAAGTGGATCCTCAGATACCTGGTAGGTACTAAGGATGTAGGGTTGTGCTATGGTGGATCGAAAATCAAGCTACAAGGCTACGTGGATTCAAATTTGGCAAGAGATATCGACAGCAGAAGGAGCACTACAGGTTGTGTTTACTCTAGGTAGTGTTGCAGTCAGTCGGGTCTCTCAGTTACAAAAGATAGTATCTATAAGTACGACGGAAGCAAAATATGTTGCGACTACAGAAGCGTGCAAGGAGATGGTGTGGATGAAAGGTTTCATAGAAGAGTTGGGTAAGAAGCAAGCAGATTGCAAGTTGTACAGTGACAATCAGAGTGCAATACACTTGGCTAAGAATTCAGTCTTTCATTCAAGAACCAAACATATTGCCATCAGATATCACTTCATACGTTCATTACTGAAAGATGGATCGATTGCTCTTGAGAAGATTCATATAAGTGAGAATCCTGCGGATATGTTGACCAAGGCGGTCACACGAGAGAAGCTGAAGCTCTGTTCAGCTTTGATTGGTCTTCAGGCTTGAAGATGGGAAAGTGGTGCACTCTAAATGAAGAAGACAGATTTATGGCGATGTGTCTCCAAGTGGGAGATTGTTGAGATGTGCAGCCACATCTGGGGCCGTCCTCGACCCGTCGTGGGTTATGCACGACCGTTCGTGGGGGCCAGCTCGACCGGTCGTGGACCAGCTTGACTCAAAGTCCAGCGAGCATCGTTCTTGGGTCCCGAGGTGCTCGACCGGTCGTGACCCATTCACGACCGGTCGTGGGGTCCTCTCGACCGGTCGTGCAGTCTACTCGACCGGTCGTAATTACGCATATTCGTTTCCGAATCCCATGCGAACTACGGATTTTGGTGTCGCCTTTCACAAGAGTGCGAAAGGGAAGTTGCATAAACTATAAATAGGGGTTCCTAGGTTTTTTTAGGTATTGAAAAGCAATAGGAAATATTTCTAAGGTGTGGGCAAGGGATTTTCTCTGAATTTCGAAGGGAGAGGTTAGTATTTTACCTTATAATCTTTGTTTTTCTTCATAGTGGAAGTTTGCATCCGTGGTTTTTTACCCTAGTTTGGGGTTTTTCCACGTATATCTTGTCTTGTGGTTTGTTTGGATTACTTTGATCTGTTTCTAGTTTATTTTCTTCATGTTTATTGTTTGTGGGTGAGACCGGATATTAGATCTCGATTCACTGCGTTGTTGGCGTGCTGCGCAACACTATTAAGGGTCATAACTTCAATTGGACCATAGGTCATCAAGTCCTTCCTTGTTGGGCCTTTCCCTTTTGTCCTTTCATAGCCTTCAACTGATACCAACTCACTCCTAACCCATGCACTTCTTGGTCTCCGTTCCACATGACCAAACCATCTAAGTCTACTTTCCCCCATCTTATTACCTATTATTAATAACCCTAAGTTCCCTCACAAGCATTCATTTCTAATTCTATCCTTCCTCATCTTGCCACTCATACATCTCAACATCCTCATTTCACCTACACTCATACTATGAACATGTCATTCCTAACCAACCCAACATTCTATTCCATAAAGCATGGCTGGTCTTATAGGTACCCTATAAAATGTCTTTCAGATTGAGTGGTAAATGGCGATCACATAAAACCCTAGAAGCACATCTCCATTCCTTCCACTCAGCTTGAATTCTATAGGCAACATCATTCTCAAACTCTCCACTCATGAATTATCTACCCAAGATACTGAAAGTGGTCATTTTGTGATTCTTGGTCAGCAACTTAACTAATTCCTCGTTTCCACTTCTACTATAGCTAAAATTGCACTTCATATACTTTTTTAAATATGGCAACAATTTCATTAAAACAAAAGGTGAAACAGGAAAACAATCGAGAAGCATGACCCTATCATCAATTCATAGTGCCAGCTGAAAGAAAAAGAAAAGCAGCACAAAAACATTGGCCCAGAAACATTATCCTCGAAGGATATTTGCCTCTGCTCTTAAGGAGGGAAGAGATGACCCTGAAAATTCCGGGAGGGCAAGGGCCCACCCCAGGACCAAGGAGACGATGCAGAAGGACAAGACTTGATGGGTAGAGCTGTCTTCAAATATTCTTGCACCCCTCTCAGTCCAAATCCCCCAAATAATGGCAAATGGGAACAGTCTAGATACATTTACCTTGATTTGAGCACAGACCACAGGCCCAACCTGCAATAATGTTAGCCAAAGACCTCTCCAAAGCCCAGCACACCCTAAAAGCTTAAAGAATTGATCCCAAATAACTGTGGCAGCCTGGCAATGATGGAAAAGATGATCAACAAATTCCCATCTCCTACAAATGATACACATATTGGTCATTGCAATATTCGGCTACCCACATGAATGCTTGAACCCAATGAGGAAATGGAGCTTTCCAAATTTAAGCACATGGGTAGGGAGGGTTGGCCAGATTCATTAAGCTTCCCAAACACAAATCTGAAAGAGAATTGTCAAACGGTCACCCACTTCCAATACTTGGTATCATCACTCAAAAGTATCAATGTTAGCCTCATAAAGGATAGTCATAAGGGCAGCAAAATCCCTTTATTCATTGTCATTCAAGTTTCTTCGGAGAGCAATGTTCCAAACCCTAGAACCCCCCAAAAGTTCATAGCAATCCTCCACTTTTGAATCTTTGTCCAACGCAAGGGAGAATTAAGGGAAGGAGTTGGCTAGAGGCGACTCCCCAAACCACACATCCTTCCAAAATCTTATTCTAGAACCTCTTCCTGCAGTAAATTTACAGCCCTCCTCAATCAACATGCCCACTTTTTTGGGACGCTTGCACCAGTCTTTTACCAACACGACTAATTTCCCTCCAAACAGAGGATCCGACGGGATTCACCACCCTACTAGGAAACTAGCCACCACTCCCCACTTCACCATATTTTTGAAGAATAACCTCTTTCCACAATGCATTTGTGTCATCTCCAAAGCTCCACCATCATTTTGCAAGGAGAGCCCAATTTTTCCCTTCAACCTCACCATCCCCAAGCATCCTTCTTTGATCTTTGAACCACCTCCCAATTGACAAGACAGGACTTCCAGCAATCTTGGTTGCACCAAATATCATGCAATTTTGTTAAATTTCATTATTAATCAGTATAATTTGGTTCAAAATATCATGAAATTGGTGTAACCAAGCACAACCTTGAATAAAAATCTTGTGGCACGTAGCATAATGTAGCTAACGCTGCACGCTATGTAGCTTACACCTCACGCTTCAGAGTGGTGAGCGCTATGCTACACGCTATTCGCTATTTAAAACACTACTCTCAACTGGTGGTCCTTACATTTGTTGTTGCTTCCTCATACATATCCTTAATCATGTCAATATATACCCTTGAAACTAATTTCTTGCCCAACACCCACCAAATTAACTCTCTGGGGGCCCTATCTTATGCTTTCTCTAAGGGCCTATTTGCTTTTCCAATTACAATGGTAAATGGTTGTAAATGGGTAAAACGATTATTTACTCTTGTAATTGTGTGGTGACATCACTTACATTTGACTGAAATGATGATTTTGATACATTGTCAGTTTCCCTCGGAAATCACTATAAAGATGGTAGTTTTATAGTGTGAAAATGTAATGATTACAATTTACTTTACCTAGTTCCTTGACAAGTGTATTTGATTCTCGATTTATGAGTCATAATTCCTATTTAAACAAACACTTGGAAATGATAATGATAACTCATTTACTTTGCATTTCATACGAAATTAGAAAACCGAACAAGCACTAAGCCAATAAAGCCCATGTGGAGATTCTTCCTCCTCTCCCTATATTTTTCCATCAATTGTCTAAATAGGAAAACAGCTTCAAAGATATACCTCCCTAGCATGAAACCAACTGATTTTCTAATAAATTTGTCTCATGCCTTGGTCTTTGCTTAATCACTCTCTCCCAAAGTTTCATAGTACGGCACATAAATTTAATCCCACAATAGTTAGTGCAGCTTTGTATATCTCATTTATTCCTATAAATAGGCACCATGGTACTTTTCCTCCATTGGTTTGTATGTCTCCTTTATTCTTATAAATAGGCACCAAAATAACCCAGTATCTCCCATACACTTCCAAAGCTCTATTGGCATACCATTTGGTTTGAGGACAAAGCATAACTTCCACCTATGAATGATAAGTAACATCAAAATAGCTCATTGTATTTCATCTACATCAACAAGTAACAATGGAGTCTAATTCAAACTCGACCGTTGGCAATCCAAACCATGAGACCTTATTGTTGTTGCATCCACTCCTTTAGAAAGTTCTGCCATGCAACTTTATTAAATCAGTATGAGTTCCTATATATGCTACATCAACAGCACTCTACCGATCTGAAGTTATAGATACAGAGCAAAATACCAGTATCCTACAAGTTGTAAACCCGTTGGACCAAGTAATCTTTGAGACCAACCATGTGCCACCCAATTGATGATCTCACCAGTTCGTGCAATCCCTATTCACTTCCAGCATACACTATCTCAAAACCCATGGCAAACCACTCTTAAACCACAATAGCCAACCCAAGTGAACAATGATTCCTCATTAGGTCCAGTTGAATTTATGTGAAAAATATGATGACAACAG
The DNA here is from genome assembly GCA_037074715.1 of Magnolia kwangsiensis. Lineage (NCBI taxonomy): Eukaryota > Viridiplantae > Streptophyta > Magnoliopsida > Magnoliales > Magnoliaceae > Magnolia > Magnolia kwangsiensis. The sequence continues at coordinate 72,655,283 of CM073588.1, forward strand.
CTACATTCACAGGGAACCTGCTCCAACAAAGGGGCATCAATTCATATGTCCCACTGAGGTCATTTGTATGATTGTATCTACTCACCAACCACCCTAATCTGATTCTAGCACTCTTTAAGTCTTAACCAAATCGAAGCCCACTCAGGCATCAAACATCACAAGGCCACACATCAGCTTATTACATCATTAAAGAGGAAGGGCATTAAGGTCAAGGTTCAAAATATCAAAATCGATGCACGTCCCACCCAACGCAAAAGCTGGTACAAATCAGTGCATATCAATCATATTGATGCCCATATCAGCCGAATGAATGGCTGTGAATTTTTTTAAGCAAAAGAATATCAAAAATAGCAAATACATCCAAAAAATGATAAATGATTTTTTATCTCTATTTTGTTTTTCAGGATATTTTATGCATGCCTTGGTCCACTTTATGGTATGTACATATGACCATGGTTGTTTGCCTTTCCAGTGTTGAATGTTGAGTTTTATGTTTTTCAACAATCCTATCGACTTTGGTTTTAAAGTTCTAATGTATTTGATAGTTTGTAACTCAGCTAATGCAAATAACATTGTGTAAGTATATGTAAAAGTGAAACACATAACGTAAACATAATACAAGTCTATGACTCTACAAGATTACGTATACAACTATAGAAGTCTACGTCTATAGCCAATAGATCATTAGAAGGATAGTTAGATGAACCATATTAATGATATTGGTTGATCACTAATAAGTATAATATAAGATTAGCAGTTAGTTACATGAAATATTCGAAATATCGATACTATTGGCCGATATATCGGCCGATATTATTGTTGTCGGCCCCTAGTGAGACGAAACACGTCCGATAACGCTAGGAAGATACAAAAAATCTGAAAATCTAGATATCGCACGATATAATGTCGATATCGCCAATACATCGTGCGATATCACATGATTCCTCCCCCATTATTGTCGGAAATCGACAAACAGACTCATTATTCAGGGAAAAAAAAAACCTTTCAACAAGTAGATTTCAGTACCTGTAGAGGAGATCGCCCTAATCGGAAGCTGTATTTGAAGGGTCATTCGAATCGTAGCAACAAAATCTCTGATTTGGGAGAGATTTGGGTGAAATCCGTCGAAATCCAAAGAAATCACGAAATCCGGATATACTCTCGACGAAATCCAGAGATATTCTCGGCGAAACGATGGATTTGGTAAAGATTTTAGGGTTCCGGAAGGCCGGAACCATCTCTCCTTTGAAAAAAAGGGCTCTGAGACCTTTTTACAGGATGCGAATGGGCTAGCATACCGCACACCACCAACGTGGATGATGTGTTGATGTCACCAAGTTCTGTAGGTCCCATCATGAGGTATATGTTATATCCAAACCGTTCGTCCAGTTGGCGAGCTTGTCGTAAGGGTTGAGCCAAAAAATAAGACAGATCCAAGGATCAAATGGACCACACTGGAAAAAGTAGCGGGATATTGAACGTCTACCATTGAAACCCTTTTGGGGGTCACAAAAGTTTTGGATCGTATGACATTTGTTTTTCCTCTTCATCAAGGTCTTTGTGACATCATGAATAGATTGGATGGAAAAAAAAAAAACGTTATTGTGGACCGTACGAATGTTATAACGGTGACAATCATTGTCCTCACTGCGATTTGTGGTGTGGTCCAATTGAGGTTTGCATGTGACTCATTTTTGGGCCCATGATCTAAAATGATCTCTCCAAATGGATGAACGGTGTGGATATAATAAAAACATTATTGTGGGGCCCATGTAACTCTGATCTCCTTTGAACTGTTTGTACAACTGGAGGTGGACGATCGTCTACACTACTTCGCATGAAGTTCATGCGCTGGAAACTTAGGTGGGGTCCACCGCGATGTTTGTGAGAAATCCACTCCGTCCATCTAGTTTTTGAGCACATTTTAAGACATAGGGCCAAAAAATGAGCAGGATCCAAGACTCAAGTGGGCCAAAAATGTGAGGAGTAAAGGTCCACAGTTGAAATATTCATGGGGCCACAAGTTTTGAATTAGTCTAATATTTGGGTTTTCAATTCATCCCAGTAGTAATGACGTTATGAACGGTATGGATGGAATGTAAACATCACTGTTGACTCAGGAAGGTTTCAACCGTAGGAATTTACCTAACCACCTTTTTCTTTAGTGCGGCCCACTTGAGTCTCGGATCCTGCTCAATTTTTGCCTCAAGTCTTAAAATAAGCTCACAAAATTGATGGATGGAGTAGATTTCTCACAAACATCACGGCGTGCCCCACTCCTGCGAAAGGATTTAGTAGGAACTCTGCGTCCGATCTTCACATGACACATACTCATACCTCGCTGATGTGTGGTACACCAGCCAATCCACACCCTCCATCCATTTTCATAAGTAATTTTAAGGTATGAGCCTAAAAAGGAAACAGATGTAAGATCAAGTATACCACATCATAAGAAAATGTGGTGGCAATGATGTCCACCATTGAAGCTTTTTAGGGCCCACCGTAATGTTTATTTGTCATCCAATCTATTCATGAGGTTTGACAAACCTGGATGGGAAAACATAAATATTAGGTTTATCCAAAAAATTTATAGCCCCAAAAAAGTTTAATGGTGATCATTCAATGACCACTATTTTGTGTGGTGTGGTCCACCTCAAATTTGGATCTACCTTATTTTTCAAGCCATGCCCTAAAATGATATGTTAAAATGAATTTCAATTGAGGTTTGGACATGACTCATTTTCATACATATCTTTATACATTTATAAATGGTATGCATCATATTTAAATATATTTACCTTAGCTTAAACAGATAACGCATAACTTAGTACCTTATACAAAGGAAATTTATTATGTGCACTTCTTTTTCGATATTTTATGATTTAAAAGTGCGTATAAGGTCTTTTTAAATAATCTCTGAAGTTTCATAAAAAAAAAAAAAAAATTCAACCATTTTGCTAATGTTTCCCCATGTTTCCCAAAAAGTACGATAAATTATGCGCTACAAACAATATATCCCATGCGATAACCGATACGTATCTATATCCCAAGGTTGCGATACATTGCGCGATACCGATATTTCGAACACTGGTTACATGAATCTAAGCTTAACTACGTAGATATGCATATAACATAATTAGGTGTATAAGAGCTTTGCTAAGTGCACACACATGTGCGGTAAAGCTCATGTGCACACCACATGTGCCAGCAGCATGGCACAAAGGTGCTAGATCTGATCCATCCATCAGGTTGGTCTGACATTCTACACATTTTCACACAAATAAATCTGGTCCACTCAGCATGTGGACCATAATATTGGAAACAAGTAGATGGAAACAAGTGGATGGGTAAGAAAACTTCAGCCAAGTTTCTTGGAGCTGTACATTTGTTTTGCAAACTATGGCCCACTTGACCAGTGGACCAACCTAATTATTGGGCTAGGTCATCATATACTGGTGCCTTTCTAATGAATGGATTGGATCTTGGAGATATCATGCCATGTTGGTACATGTGTGGCGTGTGCATGAGTTTTATTGTGCACATGTGTGTGCTTAGCAAAGCTCATCCATCAGTAGCTCCAAGAAGTCCTCACAAGATCCCATTATCCTTACATCATTTCCCTTCCAGCTGCTAATCTTTAAAGGTGGGTCTTCATATTACTGCATTTGCTTTGAGTGGAATGGCTATCGTGCTCACTTCAGCCACTAGCCACATTGATTTCACTGGCCATTATGATCCAGTTTGAAAGCTTGTCTCCGATGGGCTGAAAGAGGAATGCTGTTTCCAAGGTTTCCAAACAAAAAGCCTAATTATAAATCCAACGCGGCGACATTTAAACTTTAAATAACACCAATGCGTATTTGTGCGCTTTCCAAAATCAGCCAAAGTTTATGATAGTTGTATGTGAGGCATGATTACTAGAAGTGTGGGGATGGTTACAGGTAAAATAGACGCAGAAGTATGAAGAGAAAGGAACCTCAAGGACATTTGCACTCTGAGACTTGCAACTACAAAAAGAAATCATGGAATGGAATATAAATATGTAAATGTCAATTATCCCATTGCCATTAATCCTTGTGGACCAAAAGTATGTGATCATAATAAATTCCCTAACCATAGAATATTTGACAGTCCAATAATATTAATTTCTTTATTTCCTATCAATAACAAAAACAATCAAATAAGCCTTATAGAATATTTATTTCATTGAACAAAAATCTTTTTATTATTTCGAACAATGTTCCTCATCAGAAGGGAATAAAACAAGGCCAAGAGCCACAACAACCCACCATCTGCACTTCACCGAGAACCAGATTCTGAAGTTTACGGCCTATAAATAATTTGTTGGGTTTCAATAATCAGAGAAAAGATAGAAAAAGTAAATTACCAAAATAATACTCATTATAACCCAAAAGCACAACAAGGACATATACAGTGTTTGATCAGAATTTGGATGTACAGACAACCTTTCGATGATCCAAACCGTCCATATAATGGATTCCATGGTAGATGGGAGATACCCAAAAATATCTCCCCACCAGATGATTTGAACCATCCCATTGCCCCCTTCAATCCACCCCACCAATATTACTGCATGTCCCAACCCATGGTGTGGCCCACCACATTAACAATTTACCCCACATGCACCATTGCTGGATCAAACAAACAAACTCCATTTCTCTCAATCAAGCATCACAAGCATATAATATGACCAAAATTTCAAGGTTTTTGTGGCTTTCAACAGATAATGAACATTGAAAAACATGGAATTGATTGAATTTATCAAAAGATTCCACAAAGCGAAAAGAATTCTAATAAGTCAGATAATCGCTCTTCTGATAACAAAGAGGAGAAAAACATACCTGATTAGCTCTCAGCTCTAATCCTCCACAAACTCCTAAAAACCAAAAAGAAAATTAAAAAAATAAATTTAAAAAAAAAAAAAAAAGAAAGGAAGCCCATGTCAGAATCTTGTCTGCAGATATCATCCAATCAAAATTTTAAAAAAATAATAATAAGAAGAAGTAAAAAGAAATAAACTCCAAAAACAAAACAAAAAAAATACTCACCAAAAAAAAAAAACATTTCAAAGAAAACCCACAAAACAAAACTCAAACAAATAACAGAAATAACAAAACCAGGAAAAAAGAAAACCAATATTCCCACCCACCCTATTGATTTCCCAAACACCCATTTCAATTTTTCTGGTTTAGGATTAGTACAAAGTGAAAATGGGAGCATGCAAAAATCAATCAGGGAACGTGCCCTAATGAGAAAAAGAAAAAAAAAAATTAAGAAAAAAAAAAAAAACCAAATGCAGAGCTAATGAAAAAACAAAGAAAACCCACCAAAATCTGTCCTTGGAGAATCCAAACACCAAAATCTCTGCAGAAACAATATCGAATCTGACAAAGATACTCCCTCCAAAACCCCCCTTTTTCTTTTCTCCTTTTTTTTTTTTTTTTTTATCTTCTTCTCTTCAAAAAATAAAAATAAAAATCCCAGAAAAGGGGAAGAAATCAAGAGCAAAAAGGAGATTCGCGGAGTTTCAAAATCATTGGTTTCCTGAGAGTGGGACAAATCACAGGCGGGGATTGAAAAACCCACGATGCCTTTCTCTTGTATCCCGCGTACTACTGAAAATGAATCCGTAGGCCGCTAGTTAAGCAACACGTGTGAATGATCTGAACCGTTCACGAGGTTGCTCTTCCTACTTATGGGTCATGTTGAAAGTGTAATATCTATTATTTATCCTTTCATTTTAATCTATGGACAGAAATTAGAAGATTTTGACGGTTTAAAATCAACTCCATTTTTTAAGATGCTAGGATCATCATTTTAGAGAGGAATCGGACCGTTAGTGGCATATCCATGATGAGCTCTACCGTATGAAGTGGGTTTCCAATCATCTGAACGGCCCAGATGGAGGACTATGATTTTAATTCAGTAGTCCGCGGACTACGTAGATTTTACCTAAAAACAACACCCCTCATGCAAGGGGGAAAACCGATTGTCTCCTAATCATTTCTTTTATTGTAGAACTAAAATGACTATTTTAACCTTATCTTTTGTAACAATGACTTGATGAACTCTGAATTGGGTTTGCTGGGATATGTTTGTCTTTATTAGACGGAGAAGGGTATTTTGGGTTTTAAAATCTTTTCCTTTTCACCCGAGCACCTGATGGGAGAGTAGAAAGAGGAGTATGGTAGAGCGATAGCTTTTGATAGCGAACATGGCATATTATTTGGACCGTCCATTTAGTTTCCTCTCAATGGATTGAAAATGGCTCAAAATACAGACAGATGAAATGATCCTATCCGTTGGATCAGTTTACTTCAAAAAGACGGTAGAAAATACATGCTATAATAGTTGGAAGTTAGAGGGTATTGAAGAAAATTGAGTTATTTAAAGAAATGATCCATCCATTGTAGGACCCACTTGGTGGACGGTTACGATTGATTCACCATCCTCGTGCCTTTATTTCCTCAAATTAGACCAATAAACGGTGGGCCCCACATTAGTCAGGTAACTGCCAAATAGAACATGTTGCTACCTGACGCATTAGTGGACATCCAGTGACATCTAGCGGGTTGTTGAGTAGAAAAAAATCCAACGGTCAATATTGAATAAAAACCAATATGAGGTTTGAATGAAGGAGGCGGTTTGTCTGCTGACCCAGCACAACCAGCTATCCCTGATGTCAAAGCTCTCTGGGTCCCACCATGATGTATGTACTTTATCTACACCGTCCATCCATTTTCCCAGATCATTTTAAGCCATAAGCCTAAAAACGAGGTAGATCCAAAGCTAAAGTGAATCACATCACAGTAAATAGAGGAGATTGAACGCTTACTTTTGAAACGGAGGCCACAGAAGATTTGGATCAAGCTGATAGTTGTATTTCCCTTCATCGAAGGTTGTGTGACAGGTTGGAAGACAAATAACCATTGCTTTGGGCCGTCAAGGAGTTTTCAACGGTCAGCCTACAATCTCCACTATTCCTATGGTATAGATCACTTGAGCTTTGGATCTGTTTCGTTTTCGAGCTCATGGCCTAAAACGAACCTGCGAAATAGATGGACAGCGTAGATAAAACACATACATCATGGTGGGCCCGGAGAGCTTTGACATGATCTACCTGGCTGCTGTTTGTGTCATCAGCCAAACCGCGCATGTGGATGCCTTGGGAACGATTACCGAGCGCATGAGTATGAGTCTCATACTCCTGCAGCCTATGGAATTTAAATGTTTTTAAATGGTCACTGTCCACGTGCCATGCATGTAACCTCAATCCAAACCGTCTAAATAACGGAACCCACTGATATGGATTGTCTACTAAAAGTCCAGATCCATTGGATGATCCTAACCTGTTATTAATTGATATTTATGTGTTCGATTCGAACTAGATACTAATTTCAAATCTGGCCGTCCATTAATGGCCATTTGTTGGACGTTTATAATTATCCTTACATGTGAAATTTTTTTCTGTGACCTATCTATCTCGGGAGTGAATATTTGAACAGCTTGGATTGAGTTACATGAATGCTAATTGTACTTTTCCGAGGAGCCTGAGTATGGATGGGGACACTCTGCCAGTATAATAAAAAATAATATAAATAAATCGTCATCTGATAATCCTGCGGTTCTGAGCATTCTGACGGTCACGAGAACTTTTCGGCCGGACTTGAGAATGGAGAAAAACTTTAATACTCTGATAGAGCGTGAAGTTGATACTCTGGCACTACAAAATTGGATAAGTAGCATGCAAATAATTCTAAATAAACCATCCAATTTTGGTCCCACCATGAAGATGGACAGTAAAGAAAAATGTACAGTGACTTGATTATCCAAGTAGCCGATTGATGGACATGAATTCAGCAAAGATAACTTCACTAATCAGAGGTTTTGATTGTTGAAGCACTATGATTCTCGGATGATGGCATATTCACAGTGGGTCCCACAAATTGGACGGTTTAAATTGATTAATTTATAACATGTTTAAATTTTTGAGTGTGTGCGTATCAACCATGATACTCTGCTAGGGTGTACGCAAGCAGAGATGACGACCATACCCAATCACACAAAATCTGTATTAGTGGCATATATGTAAGACAATCCAAACCGTCCAAACATTTTAACCAGATTTTCAATTAACATTGAATCAAATTAAATTTTAAAAACCAAAAATATTTGACTGTCCAATTAATGGCCACAAAAATGTCAGCTAAAATGAGAAAATTTTAATGGTCCTGTTTCAAAATTAGTGTCAGTTTATAGGAGATCATACCCGTCCAGTATACCCGATTTCCAGAGTAACAGGTTCAATAGATTGGAGTCATGGATTCATGGATATATATGTGCCACGTGTAAAACAGATGCGTGCATGCATATGGACAATCACTCTTCCAGAGTATCAACCTTTCTCGTCTAGTTTCCTTGAAATTTCAAAATAGAAAAAAGTTGGCACGGTAGACGCTTGCCTTTATGCGTTGTTTAATATTTTCACCGCGGAAAGCTTACGTCATGAACGTAGAGTTTCTCCGCATGAATAGAATGTTTTGGATGAAAATATTTTTAATTTTTAGGTATAAACAGCCGAAAAGAAAAAATAAGAGTATTTTCATATAAACTCTAAATTAGTAAGATCTGTTTTGTCTGAGTCGAGAAAAGGGGGGTTTATAAAAGTTCACGTATACAGTAAAAAATTAAAAGTGATATGATACTCAGGTAGCATATGACAATAATAGGCAGCCGCTTAAAAATTGTACACGTGGATGTTGAAAAAGGACCGTTGGATTTTCTTTTTTGTCATTTTCAACCGTCTAGTAGTCAGTTGATCATATAAGTGTAATTTATGATTCAGATGCATCTACACTGGGAACCACGAATTGGACGGTTCGTATTTTTACTGGCCATATGCAACTTATAAGTAATTTCAAAATACCTGTGTATCATCTATCACACTCTGCCAGAGTATCACAGGTTTTTTTCATTTTTATAATGGTTTAAGTCATCTACTACACACATGGTACACATGCGATGATCTAGACCATCCAAATCAAGTGGCAGACTATGAATGGAGCATATTCCAAAATTATATATGATCACTGTCCATTTGGTGGTTATCAAAGGACATGCATTAGGTCGTCATTGAGTGAATCAAATAGTAAGTTCATATTATGAGTTTGATTTTTGGACAATAATCCATCTATACGGACCAGAATCATGTTGACAAATCTCATTCCGGGCAATTTCTCTTAAGATTTTTAAATTTTAAAGTTTAACTCTAGATATTATAAGGAAAATCTGACTGAAAGTAAAAATATTTGAAATTACTTATTTTAGAAATATTTTTTAGAAATTTTTTTTTTTTTTTTTGTTAGCTTGTTAGTACCCTCCACTGTCAGTTCACACATCACTGTTAGCCACCTCTACCGGGGAATCGATACCAAGACCTCAGTATTGAAACGAGGTATCTTTCACTCAATCTACCACTTGAGTACAATCTTAAAGATCCTAAATTTAACAAGGAAAAACCCTTGTGAGAAAAACTTATTTTAGAAATATTTTTTAGAATTTTTTTTTTTTTAGTTAGCTTGTTAGTACACCCCACTGTTAGTTCACACATCATTGTTAGTCAACCCTACTAGGGAATCGATACCAAGACCTCAGTGTTGAAACGAGGTATCTTTTACTTAGTCCACCACTTGAGTACAATTTCAAAGACTCCGAATTTAATATGGAAAAACCCTTGTGAGAAAAAATTATGGCACAAAGTGACAATAATGCACAGAAAAGTAGAAATTACAAGAGAACAAGATAATACCCTATTCAAACAAGCCTCGAATCTGTTGGAAATTTGTGATGCGGAATCACATAGATGTAGATCTAAGATAGCAATCTAATAACGTCAAACAATCACAAGAGAACATAAAGATTTAATGTGGAAATTCTTTCAGAAAAAAATCATGGCACAAAGCGACAAAAATCCACTATGAAATAGAAATTACAAGAGATAGGACTTACCCGATTCGAACAACCTCGAATCTCACCCTTGCTACACCCTTTGATAACCCTAAAACTCTCTTAGGAACCCTCGAAAAACTTTCAGAAAGCCTTAGAATACTTTAGAATAGCCCTAGGGACCCCTATTTATAGTTTAAGAAACTCCGCTTACGCACCTCCTTTGGAAAAGTTCAAAAACCGCCTCAAATTTACACAATCCGCGCAAGATCTGCATAACCTCTACTAGCCGAAGGAGGGCCTCGATTGGTCGAGCAACCTGCTCAACTGGTCGAGCCTGACGGACACCCAAAAAACGAGCTCGCTGGACTTTGAGTCGAGCGGGCCTCGACTAGTCGAGTGGACCCTCGACGGGTCTCGACCAGTCGAGGGTCCCCCAAAAAAACATATGTCAGATGTAAGACATACTTCTGACAACAATCTCCACCATGTCTTCAATCTTCAACCGTTTAGCATCTTGACCTCTTCTCTTATCTCTACATCGCACATAGCTTCGATCAACGCTTCTCATGCATACTTCGTCATTCTTTTACGCCATCGTCAAGTTCAAAGAAGTTGCACAGAACTTGAACTTCTCTGTGGGAATGACCTTGGTGAGCATGTCTGCTGGATTCATGCTGGTGTAAATCTTTTATAGTGTTACGCCTCCTTCCTCAAGCACCTTTCAGATAAAGTGGTGACGAACATCAATGTGTTTAGTATGTGAGTGATAAACATAATTTTTATCTACTAGCTATCACAGTTAACCGGCACGGCCTCCTGCTGAAGTCTCAATTGATTTATTATGCCTCTAAGTTAAACATCTTCTTTAAACGCTTCCATTACTACCATATATTTTGCTTCGGTTGTGGAAAGAGTCACCACGAACTGAAGCTTTGACATCTAACTAATTGATCAACCCGCTAGTACAAACGAGTATCCTGAAGTAGACTTCCTGGAATCTATACTACCTGAGTAGTCAGAATCCACACACCCTATCATTTTTGTCCATGTCTTTTCAAAAGTTAAGACGAAGTCTTTCGTACCTCGAATGTATCGAAGTAGTCATTTCACCACTTTCCAATGTTGCTTGTCGGGGTTTGGCATGTATTTGCTCACAACACCGACTGCCTATGAAATATCTTGTCTCATACAGACCATGACATACATTAAACTGTCAACTGCATTCGAATAGGGAGACATAACCTGCTTTTTCTCATTAGATTTAGGACATTGTTCTGAGGAAAGCTTGAAGTGAGTCGCATAGGGAACGCTCACCGGCTTTGCTTGGTCCATCCCATACTTGATCAACACTTTTTCAAGGTATTTTGCTTGTGATAACCAAAGCTTGCTTTCTTCTCATCTCTATAAATATCTATACCGAGAACTCTCTTTGTAGCCCCCAGATCTTTCATCTCAAATGACCCTGATAACTGAGTGTACAGTATGTTGATTTCAAACATATCATGACAGACGATCAATAAATCATTAACATACAATACTAGGATGATGAATTTTTCATAACTCAATGTCTTATAATAGACATAATGATCGTATTCATTCTGAGTAAATTTCTGACTCACCATGAAAGAATCAAATTTTTTATACTACTGCCTGGGCGACTGTTTCAGGCCATACAAAGACCTCATTAACCTGTAAACTTTTTTCTTTTCCCCTTTAACTTCGTAGCCCTCTGGTTGCTTCATATAGATCTGCTCTTTCAACTCCCCGTGCAGGAATACAGTCTTAACATCCATCTGTTCCAGCTCGAAATCGTAATGGGCAACCAACGCCAACACGAATCTGATAGATAACTGCTTAACTACTGGCGCAAATATCTCTGTGAAGTCGATTCCTTCTCCTTGAGCATAACCCTTTACTACCAACCTTGCTTTGTATCTATCATGTTTCCTTTTAAATAACCACTTGCATCCAATCGCTTTTCAGCCTGCTGGGAGCTATACCAGCTCTCATGTGTGATTTTTGTGCGACAAGTTCATCTCATCGTCCATAGCCACCTTTCACTTTTCTGTATCAGGCTCATCAAAAGCCTCCTGAACAGTATATGGGTCCCCTTCATCTGTAACGAGGGCATATGCAATATTAGAGTCGTCTCTATATATTGTCGGTAACCTGCAATCACGTGGTGGATTCCTTCTCACAGGTGGTTGCTCCACCTGATCATGTACCTCTGTCTTCACATCTGTCTCTACTTGAGTATTATCTGTGTCAATCTGATGTCTACGATTACCCTTTCTGGTTCCTCTTACTCCTTTTGATCATTCTTGCAAAATAGGGAGCTTTCATTGTATCTGACGTCACGGCTAGTGATGACCTTGGATGTGACCTTGTCGAATAACCTGTAACCTTTCACACCAATGTCATAGCCAACAAAGATATACTTTTTGGCTCTATGGTCTAGTTTATTTCTCTCAACTGACGGTACATGAGAGTAAGCCTCACAACCAAACATGTGTAGATTTGAGTAGTCGATTTTCTAACCAGTTCATACTTCTTTTAAAATTTTACATTCAATTGTCGTTGAAGGAAACCGGTTCACCAAATAACAAGTCATGTTAGTAGCCTCAGTCCATAGCTCCTTGCCCAATGCAACATTACATAATATGCATCTGTCCCTTTTTAAAAGAGTCCGATTCATTCGCTTAGCTACACCGTTTTGCTCGGACGTGTGGCGCACTGTGTTCTGCCTGATGATCTCTTCATCCTTTCAATAATCATTAAACTCAGTGGAAGTAAATTCTCCACCATTGTCAGTCCTTAAAATTTTTACTTTTCACCCTGACATTTTTTCACCATTGCCTTCCATTATTTGAATATGGTGAAAACTTTAAATTTATGTTTCATGAAGTAAACTCAAACTTTCTTTTAGTAGTCGTCAATGAATGAAACAAACCATGATGACCCTCAATGAAAACTTTTAACGATGGCCCCCATATGTCAGAGTGCACATAATCAAGCACTCCCTTACAAACATATTTTTCAGATTTAAAAGACAATCTAAATTGTTTATCATATATATAATGCTTGTATATATCTAAATCAGAATTTTTAAAAACTGAAATAAAACATCGATCAGAAAGTACCTTCATGTCCTGCTCGCTCATGTGGCCCAGACGAGCATGCCACGTATGTAGAGATGTGCAATCTGCAATAGCTGTTACCGCTCCACCTGCTAAAGTTCTCCCAATTAACCTGTAAAGGTTTCCGTACATTTGCGCTCTTATAACCACAAGAGTCCCTTTTGAAACTTTAAGGATACCATCAATACTGGTGAACTTGCACCCTATAGCCTCGAGTGCACAGAGAGAAATCAGACTTTTCTTCATATCAAGAACATGTTTGATATCAGTCAGGGTACGCTCCATCCCATCAAACATCTTGATACTCATTGCACCAATAGCCATAACATTACAGGCATTGTCATTGCCCATAAAAACCTGTCCACCATTGCATTCTCTGTAACTGGCGAACCAACTCCGATGAGGAATCATATGATATAACGCTCTTATGTCTAGGATTCACTCATCTGCATGATTGTCGTAAACATGTCCGATCATGGACACAACAGAACATCATTACCACTTGTTTCTTCATCAGATGTGACAACATTGGCCTCCTCGGAAGAAGCCACTGAATTTTCTTTCTTCGCTTTAGGATTTCTACAATCCTTTTTCATGTGTCCAGACAATCCACAATTTCAACACTTTAATTTTTCTTTGTCCTTACCTTTGGATTTGGATCTAGGCCTTGAGGATCCTGTACCTCGCTCATAATCTCTGCCTCTCATAATCACTGTATCGGAAGATTCCCCCGTGTCGCCGTTTAGCTTTCTCATAGCCTTCACTTGAAGGATTGAGATAACGGTGTCAACACTTAAGATTTTATTTGAGGTGCACATCGTGTCCCTAAAAGACTCATATAATGTAGGAAGAGAATTCAATAATATATATACATGTTCCTCATCTTTGACCACTTTCTCCATATCCAGTAATTTGCACATTAATTTATTAAAGTTGCTGATATGGACTTCTAGATCTCCACCCTCTGCCATCTCGAAGGGACAACACTGTAGCTTCAAGTGTAGGTGATTTTCAGAGGACTTCTTTGCATGAATGTTCTCTAACTTCGCCCACAAACTAGTTGTAGTTTTCTCCTTCAAAATATTATAGAGAACCTCATTCGTGAGACATAAATGGATAGAGGCTAAAGCATTACCATCAAAGTTTTCCCATTCATCATCTTTCATGGTAGATTTCTGCTCCTCAAAAGCCTTAATCTCGCCTTTCTTGGTTAATAAGTTAATCATCTTAACATTCCATAACTCAAAATTATTTTTGCAGTACTTTTCAATATCGAACTTGTCGTTTTCCATTATTACTAATCCTGCAGATTCAGATCTATGCCCCAACGATTACTCTCATACTATTTGTTGGGGATTTGTATTGTGGAATCACACAGATCTAGATTTAGGATAACAATCTAATAATGTCAAGCAATTACAAGAGAACACAAAGATTTAACGTGGAAAATCCTTGCGTGAAAAAACCATAGCACAGAGCAATAGAAATCCATTATGAAATAAAAATTACAAGAGAGAGGACTTACCCGATTCGAACAACCTCAAATCTCACCCTTGATACACCCTTTGATAACCCTAAAACCCTCTTAGAAACCCTCGAAAAATTTTTAGAAAGCCTTAGAATACTTTAGAATAGCCTTACGGACCCCTATTTATAGTTTAGGAAAATCCGCTTACGCACCTCCTTTGAAAAAGTCTGAAAATTGTCTTAAATTTACGCAGTCCGCGCAGGATCTACGTAACCTCGACTAGTTGAAGGAGGGCCTCGACTGGTCGAGCAACCCGCTCGACCGGTCGAGCCTGACCCTTAACTGGTTGAGCCTGACGGACACACAAAAAACGAGCTCACCTGACTTTGAGCCGTGCTCTCGACCAGTCGAGCGTCCCAAAAAAAAAAATGTCAGATTTAAGACATACTTCTGATAACATAATCTCCCCTTACAAGCCCATTGAAAACCCTAGAAATGAATTAGAAAGCTCTGAGATATACCCCGATCCCGATTACACCCCCTATATATAGCCTTAGAAAGAATTATAATCGAAATCGAAAACAAATCACACAGATATGCAAATCTGTGTAATTCTACCCAATCTATTCAATAGCTCTTTGATAGAATTTTAATGTCATTGACAAACTGTCGATGGCATCGAACTCACTTCAATGGCATCGAACTAATACAAAAACACTCTTACGATAAATCATGGATTTTCTAAATTTTTTCAATAACATCGAGCAAGCTTTTGATGTCATCGAAACTAACTTCGATGGCATTGAACATGACACCGAAGTGTTCGGTGACTAACATGAGAAAATTTAAAAATTTCTGATGGCATCGAGTATGACTTCGATGTCATCAAAGTCTGCTTGATGGCATCAAACTATCATCAACAAGCATGTTGAATTGCAGATTTAAAACATCAATCAATAAAAAGCACCTCTCAGTAAATTCAAATCATAAAGACATTATTAAATAATTTTAAATTAAGAAGAATTTGATATAAAAAATCTCAATTAATAAATATATTTAAATTTTAAATATTTTTATATAACAAATTATTTAAGTTTTTTAGTATTTTTATAATAATTTGCAACAAAAGTGCGGTTAAGTTTTGCCAATATTTTGAAATCTTGTGATAATATTATTTTAGTGTACTTTATACAATGTTATTAAAACATCTTTAAAGTTTCTGTAATATTTATTACATTGCTTCCAATGTTATGTATGAACCTCATTACTTTAAGGGTTCATTTGGATCATAAGTCATTTTGTTTTTAGCTACTTATGTTCAAATAATTGATATCGATATCTATTGATTCAACATATAAATATATATGTAAACAGTATACTTATCAACCAATCTCTCAGTTTCAATCTCTAATTCACATCTATATCTCTCTTAGTCACTGCAGTGTTAACCATTGGTGACAAAAAAAAAAAAAAAAAACAACCCAATGTTAAGAATAAATTTAAAAAATGGTCTTAAATATAGACTTATATAACTTAGAATAAACAATCTGCACTGTGGGTTCATGATGAATAAGAAAAAATAGGTTTAAAACTCCAAATTTAAAATAAATAAATAAAATCATTTACTTATCTCATTTTGCTCCTCAAGGACCTAATTAGCAGGTCCACTTCATAGGGGGTAAATCAAGAGATGAAAGAGAAGATTCTTAAGGTTTGAGAGGGTTATCATGGCTATAATGACAAGTAACACCCATGGCTACCACAACTGTGGTGCTCATGATAATGGCAACAAGGTTGTCGGTGTCATGGTTGTAGCAGGTGCAGTGGTGATGGTTGTCATTGCCACGATTAGTGCTCATGTCATTAGCAAAGAAGAAAAGGAGAGGTAAGAAAGAAAAAGAGAAGAGAGAGAGAGAGAGAGTAGAAGGATAGAAAGAGAAGGAGAAAGATGCAGATTTTTCAGCAGGTAAATTGCAAACAAGAAAAAAGTTAGGGGTAAACTATAACGCCCTAAATTTTTGCCAACTTATGAGTGGGATGTCATTAGGCATTACCTTTGATTTCTTGAATTGAGTGCATATCTGTGCATATATTCGCATGTTTTTAGGACCATAAGGAGTGATTTTATGTCCAATAAAACTGCCCGACCGAGGAAAAGTTATGAGTTTTGAAAAATATTAACAGACCCTCGCAGTGCCATAGTGAAATCCATAGTCCCACCGTGAAAATTGAGTTTTTGGGGCGGTGAGGCACGATACCACCGTAAAAAATGATTATTTTTTTAGCAGTAGTCGGTAGTGCCACTGCCACTTTCTATTCAACAATGGACAACAACAGGCAATTTCAGTTTGTTAACTTAAGAAATTCATATCTTATTCAATACAACTCCAATTGAGATGATTGAAAAGCTAAATTGAAGCTTAATGAGTCTAGTTTTATAATAATAATAATAATAATAATAAATAAAACAATGTTGATTTTGGGATATCTCGTAAATTATGTAGAAAATCATTTATTTCAAACAACCAGTAATTTTAGAATTTTTATATAACTTGAAATGAATAAAATTTGGTAAGTGTAAATTAAACTTGATGATAAACTATAAAAAATATATATAAATAATTCAGTAACTAAAAGTGTCAAAAATGTTATAAGCAATAGACTTATTAAAATTGAAATTTTCTACAAATGCAAGTTGTTGATGGACTGGACGTATCTTTTTCATCTTAAAGTTTTAATATGTAGTATCTTCGTAAGAATTGCTTCTAATCATGTCAGGAATTATCCAGTGTGATTAAATTATAATTTTTTGATACTTATATTTTTTTTTTCATTCTTGATTTTATGACTTGTGATTATGGTGATTAGAATCGAATCCTCATTTTTACTAATTATGAAAAGTACATGCCGTGAACTTAGCTAATCCAAACCCTACTTGGTGCGCACAAAAAATTTTGCATACTTGCTGCGCACAAAAAATTTCGCAACCCAATTCATTCCAGAAATACCTTGATCAACCAAACTGACTTTAGGCCGCTCATTAGTGAGTCAATAGACTCGAAACTATAGGAAAATGTTCATTTTGGCAGGCTTGTCATCCATCATGGGACATTGAGCCAAAATTACATCTCGAACTACTTAATTTGAATTCACAATACTAGTGCATGAGATGTGTGAATATTCTTGAAATTAAATAGAAACTTAAGTGAATTGTTTATATCCAAATTTTGCCAAAGTTATGGCTTTCAGACTGCTAGATCACGATTAAAATTAGGACCTTGACCTAAATTAATATCCTACACATCCATATAATCGTGACCTCAATCGACGATCGTTGACCGTCAAATTAACTTCTAATCATGCATGTCGATCGGTGTATCCAAATGGTGGTCCGATCATATTCCTACGTAGATCACTATTAGGAACAACTATCTTATATCTTAAATCTACTCGTACGTCTCCTAGTGGACCCTAATAGTTAGAGACAATCTCTCATAGGGTTATAATAGTAATTTCCTAGGCTTTAGGATCATTTTCACTATATCCATTACTATAAATACCCATTTATTTCACTCTCACTCTCCTCATACAAATTTGCCTTATGTTTTGGAAGAAAGAAAAAAGAAAGAGAGGAAGAGAGAGATGAAAAGAAAGAGAGTGAGAGTAAGAGTGAGAGAAAGATCTCGATACTTGAGGGTTAATATCTCATCGATTAAACCTTTGGAGCTATTGAATCCACCGTCACTTGCGACCGGAAGTAAAACTTGCATTTAACCCTTCGACTTCGTAACCTATACCTAGTTTACTTCATATTAATTGCATTTCTTTACTTTACATTACGAATTGGTATTTTTTCCAAAGACTATAATCTTAAACGTGATTAGGTCATGTGAAACCCTCTAAGGTGCGAAATATTTTTTAAGTTTTTATTTATCAACTCTTGAGGGCATTAGTCAATGACTTTTATTATAGTTTAGAAATATATACGATATTCATACTGCATTTACTTTATTGCTGTTAAACATTATGTTATTATCATTAATAGTTAATCTGTTTGATGAAATGCCTGATTAATATAAATTTTCTATTATTAGAACTCAATTAAGTTATGTGAATTAAGTTGTTAATGCGTATTTGGTTTGCATTGATATATATTGGATTGTGATGGTGGTACTCGCGTTATGTTATTGTACCCTCGTAAAGTATTGAGTTAAAATCATTGATATACATGAAATTGCATTAATGTACGTTGGATTGCGTTAATTTGTATATGTATTGAATTGATATACCTTGTTTAGATAAAATGTTATTAATATAAATATTCTCCCGTATATAGTAAGCTATATGGTTATTATAATGGGTTAAGTATTGTAAATTGCTTAAGATAATAACCCCACTTTGGATTTGCTATCCTGGATGTATATGATTGATTAAAGTTTAACACGAATGACCAGTAGTAGTTGGAACTATATAAAATGTTTTGCACCCAATGGCAGTTTGCCCCGAGTTCTCCGTAGTCGATCGTATTGGCCTAATGCAGATTCAATTATTTTCATGCTCAGTGATTGTATAACACTCAATAGAATCTAGGATACTACTATTACCATTAATTTAAGTTCATTCATAATTATTAGTGTATTACAAACTCACAAAGACTCATAAACCAAGTGTGGTGGTATGGAACACTGTTTTTGAGCTATTGACCTATGCTGGTGTGGCTTGCCTGCCACATCGACAAAATATTAGTTAACAAGTCCATCATGTCAGTAAAACATTAGATAATGAGCCTCCCCTTAGCAACCATCAAGTACCAATAATGGTCGCGATCCTATCATGTTGATAATGGTTTTGGTTATGTGTCCTCACCACACTGGGGCTTAGGTGATGACCTTTTATCCTAGTTATGATTATCCTTGGGTGATGAGCCCTAATATTAACCCGATTGAGTTGTATGGACTATTAGGTGATAAACCTAAATTTATATAAAGGGACACTGGTGAAGGGTTGGTACATGTCGCTACGAGCTACGTGAATCCGTTCAATAATTATTGATAGAATTGAGATATCCTAGCTTCGTAAACCTACTATTTGAACCGAAAATAATAGTTATTTAGCTAAATAGTATATCATTACATTGTTGGGTTGTGTTGTGGGCGAACCATTATGCACATGTTAACATCTTCTCTAGTAATAACGTTAATGTGGAAAGTTTACGACTGTTGTGTTCCTGGGCATCATCATGGTAAACATTGTCGGGTTGTGCTGCTAGCCAACCATTTTGCATATCATCATGTCATTCATGCATTTAAATAATTAACTTATGAACTGTTTGTTTTATAGTGCTGTCATTGCCTATGATTGATTGTGTTGATATGTATAACTTAGAAAATGAAACCACTAAGTTTAGCTACTCATTTCAACTTGGGACGGTGTTTTAAAACACCAACCATATGATATTGTGGATCCAGATACTACCAAGGTCTTAGACAAGCAGTAATGTAGAGCGGGTCGCGGACAATTTCATGGCCAAGATGGATCAGAAAAGGCACGGTCGGCGACAGAAGTGATCCGGACCATCGGACCTTAGATCGGGCGTATCTCACAATCCGGAATGAGTTATCCGACGTAAAATATATGATTTTGGGATAGAACGAGCTACTTTAGCCAACCAACCCGGCTATGCGGGGTTGCGCAGACCGGATTTGCGAGAAACCCCCTGATCGACGGTCGTTTCCTCGTTTTAATTTTGTTTTTACTATAAATAGTAAGTTTTAGTTTGGGTATAACTTTTCATCCATTGGGCTTTAGGAGTTGTGTCCAACATGAAAAGTGCTTAGGATAATTAGGAGAACGGTTTGGTGAAGCCAAATAGGACACTTACTATTTTTGGCCGAAAACCTTGCGCACTAGTAGACATCATGACGGTCTATAAATAGTAAGTTTACTATTTATAGTAAGTTGCGAATTCTAGGAGTTTTAGTTGTAGTTTGAGTCTGATTTCTTTCTTATTGCTTGGTTCCCTTATTTAAAGGGTTGTGAATTCGATTTTGAGAATTCATTAATCAATTTCGAATTTATTAGAAATTATTCTTATTTTCTACTTCCTTTCCTCGTGGATTCGAGAAGTCTCTGTGAGGAGTCCAGAGAAGTTCCGTAGATTCGGAGTAGTTATCCTTGAGGAAGACGGTGATCGACCTCATCACGTTCATCTCTACGTCAAGCAGGCTTAGAACGGCTTGCGCCATCACTATAATATTTTAAAAGTGTTGGGTGAAAACAAAAGACTTTATATTTTATTCATTTTTATGCCACACACACATACACACACACACATATATATATATATTCATAATTTGGTATTATTGAATGTTTATTGTGTCTTGTATAGTCTCCATTTGAATGAACACTACTTTTGGAATTGTATATTATGAATAACAACAATTTATTTATGGATTTAATTAACTCTGTTTAATTTTTTTATATCGATAATTTAAAGTTACCTTGATTATTGATCATGGGTGAATGTTGATTAAATTGCGTGGGCACGTAGGAACTTGTTCACGCACATTTTTATTAGGTTCACACTCGAAAACTAAGGATTAGAGTCTCTGTACTCAAGTGTAACTTTTCAGAGTGTGTCATAAACTATAACTGCAAAGAAGTCAAGAGTGTGTGCTAAAAAAGTGTGTTCGTGGTGTAATATTTTTTTAGGTCAAAGCCCATATTTCTTTAATTTAGGAGATGATGCTTATTTTATGGTAGTGGCAAATTTCTTGTAACCTTCTTGTAAACTTGTTTAACCACCAGTAGTGACATTATAGCATATCTTTCCTATCTTTATGTGTGTGTTTCTTTTCTTTTTACCTTTATTGTTTCAATTTTAAGAAAGATTGACAAAATATAAAAAGAAAATATACATAAAAAAGTAATAACAAGTTAATATGGCAGAAGACATGGATTTAACACTTATCATTTCTGAAGTAAACATGATTAGTAAGGATATTGAATGACAGGTAGATTCTAACACTACATAACATGTTCACAAAAATTATAATATATTTAGTTCCAATGATATAGTGGGGGACGATCAAGAACTATACATGAAAAATGCCTCTACAACCAAAATTATAGAAAAAAAAATGTAGTACTTAGGTTAACATTAGAAAAAATATTTACTCTGAGCGATGTTTTGCATATACTGGATACTAGGAATAATCTTTCTGCTGATTAAGTTTGGCTTTAGACTCCTTTTTGAATATGATAAGCTTATTATGTCTAAAAATTGAGTATATTTTGCAAAGTCATATGTATTCAATGAAATGTTTAAGTTGAACCTTATAAATAAAAATTCTTCTTCAATTTATATGCTTGATTCATATGATGTTTGACATGCTAGACTAAGACATATTAGTTTCTATAATATGTATAACATTTCTAATATTAATCTAATTTCCAAGTATATAAAACCTAACGATAAATGCATTATATGTGTACAATTCAAAATAATTAGGAAATCATTTTTTAATGTGACAAGAGAATCACAATTATTAAACTTAGTTTATAGTGACATATGTGATATAAGTGTTTTAATCATAAGAGAGAAAAATAAATATTTTATAACCTTTATAAATAATTTCTCACGACTTACCCATTAAGGAATAAAGATGAGACATTAGAAAAGTTAAAGATATATAAGTCAAAAGTGGAGAACTAGTTAAGTTGAAAGATTAAAATCTTAAGGTTGGACAAGAGGAGAATTTTTATCCGTAAAATTCTTAGAGTTTTGCAAAACTAATAATATAATTCACAAAGTTCTGACTTGTTATTCACCCTTAACAAAATGGAGTACCAGGATATAAAAACATGTCTATATAAATATAGTAAACTCTATGCTAAATGATACAAGTTTAAATTCAAAGTTTAGAAAAAATTCTTATTGAATACTTGTCATATCTTAAATAAGATACATCACTCTAAGACACGCAAGACTTCATAAATTATAAAAGAATAAGACTCTAAATCTCTAGTACTTAAAGGTATGGGACTATAGAACCTTAATTAGACTTATGAAGCTTAGAAGACCCAAGACGAGTTAAGATCTTTGGAGTACATGTTTATACGATATGCAAAAAATAATAAAGCTTATAAGTTTTTAGTCGTAGTATCTAAAGGCGCGATTTTAGTAAACATTGTAATAAAATATAAAGATGTTAAATTATATGAAAATTTATTCTCTTATATAATTAAAAAAAGAAACAATATCTTAAAATTCTAATACAAGTAATAGCTTTTAAATATCTTAAGACATAATTAGTCCCAATAAATATGATATAAAATCTAGAAGAATTAAGATAATCGTGACAAGTACATCATTTAAACCCAATTTCTACTTTTTACAAATAGAAGAAGACATAAAATATAAAAGGAAGAATCATATTACTATGTAATATAAAAAAAAATGATCATCTGAAAATATATGATACCTTAGATATCATAATGTTTCGTTTCGAAAGGAAGTTATAAACGATAAGTTGAATTCTATATTATAAAATGAGACATAAAAACTAGTGAATCTGTCTTAAAGATCAAAATCAATAAACTATAAATAAATATTTAAAAGAAAACTAAGGCCGATGATACTACAAAAATACTTAAGGGTAGATTATTAGCCAGAAAATTTATTCAAAGAGAATGTATTGATTTTTTCAATATTCATGATCTAGTAGCAAAGCTATCAACTATTCAAATTTTAGTTGCTACAATATCTATATATAAGTTAGAAATATATCATATATATGTAAAAATAACTTTTTTAAATGGTGATATTGATCAAGAGGTGTATATGGAGCAACCAGAATATACTATAATTTTGGAACAAAAAAATACAGTAAGTGAATTGATTAAATCATTATACTTATATAATATAGGTACCTAACCAATAACATGAAAAATTTGATAAAGTCGTCATTACATATGACTTTAATATTAATGAATATAATAAATGTGTGTATTTAAAATTATTTAGTAATAAATGAGTAATTATATATTTATACATAAATGATATTTAATCTTTGGTGTATGTTTAAAGGTTATAAATGACAATGAAATATTCTTATAATCTAGTTTTGATATGAAGGACATGGATAAATATAGTATCAAGCTAATAAAAAAATAAAAATGCTATAAATCTGTCTCAATTACATTAAAAATATAATTAAAAAGTTTAATCATTATGATAAAAATTTAATTTCTACTCCATTTGATTATAATATCAAGTTAGTTATAAATGAAGGCCATAGTATATATCAATTAGAGTATTCCAAAGTAATTGGTAGTTTTATATATGATATGATTTTATACTTGACTTGATATTACTTTTACAGTAGATAAATTGATTATGTTTACCAGTAAGATAAGTTTAAATAATATAAATATTATTTTTAAAGTATTTAAATACTTAAAAAAAATAAATTTCAAAACACATAACAATTGTATGTAATATGTCTGGTTGTATCACATAGAATGCTTAGTTTAAGACTAAGTTCATTAAGGATTCTATGCAACTTTGGTTTATTTACACCAAACGAAGGTTGAAGTTCACAATACACTTTTTTCTATGCATATATCTTTTTTACATACACTGACCTTTTTATTTTGAAAATTAATAGAGAATTGTTGAATCTTTTCCAAAATAAAGAAAATAAAATTTTTTTATTCGGTTCTCATATATAAAAGGAAAAAAATGAAAAAATTTATTGATTTTGATATTTGTTGGTGACCATTAAATTATAAATAGTGGTGTTTCTTAATAAATGAAGCATCCTTTGGTTTTGAAATAATGATGAAAGGATACCATTA
Organism: Magnolia kwangsiensis; assembly: GCA_037074715.1. NCBI lineage: Eukaryota > Viridiplantae > Streptophyta > Magnoliopsida > Magnoliales > Magnoliaceae > Magnolia > Magnolia kwangsiensis. The sequence goes on from CM073588.1 coordinate 72,679,715, forward strand.
ATGAAGAGGCATTACCTTGAAAAGTCATGGAAATATAAAATGAGCTCTTTAGTGTACCTTGAAGGTCTCTAAAAATTCATTTTTTGATCATTTTGTTTGCGAAAACTCGAACAATCTTTTCTTCTTCTTCTTTTTCTCATTTTGGATCATTTTTAGAAAAGTTGAAGAAATTATAAAAATTTTAGGAGTAAACTATAAACAATAAAAAATTTAAGGGGTAAAGTGTAATAATAAAAAAGTCAGGGAAGTAGGTTGAAAAAGTATATTGGGGTACATTTTTTCATTTTTACAGCCTAAAGTCCATATTTCTTTGGATTAGGAGAGGAGGCATATTGTAACCTGGAGGTGAATTTACTAAAATGCATGTAAATATCACCTTAAAGATAATAACATTGTAACGCGCTTTAAGCATATCTTTAAGTCTTTGCTTCTTTTCTTTTTACCTCCTCTGTTTCAAAAGAGTGAGTGGTAGCCATGATGGTTGTTGATGTTATTGTTATTGGCTGATCTTCCCCTCTCTATATCTCATCCACATCCCCTCCCCCTCTCTCTCCCTTTAGCAAAAGTAAAAGAATTAATATTTTTTTCTTAAGCCCAGCAATCTTAAAGCCTCCGACAACTATTAAATGGTATTTTACTAAACTAACTTTTGTCACATAAACTATTGATTTGCTTCTATAACCTAAATAAGTAGCTTATCAATGTGTATTGAAACATGACCTAAAAGTGGTGATAAACTATCTGATGAGTTTAGTCATGTATAAACTACATCGAGGATGCATGTCAAGGGTCAGGTGGTTGTTGATTGTTTGATCATTGTAGTTTTTGAAATGTTAGTAATGGCTACAAGATGAATGACCCCTATTCATTTTCGCTTGTGTTAGGGTTATAATTACATATACATAATATTATTAAATGATTCTAAGCTCATTATGAATTTTTTTTAATCCATCAAGGTATCGTACACATAATTTTAAGACTTTATGACTTGAATTTGGGCATCGAGTCAAGTCATGACTTGCCAACGTCAAGGATGACTTGGTTGGGTCTAACATAGTCACTGTTAGACAGGAAACATTCCTTGTATAGATAATTTTCATGTTAGATAGGCCACATGCCTTGTATAGATTCTGTTTTTATTATTTACCTTGTATAGATGATTGTAAATCTCTATATATTCAACCCTTTAGGGTTGTCTCAAATACAATGAAACCAAAGGAGGATTGTCTTCCCTTTGTTTACATGGTATCAAAGCGATACCGATCTCCAACAATTCAACCCTGCTCCTGCACGTCCTGATCTGACACCTCCTTCGTCACCGACACTACCTCCTTCATCAGTAAAACCTTGTTCCAACACCCCTTCTACGCCCCTGCTGCGTCAACTAGCCCTCTTGCCTCATCAAAACCTTATTCTAGGACCACCCCTGCACAGATCTGACCATCCCTGCACAGATCCATCACTCTTGCACCCCTCCGACCACCCCTGCTGCATCAACCAGCCCCGTTCGACCACCCTTAGCCCATCCACAAGCCACCTAGCTCCGTCCAACCACCTCAAACCCATCCACACGCCAACCCTAACCTCCCCTTTTTTGCTATTGTTGCGACCAGATCGTCTCCCAGCCCTTCTGCTGCGACCAACTCTTCTGCTACAAGGTACATCCTTCCTTAGCGTGGTTTACATCACTTCAGATCTATAGACAAAGACTCCTCCCATAAAGAGGCCCCACAATGTGGTTTTTATGGTACCAACTACAATCTATGGGTCATTCACTTTCAGAGTTTTTTCAAGGGTCATGGTTTGTGGGGACTAATTGATGGATCTGTTACTGTCTCCACTTCCAAAGATGCCGACAAAATAACTGAGTAGGAAATAAAAAAATAGACGAATTATTACCTAGATTCTTGATTCGGTCAATCGGTCAATTACTATTAGCCTTACGTCACATCGCACTGATAAAGTAATGCGGGAGCATCTCTAGACAATTTATCAAAATAATAATGCGGTTCGGTTATAACGTCTGGAAAAAGATTCAGCTCACCTTACTTAAGGTGATATGAGTATTAAAACATTCTACTTTACAATCATTGCAATTTGGACAGAGATGGCTATAATGGATCATGACTTTAAGATATTCCAAATAATGCGCGATAGTGCGCAAGTTTGAAAGTTTTTTATGAAGCTGCGTCCGAAATTTGAGCATTGTTGGGCTACTCTCTTAAACTATAGCTCAACTCCTTCATTGAATTCGGTTATTAATGATTTATTAGTTGAGGAATAATGACTAAAAGTTCTCTCTCCTACATCCCCAACTCAGGGACCATCTGATCTAGTACTCACTGTATCCACCTCTACACCAAACCGTGGTTCCACTTCTTTAACTTATCGCAGCTGCAACGAAGTGGGACATGTCATTGCTCATTGCAAAGATTGGTGTGCTTATTATTGATGGACTGGTCATGGTATTCAGGACTGTTGTTCACGTGCCTATGCATCCTCTTTTGGCCGTGGACGTGGTGGTCGAGGTCGTGGTCTTTCTGCTACTTCTACCACTATCTCTTCCGCACCTTCTATTAGCAATACTACATCTATTATTTTTACTAAAGGACTTTCCTCACCTTTGACTCCTGAGATGCTCCAGCAGATCGTGCATGCCTTTTCTGCTGCCGGTATATCAGGTATATCCTTATCTTTTACATGGTTCTTCGATTTGGGTGCTTCGAATCATATGACTAGTGACATCTCACATCTTCACGATATTCATCCCTACACTGGCAATTAGGCTATTTCTACTGTGGATGACACTAGACTACCCATTCAATCCATTAGTTCTTTGACTTTCTCTCCTTCTACCCATCATCAGTTCACCCTTCGTGATGTATTTTATGTTCATAAACTCTCCTCCAATTTAATTTTTATTGGCCAACTTACATCTAATAACTGCTTAGTCATATTTCTTCCAAAATGTTATTTTGTGCAGGATTTAACAACGGGAAAGGTACTTGGAAGGGGTAAATGGCATGGTCGTCTGTACGTGCTTGACTTTGACCCATCTGTCACTTCGGCTTGTTATTTTTTTCTCTATCTTCCTCATATATTTGTTCGGCAAATAAAATGTGGAAACTCTAACACTTTTGCCTGTGTCATCCACATTCGGATCAGTTGATTCAGTTATTTTCTTCTTGCATGTTAGGGAATATTTCTCTTAATAAAAATAATTTGGATTATTCTTGTTCTTCTTATTGTCTTTCAAAAAGTAAGTATATTCTTAATCCTCTAACTACCACAAAATCATCATATATGTTTGAGCTAGTGCATACAGATGTCTGGGTCCTTCACCGATTATGTCACTTTCTAGATTACGATATTATGTTAAATTCATTAATGATTTCACACGTTACATCTAGATTTACTTCTGCACTCTAAGTCATAGCTTTTTTAAAAATTCAAGAGATTTCACTCTATGGTGGACACTCAATTTCGGGTAAAAATTCAAACTTTCCGTTCTGACTTAGGAAAAAAGTATCTCTCCATAGATTTTCGTGCATATATTTAGGGTCATGTGATTATTTATCAGACCACATATTCTGATACTCCACAACAAAACAAGGTAGCTGAACGAAAAAATTACCGTATTATTGAAACTACCAACATCTTGATAACAACTATGAGTGTTCCTTATTCTTTCTGAGCATGAGCTATGTTGCATTTAGTCTACTTGATTAACCGAATGCTAATCAAAGTTCTAAACAGTCAATCTCCCTACTTTGTTCTTACCAGTTTACTTCATACATATACCACATTTCGTATTTTTGGTTGTGTATGTTATGTTCACTTGACATCACGTAAACGTAACAAACTCTCCCTAAAATCAATCAAATGTATGTATTTGGGATTTGGAGAAACTCAGAAGGGTTTTAGATGTTATAATCATATCTCTCGTTGCGTTTGGGTGTCAAGACATGTTATTTTTTAGCATATTGCCTTTCATTCATTTATTCCTCCTCCACACTCACTAAACTCTCCTGGTCTTACCGCTTTTCCTGACATCCCTCTTGCCTCGAGTACACTCCCTCGTCTATTGAAGGTTTACTTACGACGATCACGTACAGATCCATCACCTATTACTCTTCCTGCTGTACCTGTCGTCGATCCAGAACCCACCTTGTTACGTCATTCCACTCGTGTACATCGACAACTTGATTGCTTGATATAATCTATGTCTGTCATGAATGCTACTGTGGTTACTGTATCTATTCCTACTTCATACTCTCAGACAACCACTCATGATTATTAGAAGAAGGTTATGGTAGAAGAACTTGAAACATTGGATGATAACCATAAGTGAGATATTATCACTCGATCCACTGACTAATAATTAATTGGTAGTAAATCGATTTATTCTATAAAGCTCAAGTCTGACGGATCATTAGATTAATATGAGGCCTGACTTGTCGCTCAAGGATACAAATAGAAACACGGGATTAATTATGATGAGACATTCACTCTTGTGGCTAAAATGAAAACTGTTCGTACTCTTCTGGCAATATCATCCGTTCGTTCTTGGCCACTCGCTCAGATGGATGTGAAAAATATTTTTCTTCATGAAGACCTTCAAGAAACAGTATATTTGAAACCTCCTCCCAGCTCTTTAATCCCTGCCAATAAGGTATGTCACTTTAAGAAAGCTCTGTATGGTCTTAAACAGGCACCACGGGCATAGTTTCAATGCTTTCACGATATTGTTACGGGTGCTGGCTTTACTCAAAGTGATCATGACCCATCCTTATTTTTGTACACCACTGATCGTAGAATTGTCATTGTTCTCGTATATGTTAACGACCTACTTTTGACTGGTATTGATGCTACTGACATCTCGGTATTAAAGGAAGTTCTGAAATCATCATTCAAGATGAAGGACCTCGGCCATCTGAAATACTTTCTTGAGCTTGAATTTTCACGTTTAAATATACCAAGGATCTTCTCTCCTTGGTCTCATTGACGGATCAGAAGACAATTTAAATTCCCTTAGAACTTAACGTTCACTATGACCGTGACAATGGTGATCTCCTTGCGCAGCCCACATTATACCGCCACTTGGTTCGGAGTCTGGTTCACTTAATAATGACTTGCTTTGATATTGCCTACGCTGTCAAAGTAGTTAGCCAGTTTGTATATGCTCCTTGGGCTCTTCATATGACTGCGGTATTGCGCATCTTACGGTACCTACGTGAAACTCCGGATTGATCATAGTTCTTCTCCTCCATGGTAACTCTGGACTTTTGTGCTTATTTGGATGCTGATTGGGCCGATTGCGCTCTCACATGAAGATCTACCACTGACTACTGTATTTTTCTTGGCACTTCTCTCATCTCTTGAAAGTGTAAGAAGCAGGCCACTGTTTTCAAATCAAGCACAGAAGCAGGGTATCGAGCAATGTCAGCTGCTTGTAATGAAATTGTTTGGTTACATGAACTTCTTTCTGACTTGGGCTTTCATCTACAGACTCCTACTCCACTCCATGTAGATAATCTCAGTGCCATTCAGATTGCCTCTAACCTTATTTTTCATGAACGGACAAAGCATATTAAGGTTGATTGTCACTTTATTCGAGAGAAGTTTCAGTCTGGGCTCATTTCTCTTCCACATGTCGCATCTCTTGATCAAATTGCAGACATTCTCACGAAGTCTCTCGCTTCTGCATGTCACTCATTTCTAGTTGGTAAACTATTACTTATTGATGACCAGCATTAGTTTGAGGGGGGATGCTAGATAGAAAACATGTCTTGTATAACTAATTTTCATGTTAGACAGGCCACATGCCTTGTATAGCTAATTTTCATGTAAAGATTCTGTTTTTATCATTTACCTTGTATAGATGATTGTAAATCTCTATATATTCAACCCTTTAAGGTTGTCTTAAATACAATGAAAACAAAGGAGGATTGTCTTCTCTTTGTTTATAGTCACTCCTATTGAGGGGTTAGGTAAACAAAAACCTGATTGACACAACCCAAGTTCAAGTTGTGTTACCATGGTTCGGGTTGGGCTACTAGGTGGGCAAGTTAGGGTAAGGTTTGAAAACTCCAACCTAACATGAAATACGAGGTTTGGATAGGCTAGGTTATGTTGAGTTGAAAATAATCACATGTATTTAGATTCGGTTGTAGGTCAGTTTAGAGTTGAGCACATAGAAATTTAAGTTGGTATTCAAATTAGTTCAAGTTGTGAGTTGGGTGGAATTAGTGAAGTTGTGAGTTGGTTCCTCTTGAAGTTAGGCCGGGCACAGGTTGACTATCAACCCAACCGGCCCAAGTCGCATCCCTACTTTTTAATTCTTATTATCAATGTCAACACAAATCAGAGATGACCGAGTGCTAGTCAAACCAAACAAGCTCCACATAACCCATCAGATCATTAATCTTTCATTTTCTAACATTTTAAATTGAAAAATCTAGGCAACATAAAACATGATTTTAAAATTTTCAAAAGAAATAGGACGTTTAAAACCTAATTTATAAAACTTGTGCATCAAAGTTGTTTTCATCAATGAATTTATCGAATAATCTTATTTAAGAAAAATCTAAAAAATATTAATTTTTTAACCTCTAAAAGAAATAGGATGATTAAAAGCCTAAATGATAAAACACACACACACATATAGTATTTTCATCATTGAATTTACTGCATAATTGATGTTAGGGGTTATAAAATAGTGATGAAATTACTTTTTTAAAATAATAATAATAGTTAAGGGTGTGCTTGGTTGCACAAAATATTTTAAATTTTCATTATATTTGATACAAACAAATATACTTTAAACACTAGTTTGAATAAATTGATTCCATTTAAATTTTATGAATAAAATAATGGTTACCATTCATAATTTTTACAGTGATGGTAGAGAGTGGTATATTAAAATTGGATATTTATTTGACAACAATACTTAATTTTATTGAACAAGTATATCCTTATTCATTATGTCAAATAATTCTACCTATGAATTAAGGTTTTGATTAGACTAGAAATTCAAATGTCCAAACAATTGTCTTGTCACGACAAATATATATATTTTTATTTAAAGGAGGTATTTATAAATAAATAAAAAGATTGGACTCTTATGATAATCCTACACCATTTAAAATGACGGTGGCTCTTCAAAGGTACATATGGCAAGTAAGACCACCCAAATCATTAACCCAGTTTTGGACAGAGCATAACTGAAAGTTCGCATTAACGATCTGATTTTTTCTTTTGAATTTAGATCACTTACTATTTTACTTTCATCCATCTATTGGATATCTATTAGTTGGATGGTTGGGATTGCTTGATATTATATCGTTTAGAGATATGTTCCATCTGTAATGGACCTTTGAGTGGTCTGGATGGATGTTGTTAATGCAGAAATATGGTTGATCCTCTTTAGACCTTTGAACACTTGCACAGGAAGAAGACAAAAGAGACCCCGGTTAGAGCAGGGGACCCTCTGATGCCCAAGTCAGACAAGGAATCTAGGTCTAGTAAAGTATAGGATTCAATTGTGTGTACCTTTCACCATTAGGAGTGCTCCTATTTATAGTTGAGGAGAGGTGATAGTGTAGAGAAGATTTCCATATTATAGAGGGATTTTGATCCCTGACGTGTAGGGACGATCTCTCGAAATTCTCGGGGAAGATTCCTGGAGATCCACATCCCGAGCGTATTGCGGATGTCTCCTAAGATCTTATGAGAAGATCCCAGGTGGATTTTTCTCAGATAAGGTCTGATTATTTAGAATCAGTGGAGATGTGTAGTAGGAGGCCGAGGTGGTCTTGGCCAACCTAGCGAGGGGTAGTCTACTGACCTGACTGGAGAGTAGTATGCCGACCTGAATTCTTCGGCGAGCCCTGACTTTTCTCTCAGTACCATGTAGATTCCTAACCTGCTGACCTGCCCTTATACTTCGTGTTAGGGTAGTGAGGCCGAGCTCTTTTCCTTAGTAGAATTCGGATGAAATATGTTGTGGAGGGTCGAACTCAAGAGTCCGAGGTGATCTTGGCCGACTTGGGTACTCGGATGATCTTCGAACCTCTACTCATCATTGGGTACATGGTTGACCTGTCGACCTGCTTTCCTACGTAGTAGGTGACTGACCTCTCCTCCTTGGCCATTAATGAGCTCCTTGGTCATGATCGATGTTGGCTGGCCTCGTGACCCATAAAAATGTCCGAGTTGACCTCTTCTCATTAGTCAGTCCACTTTTACCTATAACAGTAAGTCCCTTACTTTCAAGCTCGCATAGCGGGCTCGGGAAGTAAGTCGGTTTTGGTGAGGTCAGACATTTTAGCTGAGTAGGTGCATTGGGTTGAACTCTTGAGCTCTTCCTTTTATTCAGAAAATTCTGCTTTTGTAGAACAAGTGGGTTGACTGTAATGACTCCTTCATGAGGGGCCAAGCAGTTTACTTAGGAGAATTGTTTTCCTTTGCACTAAGGGATCCTCATTGTAGATAGCGTGATCCAAGTAGCGTTACTAATTAGTGGTCCAACCTTTTCTTTAAGGGTCAGACGACTGGTGATGACTATTTTTTCCCTTACATTAAGGGAATTCCTCGGTAGGCCACATGGTAGAATCGATTAATGGTTTGGCCTCTTCTTTAAGGGTTGGACGATTGGTGAGAGGATTGTTTTCCCTTACATCAAGGGAGATCCTCAGTAATTGGTGTAGCTCGGATCGTGGAAAAAGATAAAATCGGGAAGCTCTTCCATAGTAGAATTCATGGCAGAGGATTTTCTTCCCTTACACTAAATGAAGTCCTCGTAGTCGATTTTACGGATCGGATAGTCGAAAATTCGAAAGAAGTTCTCTTCCTTTGACTGGGAGAAGTTCTTTTATTATACAAATCATTGAACAGTAGAAAAGGGAGGCCGCCTTGTCGAGTATGTCGGTTAGTCGACGCACTCTTGGTTAGAGGACTTCTTGAGTCCTCATGAGTAGTAGATCTTCAACTGTTCAACATTTCATGGGTGAGGTAAGAGTCCCCCGTGTCTTCTAGTTGATATGTCCCTCAATACCTGATGTCGAGGTCGGGATTGTTCGATGAGCCTTGGGCCTTCCCTTATTATTAAGTAGAAGGCCGACCTTCCGATCTGCCCTTGTACGTAGTAGGTGATCGACCTATCTCCCTTAGCAGAAATTGAAAGAACCGAGGATCTCCTCTCTAATTTGTCATGCGGTTTGGGGTCATAAGTCAGGGGCTCTTATTAAGAGATGTTCCGGGCTTCTGCTCGGAAATGGATGAGATTGTGGAAGAGCTTGAGGTCGTTCAGTGAAGTATAACAGAGTGCTCTTCCTTGACCGTTGAGGAGCTCCTTGGTCATGACCAACACTGGGCGACCTCGTGCCGTGCAAAGATGTCTGACCTGACCTCTGCTCCTTAGCCAATCCATTTTTACCCATAATAAGCATTATTGCCGAGCTCAGTTGATTGGATTAGCTTAATTGTTAGGTTTCCTTTCTTAGTCTGGCTTCCTTCAGTACCTCCTCCAGCTTGGTGTTCAGGAGAGTGTACCAATGGAAGAGACTTTCTATATGTCGGTTAGTATATTGGCCTCGATTTTGGTCATCCTCTTTTTTCCTTTTGGAGTTGACAACAAAATTCTCCCCTTTTTTCCTTCGCTTTCAATCATTGGCCAAGTTGTTTTCTCTTTGAGTAGCTCTTCGTGAACTAAAGAGCTCCTCGCCATTAGAATATTTTTTAGCTCGGTTAAGGAGCTCAGAGATGGTAGTCGAGGGATTCTTACCAATAGAGAAGAGGAACTTTCCTTATTTGAGGCTGACTACCATGGCGGTCAGAGTTATCTGGTTAGAATAATTGTCAACCTAGACAACTTTAACATTGAAACGGATGGGGTAGTCTCTTAACAGATCGTTCTTTCGTTGATTAATCGTGAGAAGATGAGTTGATGGCTTTCTTTTGTCTATTCCACGGATGAACTATGTGAGGAAGGCTTTGCTAAGCTGCGAGAAGGAACTAATGGACTTCGGCTTTAGTTGCCTGAACCACTGTTGAGTAGCTCTTGATAAGGTCATGGAGAATGCTAGACATATCATGAGGCTTGAGGCACCATGAAGCTCCATTCAGGCTCTGAAGGACTCGAGGTACTCGGCTGGGTCTATGGTTCCAAAATAGGGGATCATTTGTGGCATCCAGAACTTGTGTGGAAGCGGAGATGCCATAATGTCGTCGGTGAATGGTGGCTTGATTTCTCTTAATGTGGCCTCTATTGAGGTCAACACTTGGGCACAATAGGCTTGTCTGATATCGCTGATCTGCCTCGAATCTTCCTGAGCTTTGCCTCCCAAGGGCCCTCGTTCTCGGCCACTATTTTAGGGGCTTTTCCACGTCTCTTCCTCTCTAGCGTGGGGCGTGGGTTGGAGTCCGCGAGCGTGGATGCTCTCGAAGTGTGGGAAAGAGTCTGGGCCGGCAGCTACGGAGGTTGCTTGTTTCTTTGTAAGTTGACCGATGCTTGAGGTGGTTGGGACTGTGCGATGACAACACCCTCCTCTGCATTGCGACTGGGGGTGGATTCTGTCTTTCTAGGAGTTGCATGAGTTGATCCATGTTTTTACTTAAGTCTTTAACTCGATTTTTCAAGGAGATTAATTGACTACCCCGAGTGCGGGATCAAAGAGTTGGTGTTGTGTGAGTAGAGTCGGCAGGGTTGGCCTGCTGCTTGTAGGGCTAGGCACCCTGCTCGACTGATAATTCAGGAAGAGCTAGGATGACAACAATAATGGTAGCTGGAGCTTTCTTCTTTCCTTTTGCCATCGTGAATTTTTTGTAAAGCATGGACGACTTTGAAGTCGTTCTCACAGATGACACCAAATTGTTGATGTAGAAATTTGGTTGACCATCTCTAGACCTTCGAACACCTACACAGGAAGAAGACAAAGGAGACCCTGGTTAGAGCAGGGGGTCCTCCGATGCCTAAGTCAGACAGGAAATCTAAGTTTAGTAAAGTGTAGGATTCAATAGCGTGTACCTATCACCATTAGGGGTGCTCCTATTTATAGTTGAGGAGAGGCAGTAGCGTAGAGAAGATTTCTGTATTGTAGAGGGATTCAGATCTCTGACGTGTAGGGACAATCTCCTGAAATTCTCGAGGAAGATTCCTAGAGATCTACATCCTTAGCAGATCGCGAATGTCTCCCGAGATCTTAGGAGAAGATCCCGGGTAGATTTTTCTCATATAAGGTCCAATTATTTAGAATCAGCAGAGATGTGTGGTAGAAGGCTGAGACCGAGGTGGTCTTGGCCGACCTGGCGAGGGGTAGTTTACCGACCTGATCGGGGGGCAGTATGCCAGCTTGGATTCTCTGGTAAACTCTGACTCTTCTCTCAGTGTCGTGCAGATTCTCGACCTACCGACCTGCCCTTATACTTCATATTAGGGCAGTGAGGCCGAACTCTTTTCCTTATTATAATTCAAATGAAATATGTTGAGAAGGTTCGAACTCAAGAATTCGAGTTGGTCTTAGACGACTTGGATACTCGGATGAGCTTTGAGCCTCCCCTCATTATTGGGTACATGGTTAACCTATCAGCCTACTTTCTTATATAGTCGGTGACCGATCTCTCTTGCTTAGCCATCGAGGATCTCCTTAATGATGACCGGCGTTGGCAGACCTTGTAACCCACAAAGATGTCCAAGTTTACCTCTTTTCATCAGCCCGTCTACTTTTACTCACAACAGATGTATATCAAATGGAAGGATTGTTTGGGCAAGCATTTGTACTCGCCCACCATACGATCTGGTGATCCAACCATACGTAGTGGCCCCATGGTACCCAAAAATCTTCCCTCCTAATGATCCTAACCATCTGATTTGTTCCCTACTAAATTTCAACCGTTAAATGTAATTGTCTGCTTTCATCCTATAGTTAGGATTCATTGAGAGAAAGGGATGACCGTGACCACTGCCCATCTAGTAACGTTGGACCCACCTTTTTTTCTTTTCACACGCGCACACACACGCATCCACACACTCACCTGAAGCGGAATTTCACCACCCATGGTAGACGTTGGACCCACCTATAGCAGCACAATACATAGAAAATGCACCACAGACGCCCCACGACCCGAGAGGAGATCCAGTCCATTCATGGGGTGGACTGACGGTTTAAGTTCGCTTGATCAAAAGGCAGACTGGTCCACAAGTGTGTTGGGCCACACGTGTAAGGCAAAGGATCGGTTAAAACATGATGACCAATCAACGGTCCACATTCAACGTACATGTGTTGCCATCTTGGTGAGTGACCGACCTATTTCTTGTACTTAGTCACATTGACATACCTGATGAACGGTCCATATCACTCCACCTTTACCACTTTGGGACATGTAGGGTGCTTGCACATTATGATATGGTTGGGTTCCTTGCTACAAACGGGGCCATTAATCCGGTGATCAAAATCGTTGATATGAATGGCCCAATGATGGATTGACCATGGCCTCATAATTTCTTCAATGGGACCATCTCAGCCTTACATAAGATGGTATCCAAAATGGACGGTTATGACAAGAAACATGACAATTGTACATATTCAACTGAAAAAGATCAAAGTGGTTTCCATAAGAGCAACTGTATAAAATAATGAGAAGAAAGTACGATATAAGCAGAAAGAAACAAAGACCCTATACATACCGATTTGGCACACGTGCAATAATCTAGATCGTTCATCAGGTGGGAACTTCAGTAAAATGTCCACATTAAAAATCTCCCAACGCCCACTGAGCAGGTGGACCACGAATTTAAATCATCAATCATCTTTCTCCTAGCCGTCCATTTTCTCATACCCATGTGACTAATTGGGGAGTGGGCCACTTAGTGTGAGGCTATGTCTCAGATCTTGTACCCTCGTGACTTGTTACGACATAACGAACGCTTTTTAACGTGTGGCTTAAAATGCATTCCACAAAAGGACATCATTTCTCCGTGTGTCGCAGGTGGGCCACGATTAAGACATTCCCCAAATGCAGGGTTGCAACTTGCCAATTTGGGCCAGGACGGGCCCAGTAGGAGACCCAATGGCTGGGCCCAGCATGGCCTATTAAAGCTGGACAATCCCTATGTGGGCCCCACCATGATGTGCGACGGACATCCATCCCATCAATCAGATGAATCCTTCCGTTTTGGGAGATGGGCCAAAAAGTCAGGTCAATCCATGAATTAAGTGGGTCACACCACAGACAAAAGTTGAGAATGCATGCCCACCCGTTAAAATCTTCATGATTGTATATAGGGCCTAAAGAGATTTCCTTTAGACATCAAGCCCATCCATTATGTGTGTCCCACTTGGATGAGGGGTCATACCAATTTCAGGCCATTCCAAAACTCAGGTATACCCCACTAAGTGCTTTTTGATATATTTAATGTGATTTTCGATGGTTTCAAATGGTGTGGCCTATTTAAGTTCCGGATACGGTTGATTTTTTGTACATCCCAATACCTATAGGGGACTAACCAAATGCAAAGAATGGATGTCCATCACACATCACTGTGGGCCTATAGAGCTCGACCTCGTAGTACCATTTCTACACACACTGTATACTTGGAAAAGAACTCGCCTAATGGATGGATTGAATTTTACATTTAACAATACGTGGGTCCCAGCTTTGGTGTGTACGTATGGTACATGGTACGTACGTACATGTGCATCTGAGCTAATCTCAACATTTTAAAAGAAGGGTGACTCATCTCCACCATTCTTTTGTTAATGCCAATGGTTTGACATTTTGGCCTGCAACCTTTTAAGCCCCATCAATCGCCATTTTAACCTGAAGCTACAGGGTGTGAACTTTCTAAGTAAAGGGTGGACTGAGCCCAGCCCAATGATGAAGGCTAGGATCGAGATCAACGTGAGCTTGACATGGGCCCACTGTTCTGAGCCTGACCTGAACTGATTAAAATTCATTAGGTCACATCCAACCCATATAATTCTTATAGGTACATTAATCATGTGTAATAAACTTATAGACGCACATATGGCTAAGTATATGTAACTAATCTCAAGGAGGGTAGGCTAGATGAACACATGGAAAGAAAGAGCCACCTGGATTGGTTTGAAGGGTTTATATTGGTTCACAGTTCATGTCGTAACATGAGTAACTATAACTGATGGTAGATTGGATGCTACAAAGATATCATGGTAAATTTCGTAAATTTTTTTATTACTCATGGTTGGAGGCAGAACAAATCGATATTTTATTTTAAAATCTTCTCAATTGGGGGTGCAACTCGGTTGGGTTGGGCTGTGGTTAAGCCGAGCTTAACTGAACCCAAGTAAACCCATGCTTAATACACACCTACCTAGAGGTGCCAACCTGAATTCCTCTGTACTAGACCTTGATGTGACCCAACTTGGCTCAACCTAACTCAATCCAAGTCTAATTTTTACCAACCTGACCTAACCCAACACAAATTTGGCCAAACCAAAGCCAACCTAATTTTAAATGGAGTTGGAGTTTGTCAACCCTAACCTGACCCGTCGACCTAACTACCAGACCCAACATTACTTGAAGTCAGGTTGGGTAGGTTGGGTTCGGGTTAACTCAAACCCAAGTTGTAGCCCTACTCTAAATGACTAATTAAGGGGGGAAATTGAGCAAATGCTTCTCACTTTATATATACTAGGGTATACATGCTGACCATGTGGCACATGGAGAGAAAAGAAGAGTGATCTGAAAGGGAAAGTCACCTGACAATAGGTACCTACTGAGTTTCTTTCACTAACATAGGGTTAAAATGCTAAACATGCACAAAACCTATACCGTCCATAGGGTAAATCATACCTCATGTGGCTTTGATTTGAAAATCCAAGCTGATTCAACCCTAAAGTATACTACCTTGTGAAGTTATACCTAAAACCTCTAAATTTATGTGGCATAGCCCACCCAAGTCTTCGAATAATGTAACTTTTGAATAATTATTTTATCATAATGAGGTGTAACAGTTGAATAGATTGGATGACATATAAGCAGTACCCGTGTTACACGTGGTGTAGATGAACTTCAAGAGGATTTATGAGATATGCACATTTAATAACATTAAATGCTAGAATTCTATCAAAAGTAATTTTTTATAAAGAGTCACATCAAAGCAAGTCTCTTTATAGGCATTATATGCTAAAGTCTTGCCAAAAAACAACTCAATAAAAAAAAAAGAGTTCAGTCACGTTAAGACTCTAATAAAGTTTTCAATAGATATTGGTCGACCAAAATGGCAAGATGTGTTATAATATTTTGTACACGTGGCATGATACAATTGACTACACTTACGTGAAAAATCAATGAGATTTACACGATCAATTATCTAAATCTATCACGATGTGAAAACTTATACACTACTACCACCTTTTCCAGCCTATATAAGGATCTAAGATGAAGAGATTGAGGCAACCGACCGAGCCATCACACAACTTATCTCACAGTGTAATATTGTCTTTCTTAGTTTTAACTTTAATTCCTTCACTTTTGTCCAACTCTGCCGCAGAAAGTCTAAAGTTTAGTGTACCTTAGATTACAATTGTCCAACATCGTTGTTGCAAACGCTTAGGAGTAGTGTAAATATTCACAACCCACTGTTGTTGGATTTTGATCGACGGGGCCTATACTTGGAAGATTACAACAGTCACATCTTGCTAACCATCTACCTCAATTGCTTATCCACATAGGCAATGACAGGTATTTATATTTTATTTTTCTCTAGTTATTTTATATTTTCGTTGATTGTACTGATCCTCATTATAAATAAATAAAAATAACGATTAATATTTATTTTTAATTTTTTAATTCATTATTACATTACCAAAAAACTTGAGGACTGTGATCACCATTAAAAGCAAATCCTTGCTCAAGGCAAATATATTCCATTGAAGTACTAACCCTCACATTTCAAATCATTTGATCACTGCACATGGGTGGTTGGAGAGTCAGATCAACCATCACATATCTTACTCTATAATTGATTTGATGCCTAAGGTTGCAGTCATTAAATCAAACTAGAGTTGAGTACAACTCTAATATGCCAAACACTATCCTAAACGCAAACGTTTGACTGGATATTGGGTGTTGGTTAACATGAGTAGTCTCGTGCTTGATTGAACTGCAACAGTTCCTTCGCAACTATTTCCTATTATATGGCCTACATAAGGTTTGGATGATCATGATTTTTGAGTTCAATGGTTAGAATGACGCAATATATCAGATAGACGAGGTTGATCTCATGAAAGTTTCACCTGTGTATCTTTTTGTTTGCGAAAAACAACTTGGGTGGTTATGTAGGCACGTGATTGGGAAACTAGGCTTTGGTTATTTAGAGGGACAAGAGTGTGGAGGGCTTTTACTTTAGTCTTTTTCTTTCTCTATTTATTTTAAATAAATAATTAAATGACATTTGCAGGTGAAATCTTAACCTTACATTGTTTCGCATGTACATTTTTTAATTCTAAAAATGCCCATAATTTTATTTTAAAAAAAGTCTTTTTCATCTCCCTTAAATACAAAACTATGTACGGTTGGAAACTAATTGTTTATTGAAAAAAAAAATCTGCCCTACCGTTGGGGTTAAAATACAGATAGTAACAATATAATAAACATTATGGATGGTTAAAATAAATTCTATTAATGTCTTGATCTGGCCCACAACCCAACTAAAATAACTAATGAACTTTCAATGCCATGAGTTCTTTTTGGTGAACTTGTCACTTGTATAGAACATCTGAGCAGTAGAAAAATTGGGCTGCACCATAAAGATCACATGGGCCAAAAAACAGGATGGTCCAGCCATCAGGCAGGCTACACCATTGAATTTAATGGAAAACCAACTATCTAAGTCAATGCAAAGGTGCTCATTTAATGAGTGGACAGCTCTGACTTCCGCACCAGGCAATCAGTATTGCTTGGCCCACTTTTTGAACGGTTTGGATATTCTACCAAAATGATGAAAAAATTTACAGGTTTGTCATGAAAGTTATGGTCAAAACTACCATTAGCTACTGGTTGTACCTTAAAAGATTCATACAACACAAATATATGAAAATAACGAAGCATGAAAGGGGATACAAATAAAGTCATGGACATTCATCTCCAAACACTAAAAATGGTCAGCAGGAATCTGTCAAGCATTTTTCAATGGAGAAGGGCTCATGTCCAACAAGTTGACCACCAACAATTAGGGCTGGTAATGGGTTGGGTCATGGTCAGCCGAAGCCCAACCCACTTACGAAACGGTCCAATAATTCTGGCCCAAAAATAACCATTGACCTATTACATTGTGGCCCGATCGGATCTGTTTAAAATATCATTGGACCCAAGTCAGCCCAACCCAACCCGACCCAACCCATTTAATTGTTAAGCGACTTGACCCAACCCAACCCAGCACAACCAACTTGGGTTTAAGAATGGAATACGGGAGACAAGTGCACATAGCAAGATCCAATTAGTGAATAACTAAAAACATACATACATACACTAATTATATGCATGTATTTATCATTGTCTATTAGTTTGTTTTGGGTTTTGGGTGCCGTCGGGTCAAGCCGTGTGGCTCAACCCATTAATAAACATTTGGGTGGGTTGGGTTCAACTCGAGCCCTACTTGTTTACCTAAGTGGGCCACATTTTAATAAAAACCTGAATCCAACCCACTACCCATTTAAGTTTGCCCAAAACCACCTCACAGGCGACTCAGGTCAGTTGCCCTGTAGGTGGGCCTTAACTCATAGTTTAATTGGTTGGACTTGAGATCACTTTAAAATGCATGGTAAAATTCTTGGCCCCCATTTATATTTATGGATGGTTTGAGATGCATGCATGTGGACTTTCAAAGTGCATTAGGAGGCCTTAGATTTGAAAAATGTCTCCCTTTCTTTAATATTTAAAATGACATGACCTATATAGAGCTGGACACAAACCAAGCCAGCTTGAAAGCTTGGCTTGGATTATTTGAAAAAGCTGGCTTGAATTGGTTTGGATAGAAGTTTCAATTAAGCTAAGCCTCATAGTCAAGCTCATTTAAAAAACAAACCAAGCTCAAATCAGGTGATACTATCTCTACTCGTCTTGATTCAACTCGGTTTGATTTGGCTTGATTTGGCTCGTAGATTGGATACACATTGTTTCTTGTGGTGTGATCCATTTAAGCTTTGGATATGATTCAATTTTGGGATCATGTCTTAAAATGATATGTAAAAATGAACGGATGACGTGGATTATACGTATACATGACGGTGTGGATAATACATTATATATATATATATATATATATATATATATATATATATATATATATATATATATATATATATATATATGCACACTGTTTCCTGTGATTTGGTCCACTTGAGCTTGGGTTATGATACAATTTGGGATCATGTATTAAAGTAATATGTAAAAACGGATGGATGACATGGATAATATGTATACATGACGATGAGCTTACAAAGCACAATAAAGCGGGATTCGAATTGGTTGGTGACCTCAACACCCATCATGTAGCTTGTGTCAAAGCTTTGTGGCCTCCACCATGATATATGTGTTTTATCCAACCGTCCATCGAAAATTTCATTCAAAAAGACTTAATCTTGCTCTAACTTCACTTCGTTCGGCTCGAACTCAAGCTTGTATAATTTAAACCAAATCAAAGCTCAAATAATAGGATATGTTCGAAGCTCTGGTCGTGCAAACCTTAAATTGGGGTGTCACGTAAGCAAGCTAAACCAAACTTGAGTCAAACTCGATTTGGCTCCGCTGCTTGCTGCTGTATAACTCTAGCTTACTCTAGCTTCCGCTCTTACAGAGCACTAAATTATGGTGCTCCTAGTTGCATCGGGACACTTAAACACTCCAAGCTGTTGATCTAGACCGTTGTTCATTAGGTCCAATGCATTTTTCGTGAGCTACCATGAAAACATCACACTGATTTGATAAAAAAATAACCATATGATCAATGACGTCGAATATTGACGGTCAGGATCATTTACACAAAATAGGCCCATTCAACAATCTAATCCATCTATTTGATAGGAGCCATCATGGATTGCTTATAATTCTAAAGAATTGTTTTTATTACGCAATCTTAACCACTCCATTCATGGCTTGGAAAAAGCATGGTTATTGAAAAGAAGGCCAAATTGAGGACGAATTAGATAATTCGATCATTGAAACTTTTCATCGTAGCTTACGAAATTTGTTCTTAACTTAATGGAAAGTTCAGATCAATTGATTGTACTGTCCAACTGAACTGGTGCAACTAGGAGCATTGGAACTTGTAGTACTCTGAGAGCACCGGAGCATTTCTCAATTCAAATACCACATAGCAGATCACCTACAACCAGCTGGGTTAACTTCACCTTTGATCCATTTTACAAGCATTTTTCTCTAAAATATATGATATTTTCAAAGTCAAAAGTAAAAAATAAAATATTTAAAAGGCTCAGGCAATGAACTTAACTACTATCTAAAATTTTGGTCCCTCGAAATTTAGGCATGTGTCCGGACTATATCAGGCCATCTCATTGGCCAGGTCCAACCATGAAGGGGTTACTATTATATAAGATGAGTAGGCAATTAAATAAGACACCTGTAAGGTCCCTATCCTAGTACATTTGTAGTTCAATGCTCCTTTTGATTTGGGTTCATGTGATCAAAGCCATTCATATCTCTAACTTTGCAATGGATGGAAGGAATGCCCTTTATTTCTTAAATATGGACCATGTCAAAACTTCGATTATTTTGGTCTTTTCTTTGAAGGGCTACACCCAGTCCTGTAGGGCCAAGGCTAAGGGACACGGTTTGGCTAGTGACCTCAACACCATCCAGCTAGCCGGTGTTAAAGCTCCGTGGGGTCTACTATGATGTATATATTTTATCCATACTGTCCATCTATTTTTCTAGCTTATTTTAGTGCTGGAGCCCAAAAATCAGGCAAATCCAAATCTCAGGTGGACCACACCACAGGAAGATTGTCGATTGAACATCAACCATCAAAAACTTCCTAGGGCCCACTGTAATGTTTATTTTCCTTCCAACCTGTTGATAAGATCACATAGAACTGGTTGGAGGGAAAACACAAATATTGGTTTGATCCAAAACTTCTGTAGCCCCCAAAAAAATTTCAATGGTGAGCATTCAATCATTCAATCGCCACCGTGTCCTATAGTGTGGTCCATATAAGACTTAAATCTGCCTCATTTTTGAGCTCATGCCCTAAAATGATCTGAAAAAATGAATAGATGGCGTGGATATAACACATACATCCTGATGAGGCCTACATAGCTTTGACGCGAGCTAGTTGGTTGATGTCGAGTTACTAACCAAACCCCTCCAGGACAATGCCTTTTTAGCCCAGTTAGGGGCAGGGAGAAGGCCGAGGCCTTTTTAGTCCAATTAGGACTAAGGTCAGGCCTTAAAGGAGTAGGGCCAGGCTAGGCCCGACCCAAAATAGAAAGGAGAGAAATTTCCCCTTAGGCGACCGATTCCTCTCCAACATCAATCTATCATGCATGGCCTCTAAAATTCCTTAGCTCTATGGGGCCCATTGTATTGTCCACGTGAGATCTAATCCGCTCATTAGGTTTGTCTTCTCATGTTCAGCCTACAATCCAAAAATCATGTAACATAGAAGTTGGGTGGGCCTCACCATAACGAACTTAATTAGGCAAATCTCTCTCTCTCTCTCTCTCTCTCTCTCTCTCCCCCCCTCTCCCCTTGAAAAGAACGATGAAATAAGTAGTGCATGTAAAAAATGTATCACATTTTAGCTCAAGCTCTACATACCTACTAAAATTTAAATGAAACAATATTTGTCTGTAATTAGGTAGATGATAAGTGAAACTCACCGGACCAAGCTACTCTCTTCCCACACGATCTTTGATACCTCACACACTATATTTAGTACATGCGCATATGGTACATCGCTCCTCTTTTTCTTTTTCCTTCTTACCTTGATGAACTACGCCCTTCAAAGAAGAGAGCATGCATTGCATTTAAACCCTCTCGGGCGAAGATTCTTTTAGTCCTTTAAACACGTTGCGCCGCTCCCTTGTCATTTCTGGCCCTAGATGGAAAGGACCTTAATGACCCTCGGTCGGCGATGGCATGCCACTTGGAAAACCAGAAGGGTCTACTGAAGGCACCCATTCAAAAAAATAATCCATGCGTGGCACTCTCACATGTAACCATTTTACATATATTGATTAAATTTATGGTTTTCTTTAAATATCTTAGATTGGATAACTTCCAACCTTCAATTGTCGTAGAATAATCTAATATCCAATTGAACAATGATCCATTAGATTCGTGGACTCATGAGTTTGTGTGATGTATTACATTCTACTTAGGGAGTGTAAATAACTGATTTGGGCAGAGCATGGGCTTATTCAAGCCGATTTGCTAGCTAAATACCATGGTCCAGTCCAACAAGCGGTCCAAGTTCATCTCTGATAATTTTGAATAAATCAGCCTAGTCGGTTGTCCTGTTGGGCTTGTAAGATGATCATAACCCAGGCATAGTCCAATTTTATTTTTGGGCACCGAAATTTTCATACCTAGGCGTAAACCATGGGCCTTTACACTCAGTGAAAACACGGGCCAAATGGGCCCGCATAGGCCCACTCAAGATTGTCCCCCTTAATTTGAATTTATTTCAAAAGCTCTTGCTTGATGGAACTTCCATCTTAGCTGGTCCATCTGTTTGTGTTTGATCAGATCACAATATCATTTCTTCATAGGTCTAAAAGCACAATATCATTTTTTTTTTGGAGAGTTATTTGATACTCTGCCAGCGTATCACACTTGATACGCAGGCACTCATGTATTGTTGACGTGGCATACATAAGTTCAAACTAACTAAATTGTAAAACCATTGTCTCTGAGTTGCAGCCCAAAACCAGTTTGGTAAAAATAGGTCTATTGATATTTTTCATTTTTTATAAATGTCCATCAATCTATACTTTCGATAATCAAACGAGAATAAATTTTGCCTCATGATGCATCTAAAACACTCGACTTCATGTATGCAATTTTTAAGTGCCTGTGTATAATGCTTTAAAGTGGTATCAGAGCGAAATGTCTTGTGTTCGATACTATTCATCAGAGGTGATTAATCTAGGGGTATTTTTACGTCGTAGTAGGGTGGCTTGTGAGATGTAAGGGGACACTCGGGGTGGACAACCCATGTGAGGCGGGTGGTTTGTGTGAGGCAGGTGACCTGTGTGAAGCGAAACCCATGTGAAGTGGGACCCCTGAGGGAGTCTAGTCAAGGTCCTAACCCATGCAATGTGGGGTTGGGCTATGAGACACGAATTAATTTGCTATGCTCTATCAATTCAAGCTTTTAAAGTAAGTCTTGCATCAAACTTACCGTGTTCTTCCAGATGAGGGATTTTATTCTTCTATCCTTACTTTGCATATGTTCTTCCTGAGGAGGGTCCCTTATGCAACAATCATCACACCTGCCAGCCAGAAAAGTTTGCGGGACCCTCAGGCCGTTGCAAACGGTGGCCCCCAGTGAAGGTGAATATAGGCAGAAATGAGATTGGTCCACTGATTGAGCTGGTTCCCATGCATGTGCATGCATTGAATTTGTAAGCCTGATAATTTTCTAAACCGTCCATTCCTTTTTTTTTTTTTCTTCTAGGAGTGGACCACCTGCTGGGGGGGACCTTTCTTGTTTTTGCATTTATTCATCTTCACGAGGGGACCATCTTATGTACGGCTTAGATTTTAAAATATTTTTAAGATTTAGATTCAAATCGGTAAAGTTGCTGGTCTAGGTGTTAGTTCATCACTATTTTCTTGATTGTGGTGTCTCATCCACCATAAATGTGGCACATTTATATGTCAATCCAATCCGTCCAATGGTGGACCACATTGTGAAATCAGATCGTTACTTAATGATCCTGATCATCTGATTTCACTCCCTGTGATTGAACTGTAGACCATTTTATTCTAACCATTCTCTTCATAGCCATCGTTTGGGTGGTTCCGATCGTTGGACCACTTTGATCTTTTCGCTCTGCTCCATCTGTCATAGGCCCTAAGTTTGAACGGTCCAGAATTACCTGCCTATATGCCACGTATGTGGTGACTGGGATGCCTCATGGAATGCTATTGCAGAGATAAGTTATTGAGAAAATCTTGACGGTAGACTTCACTTATACCATTTTAGTCAAAGTAAAACTCCGATATATTTTTTTTCATTGCTAAATTTCATCTGTGGCGATTTTTTTTTTTGGAACCAAAATACTCTTTAAGTTGGAGAGTCCCTACTCCGCCGATCTCCAACACTTCCTCCACTCCGCCTATCATCCCCGATGCTGCCCCTACAGCTAACTAATAGGAGGATCAAATTGTTGATTGGGCTTATTTTTGCATAGGTAATATTGGCCATCCATATTAAATACAATTGGTCAAATGGTTCATATTTGGCGGATTGGTGTGACATTTCTATGGTAGCCCATGAAATGTGAGCTGAACCTAATGAACAGTCTAGATCAATGGATTGGATTGTCTAATTCTCAGATGCAAATAAGAGTTATGGATTCACTCAGGACCAGCCCAAGCCCAAACCCATTGACACCATTGGATATGTCCATGTAAGGTTGCCACTGGACCAGGACCACTGGACTGAAGCTTGTTCTGGCCTTGCCCATCAAGTAAGGATATCTAGGCCTTGGTCTACTATGGTGTATTAGAAAAGTGTATGGTCCAAAACTTACTGACATTTAGAGCTGTACATGAACCGAGTTAGCTTGGTTAGCTCACTCGACTCAACTCAAAAAAACTTGATTCGACTCGGTTTGAAATTGAGTTTGAGCCGAGTTGAGTTGATTTTTTGAGCTCAAAAAAATTTTGAGCTGAGTTCGAGCTTGCCCGTGCTCGACTCGACTTGCATCAAACCCTAACTCGAATCGAACTTGGATCGAACCAGTTTGGTGACTCAGTTATTTTGATGTTGATGTTGCTTAGCAAATGTTTGATGAAATGATTCAAACGGAGTGTTGGTTGGTGGCGATGAAAGTGTGGATATGAAACAAATACTCTTGTATCTTGTTTTTTATATTGCCTATTGCATGTTTGATGAAATACCTGTAAACTGATGTTGCTGTTTTACATTTCGTGAGAAATTGTATGTACACCATGTGTTTGAGAAAATGTCACAGATGCTCCATCTTGGCTCAAACTTAGCTTGAACTGGTTAGTCAGGCTTGAGGACTGAGCTTAGCCAAGTTCAAGCTGGGGTCAACTAGTGGCTGAGCTGAGTCGAGCTATGCCAAGCTCGACTCGGTTCAACTCATGTACACCTCTACTGAAATTCCAATCAAGGTAGCCATTCTATTGGGCCTTTATGAATATCGGGCCCAATCAACCTGATTACACTCAGTCTATTGCTTTTCAAGGTATTCCTTACAACACAAGTAGGGTCATGGCTCATTTTTAAGAAGTTTTGAGGGTGTATCAACCATATAGAAAGAGTCCATGTGGGACTAAATAATCTCCCACTCCAAAACCTTTAGGGTCCATTTGGACAAGTACGGTCTCAAAACTAGGGTTAGTGACGAAACCTAATTTCAATAAAAAAAGTGGGTTTTGTGATCTATTTCGAACCCAACCTCAATCTCTTGTTTGGGAATCAATGGCCCACCATGGTAACCCAACCCTGTAGGGCCAGGCCTAGGCCCCTAAACTTGGCCTAAGGACTGGGCTCTGGCTGAAAATCTAAGCCCAGTGTCTAAGTCGGGTTGGGCCAGGGTCAATAATGAATGACCCAGCCCATCCTGTTAGCTAGGTCAGACAAGTAGGTCACTGTTATTAAAAGGGTGGACCATTTAAAGATACTTATGGGCCCATTCAACATTCATGTGCAGCTTCAAGGCACTATTTTGATCCATGATCATGTTTTTATCATTAACCATTTACATGATGGAATTAGTTGATGGAGTGGCTATTGAAATTGTTTTTTTTTTTTTTTTTAAAAAATTTAGACTATTTCAAACCTTTGATCATGTCACTCTTTTACTCTTAGGACCATGGCTAAGTCCTTTTTAGCTTGATTAGGACCAAATAGGGACCGGACAGCCTCGGCCTCGGCCTTGGCCTCATCCTATAGCTGGTCCATTGCTTCCCATGCAACCAAACAAGACTCCAAAATCAATCCAATTGATTTTTGAGGAAATGTTCATTGTAGTACCAACGGTCAGATAATTGACATTCTTCCAAACAAGCCCTTAAGATGCGCCACACAACATTTGAAACCAAAACATAGCTGTCGCCCAAGTTGAATTTATGCACCTCCCATCTAAGCAAGTATGGCCAGCCAAGTAAGTTATCACCCTGGTATCTTTCTAACAATTCAAGTGTTTTGAGGCTTGTTTTCAAGAGGTCTAAGGATATTATTGCTGTGCAACCAAGTATTCATCACCCAAAACCTACACCATAACTGCTTTCAGCCGATAAATTCTCGTTCAAGATCTATTTGATAATTTTATGGGATTTGAGAGTAGTTTTTATAAAGTCAATATTATATATATGAAACCAAGATTCTAAATAAATAAAAAGTATGAGAAAATATTTCTAAAGAAGCTATGTTGAATTGGGAGTCACTCAAATAGTTAACTTTTCAAGTGTGACCCAAGATGGAAGCCCACTCTTTATAAGAATACAATCACATGATGCTTGACTTGTCTAATTGAGGTCCGTGTAAAATTAACGGTGGAGATTAGTTGGGCCACGGACAGCAAGACCACCCACTAAGTATCTGCAAATGCCACGGACAGCAAGCCCACTAAGTATAGGTGGTGAAATTCCACTAGCATGTGTGTGTGTGTATATAACACCATGTGTGTGTATATGTATGTGTACATGCACGTATGAAAAATGTAAATAGAATTGTTAAGAATGATTCTTGTGGGCTGAAAATGTTACCAAACACACCCTGAATATCCAAATGGGTCTTGTAGGGGTGGCAATGGGTCGGGTTCGGGCCAGGGTCAACCCAAGACCAATATACCCGATGGGTAAACAATGTTGGAATCATCCATCAAAATAGTGTGGCCCACGTGCACACATGTGTTTTTGGTTTTATTCATTTATAAAAGATGGGTGCCTTATACTAAATCTAACATCCATTGTCCTTGATGGGCTAATACTTTAAAGGGAAAAGAGAATATTGATTCTTGGTTTTAGGAAAGGTTATAAATTATTCAGAAGATCCTTGGTCTTCTCACCATGCTCTAAATCGTGTAGGGCTTCTATGCGTGGAGAGAGAGAGAGAGAGAGAGAGAGAGAGAGAGAGAGAGAGAGAGAGAGAGAGAGAGAGAGAGAGAGAGAGAGAGAGAGAGAGAGAGAGAGAGAGAGAGAGAGAGAGAGAGAGTTGGGAGAAAATGAGCCACATATATCCACATAGTGGGATGTGTAGAGCTAGATCAGAGCCGTTCATCATCAAGCTTGATCACCTAAAATTGTTCCATGCTTCATCCATCCGCATAACTTAAGATATGTGACTGTTACTTTATCCAGTATGTGGTTTTCTAGTTGATAATATTGTGCCATCCTGAAATATGGAATCATAACCGTTCATCTAATTTCATAAAAGTTCAACAAAGAATTCTAACCTAAACCTAACCCAAGACTCATTACCCTCCAAGCCAACCTAACCCACTTAAAAACTCATCAAGCACACCAAAAAACAAATTTCATCTATACTTTAATTCTTTATTATGTTTCATGTTTTGGGCTGGGTTGGGTCATTTTTCTTAACACATATTAATAACCTATATGGACACGTCTGGTCAGGTTGGGTAAGGTTCAACAAAATCCTGACCCATTCGCTTCCACTAATTTCAAACACCCGAATTTTCAGAAGTTTAACGGAGATGGGTCGCCAGAAGAACATCTGATGCAAATGTGTTTCATTTCTAGCTCAAGCCCAACCAGCTGCTACCCATTTATGTTGGCCCTAACCCAACTTAAAATTAGGAACCTAACAAATGTCACCCTTAGTTTTAGTCATGGAGAGAGAGAGAGAGAGAGAGAGAGAGAGAGAGAGAGAGAGAGAGAGAGATGAGATGACTCCTCTTACTCATTAGTGGAGAAAAGGTTCACACCACTGGGACCACTCTTACAAATTAGTGGACAAAAGGGTCCCACCAAAGGGACCACTAGGATTCCCTTACACATCATCCATCCTATCAAGTGGCCCACTGAGCCAAAACTTTGGCTTTCATGGGTTGTTCTCAATCCACCATCATTACCCTCCTTCTACGTTTTATAATAATATTATATTTTTATTCAATGGATCTAACACAACCCATGACCTTCCTAAACCCATAACGACACTACATCATTTGAATCATAAAGAAGAAAGGAATCATTACAAAAGACAAGAATATATATATATATATATATATATATATATATATATATATATATATATATATATATATATATATATATATATATAAATGGATCGAATATGAAGGCCACCATAGTTACATAACATGTACTAGGTTGTTGGTCATGAACGTGACACTTCTGCACCTTCAATAGTTAGTTGAGCATGACCCATATACTTTTGTCCTCTTCTTTAAATTTAAAATGCTACATATTCTCTATAGACGTTTGTACAATAGATTTTCCTACAACTCTTATTTACTTTCATGTAAAGGTTTTAAATTGCATTCAACTCATTACTCATGTGAAATGTTACTTGAATGTTAGTGTAGGCATATCATGTTCTGTGTAACTAAGAATCAAGTAAGTCCTACTATGATAATGAGATGCCTAAAAAATTAGGTAGACCACTTCATAAAAACCAATGGCCACTCAAAAATCTCGTGGCACTTGGTTTGGCCTTTTTCGAACATGAATTGCAGTAGGCCCCACAGGCACAGTTGTAGAATAAGCATTTGTGACTGAGTTTATAGAGAATACTGCCTTTTCAATGAGTTTACCTAACACCTATATATTCATATATTTTCATATTAATAAATTACAGGCTAGAAGTCTCTGCCATTTGATGCATAAACATACACGATGGACACTCTTGAAGGCCCAAACTAATGCATTTACAAGAGAGAGATTCTTCAAAGTTCTGAGTCATGCATTTACAAATAAGAGAGGAAGAGAGAGAGAGAGATTCCTCAAAGGTCCGATTTATGCATTCACACGGAGAGGGAGATTAAAATACTAGGCAAGAGTTACTAATACAATGTGAAATATTGCGTACTTTGATCTATTATTTTTCTTCTAAGTAAAATAATTTTATCAAAGGTGTATTGACATTAAAAAAAATCCCCCCAAGTATAGCGCATAAATAATTTTTCCTAACTTACGCACAACTTTTCGATACTATTCAGAGTGATCGGGACAGCATCTTAACACAAGTATGAAGAAAGAAAAAATCAGCTCAAACATTTTGTAGAGAGTGCAGAAAATAATTTTGAATAGAAATAAACTTATGTTATATAGAACCTCACACTTGTTCAGATGATTGTAAAAGCCGAAGTGGTATCTGTGTTTCCTGTTGGGGGCAAGGTGTGGATACAGTCGTTGTTTTGTGGTAAGAGCTTTTTAAGATCATATATGTTAGAGTGAATTAACCCTATTAACTCAAAATTACATTATACATAAAGAAATAATTTTTTAATTATCTCAGATCATGAACAGGATTTACACTTCTCAAATTTGTTATTTTCTAAACTAGGAATTATACTACAAGCAGTCGCATTTCTAATGGGTTTAACAATCACATGATCTAGTTTACCATATCACAACGAGATCGTGCACACTACGTAAGTTAAAGAAGTTTTATTCAATTCAACATTCAGTTTAAACATGTTTTGTTCATGATTGCATGGCCCTTTCCAATAAAAGACCCATTTTTTTTTTTAAAATAACAAATTTAATTTGACTTATAAATTTGTTTCCAACTTGCCTTGTAATTAGGGTTGTACATCGGGCCGAGTCGAGTTGAGGTGGGCCAAGCTTGGCTTGACTCGTCCATCCTCTCCTCGAGCTCGAGCTCGGCCTTGAGCTTACTATTGGAGCTTAGTTTGTTTGCCAAACCTTTCAAGTTGAGTTCGAGGCGAGCTAGTGGATCGAATTGAGGCGAGCTTACCTTGAGTTGAGTCAAGTCTTCTTCCAACCCACACCCGAATCAACCCAACAACTCAATCCAAGCGGCACCCAACTCAACCAAGCCACTTGACCCAACCCAACTGACCCAACTCACACCCGACCCAACTCTAAAATCAAATATTCAATTATATATATATATATATATATATATATATATATATATATATATATATATATATATATATATATATATATATATATATATATATATATATATAGACACACATAGAGCTATATAGGTACCTTATTGTTGGTGCTAAGAGAGAGAGAGAGAGTTCGGGCGAGTGATTGAGTGCAAGCCGTACGACTGAGATGAGTTAGGCAGACGCTTACTCGAGCTCGAGCGAGTAGCTGAGTGAGGAGAGGAGAGAGAGAGAGGGGGGATCTTGGGTGTGATGGGTTGAGTTAGGAAGGAAAATGGTAAGAAATGGACAAATATGTAAGATAGGGTTTAAGTTTTAACTTTTTTTTTTTAAAAATATATATAATATAATGTAACACCTTGAAAATCAGGGGTCGTATATAAACCCGACTCCCGAGTTTCAGACCATCACTTGTGCAATAAATATGGTTATGATTCAATGTTAATTGAGTTAGAGCATTCACATGAATAAGATTATACCAAAACTGCAATTCATACCTTCCCACCAATAAGTCCTCCTCACGTCGCGATACAGGGTCGGTCGACGATTCTTTGCCTTCACCTGCTGGCAAGTGAGATAACGGGACACGAACTCTGCGATGTGGGTCTTCATACCTTTCCACCAATAAGTCCTCCTCACGTCGCGATACATCTTGGTGCTGTCCGGATGCATCGCAAGTCTGGTACAATGCGCAGCCTCGAGAATCTCTCGTCTCAAGTCGGAAATGTCTGGGAAGCATAGGCGGCCACGATAACGTAAGCCCCCATCCGTGCCAACTCGCCACTTGGTGTCTGCATCATCACTGGCCTGCTCTCGAAGCTCAGTAAGACGCGCATCATCCCGTTGCGCCTCGATGACTCTGTCATCGATCTGAGATCGCACCTACACATGTGCGATAAACTCATATGGCTCCTCCACAGTGAGTTTCTGCTCGAAGTCTCGCAAAAACTCAACCATGTCCCCCTCAACAACCATCCGTGGAGTCAGAAACTCTATCGCCTTCTTGTGGCTCAACGCGTCAGCTACAATATTCGCCTTCCCAGGATGGTAGGAAACTTCAAAGTTGAAGTCTTTCAAAGTCTCCATCCATCGCCGCTGCCTCATATTCAAGTTTCGCTGCGTGAATATGTACTTGAGGCTCTTGTGGTCTCAAAAGAGCTCAAACTCCTCTCCATAGAGGTAATGTCTCTAGAGTCTTAGTGCGAATATGACGGCTGCCAACTCCAGGTTGTGTGTAGGGTAATTCTCCTCGTGCTTCCTTAATTGTCTCGAGGCATACGAAATTACCCTGTCCCTCTGCATAAGGACACAACCCAAACCAACGCTAGACGCGTCGGTATATATAGTGTATCTAACCCCTTGCTCTGGCAATACTAGCACAGGGGCAGATGTGAGCCTATCCTTCAGCTCCTGAAAAGCTGACTCTGCCTTATCATTCCAGGCGAACTTCACATCCTTCCATGTCAACTGAGATAGAGGTCTGGCGATCTTCGAGAAATCCTAAATGAAGCGTCAATAGTAGCCAGCAAGACCCAAGAAACTCCTCACCTCAGTGACAGAACCAGGCTGCTCCCAGTCCTGAACTGTAGCTACCTTACACAGGTCGACTACCATGCCATCCTTGGACACCACGTGTCCCAGGAACTTCACTTTCTGCTTCCAGAAATCGCACTTCTTGTACTGTGTGAACAACTGATGCTGTCTCAGTGTATCCAGGACCAAGCGCAAGTGCTCCTCATGCTCCTCTCGACTCCTGGAATATACCAAAATGTCGAGAAAAGGCCGAAATACCCTGTTCATCAGATCCATGAACACGGCTGGTGTGTTCGTGAGACCGAACGACATCACAAGGAACTCGTAGTGGCCAAAGCTGGTCCTGAATGCTGTCTTCTGCACGTCCTCATCCCTGACGCGCAACTGATGATATCCTGACTGAAGATCAATCTTCGAGAAGTACTGCGCCCCTCTCAACTGATCAAACAAGTCATCGATCCTGGATAAAGGGTACTTGTTCTTCACCGTGATCTGGTTCAGCCTGCGATAATCAATACACAATCGCATCGAACCATCCTTCTTCCTCACAAACAGAACTGGTGCTCCCAAAGGAGACACACTGGGTCGAATAAGACCAAGCTCCAACAGATCATCAATCTGCGTCCTCAACTCCTCCATCTCACACGGTGCCATGCGATAGGTCGGCAGTGAGACGGGCGTGGAACTAGGTACCAGATCGATAGTAAAATCAATCTCTCGCCGAGGAGGCAAACCAGGGATATTCCTAAACAGATCCCCAAAATCACGGACGATTGGTGTATGCTCAAGTGTCTGGGCACCAGCGTCCTGTAGTAAAGTAGTGTAGCTAAGTATGCGAAAAGAGAGATTTACCCGCACTGGGAATATAAAGGACGCGCCCTCTGGCTCGTAGACAGTCACTATACGAGTCTCGCAGTCAATCTCGGCCCTCATTGCAGTCAGCCAATCCATGCCAAGAACGATGTCGAGATAATAGAGAGAGGGGTTGACGACAAGATTAATAGCCATCGTCCTATCCCCAGATCCATCAAACAGCCCTCACACATCAGGGTGACATCTGTAAAGGACCCGTGAGCTGTATAAACTCGCACCCCATTCATCCTAATAGTTGGTAGCCCAATGCGCCTGACTATGGCATGCGATATCAATGAAATCGTGGATCCTGTGTCCACCATCACGAGAATAGGAATACCTCCAATATGGGTGGTGACCTCAAAAGCCGAATGCTAAGAAGTCTCTGTCTCGGCTGCCTGTACTGTTAGAGCATGTACTCGAGCCTGCTGTGGCCAGTTCGGCCGCGGTATCATAGGCCATTGAGGCGGATGGAATGGTGGTACGGGAGGTCGGAAGGATGGATGTGCAGGAGTCGACCGTAGAGGCGGTGCTGATAAAGCCTATGGGCGTGGACGGTCGATCTTCTGTGGCGGTGAAAACCCACTGTCTCTCATCCGAGCGAAACAGTTCCCCACAGAATGACCCGATCTCCCATAGTAAGTACACGAGAGATCGGGGCACCTCGTCGAAAGTACCGGCGCCGTAGCCCTAGGAGGAGGGTCGATGCGAGGCCTCTTGCCCGCAGAGGGCCTGTCCTGCAAATCTGTCGTGGCCTAGGAACAATAGGGCCATAAGATCGAGCAAGCCGATCCACATCCTGCTCTGTCCGCATAGACATGTGAATCAGCTCAGCGTAGGAGGGGATGCTCACGCAACACATCTTTGACCGTATGTCCGGTCGCAAACCCTCAGAAAAGCATCATATGCGCATCTGCTCATCAGCAAGTATAGTCGGGACATATCTGCACAACTCAGTGAATCGATGCTCATATTCATGACTGTCATGCCTCCCTGCCTGAGGTGTAGAAACTCATTCTCCCGCTCATGCCTGTATGTCTGGGGATATTATTTCTCGTGGAAACGGAACTCGAACGCTGCCCAAGTCCAGACGTAATCGACTGCAACGGTCCGCAACACACTATCCCACCACAAGCTGGCCTCTCGCTCAAACAGGAACGTAGTCAACTCTACCTGCTTAAGTTCTGAGCAATGCAGCATCCGTAATATCTTTGACACACGGTCGAGCCAATACTCGGCCTCCTCGAGTCTGTGAGAACCCGTAAATGTAGGAGGCCGTAAGCGGTGGAATCGCTCGAGTAGGCCCCGTGTATCCGCAGCATTCCCCGTAGGGTAAGCAGGTGGTGCAGGATGAGCCATGCCCTCATCCTGAGCATAAGTACTGGCATCCTCAGCTGGATGCACAGGTGGTACAGGTGGAGTCGCACTCCCACCCTGGGCTAGAGCCCTTACTATAGTAGTCAAGAGATGCTGCTGCTGCATCATGTCCATCATTTGCTCAAACCTATTAGGAGGTGGAGCGGGCTGTGGCACATACTGCGTCGAGGAAGACGCGTGATGCTGCTCTCTGATAGGCGGTGTGAAAGGCGGCGGTCCAACTGAAGGACCTATGGAAGGCTGAGACTCATGCAAAGTCTCAGGAATCGGGCCCACAACAGGGTCCGTATGAACATCAGTCTGGAGCGAAACCTGATCCATAGGCTCTCTTAATGTAAGTCGTGCGGTGCTCCGCGTAGCCTTAGGCAGCATTCTCTATATTCAAAATAGGGCGCAACATTGTTAGTCACAGCAATAGCACAAACACACCACCACCAGTCATTCACATAACAAGTCAAAAATATTCCATGCATTTCATTTACTCAAAATTTGTCACAATACAAGAGATATATCCTTACATGCATCATGACCAGAAACACATGGGAACTAAGCCAGTAAGTTACTACAGCAACATAAGAAAACTACTAGCCTTATTAGGCTTACACACAGAAAGTAGGAAACAACTAACTACTACAAACAACATCTAGGTCTAGATCACTAGACCGAGTCTGGGGATGGAGGAGGAGCACCATTATCCTGCAAGCAACACAGGATCGCCTTCAAGGTGCAAGTCACCTTGCCAAATTTTCTCTTCATGACGGCCTTAGTATCCTCAACTTCGGCCCGAAGTTTCTGGACTTCCCATCGCAAGGCAACCTGACTCTCCTCGAGTCGGGCAATGTGAGCATCTCTAGTAGCCCGCGTCGCTGGAGGAGGGCTCTCATCAGTATCCTGAGCCTCCTCTTCTTCCTCTTCCTGGGCTTCTTCCTCTATTTTCGTCTCAGGTTCTTCTTCACTTGAACCTTCCCCGCCATGATAATCGCCCTCACTATCCTCATCAAGCTGAGCCTCACGCTGCCTAGGCCCGATCTTCATCTTGTCCATAGTAGACTCGTCAATGTGGTAAATCGGTACTGGCAACTCCGGCCCAAGTCTGTACGCAAACTCAAGCACGATCTTACATATGAGCCGGCCAAAAGGAAGCAACTCAGACGTTCTTCTTGATTTCGCTACGAGGATTATCTGTCGCAACATAAAGGTGGCCATACACACATTCTCTCCCTGGCCCACCTGATACAAGAAATCAACCATGAGGCGTGTACATTCGCTACGGTTGGTCGACCTAGGATACACGTTGAACGTGCAAAGGTGGTGCAGCAGGCGCAAATCATCTGACATATGAGACGCCAAGAGGCTATTGTTAGGCTGCCACGGAACCAAACTACCACATAAGAATCTAGTACGGTGATCTCGCTCAAGCCTACTCTTCAGATTCTTAGCACTGGGATGAACTTCACCAAGAGGCACCTTCAGAATGCGAGCTATCAACCGAACATCGATCGTAGCCATTCGATCTCTATTAAAGGAAATCTTGAACTGTAATGGCTCCAACGTAGGATCCCGGATACGAGCATAGAAGGCACGAACGGTGCTCACGTTTGCTCGGGACTGTGCTTCAAAGAGCGGACCCCAGTGTGCAGCTTCAATACGTTCAAACAATAAAAATTCACCGAAGAGCCGCTCATCCACATGGGCTTCAAATAGTACCTTACGGTCAGTATAATCGCCATGAGGCATCTCTGCTAACAGCACTCGCCCTATTTGAGCATGGAGATCCAAATCCCACTTTGTATGAAACTCACGAGTTGTGCTTGAACCTGCAGCTCCACCTCTCGACCTTCTTGATTGTGAAGGGCGACTAGGCCCGGCTTCGTCTGTGACAGTCTTTCTCTTTCCCATCAAAGAGAGGATGGTGGAGAAAGAGAAAAAGGCCAAAATGGCTCCAACAAAAGCCATGCAAAATGAGTGAAATGGAGAGAAACCGCTGCCCAAACGGACTGAAGTGGATCTAGGCGTTGTAGAGGGATGCTTCAAGCTTCCAAGGGCTGGATTTTCAAAAAGAAAAGAGAAGAATAAATAGGAATGGAGTTCCACACGATTTCAGCCACGTTTGGAGATTGTGGGAGCTTCAAACGACGAGATCAGAGAGGGAGGGGGTTGCAAACATCAATGGAGGGATGAACAGGCGTCGTTTTTAGCAAAGGAAGGGTTTGGAAAGGATTTGGCACCGAGTTTTGAAAGGTGGCAGCAAGAAAACTGAAAATGGAGGGCTTGAGGGCATTTTTGTGAAGGGAGTAAGACATTTAGGGGTTTTTGAGGGACGACCCGTATATGGGAGGGGTGCCCTACCCCAAAAAGGGCATGCGTCCGAATTTCAGTGCACGGGGGCCCGATGTACGACGATCCATCGCCGGATCGGCGATGCCATCGCCGGCTGGCCACCAATCCGGCCGGTCGGGCCATATGGATTGGGTCCCCCCTGCCCTAGGGACTCCAGATATATGTGGGCCCCACCCTAGTTCATTGTGGTTTGGCCTAGAGAGGCCCAAAACTTTATTTGGGGTGTTCCGGGGCCAGTCTGCAAACCTGAATACATCTAGGCATCATGTAGCATATGATTTTGGGGTAAGAGGAGCTAATCCATCCAACTAACCCATATGTTATGAAAGATTTCAAAATTAGAATGGCCAAAAGGCCAATTTTCACCTATTTTTACTATTTATAGTAAAATTTTATCTAAGTATGATTTTATATCATTTTCACATTAGGATCAATGCCTAACATGAACAGATTGAGAATGAATTGAAGAATGGGATGGTGAGAGGAAGGATTTTGAAGGAATTGGGTGAAACGAGGTTTTTTAAGCCCTAGTGATTAAGTGTAAGGGTCGTGGTTGCCCCACGACCCAAAGACACGTATTTTTGAGTTTAGAAATGCTTCTGAGAACATCTCAAACCCGTCAACTAACAACCTACTGGCTATTTAGGTTGCCTCACACGACCTAAGATGCATTATGGACTCGATCGAAGTGAACGAGTTGAGTAGACTTTGCCTATTGGCGAGACTGCGATCCTACGAGTGTTTCTAGACCTTTCTCGCACCCACCTAAGTCAAAGGAGCGACAACTTACGTCGCATGTCTATAACCGAGGTCCGGTTTAATCTCATTCATGCTCTGATCTAACTTGTAACACCCTGAAAATCGGGGGTCGTGTATAAACCTGACTCCCGAGTTCTAGACCATCACTTATGCAATAAATATGGTTATGATTCAATGTTAATTGAGTTAGAGCATTCACATGAGCAAGATTATACCAAAACTGTAATTCATACTCCAGACCTAGTGATAAAATGCAAGCGGAAGACTAAAGAATATATATATCACTGTATGAAAAATAAAATAAATCTCCACTGTCTCCAAAGTATGAGTACATCTCTGAGTCATATACATGTAATAAGATAAAAAATCAAAATGTCATAAAGTCCATCTATGAAGTTCCGCCGATCTAGGTCACCTACGCAAAGCCATCGTGAAACTGCATATATGAGAACTCATCCTAGTCCTCATCGTAATCTGGCTCATCCTCCTGAATCCCCGTATCACCTGCAACTAAGATAGGGTCTGGTGGGTGTTGCAAACACCATCCCGTAACGTGGGAGTGAGTGATCAACTCAGTGGAATAATAGAGTAGAGATTAGTATGTTCTCAAATCAATCATGCGATAATAGTAAAGCAATAAATCAAACATTCCTAAATACTGTTATTAATATATGCATGAAATAACATGATGGATGCCCTCACCGACATACTCCCTCATGCGGCACCATCTGCGTCCGCGACATACATTCTTCCCGCAGTGCTCCACATCTTCCAGGCACATGCAATGCGATATGGATAATGCTTTTCGAGTTGTTATTAGTTCGTTCATACAACAGTATTGGGAAACTAAGGTACTTTGCTTATATCAATCCCAACACAGATCCTGTCTAGGGTCGTCACTCCTAGAAATCACATACGATGTTATATTTTGTAGGTCGCTGCAAGGGCTACCAGGGCTGTTGCTCGCATTCGTTGCACCGCTCCCCCATCACCTTATCAATACAGGCCTACCGTACTCTCGTTGCTACGGAAGGGTCGTCGCCTCCCGTAGACTCAGAATACGCTCGCGGTCACTACAAAGGGCTCGTCACCTGATCAGTGTAGGCCGACAGCTCGAATGTAGTGTCCCATATCACCACAATCGGCTCACGAGTCATAGGTGCTCACTGGTCACTATGGGAAGGTTTGTGGCCCCAGCGTAGGCTGACAGCTCCACCACGGTGTCCCATACCACCATGCCCGGTTCATGAGTCTTTATGGATCAAGGTACCATGATTGACAAGGTTTTCAATGGTAAGTTCAGTACCGTAGGTTCAAGCAGTTATGACTCATACAAGGTGAACAATCATCGGCCAGTCGGGTTACTTAACGGGCCCAACTAGTACAAGCGCATCTCAAGCTGAATGACATGAAGTATGTCAAACGGTGTTGCCGTCGATAACCTACTATTAAATGACATTGAAAGCTTTAAAATCAGTCAATTAAAGCATCTAAAATCCTCACCTTTTACCGGTAAACGTGTAACGAACTCAGTTTGTTCACTCACGCTTCGTCTACGGCGTCAATACGACCTAATGCACAAGTACATAAGCTACTTTGCTATTTGAATCGAAGAAATCTCCAAATCAGCAAGTGGTTAGGGTTTTCCTTACCTAGAAGTGCATTGGAATCACTGCGAAAGTGATTTGAACGCCTTGCTTTAGCACGTGCAAACACTAGTACAAGTGGCAGGAAGATCTCTCCCACACTCACTCACAATCTCTCACTTTCTCTCTCTCTCTAGCTAGGGTTTCTAGTAAATTCGGATGGGTGAGATATGTGAGGGTTTAAAGCCCTTATATAGGCCAAAACCTTCCCAAATTAGGCTTGGGAACAAGGTACACTTAAGTTATAACCAAAATGGGACTGTTCCGATCCAAACGAGTATTTCGAGAGGTTCCCTTGCCGAACGCGGTCGGACTTAAGCTCATTGTCACTGGATGTTGCTCACACCCAGTTTTCAGTCCGGTAGAGTTCGTAGATCGCACGTGGCGGTCCAGTTTCAGTTCAGCGGTCATCGTACCTAAATCAGGTCTACAAGTCTCATGATATGAAAGAAAAAATTTTCCTGATCCGAGGGTGAAATTTGGCTGAATTCTGACGGTCAGAACGCTTAATAATAACGTGTCAAGTCATGTGCCAGATTTGGATTAAAATTTTCAAATCTAACCCTTTTCTCAATCTCTTCACTCCTAGCTCAATGAAATAGCCTCTGAATGTCGGTTGGGCTTGATTTTCGAAATGATTGTCAAGTCCAGCTAAGCGGTCATAATGGTCTAAGATTGTAGGTATCGGACTTTCGACGTGCGGTCTAGATCCAATACAAAGTTTCAAAGGGTTCCTGAGAGCAAACCGGTTTAGAGTTTGATCCTAGGTTTCAGGGTATTATAGCACCATTGATTCTACAAGTTTTGGGTCTCATAGAACGTATTTAAAGTGTTCAGGGACTATTTCACAGCTACTCTAGCGTAGCGCTAGCTAACTAATGCTTAATTTCTAAAGGAATTAATCCCACGTGATTTCAGGTCGAGTTGGTACTCGAGTCTCAGTACGGATTTTTCCAAGGCATTACATATAATATAATATAATATATATTCGAATCAAGCTAAGCTCAAGATCGAGCTTCGAGCCGAGCCGAGTTTGAGTCAAGTTGAGTCCAGATCCACTATGATCAAACTCGACTTTGTTTTTAAAATGAGCTAGGTCATATGAAGCTTGGCTCGCCTTAAGTCATCGTTTGAGTCGAGTCAAGCCAAGCTAGATCGAGCTAGCTTGGCTCGTGTAGGACCCTACTTGTAATAGCCTTCCTCAAGGTGAATGAGTTCCACTTTTCCCTATTCAACCATGTCCACAGTGAAAGCATTGTCGATTTGAACCTTCCCAGTGTCTGTAATCTCTTTATAGGTCTTGAACTAATGTCTATCATAACACACATGTGCATTGACAACTCTATCTATCCACCACCTATTACATGGTTTTACGTAGTCATGCTAAACTTCATGACTATATTCAGGATTTAAGGCTCTTTGGTCAAATTTGTTTGAGGCACATGTGTTTACTGCTTCTTTTTATGAATCAGACATTCTTAATAACCAGGTTTTCCACATACAAAACTCCTGGCATATTTGTTTAGACTACTTGGTTTCTTGTTCTTAGGCTTCTTTTTGAACTAATTATTTTGATTTGGTTTTACGTTATTGCATTTTCTCTAGACATTTTCATTCAAGAGGTTGACTTAAGAAATTTTCTCGATTATTTTCTCATTTTTATCACGATACCTTGCCTTTGCCTTGATATGAAGGCGCACTATGAGGCTTTTCGTGGAAAGCTCTTTGGTTTTATGATGAAGTGGGTTTTTAAAATCTTTTCAAGATAGAGGTAATTTTTCTACCGTCACTAGGAAGAGTTTATCCGGTTTAATCCCCTCAAAAATGATCTCATGGGTTATCAATTTGTACTTTTGTTTGTTGAACTGCCGATTTTTCATTTGTCATTTTGATATTGAAAATACCTACTAATTTTATATTTTTCCATGCATGATTCTTCTATTTTATATTTCATTTTGAGGGTAGTATAGTTATAGAATATATCATATGATTGGTTCGATAGTGTACTGAGTATGTAATTTTTGTACAGGAAGTCATCTTCATCCCGCCTTTAACAAAACCTTTTACAAACAAGGGATATCTTTGGTTCATGTAGATTTCAGGAATTAATTTATCACATAAGACACATGAACTCATTTGAGGTAAAAGAACATCTTTAGCCTCCAACTCTCATAGTCTTGTTCATCGAAAGTTTCTGGACAAATAGATTTATTATCATTTAAGAAAAATTTCAAGGTGAGAAGGGGTCATATATCTCAAACTTTTTATAACTAATGTAGAAAATAAATTCAAACAAAAACAAACTTACGTTATTTGAAACCTTACATCAATTAAGATGGTTGTAAAAGTGGAAGAAGTATTTAAGTTTCTTGCAGGGGTATGGTGTAGACATAGTTGTTGTTTTTAAGATAGTTCTTGCCCCTTGGTTGGTATGACTGGTGTAGTAGGTTCATGACACCTAACCCCAGGATTACAATGCTTAGTGTATGGTTATTTCTAGCATATGTAGATCTTATATAAACTTAACACCCCAAAAAACAAAAGGAGTTTTCTTCATACATTATATATATATAATACTCTCTTATCGGATGTATGAAGAAAACTCCTTTTGTTTTTTGGGGTAAAGAGAGAGAGAGAGATGTTGCTATTGTTGTTGTTCTAAAGGACTAAGACAAGACCCTTTTTATAGACCTAGAAAATACGTTGTTTTCATAAGAACTTCATGAATGGTCATATCTTTTTTAAAATTATTTCTAACCATTATGGTGCGTCTGGCCAGACACATTCTTCACAATGAAACAATTTAGTCATGGTGGGCCTCATCAAAATGGTAAGAATAATGGAAAGAAATGCTTAAATGTTATAAAATAATTCTAATTAAAAACATAATTAAAATACATTTAATGGAAAATAAGTATTTGTAAAACTAAAGCCCATTAAGACCCCATAAATCAAGCATACTAGGTTCGGATTTGCACTCCCCTTGCCACGCACTCGGTCAACTTGTTTCTGTAAATGCTGTCCTATCTAGCTCCTAGGTTTGTTAAATTTTGTAGTGCGAAAACCTCTTGGAATCTATATATTGTTTAACTCTTATTGTAAGATCAACTTCATGTCATCTTTGCCAATCTTGTCTACATTTAAGTACAAGAATAAGAAGCTCAAGTACAAGTTCAAGAAGTTCAAGTACAAGATCAAGAAGTTCAAGTACAAGATCAAGAGGTTCAAGAACAATATCAAGAAGTTTAAGTACTAGATCAAGTCTTCAAGGTTCAACTACTGTTCGCACCCCAAGTGCAAGGTTGTGATGTAGTAATAAACTCGGTAAGACCGAGGTCGAATCCCAAGGGACTAAAACTGTACGTAATCTGAAATTAAGTAGAAGTTGAACTAGAATAAGGTGTAATCTAAATCAAATAGAAATTAAGGAAGTAATGATGGAATAATTATCTAAAACTTAAGAAAAATCAGAGGAAGGGAACTAGGGATTTAGAGGATCCACTTGTAGGGATCAGAGAGATCTTATGCTTGCATCAAAAGTCATGAAAATTACCGAACTGCCGTTGATATAGTTTCAAAGAGATGAAAGGTATATGAATTAGAATGGACGGCTCTGATCATGCAATGTGACGAATAGTGGGCCCCACTACTCAAAGTGGGTGAAATAGCATCCGCACGCTGTTTCTTTTGTGAAGGAGGTCGGGTCTACCGACTTGACCAACGACTCTCGTCCGGTGCGCGGTGTGTGCACGAGTGCCTTATGTACATTGGATGTACATGCAGGATCCATAGTGATGTATGTGAGAGATCCGTACTATCCATCCATTTTGTAGCCTCATTTAAGGCATTGAGTCCAAAATTAAAGCATAGCCAGATAACAGGTGGGCCTAGAATCATGATTCTGAGGGCTGATCTGTTTGTTAGGCCACTTCCACCAGGATCCAATGGCCGAAATTCGACGTGTACGGTTAATTTATGATCTTCAGGCCATGTATGTAGTTTCAAGCTGAACGGATGGTGGGAACCCTGTGATCTTGCATTATGGACCAATTTTGGACCACTTGAACTTCAGTTTCTTGATTTTTACAGATCTCTGGCTTATAAATTCCATCGATCTTGGTCCCCTGGGGTCCATCCCTTGCCTTGGTGCCTTCGGATTGTTAAATCCATACTTTTAGCACCTTTTTTAGTCCATGCTCATAAAATCACCTTACAACATAAACATGATAAAAATGGCCGTTAGACAGCATTATGTTCGTAAATCCAGGTAATAACCGGGATCTGATATGCAATATTTGACCCTCAACACAACCCCCAACCAACATTTTGCTAGTCCCGAGCAAAGCATGCGAAAATTAAGTTGAGAATTACAGGACAATTTCTATGAACTCGAGTGATTTATGAATGACGATTCAG
Source organism: Magnolia kwangsiensis (assembly GCA_037074715.1). NCBI lineage: Eukaryota > Viridiplantae > Streptophyta > Magnoliopsida > Magnoliales > Magnoliaceae > Magnolia > Magnolia kwangsiensis. Next base: position 72,721,959 of record CM073588.1, read on the forward strand.
ATACGAGAAATCTAAGATTCATGAGTGTTGGACATTATTCTCTCATAGACTCAATCACACGGTAAACCTCATAATTGAGTCAAAGTATTAATCCATCAATTAGAGAATCTTCTAAACATTGAGTTCCATGGGTGTATAGTGTCATCCCAACTTATCACATTCAGATTTACTTCTTTCTTTCATGATATCATTGGTAATCAATAAGGTCATTCATGACAACCAAAACCTAACCCAAGTCTTGCCTCATGAGTCATTCTTCCATTCTTCCAGTCCTTTTTTTTTTCATTAAAAGAATGTCAAGAGGGGAATCAAATTTTCACTTATAGGGAGCAAACCTAAGGTGAAACTAGTCGCCCAACTCTTTTCCAACTGTTAACCATGGGGAATTGAATCCACACCTATAGGGAGCAAACCCATGGTGAAGATTAATTGCCCAACCTTTTCAATTTTTATACCCTGATGGCAAGATATTTCAGGTTGGTTCCTTTCATGCTCAGTGATTACTAAGTTAATCCTTCAATATCAGACTAACACCTTAATGTGAAAGCGAGATGTGGCATGTGAAATCATGACTCAATAAATGTTTATAACTTCTAATCGTGGATTAATAACTTGATCTTAACTGTGAAATTTAACAGATACTGAATCCCAGAGTCCTAAATTATCAACATCACTTATCTTGAACTTCAAAATCCAGGATATCCATCAGAATCACTTCGAATTCATAGGAATTTTCAGAAAATTTTTAAGATTTTCACAATTTTTACTCAAGATCAAGAAAATACTGATTGGGTTACCTAATCTTCCACCCCCAACCTAAAATCTACATTGTCCTCAATGTAAAAGATATGAACATATAATGCACATGGGACAACGAAAGTAAATGAGAAGTGATGGGAAGATAGTACTTGGATAACATATCAAGAGAGATTTTTCAAGAGATCACTGGGAGAGAGCAGGTTAGTATGAGAGAGAAAGAAAAATAAAATAACAAAATTGAAATCCTAACTATACCACTTTCGCAAGTGCTCTCGATTGCATTTAGCATATGCAACAAGCCTTTAAGCCCCTAGGTTACCCCTAGTGGACGAGTTGTAGTCTTGTGAGGGTTTGCAGTAATGTTATCCACAAACATTGAATCAATCATGCCGCAAGGTTCTCCTTCCGGCCAATATCTTGATAAGTTTCTCAGTAAGTTCCTCAACAAGATCATCCAAAAGCCTTTTTTATAATAGGCTTGGGCGTCCTGGAGCATGACTTTCCAGAGAAACTTATGTACCTCACTAAAAATGTGTTGATGATTCGCCTGAGGTATCCAAAGTATAAATGATTCACCTGTGTCAGAAAAAGTTTCAGAGTTAGTATCCCATGGTGAATCAGAGACTACAGATAGATCAAGTTGAGAAAAGTTTTCAGGAAGAAGTGTAATCTCAACACATTCCGAAGTAACAAACTTCGGTTCAATTTCCAGCTCCTCATCCCCTAATGGTAAACATTCAGGATCTGTGGAAGAAGGGGCTTCAGAGTAAGGGTTCTCTCGGTTAGTGCTGACTGCCGAGATGTTGTCTTGCAAGGCATTCATTATGTCTCTTATCATGGGATCATTTGAATCTGCAAAGTATGCCAAGTAATCATTAAAAGAGTTGGGACATTCAACTGAGAGTGACTTATTTTCCACCTTGGAACTCGTGATAATCTGCCCAAGGAATCCATCATCCTTGAAAGTGGACGGATGTGTGCTCTCTTGCTCCAGCCCTGCACAGACAGATTGAGGGTCAGTATACGAAGCATTGATATGCAGACTCTGTTCATTGATACTACTCAGAACAGGCATTGAATTGTCAACATTCAACAGTTCAGATGGTGTCCTTAACTGGGTGATTTCAAAATCTAGAGTCATATCGAGTAACTCGTCCATCTCCCGAATCCTATCGTCTCATTCAATTCAGAAGAGTGGTCCAAGCATATCTCACAAGAGATAAAAGGGTCAGTTATAAGGAGCTCCTTCACTTTTAGATCAGACATGTCAGGTGAGTGTAGTATCTCATTATGACCGTTCTCTTCACGTACTTCTTGATCATTGACTTGGACCAAACTTGAGATTAATTCCAGGGGAATTGTGGTTACACATTTAGGATCGTCATCCCAATACTCATCATATTTTGGTTCAATGCAGTGCACACTTGGGATGGAATCACTTTCCTCATATTCTTCACTTAGAAGGGGTTGAAGTTCGCATAAACTAACATCTTCTTCATCATTAGAATCTAGTGTGTCATGTGATTGAAGTGTGTCATCATCATTATATTTGAAAGACAACCATGTCTCTTCCCCATTCTTTTGAACAGTCATCGAGATCGACTCATCGGTAAATTGGACTGTATGTTCGTTAATGGAATCCAACTCCTCATTGCAAATTCCAGAGTTCTTCAAAGGAGAGTTAGGATCACTTTCCTCGCATTGTATTTCTGGAATGAATCGTGGCTGGGATGACCGAGCCTCCTCTATCCTATTGAGGCGTGAATTGAGTCCTTCCATTGATTTTTTGAATTCCGCAAACCACTCCATGTTATGTTGAATTGAATTTTCCTGGATCGTTTCTGGTTGAATCTCAAAGGTAAAGGGTCCAAGAGAATAATCACTTGAAATAAGTGCTTCCAAAGTTTTTATACTTTCTTCACAACGTGCCAAGTGATGCTGAAATGAATCCTCTTGGATCGTTTCTGGTTGGATCGTAATGTTAGGGTATCCAAGAGGATAATCCTTATAACATGTTGTTGGTTCATCTTCATAGCTTTGCTGTTTCCACTTGTTATAATCATCCTGATCATACATGGAAGAATATGATGGCTGATAATAATCCTCATTCCCATAATTACGATCGTATACAGCCCTATTAACCGATGGAATATAACGTTCTAGTCGGTTCTCAATGTCTGTTTGTGATGGAGAAAAATCTTGAGGTATACGTTGAATTCCACAACCCTCAGGCATTCCCCAATATCTCCTATCCATCTCAGCGTATGCACGTACCCATGATTCCATGGTAGAACCCTGACTCTAAGTCTAATCCTAGAATAAAAGAAAAGTCCTACAGCAATATGGAAAGTAAGAGAAGAAGTTAGAAGGGTGTTACCAAATAAGAAGTTCCTATGTTAAGATCCTACAGAAGAAAATAAAACAAGTTAGTTTCTAAAATAGACAGTCTAAGATTAGAAAATTTCTAAAAACCCTAATTTAAAAAATAGAAAGAATAAAGAAATTAGAAAGATATCACAAAATTTAGAAGTTTCTATCTCAGGATCCTACAAAATAGGAAAGTTAGGTTAATTCCTAAAAATCAGAAAAAATCTAGACCTAAAGTTAGTATAATCCTAATCTTAATCCAATTCTAAAATTAATTAATTTCAGAAACGTAACCGTTAGTCCTCGGCAACAGCGCCAAAAACTTGTTCACACCCCAAGTGCAGGGTTGTGATGTAGTAATAAACTCGGTAAGACCAAGGTCGAATCCCAAGGGACTAAAACTGTACGTAATCTGAAATTAAGTAGAATTTGAACTAGAATAAGGTGTAATCTAAATCAAATAGAAATTAAGGGAGTAATGATGGAATAATTATCTAAAACTTAAGAAAAATCAGAGGAAGGGAACTAGGGATTTAGAGGATCCACTTGTAGGGATCAGAGAGATCTTATGCTTGCATCAGAAGTCATGAAAATTACTGAACTGCCGTTGATATAGTTTCAAAGAGATGAAAGGTATATGAATTAGAATGGACGGCTCTGATCATGCAGTGTGACGGATAGTGGGCCCTACTACTCAAAGTGGGTGAAATAGTGTCCGTACGCTGTTTCTTTTGTGAAGGAGGTCGGGTCAACCGACTTAACCAAGGACTCTCGTCCGGTGCGCGGTGTGTGCACGAGTGCCTTATGTACATTGGATGTACATGCAGGATCCATAGTGATGTATGTGAGAGATTCGTAATGTCCATCCATTTTGTAGCCTCATTTAAGGCGATGAATCCAAAATTAAAGCATATCCAGATAACAGGTGGGCCTAGAATCATGATTCTGAGGGATGATCTGTCTATTAGGCCACTTCCGCTAGGATCCAATGGCCGAAATTTGATGTGTACGGTTAATTTATAATCTTCAGGCCATATATGTAGTTTCAAGCCGAATGGATGATGGAAACCCTGTGATCTTGCATTATGGACCAATTTTGGGCCACTTGAACTTCAGTTTCTTAATTTTTGCAGATCTCTGGCGTATAAATTCCATCGATCTTGGTCCCCTGGGGTCAATCCCTTGCCTTGGTGCCTTCAGATCGTTAAATCCATGCTTTTAGCACCCTTTTCAGTCGATGCTCATAAAATCACCTTGCAACATAAACATGATAAAAACGGCCGTTAGACAGCATTATGTTCGTAAATCCAGGTAATAATCGGGATCTGATATGCAATATTTGACCCTTAACAACTAATTTAAGAGAATGATATGTGATGTTTCAATCTCACAAATAATGTTTGTTTGACCCTAGATTGACCTTAGCATAGGTCATACAATTTGCATTTATATCATAGGTCATTTGATAATTTTATAGGTCATTCGACTAGTCCAGACTCTGGCTCGACCAGTCCAAGAATTTTCTTGACCAGTCTAAGGTTGTTGTGGATTTTTTGAAATTTTTTGTTGGATCTTCGACCAGTCCTGGAGATTGCTCGACCAGTCGAGTGAACAGTGCTCGACCGGTTGTACAAGCTTGACTCAAAGTCCAGCAAGCATTTCTGGTCCCACTCGACCAGTCGAGCAAGCCACTTGACCAGTCGAGCAAGCCACTCGACCAGTCGAGTAACGATCTTATCTTATCGCGCCAGAAATTTTGAAATATTGTTGGTCCTTCGACTAGTTGAATTGACCACTGGGCCAGTTGAGGGAACAATAATTTTGCCTATATATAGAGGACGATTTTCAGAGTTTGATAACTCATTCCAAAGATATTAAAGTCACAGCTCTAAGAACTTGGTCCCCATTATTGTGAAGCTATTGTGAGGTATTTATAAATTATTTTTATAACTTTTTGGTTATTCAATTCTTTGATATCTTGATTCCATTTTATTTGATATTAAAAGGGATTTTTGAATTTAACCCTTTGTGAGATCCAAGAAGTTGAATCCAAAGTAGCCTAAGGTTGGATTTAAATTAAAATTTATTTGGACCTAGAGCCCTATCATTTGAGAGATTGAACATTCTATGTTTTCAAAGAAGCGGTTCTACCGGGCTACAACGAAGTACTTTTTTTAGATAAGTATAATTTCAATTTTCTATATTTGAAATCTTTCATTTTTTGTTTTGATTGAGATAACCAGAAAATCTCAGTGAGTGGGGTTTTTAATTGTGGTAGCCCTTTGAAAACACAATTATGAAGGTTTTGGGTGAACCTCGGAAAACCTATTTCATAGTGAAAGACAAAATCCCGTGGGTGAGGATATTGGGAGTGGAATAGTTGCGTGGTTGTTTTCTAACAATTGATGTACACACAAGTGAACCCCTATAATTACTGGAGTTGGGGTGAATGTTTATTATTGTGTATTTTTGGTGAATGATTGTAATTTATTTTCTGCACATGTAGTGAATGTTATAATAGCAGTAGATATTTATTTTTGTTTTATTCTTTATTCCTCTATATTGGTTTGGGACTTTGATATACAGACCGTTCTAGGAATCAGGTTGTCCTACCATAAGCCTTTGGTTTTTTATGTAAGGTTGTCCTACCATAAGCCTTTGGTTTTTTTTATGTAAGGTTGTCCTTAGAACAACATCTGTATCAACCTCTCAATACTTGTGCATTTGAGGTTACTATTTATTTCTTCTATTTGAATTTGATAAGTATTATATTTCTCTATTTCTTTCTTAATTTCGCATTTAAATTTTAATTTGGCATAGTCTTATTCACCTCCCATTTAGGACTCTTAGCTCGGCCTTTTCAAGTGGTATCAGAGCATAATAACACATTTATTTGGATTTATTTCCTGAGCTAACAGATCTAAGCTTATATCATGTCAAATTTTGATAGCCTTTTAATTACTAGGCTACCACCATTTGATGGCTCTAATTATGCCTATTGGAAAGTCAGATGAATTTTTTTTTGAGGTCTATCGATGAAAATGTGTAGCAATCCACAGTGACTAGGTGCAACCCACCTACCATTGAAGTTTTAGGCATTGATGGTATTAAAACTCTTAAGGTTGCATCTTATAATATTTGGACCACTCTTCAGAAAAATGAGGGCAGTGCCAATGCCATGGCTTTAAATGCAATTACTTGCGCACTATTACCAGATGAATTCAAAAGGATCATATCTTGTGATACTGCAAAACAAACCTGAGATTTCTTAGAAATGACACATGAGGCTACGACTACTGTCAAGAAATCTAAACTTCAAATCTTCACCACTAGGTTTAAGGAAATACGTATAGAAGAAAGTGAAACATTCATGGACTTCTATATTAAGTTAAATGACACAGTCAACTCAATGTGGGGTCTTGTAGATAGCATCCCAGAAAGTAAAGTCTATGCAAAGATATTGCACTCATTGCCTGAAAGGTTTAATTTAAAAGTCACTGTTATTCAGGAACTTCGTGATACGGATAAAATGCAAGTTGAAGAACTTGTTGGTTCTTTACAAACCTACAAGTTAAAATTTAAGGCTCCTAAAGGTAAATCCATCACCCTAAAATCTTCTAAAGGAATTTCTTATAATTCTAATAATTCTGATTGTGAAAATTCAAAGGATGATATGACACTTTTAGCCAAGAAGTTTTATAAAATTTTCAAACGCAAAAAGAGAGTTGATTTTCAAAAACCCTCCGAAAAGAAAAAGGGTAGATCTAAAACTTAGAAATCACTTAAAGATAGCCAGTGTTTCAACTGCTAAGAATATGGGCATTTGGAAAATAAATGTCCAAAGAAGGACAAACTGTAACACCCCGTACTTTCTCATACTCGAGTATTACTATATGAACTGATTTAGTAGGATGCGAACCTAGCTTAATGAACATTCACGTGCATCCTAATTTGAACCTAACTGTCGAAGATAATCCCTATCTACATATCAAACAACCCAGTAGTCAAATAAAATATATACTAAGTGTATTGGTTTATCTATTCATTATATTATAAATTTTACACAAACATGGATTAAAAGGTTATGGAGGTATGTTGATAATTTATATACAAAATAAATAATATATGAGAATGTATCGTAATAGAGTGACACATATGTAATTAATGTATATGAAATATTGTGAAAATAATGATATATTAAATAAACATGAGGAATAATTCTACAATATGTAATTAAACTATATATTAATAGATAGGTGATCAGTAGCATGTATATAGTAGTAGGTTAGTATTAAGATTATATTTTTATATGTGTGTATAAGGTTTTAAATGATTATAATTATAAGTAATATACGATAATAATAAAATCTATGTTAATATTAGTATTTGAGCTAACGATATATGATAAAAGACTTGAAAATGGCCACTAGTGTCTTTTAACCGTTGATGTTCGGTTTCGGGATGATTCGACTGTCGGATTGATGGGAATTCATCGATATGACCCAAAATCAAGTTGTGGGCCCCACCTAAGCTTTGGATCTGCCTAAGTTTTAGTAAGGGAACGTATTTGGACCTATGGGTCTTGATGGACGGACTGGATTTATCACAAACATCATGGTGGACCCCACTTGGTGGAGTGTGTGTGCATAACTGGTGCACATCTGCAGTGCACCAGACCGTTTGCACGGTCAGACGAGCTCTGACCCGTGCCTAGCCAAAAGAGGCAAAGGGCCTCTCCTACGTTCCTGCTTATAGGCATTTTTTAAAAAATGGAGGCCGACCATTTGTTGCAAACGTGGCCCATCATCGTGCCCACATGCACGATCTGAACCGTCCATCAGCTTCAGAGGGTGGAGCTAACCAAAATCCAACTACCATGACAAATTTTCCGTTGCGTGTGGGCACACAATCCTTGATGCAAGAAGGCTATACAAACACACCGTTTCCTAAAAGGGAAACTGTCTGCTTGCCATGAGGGCGATCCGCGTGAGGAGAGATCCTTCAATCTCAGCCCTCTATTCGGACATATCTCGACTGTCCATTTCTTTTTACAAGGATCATGGTTTTCGGAGAAAACCAGCAACCAAAACCAGTGGCCGATTTTGGTTTTCGACTGTTATACTTGGTGGTTTAGAGCAGATTGAATCTTGGGCGCTCATTACCCATCTAAGGGTTGTGAGGGAGCTAGGGTTGTTATAAGATGAGATAGAAAACGTCTCCCCTAAGGTCGTTTGCAAATAACCCTAGAAACCAGTCGTCGCCTCCTTCATTTGAACCCACCACTCTAACCATTCTTAAGCTTCAAAAGATCTTGTCTGTGAGCCTTCTAAGATCCATACGAACCATCTGAATGAGGCAGATTAGGGGAAGAAGCGTCCATTTCCAATCTGCCATTAATGCTCCATCTCCTTCTTCCTCGGCGTGTGACTACCATTCAAGCTACATGGCCACCGGGCGTACATCTGAGGGGTCCTCCGAACCATGTCCGATCACAGGCAATCACCCCAGAGTTTGTTGGGTTGCTATGGTGAGAACCATGTCAATGCAGTCTGTTGGTGCCGCACCAGGTCGGGCCACACAGAGTCGAGACCGGGTTCGGTATGAGTTGGGTGAGTCCTGACTCATTCCTGGTTCGGCCCATGTATCTTGCTGGATGGTCCAGCTGCAAGGAATAAGAAAGAAAATAGAAGGAGAAGGAGATAGAGAGAAGGAAAGAAGAGAAGATAGAGAGAGGGAGACTGCACTGGGCGACAACCACTCTAACCGAGCCGACTCAGCTGCTGTTGTGGGTAGCCCAGGTAACGCCCTGCTCCCTGACCCTTTCGGTTCCTTCCAGTCATGGTCACCATGGCTGGGATCACTACTGTCCTCTAGGCTGTGGTCTGAGCTGAAGCAGACCTTCAACTGACCAATAATCTGAACTGTAAACATTACTCAGTCAGGCCGGGTGGTAGGCTGAGATCAGGCTTTCATCAGACCACGAGAAGGCTGAGTAGTGAGACAAAAATGGCACTCAGCTGGGCCATTATACTAGCCTTCAGCTGGTGCGTGAGGTGGGGTGAAGCCTACCCACGTTCTGGGACTAGACTAGCCTCAGCTAGGCTGTGAAAGATGGGACTGAAACCAGTCTTTGGTGGGCCAGGATAGGACTGGAAATAGGCCTCCATCAGGCCATATGAAAAGCTGAAAATGGGCCTCCTCATGGGTTATGTAAAACACTAAAAACTCCCATTAAGTGGGCCATGGTAGTGGGCTGCATGCCAGGCTGGAATCAGCCCAGACCTTAGCCAATATCATAGTGGGCCGCCCTTCTCTGTGGGCCACCTTTGGGACCACAAGCTTGGGCCCAGCCCAACCCAGACATTGGGCCGTCTGTGGGCAGCAAGGTGTTGGGCCAGACCTGGCCAAGGTTAGGCCCAGTTCGGGCCTTGGTGTCGAGATATTCCGAACCCAATGTAGGCCACCTGTTGGGATAGAAATTGATGGGCCTGTTCACTCTAATGCAGGCCCAAATAACCTTATTCTTGGGATCCTTCAAATCAACACGAATATATTATTACAATTGTTAGTATTAGGGTGATTAATATTAATAAGGATTAGCCATTAGTAAGTTATTCATGCTAGAACTAGTTAGTATAAGCAAAGTTACAATTATCGTATAGTGTTCTAATTATCGCTCTTAAATATTATCACTAATGATAGATTAAATAATTACTATCATCATGACAATTATTATTATCATGTACCTAATATTGATTTCATCGCTAAATATAAATAGTGGTTTTACAATTATTAATATTATTAATGTTGCGATTAACCTTACATCAATTAGCATTAAACCCTATGATCTAAGGCTAAGCCTGAAAAACCCAGTTCTACGTTAATACACTAATTGTGCTAATGTTAAGTTGTTATAAATAAAATTGTAATTATCAAATAGTAGAATCTTAAATAACTCTCCTAAATATTATCCTTAATAGTACATCTTAGTATTTATTACCATCATTAGTGTCCCCATAATTATCGTAATTATTAAATGAGGCTAACCATTGATAGGTTAATTTTGCTAAATATCGGATTATTATAGATACTTGGAATTAACATTATTTACGTTATTCCTATTTTATCAATGCAGGCTATTGATAATAAGATTAACATTATTAGTATTAATAGGCAGTAATTATTTAATTTTACTCCATTCTAATATTATTACAATTTAATTGTATGAGTTGAAATTCAAACCCTAAACCAAAGTCTTAGATTAGATTAACGAATAAAAGCCTAAATCTAAATGATCCAAACCGTAAGTCATGATCCTAACCATAGATGACATATGATAACTTGGATCTAACCGTACAAAATTTATAATTCATGATAAGATTCAATTCTAAGGGCGCAAGCACTTAGCGACACTAGAAGGAGATTTAACATATAAGGTGATGATTCTTCCCCTTGAGCTTTCCAACTTCTCATTAGCTTAAGTTATAGTTTTTATTAAAAATTATAATGTCTCTCCTATAATCACATGTGTTAGTTGGTGGATATTGAATTGCTATATTTTCTGCTTAATGTTCACCATGTATATTTATTCATTCTTGTGGATTATTTGTGTATTGCTTATGGACTTTAAATTGGTACATTAGTGGAAAACTCCCACCTATAAATGTATACCCATACTTGAGATGTAACCCGACTGGTTGTGATTAAAATGGACCTTCGACTTGTTGGTTATTGAGTAGTGGTCTAGATGGATCATTGATGTGGGCCTACCATCTAGGATTGTTGTGCCCAATGGTTTTTAAGGATGGTCTTTATCGTATGGTTTTAATATTCACCCTATGTGGCATATTTTGATATTCGCCCTACGTGGTTTTGTTTTGATATTTTTTCTATATGGGTTCAATGTTTTATGTTGTGCAACCATGCGATGGTAAACCCCATATATTGTAATATGATTTGCCACTAGTCGATAGGTTTCCATTAAGCATCCTAAGGTGGTAGTCTCATGGGTCAGGGATGGTGGTAATGGGACACTATGCCCGAGCCGTCGACCTACGCTGGGCCATGTGCTCCCCGTAGTGACCTTCGAGCTTATCTAAATTGGTTGGTTGTAAATGGACTAATAATGACTTGGCTAATCATGCATACATGACACGTATTGTTCCGACTGGATGATATTTCTCAGGTTCGATGATTCTGACTAGATAATGTTTCTCAGGTTCGATGATTGCATTCACGCATCCATCCATCTAACAAGGCCTGCATCATGTATTATTTTGTATTCTTTATTTTATAACTATGCTTACCTAATGTGTCGGTGTGTAATTTTGAGGGAAATTCATACTGAGTTGGCCACTCATCCATCAAATATACAACCATACAGGTAGTACAGGTGGCTTTAGTAATCTGTATGTTCAGACTTGATGAGGAGTAAGGTACGATTGCCTGGGATGCATGACTGTGTTTTCCTAGAGGAGCTGCGTAATCTTGCGACTTATTTTTATATACTTTCTGTTATTCTTCATGTATTAAATTCTTGTAAATCTTGTACTTATTAAATTTAGAGACATTGGTTTGTATAAGTCATTATAGGCAGCTTCTTATATATTTGAATGATAATAAAAATTTTCTTTATGTCGATTTGTCCACACTACGCTCATCTGCTTACTCTGATGAAAGAAAAAAAATATATAGTCGAATTTGACCATCCTTTAAGGTTAACACTCAGCTTTTTGGGACACGGGTCATATACTCGGGTCCTAAAAAGTCGGGGCGTTACACAAACCTAAAGGAAAGGTATGTTGGCTATATGGGATGAATCATCTTGCTCTGAAGCTTCTTCTGAGTTAGATGATTTTGAATCTGAGTCTCCTGATGAGGTTAAGGCCTTAATGACTCTAGCCAGAGTCACTTCCTCAGAAAGTTGTGATTCAACTTACGATGAAAATTTGAGAAGTGATCTTGAAAATGATGAAGATTTACAAGATGCTTACAATGCCCTATACAGAGAGAGTTGTAAGATAGCTATAAAATTAAAACTTTAAAAAGAAAAGTTTTTAAATCTAAAAGAAAATTTTGATACTTTAGTTTTAAAAAAATTGCATCTATCTGATTGTTTTCAAAAAACTAAGTGCGATTTAGATTTTAAAACATCTTTAATTGAAAATCTCAAATCTGAAACTAGAAGTCTCTTCTTTCTTGAGTATGAAGGATACTTGGAGGTATGCCCAGGGTGATCCTAAACTAAAAAGACTCCTAATCGGATCAAGGAAATGTAGGAATCGATCTGGTCTTGGCTACAATAAATATACCCCTCCTAATAGTAAGCCTACTCCTCTTAAGTTTATTAAAGGGGAATCATCTAACTCAAGAGGAAAAAGTCTAAATCAAAATAGTTATAAAAATCCTAAAACTTTTCAGGCTATGAAACCTAAAAGCAACCATATCATGTATAAAAATTAGAATCTTAACCCCTTAGCTGAGAAAATTATCAATTTACTAAAGGGGCTTCTAAAATCCAACTCGAATGGTAGAATATATAACAAGTACAAGAATCGAAAAACCAACAATGTTCCAAAACCCAAAATTGTAATAAAATGGGTCCATAAGGTTACTTGTTTGGTTGCTTAAACTGCTTTTAAGGCTTCAAGTCAATCAAAGTGGTACCTAGACAGTGGATGATATAGACATATGACAGGTGACGAAGATTTGTTTACCAATCTCAAAGATATGGTTGATGGTTTAGTCACTTTCGGTGATGGTAACAATTGCAGAATTGTTGGCCGAGGTACGGTTCAACTCTTTAATCTTCTACCATTTGAGAATGTCTTGTTTGTAAATTGTCTTAAGCATAATCTCTTAGGTATATCACAAATCCATGATAATAAACATAGTGTCAAATTCAACAATCAAGGGTGTGAAATTTCTAATGAGAGTGGTTCTGTGATATTGACTAGTCGTAGAACTTCTGAGAATTGTTATATAGTCAGTAACTTAAGCTCGTCTAAGTTATCGTGCTACATGGTCTAAACAATGAATCCGATCTATAGCATAAACGCCTAGGACATGTACACTATCATAATCTCTATAGACTGAGCAAAGGTGAAGTAATATGTGGTCTACCCAAGTTAAAGAAAATGGATAAAATTTGTGGTGATTGTCAGATTGGAAAACAAACTAGAAGTGTTCACAAGAAAGTGAACTCTAGTGCCACATCCAAACCTCTTGAGCTCCTCCACATGGGTCTAGTTGGACCTACTAGAATGGAGAGTTGAGGTGGTAAAAATATATTCCAGTAATAGTAGATGATTTTACCAGGTTTGCATGGATAGTTTTCATGAGAGAGAAATCTGAAACTCTCGATGAAGTGAAAAGGATACTCAAGCGTATCCGAACTGAAAAGGAATCGATCACCTGTTATTAAAATACGAAGTGAACATGGTTTCGAATTTGATAATAGAAGCTTTGAGAAGTTCTGTAGTGATCACGGGATATCACATGAATTTTCTGCTCCTAAGACACCTCAACAGAATGGGGTTGCTAAAAGAAAAAATCATGTACTTTATGAGATGACTAATGTTATGTTAAATAGCATGAAACTTCCTAAAAATATTTAGGCTGAAGCTATGAACACTGCTTGTTATATTATTAATCATGTATATATATTAGAAAATCAAATAATAAGATTGCATATAAACTATGGTTCAATAAGAAGCCAATAGTCAAATATTTTTGAGTTTTTAGTAGCAAATGCTATATTCTACATGACCGGGAAAATTTAAAAAAATTCAACACTAAGGTTGCCGAAGGTATTTTCCTAGGATATGCTCTAAATAGTCGAGCGTATCGTGTACTTAATAAGATGACCAGTATAATTCAGGAATCCATTAATGTTGTCTTAGATGATCATTTGAATACATCTACCTCTATTTCAGAAGATGATGAAGTCTCATTATTTGATAAACTAGATTCTTCATCTAGTCAATATAATGACACTGAAATACGATCAATTAAAGACCATCCAATTGATTAAATACTTAGAAATCTTGTCACTGGTATGCGCACTTGTAACCAACTTGAAAACATATGTAACTATGTGTGCTTCACTTTCCAAATTGAGTCGGCCAATATAAAAGAAACACTTGCTGATGAGAATTGGATTATAGCTATGCAAGATGGACTTAATAAATTTATATGAAATGATGTATGACATTTAGTTCTTAGACCTGATGATAAACATATAATTGGAACCAAGTGGATCTTTAAAAATAATTCTGATGAATTAGGTAACGTTATAAGAAATAAGGCGAGACTGGTTGTACAAGGGTACACTCAAATAGATGACATCGATTATGATGAAACCTTTGCCCCAGTAGCTCGTCTTGAATCTATTAGACTGTTCATATCCTTTGCGTGTTACAAAAATTTTAAAATCTATCAAATGGATGTCAAGAATGTATTCTTGAACGGTTATCTACATGAGGAAGTATATGTAAAATAGCCTAAGGGTTTTGAAGACCCTAAACATACTAACCTATTTATTACCTGAAAAAGGCACTCTTATGGTTTAAAACAAGCTCCTAGGGCATGGTATGAAAAGTTGACTAAGTTTTTACTAAGTCATAACTTTGTAATGAGGAGTGTTGATAAGACACTATTTGTAAAGAAATACAATGATCACATTTTAATAGTGCAGATATATGTTGATGACATTATCTATGGATCTACTTGTGGTAACATGTTAGTTGAGTTTGCACATTTAATGAAGTCAAAGTTTGAAATGAGCATGGTAGGAGAATTGAACTACTTTTTAGGTCTACAAGTGAAACAGTTTGCTGATGGAATATTTATCTCTCAAAATAAGTTGCTCTAAACTTCGTGTAAAAATTTAAATTTGAGAGTGGTAAGAACTTTGATACTTTTATGAGTACAATACTTAAACTCTTCAAGGATTCAACAGGTAAAAGTGTAGATCTTAAGTTGTATCGCAACATGATAGGTAGTTTATTATATTTAACTGTGAGCCAACCTGATATTTCATTCAGTGTAGGAATCTGTGCTAGATATCAATCGAACCCTAAAGAGTCCCACCTGATTGCTGTAAAGCGCATTTTAAGATATGTTGCAAGTTCGGCCACACTTGGCCTTTGGTATCCTTATGATACTAATGTTCAATTAACTAGTTATTCGGATGCTAATTGGGCTGGTAATATTGACGACCGCAAGTCTACTAGCACTACGCCAAAACAGTAAAAAAAGTACGGTCGAAAATCATCTTAAAGGGCCATAAAGGACGGTCTTGGACCGTCGCAAGGGCCGTCATATTTTGAGGCATCGTATTACTTAAAGGACGGCCATAAATCGTCTCTAAAGAAGGATGGTCATGGACCGTCTCTAAAGAAAGACGGTCTATAACCATCTATAAGGGTTGACACTAAATGGCTGTATTGAAGCTAAAAAGGACGGTCCTAGACCGTCCCTGAAAAGGACGGTCCATGACAGTCTCTGATGAACCATTTAAGGATGGACATGAACCGTCCCTGTAAAGGATGGTCATAGACCGTCCTTAAAAAGGACTGTTATAAGCCGTCTCTGATGAACCTAAAAAGGATGGTCTTAGACCGTCCTTAAAAAGGACTGTTTTAGACCGTCCTTTTTAAGGACTGTTTTGGGCCGTCTCTGATGAACCTAAATAGGATGGCCTTAGACCGTCCCTGATGCTGAAAGACTCATAATAAAAAATCTGATATATTCAATTGAAACCTGTATTTTTTAATATTTTAAACATAAAAAAATGTTGCAATACAATTAAAACTAAATATTAAACAAAATTTATATTACTTCACAATAAAAAAAATATAATATTTACAATAATAAATTGAAAATGGTCTTGAATAAAAATAAATAAATAAAAAACAAATCCTCTATGGTCTACTCCTAGCACGAGTGGCGTCAAAAGGCTGAAGTGCTTGTAGGCCTAAATTTAGGCACAATTAATTAAAATCTTGCACAAGAAAAAAAAAAGAGAGTGAAAATATAGCATTCAACAAAGATAAAAAAAATGAATTAAAAAATATGCCATTAATTACAAGGTTGAAAGATTTTACCAACAATGACTAATGCAAAGAACTAGAATATGCTTTTAGGGGAATCAATTGACCAAAATACCTTTTTTCCCTTTTAATTTTCCCCTAGAAAGTGTCAAGATAAAGCATTTTTAGGCTCTCATGGTGTGTTCATCACATTCAATCCATACAAAAGGTTCATTCCACCATGATGATCATGTGAGGCCAAAAAATTAAGTCCAATAATCAGGTGGGCTACATATGAATTTGAAGGTCTTTGGGTGGTTTAGGCCAATCTTTTATTCCATTCCAATACAATAAACATTGGATTTAGCAGATGATGTGGAATTGAAAATAGTTTAACGTTTAGATTTAGGAAATCGGGTTCGGGTTCGAGATCGGGTTTAGGTTTTGGTTTTCAAGTTTAGGTTTAGGTTTAGGTTAGGGAGTTGAGATTAGGATTAGGTGTAGGTTTAGGTTTAAGGATTTGAGAATACATTTTGGTTTTAGGTTTAGGTTTAGGTTATAGGTTATAGGTTTAGGTTTAGGTTTAGGTTATAAGCTATAGGTTTTGGGAATTGAGAATAGGTTAAGGTTTAGGTTTAGGAAATCGGGTTCGGGTTCGGGATCGGGTTGAGGTTTGGGTTTTCAAGTTTAGGTTTAGGTTTATGTTAGGGAGTTGAGATTAGGATTAGGTGTAGGTTTAAGTTTAGGGATTTGAGAATACATTTAAGTTTTAAGTTTAGGTTATAGGTTATAGGTTTAGGTTTACGTTTAGGTTTAGGTTATAAGCTATAGGTTTAGGGAATTGAGAATAGGTTAAGGTTTAGATTTAGGAAATTGGGTTCGGGTTCGGAATCGGGTTTAGGTTTGGGTTTCAAGTTTAGGTTAGGGAGTTGAGATTAGGATTAGGTATAGGTTTAGGTTTAGAGATTTAATAATACAATTAGGTTTTAGGCTTAGGCTTAGGCTTAGGTTTAGGTTTTAGGTTATAGGTTAAGGTTTAGGTTTTAGGTTTAGGTTAAGGTTAGGTTATAGGTTACAAGTTTAGGTTATAGGTTATAGGTTAAGGTTTTAGGTCATAGGTTTTGGTTTAGGTTAAGGTTATAGGTTTAGGTTAAGGTTTAGATTTAGGTTATAAGCTATAGGTTTAGAAAATTGAAAATTGGTTAACGTTTAGGTTTAGAAAATCGGGTTCGGGTTCGGGATCGGGCTTAGGTTTGGGTTTTCAAGTTTAAGTTTAGGTTTAGGTTAAGGAGTTGAGATTAGGATTAGGTGTAGGTTTAGGTTTAGGAATTTGAGAATACATTTAGGTTTAAGCTTTAGGTTATAGGTTAAGGTTTAGTTTTTAGATTTAGGTTTAGGTTATAGGTTATAAGTTTAGGATATAGGTTATAGGTTAAGGTTTTAGGTCATAGGTTTTGGTTTAGGTTAAGGTTATAGGTTTAGTTTAGGTTAAGGTTTAGGTTTAGGTTATAAACTATAGGTTTAGGGAATTGAGAATAGGTTAAGGTTTAGGTTTAAGAAATCGGGTTTGGGTTTGGGATCGGGTTTAGGTTTGGGTTTTCAAGTTTAGGTTTAGGTTTAGGTTAGGGAGTTGAGATTAGGATTAGGTGTAGGTTTAAGTTTAGGGATTTGAGAATACATTTAGGTTTTAAGTTTAGGTTTAGGTTTTAGGTTATAGGTTAAGGTTTAGGTTAGGTTATAGGTTATAGGTTAAGGTTTTAGGTCATAGGTTTTAGTTTAGATTAAGGTTATAGGTTTAGGTTAAGGTTTAGGTTTAGGTTATAAGCTATAGGTTTAGGGAATTGAGAATAGGTTAAGGTTTAGGTTTAGGAAATTAGGTTTAAGTTTGGGTTTTCAAGTTTAGGTTTAGGTTTAGGGTAGGGAGTTGAGATTAGGATTAGGTGTAGGTTTAGGTTTAGGGATTTGAGAATACATTTAGGTTTTAGGTTTAGGTTTAGGTTTTATGTTATAGGTTAAGGTTTAGGTTTTAGGTTTAGGTTAAGGTTAGGTTATAGGTTATAAGTCATAGGTTAAGGTTTTAGGTTATAGGTTTTGGTTTTGGTTTAGATTAAGGTTAAGGTTTAGGTTAAAGTTATAAGCTATAGGTTTAGGGAATTGAGAATAGGTTAAGGTTTAGGTTTAGGGTGTGGTTTAGGTTTAGTTATTTGAGAATGCATTTAGGTTTTAGGTTTAGATTTAGGGAATTGAGAATAGGTTAAGGTTTAGGTTTAGAAAATCGGGTTCGAATTTGGGATTGGGTTTAGGTTTGGGTTTTTAAGTTTAGGTTTAGGTTTAGGTTAGGGAGTTGAGATTAGGATTAGGTGCAGGTTTCGTTTTAGAGATTTGAGAATACATTTAAGTTTTAGGTTTAGGTTTAGAGAATTGAGAATAGGTTAAGGATTAGGTTTAGGAAATCGGATTCGGGTTCGGGATCGGGTTTAGGTTTGGGTTATCAAGTTTAGGTTTAGGTTTAGGTTAGGGAGTTGAGATTAGGATTAGGTGTAGGTTTAGGTTTAGGGATTTGAGAATACATTCGGGTTTAAGATCGGGTTTAGGTTTGGGTTTTCAAGTTTAGGTTAAGTTTTAGGTTAGGGAGTTGAGATTAGGATTAGGTGTAGGTTTCGGTTTAAGGATTTGAGAATACATTCGGGTTTGGGATATGGTTTAGGTTTGGGTTTTCAAGTTTAGGTTTAGGTTTGGGTTAGGAGTTGAGATTAGGATTAGGTGTAGGTCTAGGTTTAGGGATTTGAGAATACATTTAGGTCTTAGGTTTAGGTTTAGGGAATTGAGAATAGGTTAAGGTTTAGGTTTAGGAAATCGGGTTCGGGTTCGGGATCGGGTTTAGGTTTGGGTTTTCAAGTTTAGGTTTAGCTTTAGGTTAGGGAGTTGAGATTAGGATTAGGTGTAGGTTTCGGTTTAGGGATTTAAGAATACATTTAGGTTTTAGGTTTAGGTTTAGGAAATTGAGAATAGGTTAAGGATTAGGTTTAGGAAATCGGATTCAGGTTCGTGATCGGGTTTAGGTTTGGGTTTTCAAGTTTAGGTTTATGTTTGGGTTAGGAAGTTGAGATTAGGATTAGATGTAGGTTTAGGTTTAGGGATTTGAGAATACATTTAAGTTTTAAGTTTAGGTTATAAGTTATAGGTTTAGGTTTACGTTGAGGTTAAGGTTTAGGTTTAGGTTATAAGCTATAGGTTTAGGGAATTGAGAATAGGTTAAGGTTTAGATTTAAGAAATCGGGTTCGGGTTCGGGACCGGGTTTGGGTTTAGGTTTAGGTTAGGGAGTTGATATTAGGATTAGGGGTAGGTTTAGGTTTAGAGATTTGATAATACATTTAGGTTTTAGGCTTAGGCTTAGGCTTAGGTTTAGGTTTTAGGTTATAGGTTAAGGTTTCAGTTTTAGGTTTAGGTTAAGGTTAGGTTATAAGTTACAAGTTTAGGTTATAGGTTAAGGTTTTAGGTCATAGGTTTTAGTTTAGGTTAAGGTTACAGGTTTAGGTTAAGGTTTAGATTTAGGTTATAAGCTATAGGTTTAGGAAATTGAAAATTGGTTAACATTTAGGTTTAGAAAATCAGGTTCGGGTTCGGGATCGGGTTTAGGTTTGGGTTTTCAAGTTTAGGTTTAGGTTTAGGTTAAGGAGTTGAGATTAGGATTAGGTGTGGGTTTAGGTTTAGGGATTTGAGAATACATTTAGGTTTAGGTTTATATAGGTTTAGGTTTAGGTTATAAGTACAGGTTATAGGTTTAGGTTTAGGTTAGGTTATAGGTTAAGGTTTAGGGAATTGAGAATTTAGGTTAAGGTTTAGGTTTAGGAAATCGGGTTCGGGTTCGGGATCGAGTTTAGGTTTAGGTTTTCAAGTTTAGGTTTAGGTTTAGGTTATGGAGTTGAGATTAGGATTAGGTTTAGAGATTTAATAATACATTTAGGTTTTAGGCTTAGGCTTAGACTTAGGTTTAGGTTTTAGGTTATAGGTTAAGGTTTAGGTTTTAGGTTTAGGTTAAGGTTAGGTTATAGGTTACAAGTTTAGGTTATAGGTTATAGGTTAAGGTTTTAGGTCATAGGTTTTGGTTTAGATTTAGGTTATAAGCTATAGGTTTAGGAAATTGAAAATTGGTTAACGTTTAGGTTTAGGAAATCGGGTTCGGATTTGGGATCGGGTTTAAGTTTGGGTTTTCAAGTTTAGGTTAAGGAGTTGAGATTTGGATTAGGTGTAGGTTTAGGTTTAGGGATTTGAGAATACATTTAGGTTTAAGCTTTAGGTTATAGGTTAAGGTTTAGGTTTTAGATTTAGGTTTAGGTTAAGGTTAGGTTTTAGGTTATAAGTTTAGGATATAGGTTATATGTTAAGGTTTTAGGTCATAGGTTTTGGTTTAGGTTAAGGTTATAGGTTTAGTTTAGGTTAAGGTTTAGGTTTAGGTTATAAGCTATAGGTTTAGGGAATTGAGAATAGGTTAAGGTTTAGGTTTAAGACATCGGGTTTGGGTTCAGGATCAGGTTTAGGTTTGGGTTTTCAAGTTTGGGTTTAGGTTTAGGTTAGGGAGTTGAGATTAGGATTAGGTATAGGTTTAGGTTTAGGGATTTGAGAATACATTTAGGTTTTAAGTTTAGGTTTAGGTTTTAGGTTATAGGTTAAGGTTTAAGTTAGGTTATAGGTTATAAGTTTAGGTTATAGGTTATAGGTTAAGGTTTTAGGTCATAGGTTTTGGTTTAGATTAAGGTTATAGGTTTAGGTTAAGGTTTAGGTTAAGGTTATAAGCTATAGTTTTAGGGAATTGAGAATAGGTTAAGGTTTAGGTTTAGGAAATCGGGTTCAGGTTTGGAATCGGGTTTAGGTTTGGGTTTTCAAGTTTAGGTTTAGGTTTAGGGTAGGGAGTTGAGATTTGGATTAGGTGTAGGTTTAGGTTTAGGGATTTGAGAATATATTTAGGTTTTAGGTTTAGGTTTAGGTTTTAGGTTATAGGTTAAGGTTTAGGTTTTAGGTTTAGGTTATAAGTCATAGGTCAAGGTTTTAGGTCATAGGTTTTGGTTTAGGTTTAGGTTTAGGTTTAGGTTAAGGTTAAGGTTTAGGTTAAAGTTATAAGCTATGGGTTTAGGGAATTGAGAATAGGTTAGAGTTTAGGTTTAAGGTGTGGTTTAGGTTTAGGGATTTGAGAATGCATTTAGGTTTTAGGTTTAGGTTTAGGGAATTGTGAATAGGTTAAGGTTTAGGTTTAGGAAATCGGGTTTGGGTTCAGGATTGGGTTTAGGTTTGGGTTTTCAAGTTTAGGTTTAGGTTTAGGTTAGGGAGTTGAGATTAGGATTAGGTGTAGGTTTCGGTTTAGGGATTTGAGAATACATTTAAATTTTAGGTTTAGGTTTAGAGAATTGAGAATAGGTTAAGGTTTAGGTTTAGGAAATCGGATTCGGGTTCGGGATCAGGTTTAGGTTTGGGTTTTCAAGTTTAGGTTTAGGTTTAGGTTAGGGAGTTGAGATTAGGATTAGGTGTATGTTTAGGTTTAGGGATTTGAGAATGTATTCGGGTTTAGGATCGGGTTTAGGTTTGTGTTTTCAAGTTTAGGTTTAGGTTTAGGTTAGGGAGTTGAGATTATGATTAGGTGTAGGTTTCGGTTTAAGGATTTAAGAATACATTCGGGTTTGGGATTGGGTTTAGATTTGGCTTTTCAAGTTTAGGTTTAGGTTTGGGTTAGGGAGTTGAGATTAGGATTAGGTGTAGGTCTAGGTTTAGGGATTTGAGAATACATTTAGGTCTTAGGTTTAGGTTTAGGGAATTGAGAATAGGTTAAGGTTTAAGTTTAGGAAATCGGGTTCGAGTTCGGGATCGGGTTTAGGTTTGGGTTTTCAAGTTTAGGTTTAGGTTTAGGTTAGGGAGTTGAGATTAAGATTAGGTGTAGGTTTTGGTTTAGGAATTTAAGAATACATTTAGGTTTTAGGTTTAGGTTTAGGGAATTGAGAATAGGTTAAGGATTAAGTTTAGGAAATCGGATTCAGGTTCGTGATCGGGTTTAGGTTTGGGTTTTCAAGTTTAGGTTTATGTTTGGGTTAGGAAGTTGAGATTAGGATTAGATGTAGGTTTAAGTTTAGGGATTTGAGAATACATTTAAGTTTTAAGTTTAGGTTATAGGTTATAGGTTTAGGTTTACGTTGAGGTTAAGGTTTAGGTTTAGGTTATAAGCTATTGGTTTAGGGAATTGAGAATAGGTTAAGGTTTAGATTTAGAAAATTGGGTTCGGGTTCGGGATCGGGTTTAGGTTTGGGTTTTCAAGTTTAGGTTTAGGTTTGGGTTTAGGTTAGGGAGTTGAGATTATAATTAGGTGTAGGTTTAGGTTTAAGGATTTGAGAATACATTTAGGTTTTATGTTTAGGTTTAGGTTTTAGGCTTAGGTTTAGGTTATATAGGTTTAGGTTTAGGTTATAAGTGCAGGTTATAGGTTTAGGTTTAGGTTAGGTTATAGGTTAAGGTTTAGGGAATTGAGAATTTAGGTTAAGGTTTTAGGTTTAGGAAATCGGGTTTGGGTTAGGGATCGAGTTTAGGTTTAGGTTTAGGTTAGGGAGTTGAGATTAGGATTAGGTGTAGGTTTCGGTTTATGGATTTGAGAATACATTTAAGTTTTAGGTTTAGGTTTGGGGAATTGAGAATAGGTTAAGGTTTAGGTTTAGGAAATCGGGTTCGGGTTTAGGTTTAGGTTTTCAAGTTTAGGTTTAGCTTTAGGTTAGGGAGTTGAGATTAGGATTAGGTGTAGGTTTCGATTTAGGTTTAGGTTAAGGTTAGGTTATAGGTTTAAGTATAGGTTAAGGTATAACTTTTGGGATTTCATGACAATAGGTTTAGGTTATAAGTATAGCTTTTGGGATTTGAGAATAGGTTTAGTTGATAGGTTTTAGGTTATAAGTATAGCTTTTGGGATTTTAGAATAGGTTTAGGTTATAGGTTTAGGTTTAAGTTATAGGTTATAATTTTAAGTAACTGAGAATAGGTTTAGGTTATAGGTTTACGGTGTGGTTTAGGTAAAGGGTGAGGTCCCTGTAAAAATAGATATAAATATAACCTGTCCAAATGGCCAGGCCCTCCCAATGCTGTCCATAGGAAATGGACAGCTTCATCATGGTCAGCGGTTCCCACCTTTTAGAGACCCCCGCTCATCCGGATAGCTCCGACGCACATCCGGGTCTGCTCCATTAATTTCAAGCAAATACATAAATACGGCCTATCCAAATGGCCAGGCCCTCCCAATGCTGTCCATAGAAAATGGACAACTTCATCATGGTCAGCGGTTCCCACCTTTTAGAGACCCCCGCTCATCCGGATAGCTCCGACGCACATCCGAGTCTGCTCCATTAATTTCAAGCAAATACATAAATACGGCCTATCCAAATGGCCAGGCCCTCCCAATGCTGTCCATAGGAAATGGACAGCTTCATCATGGTCAGCAGTTCCCACCTTCTAGAGACCCCCGCTCATCCGCATAGCTCCGACGCACATCTGGGTCTGCTCTATTAATTGTGAGTAAATACATAAATACGGCCTGTCCAAATGGCCAGGCCCTCCTAATGCTATCCATAGAAAATAGATAGCTTCATCATGGTCAGCGGTTCCCACCTTTCAGAGACCCCTGCTCATCTGGATAGCTCCGACGCACATCCGGGTTTGCTCCATTAATTTTGATCAAATACATAAATACGGCCTGTCCAAATGGCCAGGTCCTCCCAATGCTGTCCATAGGAAATAGACAGCTTCATTCTGGTCAGTGGTTCCAACCTTCCAGAGACCCCCGCTCATCCGGATAGCTCCGACGCACATCCGGGTTTGCTCCATCAATTTCAAGCTAATACATTTAAAAATGATATAAATATATCTAAAAGCATCTGGATACCTGGGGAAGGCCTCCCATTTTTGTATTGTTGGTTACTCATCCCTTTGTCCACAAGCCACAATCGATCGAAGGAATAATATCATTAAATGACCTGCACACATAATTTACTGTTTACACATCATTAAAGATATAATATGAGGAATAAGAAAAAATGAATTTACCTGTACACATCATTAAATGTTTCCCTATAAGGAGGAGATATTATATCTTTGATAGCCACTACCTGTATGACAGAGAAAAATGTAACCAATACAATCTGTTACAATTCAAAGGAGAAAAAAGATTTGTGGCTGCACCGATATTCTAGTACATTACAAACGGCTGCCTACGTACCCAAAAATTTAGATTGGGATCAAGCCACTACGTAGTCATAAATTTCATATTTAACAAAGTATCATTGAACGTTGTCTTAAATTATTTCTGGTTAGTGCATTTTAAAAAAAATTGGTGCACAATCAATGCATATTCTTGTTACATCTCGTACTATAACAAGAGACAACGTTCTGTCAATACTTTAATTATATTTGAAATTGAAATCCTTTAGTGACTTGGTTAATAAAAAAATAAATGACAACAAGCCATAATTAATAAAAAGGATGCTGAAGATTAAATAAATAAAAAAGGAAACTTGATCAAAAAAGCATTTCATTGAATAATCAAGTTTTCGTCATACAAAATGTCCTAAAGTTCAAAAAGTTAAACAAAACTCCTGAATATTCAAATGATGGTGGAAAATACTTTTCGAAAACACATAATGTCCTAAAGGTCCGCAAACTTGTGCCTCCTCCGCCAAGTGTACAACAAGGTGTGTCATAGAAACGAAAAATGATGGTGAAAAATACTTTAGCATGTAACATATAAAAAGTGAGATACAATAAAAAAGAAGCTTTTCATAAACTGTCAAAACATGCCACACATATGGTCACCAATCATAAAAAAATATAGATCTGTATATATCCACAAATATATACACATGATTAGGTGTAGGTTTTAGGTTATAGGTTATACCTTTAGGGAGTTGAGAATTTAGGTTAAGGTTTAGGTTTAGAAAATTCAGTTCGGGTTTGGGATCGGGTTTAGGTTTGGGATCACGCATACATACATACAAACATGCATGATGATACATCCATCAATCCATGCATGCATACATACATAAACACATGCATGATGATCAATCCATCCATGATCTAACAATCCATCCATCTATCCATGCATGCATACACACATACACACACATGCATGATGATCCATCCATCTAGTCTTCCATCCATGCTTGCATACATACATATATATACAAACACATAAATCCATCCATGCATGTATGCATGCATACACACATGCATAATCTGTCCATCTATGCATGCATGCATACATTTCATCCATCCATGCGTGCATGCATACATATACACACATACATACATGTGTTTTATGACAGGCTGAAGCATACATATACACACATACATACATGTGTTTTATGACAGGCTGAAGCATACATATACACACAACTATGATTGTTCAATGTAGAAATGCAGGGGAGCGGATTGGATACTGAACACTTCAATAGCCAAAAGGCTACTGAAGTGATGTGGCAAAACTCCAAAAACCGTTGGCGATTCTCGTTGTTTAGCAAACCATGAATTTGGATGATATTTGATTTTGATTTCTTCCTTGCCTTCTCAAATAGGTTGGTTCGTTCTGGGCTTTTGAGAAATGGGTATATCTAGTTTTAGATGTGTGCATTGATAATCAACACATCCAAAACTAGATATACCCAATTCTCAAAAGCCCTGAAAGAACCAACATATTTGAGAGGGTAAGTCTACACAATAGAAAAGGAAGAAACCAAAATCAAATATATCATCCAAATTCCAAATATTTGAATTGGATATATGCTTTAAAAAAGAGAAACAAGAGAGTAGCAACAGTAATAGCTTTTTTAGCCTGGGGTTTGGATAGAGAAAACCATGAGGTGGACATGGAAAACTAACATAATCCAAAGGGAACAGAAAATTGCAGATCCCAACAGTAATTCTATTGTTTTGTTTGGAGAATAGTTCTCCCAGGAAATATTAAAAGTCCGAACGTCAAATGGCTTTCTCAAGAGTCAAGACCTTGGAAATCTATATTTAACAGGCTCTCTAAAGAAACTGATATCCATGTTTTTCAAGGAAAAAAAATGTGGAAGTGGAAAACAATTTTCCATAGCTACCCAAGACTGCATCCAAGATCAACGTCATACACATAGAACAACTCTAGGGCAATTGATTGACCAGGTGGGCCCTTAGACTAAGGGGATGTAACTACAAAATTACAAATATAGCCACTAGAAAATGGATGATCAAGGAAAAGAAGGTAAAAAATGCTCCTATCATTTCCTGTGGCAATACATGAACAGTCTGATTGCCCTTGATGTGTGCCATGTGCATGGTGCAAGTGTTGGAGACATGATTGTTATGCATGAAAAACAAAAACCATATATGATTCCCCATCATATGAGTGTGCATGACATTAAATCCATCAATAAAAATTGATGAAGAACAAACAAAACACTGAATTTACTTGGAAGACAACAAATGCAGAGAAATTCCCAAAACTAAATGGTAAAATGCTTCATATAATCCACTTTACCTGGAAGTTTTGGTTCAAGATTATATTTATTTTTTTACCTTCATCTATGTTTTTTCATCCTTTGGCTACTGAAGCAATTTTAAAATCCAATCCGCTCCCAAAATGCAGGTTTTGAGGCCTGTTTTCCTATGCTTTTGCAACCTTTCAATAAATAAATAAAAATCTGTCAAATAGCAGGTTTTGAGGCTTGTTTATGTGATCTATTGGGCTTAGCCAAATAAATAAATAAATGAAGGCACCAGTGTCATCAGTAAGAATCATGGTTGCATTAGAAATAACACATGTTATCATTGACAGATAACTAAAATTCTGAAAATCATTACAGAATCTACATGTTATCTCAATAGACTAAAATCCATCCCATCTCTGCACAAACAAAGCAGGAATCACGTAAAGGCAGCTTAACAATTGCGAATCATTCTCAATCTGCTACAATCCAGACCACCCAGCCTATAGACTTGAGCATGCTTCAGCCTGTCCACACCCAACCTAGCCCCATTTGTCGGCCTTACATGCTTCAGCCTGGCCACACCCAGCCTAGCCCCATTCTGGAACACGCACAGGAAAGAATGGGGATTATGACATCCACCGTTGAGATTTTCGTAGGGCCCACAACAATGTTTATTTGTCACCCAACTTGTTCATAAGCTGACACAGACAGGGAAACACAAATATCAGCTTGATTCGAAACTTCTACTGCCCTAAGAAGTTTTCAACAGTGGGTCTTCGATTCCCACTGTTTCCTGTTGTGGGCCCACTTGAGCACTGGATATGCTTCCATTTGGGCTCATGCCATAAAATGAGTTGAAAAATAGATGGCCTGCATGGATATTTGTCACCTTCTCCAGCAGAGACATTTCATCAAACACATGTTGTGCACGCCTTAAAAATTCACAGAAATGAGTACCTGAAAATGAAGCGCAGGGGCTGCTGGCCGCACCAGATTTGGGAGAGAGAGAGAGAGAGAGAGAGAGAGAGAGAGAGAGAGAGAGAGTCGGGGTAGGAAAAAGCTATCTCGCGCATCTGGGACCGGGATGGAGAGACAGAGAGAGTCGCGCGGGTCTGGGATCAGGACGACGAGAGAGAGAGAGAGAGAGAGAGAGAGAGAGGGCGGGCGGGCGGGCGCTGTTGAAATGGGGGTGGGGCGGAACATTGGGCGCGCGGGTCTGTTTTGAGCGCGCGCCTTAATTTGGGTCGGACGGTGGTTTTTGGTTTGATGCTCTGTGGGTCCCACCATGATGTACATGTTTCATCCATTTGGTTCATCCATTTTTACAGATCATTTTAGTGCTTGATGCAAAAAATGATAGGGATATAAATCCTGGGTGGGCCACACCACAGGAGAAAATTAATGAATGGATATTCACAATTAAAATCCTCCTAAGGCCCACTGTACTGTTTATTTGACATCCAATCTGTTGATTTGGTCATAAAGACCCAGATGAAGGGAAAAAATAAATATCGGCTTGATCCAAAACTTTTATGGACCCCAAAACATTTTTAATGGTCAAAATTCATTCAACACTATTTCCTGTAATGTGGTCCACTTGAGATTGAGATATAATTCATTTTTTTTATCATATCATAAAATGATATGTAAAAATAGATGGACGACATGGATGATACACATGCATCATGGTGGGCTCCACAGAGCACCGAACACCAGCCATTGGCCGGTGTCAGGGGAGTAGCCAATTTCTTCCTCACAATAGCAAATAAGTATGATTTAATCTCTATGTTTCATACCGTATGCTCCACTTTAGCCTTTGATCTAGATGATTTTTGATTTCATGCCCTATAATAATATTTTAAAATATATAGACGGCTTAGATAAGACACATATTTTTTTTTTAGGCCTCACAGGGCCCTTATACCCTAAGTCTACTAAGTAAATCCTGTGGGGCCCACAATGATTTATTCAATTTATCTACTCTATCCATCCATTTTAACATATAATTTTATTATGTAAGGTCAAAATTGAAGCCTATAAAAATCTGAAGTGGACCACATCATAGGAAACAGTATAAATTAAACGTCTACCTTAGAAAATTTTTGATAGGTTGGATGACAAATAAAAATCACTGTAGGCCGTTGAATAGGAAGATTTCAATGGTGGAAATCATTATTCCCACTGTTTGCTGTGGTATGGTCCGCTTGAGCTTTGGATATACTTTAATTGTGGACTTAATCGCTAAGGGCCTGTTTAGCCGAGCAGATCCCATGGTATTAGGAGGGATGGGATCAATTTTAAGGTAATGATGGTGGTGTCAGTGGATTGTCTTATGATCCATGGGATTGCTTATATCCCGGGACAAGTACACTGGGTCTGTTTGGCACGCCCCGCATATCCTGGGATTTTACCTTTCAATCCATCCAACCAAGGGATAGGATCAATTTTAAGGTAATGATGGTGATGTCAGTGGATTGTCTTAAGATCCATGGGATTGCATATATCCCGAGACAAGTTCACCTGATCTGTTTGGCTGGTCATGCCTATCACAAGATATTGCCAATCCCATCCCTCCTAATACCGTGGGATCTGCCTGGCCAAACAGGCCCTAAGGGTCTGTTTGGATGGGTGGATTGGAAGGGATTGAATGGTATTAGGGTGGATGGCATGGATTTCAAGGTAATGATGGCGTTGTCAATAGATTGTCTTAAGATCCATGGAATTGCTATATCCCCCGGCCGATTGCTATATCAAGTTTGTTTGGCACACTCGGCCAATCTTGGGATTAAACCTTCCCATCCCTTCCAATCCCTTGAACCAAACATGTCCCAAGAAAATTTAAACGGATTAGGGTGGATTGGATGAGATTTAAGGGCCTGTTTGGACGGGCACGCTGGATGGGATTAGATGGTATTAGACTGGATTGCACGGATTTCAAGGCAATGATGGTGATGTCAGAGGATTGTCTATATCCCTGGATTGCTATACCCGGTCTGTCATGGGCACACCTGGCCAGATCCGGGATTAAACCTTCTAATCCCTTTTAATCCCTCTAACCAAACACGTCCAGGAAATTTTGAAGGGATTAAGATGGATGGATTAGGATGGATTAGATGGGATTTAAGGTAATGATGGTGATGTCAGTGAATTGTCTTAAGATCCATGGGATTCCTATATCCCGGGATCACAAATCCCATGTCTGTTTGGGCATACCTTGCCAATCCTGGGATCTATCTTCCAGTCCCACCTAATCCCTTCCAATCCCATCCAGCGTGCCCGTCCAAATAGGCCCTAGAGGTAATGATGGTGTTGTTAGTGGATTGTCTTAAGATCCACGGGATTGTTATATATCCTAGGATCAAATCACCCAATTTGTTTGGCACACCCAGCCAATCTAGGGATTTAACTTCCAATCCACCCGTCCAAATGAAACTTAAAATGATTTGGAAAAATGGATTGATGGTGTGGATCACAGCACATGAAAACAATAGTGATTGGATATCCACCATTAAAACCCTCCTAGGCCCACTGTACTTTTTATTTGACATCCAATCTGTTGATTATGTCATACAGGCCCGGATGAAGGGAAAAAAAATCAGATTGATCCAAAACTTTATATGGCTCCCAAAAGGTTTTTAATGGTCGACGCTCATTCAACACTGTCTCCTATTAATGTGGTCCAGATATCTCATAAGCTAAAGGGGAGATATCAAATGCACGGTGTTGATGTTCGACACATATCGTGATAGGCCCATTTTACATGTCTGGTCCATTCACTCTATTGTACTGATATTTACCCTCAATTTGACTAGTTACTTGCCTTGATCATACTACATATGAGAATTATATTGGGCAAACAAGATTGATCAACAATTTGAGTGAATTTTGATTTAAAAATCTGAAGTTATTTACTCTTCATGTCCGGACTGATCAGATTGTCCAAAAACAGTTAAAGGTTGATATAAAAAATATATAAATGAAAAGAAAACACATACATCAGCTTGATCCAAAACTTTTATGGCCTCTAAGAAATTTTAAATGGTAGAGGTTCAATCACACTATTTCCTATGGTGTGGTCCACTTAAGCTTTGGATATGCTTCCTTTTTGTTTTTTAGACCTCAAATTATCTGTTAACATGGACGAATGGAGTGGATAAAATAAATAAATAACGGTGAACCCCACAGAGTTTACTCTGGTAAAGGTAACGAGTAACTCACTTAAATGTAGTGGAGAAAGGTTTCCTTAAAACATTCATAATTATATATTAGGATTTCCTAAATGTGATTCACATATCCAACCCACTCATTATGTGTGTCCCACTTGGATGAGGAGTCAGACCAAGTTTCAACCGCATCCAAAACTCATGTGGGCCCCACCAAGTGCTTTTATATTTTTTAGGATGTTTTCACATAGTTTTAAATGGTATGACCCACATGAGTTTCATTTACCGATGATTTTTGAGATATCTCATAACCTAAAGGGGACACATCAAATCCACGGTGTTGATGTTCAACACACATCGTGATGGGGCTCACAAAACTTACTAACATTAATTCTTAAGTTCTCACAAGGTCAGTAAGTTGGGTCACAATTTTAACCAGAATATTTGGCCCATTTTACATGTTTGGTCATTCACTGTATTTTATTGATCAATACTCTCAATTTGACTGGTTACTCGCCTCAATCAGACTACATATGAGAAAGATATTGGGCATACAAGATTGATCAACAATTTCAGTGAAATTTGATTTAAACATCTGAAGTTATTTACTCTTCAATTTGAACTAATTAGATTGTCCAAAAATGATTAAAGGTTCAATTAGTGGATGTGCCTAATAATTTAGTAATTTTAATTTTCACAAATAAATTTAAAATTTTTTATTCAAAATGTATATTTTTTTTTACTCTTTTAATAAATATCATTTTTATTATAAAATATTTCAAAAATATTTAAAATACAAATTTTGAATTTTTATTTTCAAAATCTCAAAAAATTTCTCATATTTTAATTTTTTCTCAAAAATTTCAAAATGCTGATTTTTTTTCCTCAAAAGCATTATTTTGCTATCAAAATTTTTCTTAAACATAGTTAAAATTTTTAAACTTTTCAATATTATTTTTCATGTGATATTACAAATCATTTAAATATTACCTTTTAATTATATATATATATATATATATATATATATATATATATATATATATATATATAAATTTCCATTCATATGATATAAAAACTATATATATATATATACATACATTTTTACCAACATAAATTTTTAAAAATGAAAACATTTTTACATTATTACCCGGCCCAGAAATGAGTTGGAGAAACATAGAGGGCGGCAAGGATATGCAACACATCGTCAAAATCTCACTTTTGTTATCTAACTTTTCAATTTTTCTTGTCAAAATATAAAATTTAGTATTCTTTTTTAAAAAAAATATATTTTTTACAATTTGTCAATTTTTTCATAATTTTTTTTTAATTTTTAAAATTTTCTTTTTTAAAATATCATTTTTTAAAAATTTTCACTTTTGTTATATAACTTTTTAAGTTTTCTTGTCAAAATACAAAATCTAGTTTTCTTTTTTAAAAAATATTTTTTTTTTTACAATTTGTCAATTTTTTTACAATTTTGTTTAATTTTTAAAATTTTCTAGATCTCTTATCATTTTTTTTTAAATCTCACTTTTGTTGTATAACTTTTTATCTTGTCAAAATACAAAATCTCATTTTCTTTTTAAAAAAATATTTTTTTTTTTTACAATTTGTCAATTTTTTCACAATTTCGTTTAATTTTTTTAATTTTCTTTTTCAAAATATCATTTTTTAAATCTCACTTTTGTTATATAACTTTTAAATTTTTTTGTCAAAATACAAAATCCAGTTTTCTTTTTTTTAAAAAAATATATATTTTTACAATTTGTTAATTTTTCACAATTTTGTTTAATTTTTTAAATTTTCTTTTTCAAAATATCAATTTTTAAATCTCACTTTTGTTATATAA
Source organism: Magnolia kwangsiensis (assembly GCA_037074715.1). Classification (NCBI taxonomy): domain Eukaryota; kingdom Viridiplantae; phylum Streptophyta; class Magnoliopsida; order Magnoliales; family Magnoliaceae; genus Magnolia; species Magnolia kwangsiensis. The sequence continues at coordinate 72,754,619 of CM073588.1, forward strand.
CTTTTTAATTTTTTTTGTCAAAATACAAAATCCAGTTTTCTTGTTTAAAAAAAATATATATTTTTACAATTTGTCAATTTTTTTACAAATTTATTTATTTTTTTATATTTTCTTTTTCAAAATATCATTTTTTTATTGAAATCTTTTCTTTTTTGAAATATCATTTTTTTTTATTGAAATCTTTTTTTTTTCAAATTTATAAACATTATTCAAAGTTCTTAATTTTTTTTTTCAAAATGTAGATTTTTATAAAATCACAGTTTTTTGTTTTTTTAAACACTGTTAATTATTTTTTCTAAGCTCAATTATTTTCTATTGCAGGTCGTACCTGAGCATTAGAGACGGTTAAGGACCATCTCTAATATGGACGGTCTTCCACGGTCCTAGAAGATGGTTAAGGACCGTCTCTGATAGAGACGGTTAGTAACAGTCTCTAAAAGAGACGGTCATTAACAGTCTCTATTAGAGACAGTTAGTAATAGTCTCTAAAGGAGACGGTCATTGACAGTCTCTAATAGAGACGGTCTATGACAGTCTCTAATAGAGACGGTTTTTCACAGGGTAATAAGACGGCTAAGGACCGTCTCTATTAGAGACGGTCTTTGACAGTCTCAGATTACAAGTAAAAGACAACCAATGACTGTCTCTAATACGGACGGCCAGTGACCGTCTTAGATGACCGCTTATAAGATGGTCGAAGACCGTCTCTAATGCGGACGGTCCTTGACCGTCTCAGATGAGGTATATAAGACAGTCAAAGACTGTCTTAAATTATTTGCGGACGCAGAACATATAAAGACAATATTAGGGACGGTCAGGAGCCGTCCCTAATTTTAGAGACGGTTTTCAGCCGTCTCTAAATCGTCCTTAAACCAAGCAATTTTAGAGACGTCTAGAACCGTCTCTAAATCTGTCATTTTTTTCCATTTTTCACCTAGTGTAGTTATGGATGTTTTTATGTCGGGAATTGCCTAGTTTCTTGGCATAGTAAGAAACAGAATTCTGTATCTCCTTCTACAGCTGAGGCAGAGTATATTATAGCCGATAATGCTTGTACCCAACTTGTGTGGATGAAAAGAATGTTAAGTGATTGCAGATTTGTGCAAAATACTATGGTTTTATATTGTGACAATTCTAGCGCAATTAACATTTCTAAAAATCCAATTCAGCATTCACGAACTAAGCATATTGACATTAGATATCATTATATTCATGAATTAGTTGAAGATAAGATTATTTTAGTGGATTATATTTAGACTGAAAACCAACTTGCTGACATATTTACAAAACCGCTTGACAGAAATATGTTTGCTAATTTGAAATTGGATATGGGTATTTATAATATGAACTAAAATGTTTGTGTTTATTTGTAATATATTGCATGTTTTTATTTTATTTTTAAAAAATTTTAAATTTAAAACATAGTGAAAATTACTGAATTTTTGTCGTGCACGACCAGTCGAGTACACACTCGACTAGTCGTGGCATGACCGGTTGAGAATGTACTTGACTAGTTGACCCGCTCAGGTTTGGGGGTTTTTATTACCTAAAAAGTATTCTTTTTTCATTTGCTTCATCTTTTCCAACCAACCCTACCCCGACTGGTCGAATTTACCTTTGATTCCTCCATGGTTAGTGCATCATTTTCGATTTTCTTATAGATTTGATTTCTTTGCTCTTCCATTTTCTTATTTTTGTTGTTTATTTCAAGGTTTATGGTGCTTTGTTGGGTTTTCTAACTAAAAATCTGATTTTCTTAAAACCCTTCTTTCCTTTCTTACATTGCTTGTATTCCTTGTCTTTCTTTGTGCAATGGAAAGTAGAAATAAGAAGAAAGGTTCTTGTGGTCCTTCTTCTTCTCGTTCCACTCCAATCACGGTGCGCTATCTTCGATCACCCGAAGAAGATCCCGAGTATGTGTGGGATATTCGATTACGTAATGTAATTGTTGAACAGACGGTCAACTCTGATCATTTAGCACCTTTTGACATTGTTCCTCTCCTTCAATCTATAGGATGGGATAACATTTTAATTTGGGGCTGTCTAACATACCGTTCCATTGCGTAGGCCATGTATGCTTGTATAACTGACTTCTCTTCTGAGAATCTAATGTTTACAATTACTACTAGAGAAGATCCTATTGATGTGGACCGTCATTCAATATTTGGATTGATGGATCTTCCAGTTAATGATGACGGTATTCCCATTTCTACTCTTGTGGTAAAACTGTCTGAATTTGAGAAAAGATTGCTAACTAGTGTCATGCTCCAAACTCAAAAATCGGATTCACATGAATCCTGATTACCGAATCCGGTGCCGACAGCCTCCGTAGTGCCTCATTCTTGGCTTCTGATAATCAAATGCCAGATTTCGATCCTGGGATCCTACAAGGGCGATTTTCAGAATGATTTTTTTTTTGTAATGGAGCATAACCACAAGCATAACCGAATCACAAAACAACATCACCACATATCCACTATATCAAAAATTTTAAGTACAATGCGGAAAGAAAAATACAAGGTGATCAAAAGCTCCAAAAGGTCCTGATATGCACTCCTGCCTCAGCGCTGCTGCTGTCCAACGCTACCTGCACGCAACTGTCATGCATAAGCTTACAGAAGCTTAGAGGGTGGTGTAAGTATGTGCGTAAGGCAAATGCCAAGTGTACAATATCAGAACAATGCGGAAGTATGTGGTAAGTCCATAGAATCAACCATGCCAAAGCTATGCGATGAGATATGAATGTCATCGGCCACACCGATGCAATTCTAGGTCTACATAGCCGAATGTCATATGCGAAATACAATCCAAGCAAGTCGGTACTCTCCAAGTACACATATCAGTACAGTTCCTCTCTGGATATCACCGGGGTCTAATACACTTCGCAGACACTGCCACCTCCCTAGCTGCACAGTCAAGCAAGTGGAATAGACCTCACTATCCACCTGACCAGTAGTCTGCCAATACCTACCCGGCTCGTCGATAGCGGACTCATTTACCAGCTGGTCAAACTCAGCCTAGCTTATAGCCCCCTTACTCAGGCGGATAAGACCACACCCCCTTCTAACCGACCACGACACAGTGGGAGACGCGGCCTACTGGTATTCGGCTCTCGGGCGCTCGTGTATCCAATCGGTATAAACGTTGGAGCATCTTCTGGTACCAAAAAGGTTCTGGGACTTTCACCCAAGGACATCCTAAGTGTCCACAGTGCTAGAATAAGTATTTTCGGTATCCAATACGGCCATCCACGATGTACCTGTGGAGCCACGGCCCTGATGTCGCTAGGGCGTGCAGTGATCAAGTCATACGTATGTGAGATGCATGAATCATGCCGTCAAATCATGCAGAAATCCAGCGCGTACTGCGCGATCCTGTGGGGCACTCCGTCTCATAACGGGTCCCATAAGTGGTCTGCCCTATGGCATATGCTATGATCAGTCATTACTCAAATCAAGCATACATATGATGCGTATGGGCATGAGTCATGAGATTATACTAAGCATGTTATAAAGCGACGAATAGTAACGAGTATGGGCCTATCAATGGACCTTAAGGAGAGTTACAATGCGGACATTTAACCAACTTTGTACTTACAATGTGGACGTCAAACCAACATTGTTCCTTAGGCACAGCCCGCCATAAATATCACTACATGAACCATGAGAAACGTACATTGCAATGGACCCTAAGGACATCCGTTGGGCCTCAACCCATGGGCCTTAGATACATCAAATGGGCTGCGTTAAGGGGCCTCACCAATGAGCCTTGTGTACATTGCAATGGTCTATGATCCATAGGCCTTTGAAATATATCAAAGTGGGCCTCACAACTTGGGCCTTAAATATATCAGATGGGCCTACACACAGGAGCTTTAAATATATCAAATGGGCCACTCCATTTGTGCCTCATGCACATCAAATGGGCTTGATCCCATGGGCTTTAATATGTATCAAATGGGCTTGAATTTCGTGGGCCGGATCTCATGGGCATTGCATACGTTAAATGGGCCCAAACCCATGGGCATTACATATGCCAAATGAGTTTAATCCCATGGGCATTACATATGCCAAAGGGCTTAATCCCATGGCCTTAGATGTGCACTAAGGTGGGCCTTAACAAATGGTTACAAACAGGCCAACATGGGCCCTATACACATACCAAGGTGGGCCCTAAATGAATCATAGATCTAACTCATTTTTTGTTCAAGTCATAAAACGATTTTTACAAAATAAATGAACGGTTTGTATGCATCACATGCACTATGGTGGGGGGGGGGGGGGGGGTGGGTCCACATAGGGGCCCACCATCATACATATATACATACATATATACATATATATATATATATATATATATATATATATATATATATATATATAATATAATATAATATATATATATATACACCATGTGGGTAGAGTGGATTGAACCCATAAATCACGGTGGGTCCTGCTGTCCAACGATGGACAGTGTGGATAGTCACATACATCACAGTGGAGTCCACCGTCCAGACGGACGGTGGCAATATAACACATATATCACTGTGGGCTTCCCATGTGGGGCCCCCATATTGTTTACATGCCATCCAACCCATTCATTAGGTCACGCAGACCTGAATGAAGGGTAAAAATAAATTTTAGCTTGATCCAGAACTTCTGTGGGCCCTAAAAAGAGTTTCAATGGTAGAATTCAATTCACATTGTTTCTTATGGTGTGGGCCACCTAAGGTCTGGATGAAGCTGATATTTAGGTGGGGCCTACTTAAGGTAGGGACTCACCATTTGGATGGGTTGGATCAACAAACAAACATCAGAGTGGGGCCCACATGAGGAGCCGTGGACCCCCAGCGTCTATCCGCCTGGGACGTCAGACGTCAGAGAGGCTTCTGCCTCTCTACCTCAAATCTCTCTCTTTTTTTTTTTAGAAAACCAGAATTTTTACAGTTTTTCAGGTGTGGAGCTTGCGTGTGATGGATCCACTCCAGCCATTGGATTGCATGGCTCAATACAAACCAAACAAGTCTAATATACGGTATTTTTTTAACTTAAGGTGGGCCCTAGCCAACTTTTAACGGTAAAGACGATGTTTGTTATGCTATGGCCCGCCTGAATATCAGATCGACACCATTTTTCGGCTCAACGCCTAAAATGTGTCGGGAAAGAGGATGGACGACATGGATTAAAAACATACATCAAGGTGGGGCCTATACATGCAGCCATTTCCAAAGGCTTTGAAACAAGCCATCTTTTTTTTGTGTGTTTTTCCTTCCAGCGTCCAGACGCTGGACGTTTTCTCTTTTTCTTTTTTTTTTGTTGTTGTTGTTGTTTAGGTGGGCCTCCACAAGATGAAGGTTACATCTAAGATGGGCCCCACCATCATGGAGAGCTTAGATAAAATACATATCTAATGATGAGGCTCATTCAAGTGGGCCACATGGCCTCATCAACATTCAAGAAAAATAAATAAAAATGAGAGGGGGAGAGAGAGAGAGAGGAAAGTGGGACACACGTGTGATGGAGGGACCCCGATACTATGGGCCATCCGTTTCAACAATCCAATCATACATCAATGGGTCCCATTGTATATGGGCCTTCCAAATAAAAGATCAACGGTGGAGATCCTTTCTCCACCGAAATGGATGGTCTAGATGACCATTTATGTAAAGAAATTAAACATCATGATGGGGTCCATGGAGAATGGCCCCATCATGGATTGATCTTGAAATCAAAGTGGGTCATTGGCCACATTTAGGGTCCCAAAATGAGATCCACACCATTGATCGGTGGGCCCCACTTGGCCCATCATAGAAATATAAAAATCTAGCTTATGGAAACACCCACCACTTGATCTTCTTGGTCCGTTGGATAGCCGGTCTCCTAGAGCTTCACTTTGATGGTGGAGATGGGAAATAGATGGCTAGGATGGGAGATTTAGGAGTGGGAAGTGGGCCTCACACATGCACTTCTCTCCATGGGAAGGCTTGGACGTTGGAGTGCTCTCTCCTTACTTGGGAGTGGTGTGAGAAAAGAGAGAGGGAGATGGGATGTAAGGAGGAGTGATGGGGTGATGGTTGATGGATGTGAGTGATGGGTGAGGTGATGTGTTAGTTGACTTTGGTGGTTGCTTGACTTGTGGAGAAAGGAAGTATGGGTGCTTTGTACTTGACATGAGAGGTGATTAATGGGATTGATTGATGTGATTGATTTGACACTTGGTAGACATTCTCTTGGGAATGTAAACGCGCGGCGTTTTCTCAAAATAAACGCCGACCCACATCTCTTAGTCAGGGTATCGGATCGGTGCGTGAGTCGCGGCGTTGGAACCGCGGCGACGGTGCGGTCGAAATGATACAAGTCTTGGGTTAAGTCGAATCAAATGTATATGATACATATTACAGTCATGCGCAATGTCGATTACAGGTCGCAAATTACCGAATTTTGACGAGAAGGATCGCGGGAAGCAACGGAACAGTACGAAACAGGATACAGGTCTTACAACTAGAGTGTTATGCAACAAATTTATGCCTAAAAGGGCTCCAATGGTATCCGTTCAATCACCCTGTTTCCTATGTTGTGGGTCACCTAAGCCATAGATGGATCTGATTTTTGGTGGGGCCCCACTTCAGGAGGTGGCCCACCATATAGACAGTTTGGATATTACACATACATCATGGTGGGGCGCACATGTGGGGCCATGGGCACCTATCCGCCCGCCCATAGCAGCGACCTGACGCTGCTGTTGTCCAGAGGCAGCAGCCTCTGCTACTATATATATATATATTTTAGAAAACTGAGTTTTCTCATAGTTTTTCCTAGTTAGGGCCCACTTCAGGTAAATTCGCTCCATCCATTGCTCTCTACGGCTTAAGACAGATCAAAAGAGCCCCATATCCATTGTATTTTAGCATGTAAAAAGAAACCAAGTGAATTTAAATGGTGTAGATCATTTTTTGCAACGATATGGTCCACCAGAAAGTTGGATCAGCTTCACCTTTCGACTCAACGCCTAAAATGAGCTGACAAATAGGATGGACGGCGTGGATTGAATACATACAATAAGGTGGGGCCTACACACTTGGACCACCCTAAAAGCAAGTGAACTAAGCTAATATTTGTGTTTTCTTCCCAATGATGTCCAGACGCTGGACTCTTGGGCTTAAAAAAAAACATTAAGGTGGGCCCTGCTTAGGTGGGCCACCACATGATAGGTGGTGTGGGTACAATACATATGAGGTGGGCCCCACTTGTTGATGGTTTGGATAAAATACATGCCTCATGGTGGGGTCCATCCGGGTGGGCCACATGGCCTTATCATATGAAAGAAAATGAAAAAAATAAAATTAAAAGAGAGGGGGAGAGAGAGAGAGAGTGGGACACGTGTGTGATGGAGGGACCCCGATACTATGGGCCTTCCGTTCCATGATCTACATCATAAATCAAGTGGGTCCCATAACATATGGGCCCAAAAAAAATTAAAATCTAACGATGGAGATCCCTTCTCCATGAAAATAGACGGTCTAGATGACCCATATACAAGCTAGGAACGTAAATATCATGATGGGGTCCATGGAGAATGGCCCCATCATGGAATGATATTGATGATCAAGATGGGCCATCGGCCACATCTTAGGGTCTAAAGTGAGATCCATACCATTGATCGGTAGGCCTCACTTGGCCCATCTTAAAAACATGAAAAACTACCCTATTAAAGCACCCACCGCTTGATCTTCTCGGTCCGTTGGAAAGCCGGTCTCTTAGAGCTTCTCTTTGATGGTAGAGATGAGAATTGGATGGCTAGGATGAGAGCTTTTGGAATGGAAAGGTGGGCCACCAAAAATCACTTTTCTCACATATGGGAGAGCTTGGACATGCACCACTCTCTCTCTCTCTCTTGGAAATGTGATGAGAATGAGAGAGAGAGAAAGTTGTAAGGAAAGAGGGATGGGTGATGGAGTGATGATTGAGGTGAGCGATGGATGTGGTACTTGACATGTAAGGTGGTGTAAGAGAGAGGGTGAGAAAGAGTTGACTTTGGAGAGAAAGCATGGGTTACTTTGTACTTGACATGAGGTGATTGATTAATTGATGGATGTGACATGTTGTAGAGATTCTCTTGGGATTTACAACGCGTGGTGTTTTTCTCGAACTGAACGCAGGTCTGCATCTCCCTGCTAGGGTATCGAATTGGTGAACGAGTCACGGCGTCAGAACCGCGGCGACGGTGCGGTCACGATGGTACAAGTCTCGGATTAAGACGATTCAAATCTATAAGACATGACTTAGGGTCGCACGAAAATGTCGATTATCGGTCGCAGGTTGCCAAAATTCGACGAGAAGGATTGCGGGAGTTGACGGAACAGTATGGACTAAGATACGGGTCTTACAGGAGAAGTGGTTATTTTTTTTGGATCTGTATTTGTTCACATACAGGTAGTGCAAATGTCTTCTCTTCACTTGGATTCTGTGGAGTAATATATTAAGGGGGAGTATTGGTTTGTTGATTTTTACTGACAAGTTTTTAATTAGTGCATGATTCTTTATTGATCTAACCGGTGTATGATTCCTTAGTCTTGGTCTGTTTTATCACAAATTTAACAAAGGGGGAGATTATAAATGTTATCTTATCTAGCTCCTAGGTTTGTCAAATTTTGTAGTACCAAAACCTCTTGGAATATGTATCTTATTTAACTCTTATTGTATGATCAACTTCATGTCATCCTTGCCAATCTTGTCTACATTTAAGTACAAGATCAAGAAGTTCAAGTACAAGTTCAAGAAGTTCAAGTACAACATCAAGAAGTTCAAGTACAAGATCAAGAGGTTCAAGAATAAAATCAAGAAGTTCAAGTACTAGATCAAGTCTTCAAGCTTCAACTACTTTAAGAGAATGATATGTGATGTTTCAATCTCAAAAATAAGGTTTGTTTGACCCTAGATTGACCTTAGGATAAGTTATAGAATTTGCATTTATATCATAGGTCATTTGATAATTTTATAGGTAATTTTTTGACCAATCCTAGTCATGGTTCGACTAGTCCAGACACTAGCTCGACTAGTCTAAGAAATTTCTCATCCAGTCTAAGGTTGTTGTAGATTTTTTAAAATTTTCTGTTGGATCCTCAACCAGTCTTGGAGATTGCTCGACCAGTCGAGTGCGCGGGCTCGACTCAAAGTCTAGCAAGCATTTCTAGTCCCACTCGAACAGTCGAGTGCAGGCCACTCGACCAGTCGAGCAAGCCACTTAACCAGTTGAGTAAAGATCTTATCTTATCGTGACAGAAATTTTAAAATGTTGTTGGTCCTTTGACCATTCGAACTGACTACTGGGCTAGTCGATCGAACAATATTTTTGCCTATAAATTGAGAACGATTTTCAGAGTTTGATAACTCATTCTAAAGATATTAAAGTCACATATCTGAGAACTCGATTCTCATTATTGTGAAGGTATTGTGAGGTATTTATAAATTATTTTTATAGATTTTTAGTTATTCAATTCTTTGATCTCTTGATTTCATTTTATTTAATATTAAAATAGATTTTTGAATTTAACCCTTTGTGAGATCCAAGAAGTTGAATCCAAAGTAGCCTAAGGTTAAATTTAAATTAAAATTCATTTAGACCTAGAACTCTATCATTTGAGAGATTAAACATTAAACATTGAACATTCCACGTCTCTAAAGAAACGGTTCTACCGGGCTACAACGAAGTACTTTCTTCAGATAAGTATAATTTCAATTTTCTGTATTTGGTTTGTAAGATTGTTAGAAAATTTTTCATTTTTGGTTTTGACTGAGATAGCCAGAAAATCTCAGTGAGTAGGGTTTTTAATTGTGGTAGCCCTTTGAAAACACAATTGTAAATGTTTTGGGTGAACCTTGGAAAACCTATTTCATAGTGAAAGTCAATATCCCGTAGGTGAGGATATTGGGAGTAGAGTAGTTGTGTGGCAATTTTCTAATTGTTGGTGTACACACAAGCGAACCACTATAATTGCTGAAGTTGTGGTGAATGTTTATTATTGTTCATTTGTGGTGAATGACTGTAATTTATTTTCTGCACATGTGGTGAATGTTGTAATAGCAGTAGATATTCATTTCTGTTTTATTCTTTATTCCTTTGTATAGGTTTGGGACTTTGATACATAGACCGTTCTAGAAATCAGGTTGTCTTACCATAAGCCTTTGGTTTTTGGTGTAAGGTTGTCCTTAGAACAACGTCTGTATCAACCTCTCAATACTTGTGTATTTGAGGTTGCTATTTATTTATATTATTTGAATTTGATAAGTGTTGTCTTTCTCTATTTCTTTCTTAATTCCGCATTTAAAGTTTAATTTGGCATAGTCCTATTCACCCCCCCTCTAGGACTCTTAGCTTGGCCTTTTTAGTTTCCATGCCAATTTTCCTCTTGAGTTGACCTTAAGCATGTGTATGGGCTTGAGCATAATGGAGCATATTTCACAATAAGCTAGGTTGAAAAATCCTTTATAAACGCTTCTCATTCTCCCCCTTCCTTTTTTTTTTTTTTCATCTGATGTGGGAGCAAAGGTTTTGTAGTAAATGGGGTGTACAGTTGACTCGGATGTAACAATGTGTTTGATTTTTGAATTCGCCACTAGCCCAATAAATCTTAAATTCCACGGTTGGCTATAAATAGTAGAATCACTTATAGGTCGGGAAATTGTGATTTTTTTTTTTTTGACTCAAGTGACTCCTATTATTGATCTACTACCATTAATTCTAAGTAAGGGTCTCAGTGACAGAAGAGGAACGGGTTATGCACCCTCTTCTGGTCTCACAATGGGCAGTCTTTACTCTACTAGGTATACGACTTTAAGGACATTTGAATTCTCTAGTACTGTTATGTATCTAGCTATGCTTCATGTAATCCCTTAAGGGGACCGATCAGGTGAAATATAGAAAGAACTCTAGCCCAACTTCTCAGGATCAAGCCACCCATGATAGGCAAACTTAATAAAGAAAATGGTGTAGAAAATAGGAAAAAGAAAGAATACAAGGAATGGTAATGATATATTAAGGATGTGTGGAATGGAATGTATTTGATCTTGATTGGAATGTGAGAAACAAAGAGGAAAATCAGACACCTTTTTTTATGTAAAAGGGATGGCCAGGCGTCCTTGATTCTGTCCCTACTCCTAATTCGGTTAGCTTTTGACGTGCTGACTTTTTAAGGACTAGTATTTCGAGTTGGGCAGGGCCTCGATGGACAATCGATATTTCTCCAGTATTTTTAGAAAACAAGACCCTCCTCGGGCTAATCTCTCTAGCTCACCTTACCCTTCTTTCTCTCTCTTCCCTCCCTCGATCCTTCTACAAACTGATGGGGTCAAATTTATAGAGTGATACTGTTGGCATGCAGTGAGTCGACTGTGGATACTTGTCATTTTTTCAATGTTGTAAGATCTGTAAGAGGAGATCTACATCTTGGGTTGGTGAAAACAATGCTAGGTAGCCTTCGGTTTGCAGTGGGCCGATGACTTGCTTCCTTCACTTTTTTTTGTTCCTTCTATGTTCAACAACCCTTGTTTCTTTTCTGGGGGTATGTTTCTTAGCTTGCCCAAGATTACAAGGTCTACGGTCGCAAGAGTAGAGCCACTCATTGTCACCTAGTGGCGCTCAAGTCCTATTCTCTCCTCTAAGGTTGGCTTCTTATTTTTTTTGGCGTATAAATGCACTTTTATAAAGTGATGCATGGGTGTGTGTTCTAGCGGGTGCAGATTATCGGCTTTAATCTTGAGTCTGTGCATTACAAATCCTTTGATCAGGCCCAGTGGCTGTATTCATGATGAGCTAAGAGTACTTCCTCTTTGTTTTGTTAAACCTTTAGCTGTAACGTCCCAAATTTTCACGGCCCAAGTACATACTCATGCTCGACAATTCCAGGTATTAATAAAGCAATGATTGGATGCTTCAAAATCAAACCTTATTATTATTATCATTATTAAATTATATCTAGTTATAATCATGAAGGTAACCATTCATGAGAATACAATCAATCGTACTATAAATCTTAAAAAGTTCAACTAATCATTTAGTGCACACCCAGGTAGGATCTTATTACAAATATCTAAATTCGCAGCATGAAACGTAAATTGAACTAAACTAAGGTGAAAGCATCGACAATATTATCCGACGTCACTTGTAGTCTTCCATAGGGAGGTCATCCCTCATATCTTCAACCTGTGCATCACCTGTATCATCTATATGGTTGGAGAAGGTCAATGCCCTACTTGTAGTGATGGTTATCCTTCATGATTAACACAATTCAAGTAATTTATCAAAGTAAGACAATATAAAGGTTCCAATACTTTTCGTATTCAAATACTATGAAGGGTATTGGTATGTGCAACCAACTTGCATGAATGCATGCCTAGCATAGTGTGTGTAGCTCATCATATATAGTAACCACCACGTTGTGGAATATAATGCATAAAGATCTGGCTCGCTCCACATTCTATAACTACAAAGATTCGTCGGCATGTCCAACACTACCGTGGATTTACGTGAACACTTAGAGATGCATAATACATGGATTGGATGAATTATGTAATACAATTTGTTCATGGAGTGAATAATTGTGACATCTAATCCTAGAAAGGTGATGTAACACACGTTGCAGATTATCTACATTGATATGTGCAACATGGATTTATGCATCGACCAAGGGGGTCACTACCCAGAGTGCATTACATCCATGATAAATACATAGACCCTCACCATATCACTTGTATCAATAGAAAAATAAGTCGAACCATGAGAGTTTTAGAATTTTAAGACATATGCCTATGCCATAAAATAAGTGAGGTAGTACAAGGCTAACCTAATAAAAGAGAAAAATATTATTAGGCTAACTCAATAAAAGAAAAAGTAGCATTAGGCCATCTCAACAAAAATAAAGAGAGATGAGCGAAAGTTAACTTAATATGGAGTGAAAACACACGTCTCTTTCAAAATTGGCAAAGGGTAAGGCTTGTATTTATCACTCCTTACGAATTCATAAAAAGTCTAGTGGTATTTTCATGGGCTAATTAATCTAGAATTATAATAAAATAAACCTCAATAGGGTAGAAAATAGTCCATACACTTCAAAGTGAATCCATATGTACAACATTGCAATTTAAGGTCAGATGGGTCACCCGATAAGTCCAAATTACTCTAAAAGTGAGTCCCATTGCCCTAAAGTTTAAAATATGAATTTTAGGTCATATTAATATCATTAAATTCATAATATTTTCTGATATAACTAACCAGTCCATTGGATGTGCAAACTATGCACTATTCAGGACCCATACGTGTGTAGTTTCACAATTTAAGCCATAATTTTATGATTTGACCAATAAAATATGTCCAACATGATTAAAATCATATATAAAAAATAATTTCAGCATGTATAAATAATTCATAATTACCTAGAAACTTATTAACATGAAAATCACATTAAAAATTCAAACTATACATAACTTTAACGAGAAAATAAGAGAGCTATATATAAATTCAATTTAAATTGATGTAAGCTTAAAGGAATTCCTCATCTTAGCCTTAGATTCAAAACCTAGATAAATCTTGTTGTATGAAAGTTTTTATATAAACCACGACATCACTCAAGCAAGAGGGAGACACTACATGCGTGCAGAAGGAAGAGAATGGATGAGTGTCTTAGACGTCTCTCTCTCTCTCTCTCTTCCTTAGACATTTAGGAAGGTGGGCTTGCGTGGGTAGTATAGCTTGATATATTAATACTAAAATTCTATTGAATTAAAAACATTATAAAATTCCATAAAGTAAAGACCATGCACTGCATGGGTGGAAAATGGTGCCTAGCCTTTATTACCCTCCAATTCAACCAATCAAGGTCACTCATGTAACCTAGGGCTTGAATCAGAAGTACATGTGCATGTATAATTACGTGGTGTAACACCCCAGTTCTCGAAACCTGAGTACACTATTCATTTTCCAAAAACCTGTGTTAACCTTTAACGGTGCCTCAAATTTCATGTACAATTTTTTTTTTCCTTTATCAGAGTTGGTAAACTAGCGGAATAAAAAAAAAATCAAGTATAAGAGGGAGTCCAAATATACATAACCAAATATTTAAATGACTACTTGAAAACTTATACAAACCAATGTCTTAAGTTTTAATAATATATGAAAATACAACTTAAATACAAATGAAATCAATATTAGGGAGTCATAAGATCGTTTGGTTACTCCTATTCCACCTGAACACTAGCATGCACACCCTCTATGTCTCCTGCACACTGATTACAGTTTGATAGCATTAATGACTATCCCAGTGAGGTATAACCCCCAAGGTTTATCGTATCACCAAGATAATTAAGCATAGTTATCAAGAACAATGTATAATAAATGTTTCACAATTATTATCATAGTAATTAGATAAGGTTCATCAGATACACATTCATTAAATAAATTCCATAAAGATAATCTTGTTTAAATGCATGGATGTATGCACATGCTCACAGACCTGGGGATGCACATCCAGCTGAAAAAAGGTCACCTAAGGAGAACTAGCCCTTGAAAAAAGTACTCAAAGGTACACTCTAAGGAGGACTAGCCACCCGAAAAAGACTATGCAACGAGGACACCCAAGGTAGCATAGCTTCCTAGAAGATTATTCTATGTACATTTAAGGAAAACTAGACATTCGGAAAAGCCCATGAGAAAAGGATAGCCCATGGTAGTCGAACGCACACAGTGAAAACTTAGGATCACTAGGTAAAATATTCTACGGTACAGCCCGTAGTGACCCAAGAAAACTCCGCGTCTTATATCGAAAACTCCGCGTCTTATATCGACCACCCGGTAAAGTCCGTATGCCATGGAGATGCATGATTAGCCCAACCATTATTATTCTAATTTCAAACAACTATTTTAAGGAAGCTCAAAGGTCACTATGGGGGGTTTGTCACCCAGCATAGGCTGACAACTCAGGCATAGTGTCACATTTCACCATCCCTGGCTTATGAGACTAACAAATAAGATGTTTAAAGGTAACTTACACAACTAGTGGCCAATTGTAGTCTAATAAGTGGAACTTACCATCGCAAAGTTATACGAAGATAATCCATTAAAGCCACATGAGGCAATTATTCCATAAAAGCTGCTAGGGTCGAATATTCCATTTAATGGTGCGATAAGAAGGGATTATTCCCTAAAAGCCGCCCACAACGTAAATTTATTTAATCTATAACACGAGTTGCCACTAGTTCGAGGATTTCCTAAAAACACCATCAAGCAAGCATAAGTGGTAGAACAAGCCACATACAATGTCATTAGCACTTACACATATAAAGTACAAATCTTAAATCAGAATAAGGATACTAGAGATTTATAACATGTTAAATTACTTGAATTTAAATCTAAACATGTTGGATTTATAAAGGATTACTTAAATGGAACTAACATTAATAATTATTTCTACATTGCATTTTATTAAGAAATCAACAAACTAAATGAACTAAGCTAACTATCATGATGTAGAAAAATTTAAAGAGTGATCCTCACCTTTTAAGTCGGGTCCACTTTTCAATGCTTGTTAGAATTCACGTGCACACTTTAGAATCGAATCCTATCATGAATTTCCTATTT
Source organism: Magnolia kwangsiensis (assembly GCA_037074715.1). Classification (NCBI taxonomy): domain Eukaryota; kingdom Viridiplantae; phylum Streptophyta; class Magnoliopsida; order Magnoliales; family Magnoliaceae; genus Magnolia; species Magnolia kwangsiensis. The sequence continues at coordinate 72,770,249 of CM073588.1, forward strand.
GTACAGTTAGATCTAAGTTTACGCAATATCTATGGTTAAGATCATAACCTAGGTTTTGGATTACTTAGGTTTAGGGTTTCATTTTAGAGTTTTGGTTTATGCCTAAATTTTATGATTTGAACTATAAATGATGTATAATTAAGCACAATGTTAATAATATGGGTAACTACAAAATAATTATTATCATAATGGAATAATTAATACTAGCTAACATGGTAATAATTACGATGATATTAAATGGTATAATGAATGATAAACGAAACACTAATATTTAATAAATAAGATTTTTATTCATAATAACTAATATTAGCATAAATAGTCCACTAATGGCTAATCATTTAATAATCATAATAACTATAGTAATAATAATTAATGGTAAATAAAAAATCTAATTCGGGGAAGACAAGTTGACTCACATTAGTCGACTCAGTAGCTCAACTTGGCAATTCGACTCGTCAGATCCTCCAACTTGCCTTCTTCACCTTCTTTCTCAAATCTCCTTCTTCTACTCTCTCTATTGAAGAGTTTAACAATGATATGGACAGGACTTGTTGCTAACTTGACCCCAGAATCATCGAGTTAACACGTTGAGTTAACTCAGCTCAACTCGGCATGCCACAATTCTCTCTCACCTTCTCTTCTTCCTTTTTTTTCCTTCTTATTTTTCTTCCAAAAAAACCCCAACGTCCAGCAAGTTTGTTGGACTCAGCAAACTTGAGTGAGAGCCGAGTTGACTCGGCATAATTCAGCCATCAACCAGGAATGTCCCACCACATCCTCTGCTTATTTTTATTTTTAATTAATGCTTTCCTCCTTCCTTCTTCTCTATTTCTTTTCCTCTTCTTCTTTTGCATCTAGCTGCCCCTGACACATGACTCAAATAGAGTCAAGCAGCCTAACTTGGCAGCAAGCTCACAATGGCGACTCGGTCCTGACTCGGACCGTGTCCCTGCCTTCCGTGCCCACTCCCATTTCCTCTTTCTCTACTCTATCTTCCATCTTCATCTTTCTCTCTCTCTCTCTCTCTCTCTCTCTCTCTCTCTCTTCCTCAAACCTGCCCTGCCACGTTACTGGACCAGACCAGACCCTAATCAGGCCCAATTCGGTCGGGTTGAGTTGGTGCGGCACTCACTGCAACATCTCTCTCTCTCTCTCTCTCTCTCTCTCTCTCTCTCTCTCTTTTGATCCCATCTCTCTTCTTCTTCTTCTTCTTCCTTTCATTATTTTCTCTCTCTTTCTCTATTAAAATGTCAACAACACTTGGACCATCCCCAAGCCTGGATTCGACTCACGACATGGCTACAACTCAAACCAAGTTGACCCAACTCGTTGTGGTAAGGAAGAACATTGCACTTTTCTTATCTCTTACTGACTTTCCTTTTTTGGAAAAGGTTACACTAAATGGCAACCTTTATAGGTTTTATTAACCTCATTCTAGAGGCTTCGAAAGGTAACTAATCCATTGGATTAATTACACCTAAGTGCAATTAAACCCAGGCATAACTAGTCGATTTCTCTCCTAAAACTGACTAAAATGGATGCATGGCACTGATCTAACGCTACATGTGGATCTTTGACATCATGGTCTCCCAGATGAACGCCTCTGATCAGAAAATGGGACCCATCACCAGGTGATGGGTTTCCTTGATGAATGGAGTAGATGACTCCTCTAATCATGGTAAAATCTAGATTGTTGGTAAATACAGAGATTTGAAATGTTTGGTTGGTGTGGATAGGTCCATTGAAACCCATGGGGTCCACATTTTGGGACAAATGCTTGATATCCTTAGGATTCCTGAGATTTTTGAGTGCGGAGGCTTTTTCTCGTAGCGACGGGAGCCCTAAAGCTGGCTTGGGCTGCATGGTTGAGATCCGCTGATGTGGAGGGCTAGTATGTAAGGGGAGGATTTTGTATGCAGATAGCTAGCCTGGAAACAATAGAAAGCTTCCATTTTTGGAAGCCACCACACACGACCAGTTTGTGCCAGGGATAGTAAACACGCTCATGTGTTTCAAGGTATACAACCAACAAGGTTTTGGTCAGATACTTACCCTAGACATAATGGACGGTTTAGATCTCTTAAGGGGCTCATTGATGGTGGGCCGTAAGCATCCCAATGGATGTTGTTCATTTGAATTCCACTCGTGTTTATGCCATGTGAACGAGCTATCACATGAGATATGGATAGGGTTTTGGTCGAGACTCTTGTCCTTACATGATGGATGGTCCAGATTGGTCTGGTCGACCATGATGGTGGGCCACTGGTCAAGACAATGGACATTGTCCGTTGGTGTAGTTGCTGGACGGAATCGACAGAAAGAGAGAGAGAAAATCTCTCTTTTTAAAGAGTATCGAGTTAACACACTATTGACCAAGCCATTGGTCAGGTGCACTGTGGGTGCATGTGCACACTGGTACACACTCAACTAGGGTGGGGCCCACAGTAATGCTTGGATGAAATCCAATCTGACCATGAGGCTCTTTGGGTCCAATTGGGTCATTTGAATGAAGATGAGGAAGCTCCAATACTTAGGTGAGCCACACTAAGTGAATCTTTACCTTTCATCATTAATTCACACCAATCTGACAGCCGGATCATTTCCTAATTGCTGGTTGATGATCATAAGAAACCCTAAGGGTGAATGACTGGTTGATTTGTTATATTTTACTACGTTGGATGGTTTAAAAGGGTAGATTGTCGATTGGAAGCATCGTAGGCCTGATGAACAGTGGATCTCATGATTCAGACTTTGTAATCTAGTATGGATGGTTAGATTTAGACTAGAGCATGTGTTCAAATGGACTAGGTTTTCATTTACACTCAGTTAGGTTTTCATAGTAACACTCGAGTACTGAAAAGTATGGGGTGTTAAAATCTACCCCCCTTAAAGAAAATCTCATCCTCGAGATTTGATAATGTGCATACTAATTATTACTATTATAAGTGGGAAAATTGTCCTGCAATGTACCTTATCTCGAATCTATTCAGATGTGTGCTTTCGACCCAGATTTATAAGAAGTTGTACACAAAATTTATTTATTTATTATTATTTTTTAAAGGCAGTATGTTTATATAAATATATGTGACTAACTATTGAAATTGGGGTTGTTACACATGGTCATGCCAACGTCTACACGACTCATAGGTATTGATTAAATTGGCCGCTACTCTTACGTCTAGATGAATAGATTGGAGACTAGATCGAAACTTAAGAGTCCTCTCATCACCGATTGATTTAGAAGTGCGCGCCGTACTCAGGTGATTTTATCAAAGGAAGGATTTAACCCTCGTAGATGAGTCCTTTTTGTATTGGACCAATGATTAAGGAATTGGCTGGTTTAAGAAATTTTTATACACTAGTGCTTTAACATGATATTTCTCAATCAAAGTAGAAGATTCACGCATAACAAAATAAAGGCTAGCATAAACACAATCAATCTTTTATTAATATACTGGCCTAATTATCATCATCGTGCCTTACACTCTAAATAGTAAGAGTGAAAATAAAAGAAGATAAATACCTGATGCGCCTATCAGAATAGGCAATCGAGGTGGGTGGTTATCATGATATGAATAGAGTATAAACAACTGAATTAGAAATCAAATGGACATAGGGATTTGACAACTTAAGGTTGAAGATATTTAATCTACTCCTAAGGTAAACATATTGCAGTGAGAGCCGTTGGGTAGTCGAAAACTAAGCTAGGAAGAGTAAAATAGGTATGAAAGTAAAGTAGACATGTAGTAGATGTGTTTGGTGTGGGTCCTCGAGCTCTTCTTCATATGCTCCTTTTATAACTTTCTCGAGGTGATGGAAGCCCCTCGCTGGGCTTCGGGATCCTTCGAGATTCTTCGTGCGGTCTTTTCGGGCATGCGATCTCCTTCTTAAATATCCTTGGAGCTCTTTATCAGGAAAGTCTCTGAAATTCTTGTGACGTCTGGCTTGTTAGATTCTCATTCCTTACATACATGCTCCCCTTTAGGACTCTCCTGATTTGATCAAGGGAGCATTTTTTGCTTAATCACAACCACCCATCATGGAGATCTGGGGAAAATCACTCAATCTTTAACATGAGTGGTATTTAACACTCGATATCAATTTTTTATTAGACCAAGTTAAATCTAGTTCCCCCATTCTTTTGATCCCAATGGGGTTAAGGTTATGGGCTTAACCTGGATGATGTTTATGCTCCCCTTGATCATGGCTTCCTCCAAGGCTGGGTTCATCCAAAGATTGGTTTAAAATGTAGATCTTTGGAATCTTATGGATCGTTGCTAGCTCTTCGAACATCTCTGGAGAAATCTCTCATTTTGAAAGGACTATGTGAGATGACCTCACTAATGAGAACATATCCAATTGTGAGATAGGATGCACTGGTCCAGAGGGTCTTTTATAGTCGTGCCAAGCATGTCGCTCATGTTAATCAAGACCACATGGCATATAACGGTTTGTCCTCCTAATGGGGCCTAATAGGAGTTTGTACCATCACAATAATGACAGAATGCATAATGCTGATGGAAAAGATATGTTGTGGGACATTCAATATTTGAGTTTTTATTTTTTATTTTTTATTTTTTACGATTGCTTAGTTTTGCTCCATGCACGAGCACAGGGTTTACACTCAATTGTTATGAAATATACTGAAAGCATCAGTCTTTTCATGGTTTTGGCTTAGGATAAGTGCTTCATAAAGGGCGACAGCCCGAGTCGTAGTGCTCGGCCATTATTTATGAGATGACATGAGTTGGCCGTGGGTAATTGCTTGCTTTCCATGTCTATTTTTCGGTGTTTATTTACTTGTGGTGTGAGCTGGCTTGGTCAACGACCATATTTTCTTTAGTTTTAATGGTCTCACACACCATTGGGTACCATTTCGTCAGGTATCGGCCATTGATGAGGGTCCTAGTTTCCTAACCGTTCATATCTTTTTGAAGGTATGCTCCATGTAGGACTTTCTTGATTTTTAGTGGTCCTTCCCATGTTGCTGACCACTTTCTATATCCTTTAACTTTAGCAATGATTGAGAGCTTAATCTTCCACATGATTTCTCCTTCTATAATGCTTTTCCTCTTAACCTTCTAATTGTAAGCTCTAAGTACTTTAAGCTTATGAGCTTTTAGTTTATCGAGGGCTTAAAGGCACGTTACATCCAACTCTTCTAGCTCAATAATCATGGATTCGTTGAACTTTTCTAGGGTCAGTTGATGTGATATGCTACCCATAGGGATGATATATTGACTTTAATCAACAAGACCATGTCATGCCCATAATTCAAAAAGGTATTATCCTTATACTTGTCCTTTGTGACGTGCGTTAAGCCTAGAGTACTTTGGATAACATTGTGTCCCATGTCATAGATTGTTTTCTATCATCCCTTTGTGCAATAAGCCTGTCCATTAGCTTGAGTATAATATGGCATGGAGTATGAAAATTTAAATTTATATGTGGCTGCCAATTGTTGGATTTCTCGGCCTAAGAAAGCTGCTCCTCTTTTAACTGTAATTGTTTCAGGAATACCAAATTGATGGATGACATTCTCCTTCATGAAGACAATAATTAGACTGCTTAGTCCCTTTGTTGGTCATATCTCCACCCATTTAGTGAAATAATCAGTCACTTGTGCGGTGTTGAGGATAGTTGGTCGACCATAAGTCGATCTTTAAATTTTAATATTTTGAACTTTTAATCTTATGGCTATTTTTGAACAAGGATCATGTTTACATTCATTTTATGTTCCTTATATCTACTTCAAATGCTTGATTACTTTATTTACTAAATTTGTTAAAAAGTTTTCAGCCAGACCATGTTTGGTTAGTCATACATAAAATAATCCTAAACTATATGGTGCCATTGTTCGTGGGCTTTTGGGCCGTCTTATCGACCTTCTTTATTTCATTTTTTTCTCCTGAGTCTATGCGATGTAGATAGCCAATACCTTTGGCCTCTACACCTTTTGAACATTTTGGGACTCTTCTTGTGGGGTTTTCTCAGTAATTTTCCCTCGAGTCCTTTTCTTTAATAAGGCGATCAATCATGGGAGGAGGATATTCCCCCTCCGCACTAGACTTTGATAGGCTGCTTTTCCTTTTCTTTTGACAACCCTTTTCTTGCTTCAACATTTTTTCTGGGATCTTGAAAACTCTTTCATAGGTGAATGTTATTGGGGCTGGTTATGGGAATCATTTGACAATCTATTGTTTACAACCTCCATGATTTTCTAGATAAACTCTTCCTAGTTTTGGTCCTCGTTGCCCCGGACTCGTCGTTGTGGTGGTTGCTTCTTATTCCCTTCCTTTTGGTTATAAATACCCTCCGATCGGGACGAATGGGTCCTAGAGTCATATCCTTTGTGTTTTTGAAAGACGCAAGCGTTTGCCTGCTATATATGTCTCAGGAATATCAGTTGTTCCTTTGTGTACTTGACCGGTTGTTACTGCATGTTCACTGTGGGGTGGACATCATAGGGCCCTTACTTCGACTAAACTACCCTACTGGTAAATTATCAATTGGGAGGGGATGCTCTCTTTTTATTAGCCCAAAATTTGGTAGTGTTGTCATGATGCGAGAAACACAACCATGGATGATGTCCTCCATGGTATGAGGAAAAAATTTGCCCCCAAAATGACAGTCTTCGACTAAGATTGAAACCAATACAATGCCTGGTGGTCCCTCCAACCTTTCCTTTTTTGGTATTTGCGGCATATGAAGGTTGTAGAGTTAGGTTTCAGGTTGCTCAGATTGCTTGAGGTTTCAAAGTCTCGGTAGATTACCAGAGGTTTCCCTTTGTCTCGCTTTAAAGGAGGACTCCTACTCTGGTTAGATTTAGTCTTTCCATTGGAAGGACAGTTTAGGTTGATAGCCATCTTGGTTGTGTTAGCCATTGATATTCTGGAGAAAATATTGGTGGAAGGAAGTATTTCTTTCATCTTAGACTGTGAAGTATGGGTGCACTCGATCGGGTTGCCCTGCTTGGATGGGTAATATGTTAGTGTACTGACTTGTACATCTTATCTGTCGATCCCGTGAGTCCTTGTGTCATGTAGTCGGTTGAGCCTTTGGAAGTTGAGACCGAAGACACAAGAGTATAAAAGTATCAACGAGCAAAGAATAGGCAAATAAGATACCTTGGTGACACTAACACTTGACCCAAAATAAGATTTGAACCTCTAAATGATCTTGACTTAATATGTGAACTTTGTTGATCATCCCTTAGCATTAGAAACCTAATTGAAACATGATAAGTAAGGCTAAAAGAGGTGCGAAGCTACTGTGAAAACATACACCTAAAATAATAATTTTTGAGTGGTGCTCAATTCCATCAAGAAAACCTCGTTGGGTCTTCGATGGCATCGAAGTTCCCTCGATGGCATCGAATAAGGAGTCAGATATGTCCAGCAAGAATTAATTATTTTATCCAATTTTCTTTATGGTATTGAGGTCTCCTTCGATGACATCGAATGATCACTTCGATGACATCGAAGACCACTCGATGACATCAAACAAGCAGATAGATATGTCCATCAAGAATTGATTATTTAATATAAATTTCTCAATGGCATCAAAGACCACTCAATAACATTAAAATGTAACTTAAATATGTTTGAAAAAAAACTATATCATATTATCTGATTTTCTTAATGGCAGCGAGGTACCGTTCGATGGCATCGAAGGTTACAACGATGACATCAAAGACCTTTTGATGGCACGATAGAGTCATTATCTACACATTTTATGACCATTGGAATTCAAACTTCTTTCAAAGGGCATTTGGCTCTTGGGCATTACAATGAGTTTTTGGTACAATAGAAGCTTAGGTGAATCCATGATCATATCCCTCATCCCAAGCCTCTAAAACAAAGAGTTTCAAGTCATTTTTCTTGAGATTAATACTCTAATGAGGATTCCAATCTCTACCTTAAAGATGTGCTTGAAATCCTCCATTTTCTAGATATTAGACTCAACATTTATAGGCATTCCATTGTTTAAATCCACTATAAGACCCATTTGGGTGAATCTCTGAAGAAATACAACTTCTCATTAATTATAAGAGATTAAACTAACCTCATATCACCTTGGTTACCTCAAAAGATCACTACATGTAAGGTGTTTGATCTTAGAGCTGAAGCCTTGAAAAAGTATTAGCATCATGATCGAGGGAGGAAAAGTTAGTTGATTAAAGTATGGGAGAGCATTGATCAAGTTACCCAAGAAAGCGCTACAAAAGGAGCTCAATCCGACAAGTAAGTTGTCAAGTGTAAGAGTCTGTATATATATATATATATATATATATATATATATATATATATATATATATATATATATATATATATATATATATATATATATATATATATATATATATATATATATATAGGATTGAGGCTAAGAGTTTATAATCAAAACTGATTCAATTCTTGTGTAGGACTTTGGCTCTTGTGTAGGGTTTAAATCCAAGTTCTTGTATAGGACCTTGACTCTTGTATAAGGCCTAAATCTAGTTTCTTTTGTAGGACCTTAGATCTTGTGTAGGGCCTAAATCTAAGTTCTTGTGTAGAACATTGGCTCTTGTATAGGGCCTAAATCCTAAGTTTTTGTGTAGGGCCTAAATCAAGTCCTTGTGTAGGCCACCTGATACTGGTTTTTATGTGTTAGTCTCCGTGAGAGCCTCTGACAGGAGAAAATGTAGGTCCATGTACTAGGACTGTGGTTATTGGTTTACATACAGAAAACTAACTAAAGTCTCTTGTGGGAGCCTTTGACATGAGTGTACATCAGTAGGATCTTATGTAAGACCGATGTTTGTGGCAAGCCTATAGAAAACCACATAAAGTCTCTTGTGAGTGCCATTCCTTATGTAAGATTGTAAAGGTTAGAGATTAACCTGATTTAAAACCTCTGATAGTGAAATTTGGTATACTAATGGGTTGAGTGTGTCTGACGGGAGTGGAGGAAGGAAATTGAACCATTATATATACTTGTATTTGTGATTGTCATTTGCGCACTTGTTTAATTATGCTTATTGATTGGATATTTAATTATTTGTATTCATGATTAGATGGATGCTAGGACTTGATAGTTAACACATCACACACACATATATACTATTATGTTTATAAACTAGTTGCTTAATTGACATATCATTTGTAGTTTATGTGACTGGACCTTCTATTGGCTTGGAAGCCTTAGAGTTAATTGCCTTACTTAGTTTAATTTACATATTAGCTTAAGTAGGCAATTGTGATTTAAAAGATGAAAATTTTTAATTGGTCCTAATCACCCCCCTTTAGGACATAGCCTTCATTCCTTAGCTCCACTAAGCTTTTTCACACACAGTCGTGGTAATCCCATTACACCACAGGTGAATTTTCATAATGGAGCGGCTTCGTCTGCTTTTTGAGGGGGTGGTTGGCCTCTATAACCTCTACCTGAACATTTTTTACGTCGACTGTTTCCTGATCATCAGAAGTGTTAACTTCCATCACCACTTTCTCGATTTTAGGAAATTTAAGTAATCCCTTGTCAATGTTCTCTTGCACTAGGTTTCTCAACACAACGTAATTTTTAGTCAAGTGCTAACTAGTGCCATGCCATTTTCAATATTCTTCTTTCTTTAGTACCTTGGTAGAGGGAGTTCTTTGGTTGGCATGGAGCTTGATAAATTTACACTCTAGAAGTGTATCGAATATCTCCTCGGCCTAAAAAATGTTAAATGTATAAAACCTGTAGACCTCACAAGTCCACTTTCTCGGACTTACCATGGTCGATGCCCTATTTTATACCATTCTCAAGGCAAAGCTTTCGCACAGCCGTGTACTGACTATGTCATCCATAATCACCTCGAAATAGGCATCATATTCTTCGTTTGACCATGCAAGTATTACGTTCGCTATGACTAAATTGTAGTCAGGGTCCCTATAATAGGTTCCCTTAAATGAACTCATTAGTCGTTGCTCTTTCTGAAGGATTCATTCATGTCTGGTGGCCCTAGTTAATAATTCAAACATGTCTTTAAAATAGACATCTTCGAACTTCTTTTGAAACCCGAAGTGCATGCCTTCTAAGGCCAACATAACAAACTTGACCTTAGGTAAAATGATTGGGCAACGGTTCCTAGCGCCCTTAGAGAAGATAATAAATTGTTTGGCCAACTCCTCCAGTGCTTGTCTTAGATGGGAGAGGTTGACCATGGAAACTTCTAGATCAACTTGATAAAATTGCATATGAAACTTTTTTTTCATCTCGGGCTAAGTTTGAACCGAATTCGTAGGTGGGTTGATATACCATGTGAACACGGTTCCTGTTAATGAATTCCTGAATAAAAGAAGTTTCAGTAAATCATTTTGGGACACTTCTCCACATTACTTCATGAATCGACCTACATGTTTGATGTTAGAGGTTCTATTATCCCCTTTAAATAGTGTGAACTCCGAGAATTTGGAACTTTTGGAAAATTATAATATAAATTGACCCAATCAGGATATGGTTTTATATAGGTCAGTTGGGGTAGTCATCGATCATTTGGGTTATCATCATATTCTTTGATGAGTCTAATCACATCTTCTCGACTGATCGACTGTTGGGGGACTTACTTTTATTGTAAGGCCTGATACCTTTGCAGTTGGTTGAGATCAAAGTCCTGTACTGTAAAAGGTAAGGGTATAGGTGCCAGTGTCATAAGTGGTTTTCCATCAGGCACCTCAAGCATTTGGTGACCATTGTGGGGCACGACGACACATAGGGTTGCCCCCTCGGGCACCTCTGTCCTATGAGGTCCTTAACATATCAAAACTTCAATTGACGGTTGCCCTCGAGAGTAGGAGTTCAGTATTTTTCATGGTAGAGTGGGGTCTTGACCGAGGGTTTCGGTCCTATATGATCCGCTATGCAGCCGGGGCATGGTCGAAGGTAGCCCTACAAACCCTTGTGCCCTAGTTTACCATTGATAAATACTTATATATCCTGAGTTGATCCCCGGTGGTGTACGACCCTTTGGGATTCATTATCGTAGATCGATCCATGTTAAAGGTCGCACTTGAGGTAGGTCGGTCACTAAGACATGCAAGAATGACACCTCAGACGTTTGGCCGTTACTCGATGCGACTAGGGCATGACTCTTAGAAATGTTGTAATTCTATTGGCTGAGGATTTTGAGAAGGTTAAAGCCATGGTCAATTTTCTCTTCCTCTATTGCCAACAAGAGTGGTAAAGGCCAGCTTTATAACTCATTTTGGATGGCTCTATTTGAGAACTCAGCTAGTGGTTTTACCTCATGTCCATCGAGATGGAGAATGGGAGAACATATTTCAACTGCTTTGAGTCTCTGAAGATGGCTCTCGATGTTTCTTTCGCTTGTTTTTGCTCATAACTCAACATCCCTAGTAATTTGTTACATGCACTTCATCATTTATTTGAGGAATGCAGCAAAGTCACATGGGGTGTGTTGGGAGGATGTTCCTTTGTCAACATCGACCATAGGCTCATAATGTTGAGCAGGGTCTTGCTATTCCTCTATAGCATCAGCCATGAAGCTAATCTTTTTAGATTTTGATGGCATCTCGTCTTGATTGAAAAATACTTATGCCACAAGATCCCACTGGGCATGCCAAAAAGGACGTGTTGCCCTCAATTTAGCCAATTAAGGTCACTTATGCGACCGAGGGCCTGGATCAGAATTATGTGTAATGTATGATTGTGTGGACATGCCAAAGTCTACTCGACTAAAAGGTATTGACTAAATTTTCTGGTACCCCTGTGTCAAGATGGAAAAATTGGAGATTGGATCGGAACTAAAATTCATCTTAATCATTGACTGATTTAGAGGTGTGTGCCATATTTAGGTGATTTGAGCAAAGGAATGTGTTAACCCTCGTAGATGAGTTCTTTTTACCTTGTACTTGCGATTACAAATTGAAAGGTTTAAGGACTTTTTTGTCTCACCAGTGCTTAACATAGTATTTCTCAATCAAAGTAGAAGATTCATGCATCACAGAATAAAGACTAGCATAAACATGATTAATCTTTTATTAATATATTGGCCCTATTTACAATTGTTGTGCCTTATGCTCTAAATATTAAAAGTGAAAAAAAAAGAGGAAAAACATCTGATGTACCTATCAGAATAGGCGATCGAGGTGGGTGGTTAATAGGATATGAATAGGGTATGAACAAATAAATCGGAACTCAGATGGACATAGGGATCTAACAACTTAAGATTGTTGATATTTAATATACTCTTAAGGTAAACATACTGTAGTGGGAGTTGTTGAGCAGTAATGAACTAAGTTAGGAAAAGTTAAATAAGAATGGAAGTAAAGTAGACAAGTAGATAGATGTGTTCGGCGTGGGGCCTCGAGCTCTTCTTTGGATGCTCCTTTTATAACTTTATCGAGGTAGTGGAAGCCCCTTGCTGGGCTTCGGACCCTTCAGAATTCTTCACACGATCTCCTACTTAAAAATCATGAAAACTCTTAACCAGGATGATCTCTGAAATGCTAGTGGTGACTTGCTTATCATATTCTCATTCCTTACGTAGATGTTCCCCTATAGCACTCTCTTGATTTGATCAAGGGAGCATCTTTCACTTAGTTGTAGTCACTCATTATGGAGATCTAGTACAGTTTACCTAGTCTTTAGAAGGAGTGGGATTTAACTTCTGATACCAATTTTTTATCGGACCAAGTTGGATATGGTTCCACCATTCTTTTGATCCCGATGGGGTCAAGGTTACTAGCTCAACCCAGATGATCTTTCTACTCTCCTTGATCATGGCTTACTCCAAGATTGGGTTTGTTTGGAGATTTGTTCAAAATGCGGATCTTCGGAATCTTCTGGACTTCTGCTAACTCTTTGAACGTCTTTGGGGAAATCTCTTATTTTCAAAGGACTATGAGAGATGGACTCGTGAATGAGATTATATCCAGTTGTGAGATAGGATACACCCATCCAGCGCATCTTTTATAGCCATGCCAAGCACGTCCCTTATTTAATGGGCACATTAATCGTGGCCACGAGGCCTATGACGGTTCGTCCTCCTAAAAGTGCCTAGTAGGATTCTTTACCATCACAATAATGACAAAATGCATAACGCTGAAGGAAAATCATATGCACATCTCCTTTGGTTGTGAGTACGATTCTTACTATACCAAACACGTAGTGTCTCCACATGGTATTTTCTTATTGGTCCACGTTAGGGCATTAAAAATGAGTGTAAACAACCTCTTCCTTTTTCGTAAAGGAAGCCTTTACCCAGAATTTATGGTGCAGATCAACCATAGGTGTTACATGGGTTAAAAAATCTAGTGATCTTTTGGTTCACGAGTGATTCTATGGCTTTTAGCCGATCGTAGATTCTAAAATGTATTTGGCTAGTAGTGACTCTAGTCAAATTATTTAAATTCAAGACACACCCCATGTCATTACACTGAAGGAAACAAAACCAAATCCAATATATAAACCATTTCCAAGTGAGGACGGATCATAGGCCTGTTGAGTGTGTCCACGCACGTGGGGCTTTCATAATATATATATATATATATATATATATATATATATATATATATATATATATATATATATATATATATATATATAAAATTCTTCTTCTAGTTCACTATTTAAAAATGCAATTTTATTATCCATTTGGTGAATTAGGAAATTATTTATCAAAGTAATAACATTTAAAATTTAAATGGATGTCATTTTATATACAAGGAAGCATGTATCAAAGTTATTAGCATACTTATTTGTACACCAAGTTTGTTAATCACATGAGGTCGTGTGTCATGTAGTTAGTTGAGCCCTTGAAAGCTGAAGATTAAAGACGTAAAAGGACATGGAGCTTTAAGGAGTAAAGAGTAGGTAAATGATGTGCCTTGGTGACCTTCATGTTAGACCCGAAACAACGTTACCTTTAGATGATCTTAACCTCAATAGGTAAACCTTAGTTGATCAACTCTTAGCGTTATGAGCCAAATTAGAACATGATAAGTAAGGCTAAAAGATGTGCTAAGATGTTGTGAAAAAAATGCCAAAAATACTCGTTTTCAAGTGAAGCTCGATGCCATTGACAAACCCTCAACATGTCTCGAGTGAACCTTTGATCAATCGAAGGCTAGGGTTCAAGCGATCGAACTTAGGGCTCAATCAATTGAAGGTTGCTTAAAATGTCCAAAAACAAATTCACTAAATACCTGTAGTTTCTCGATTCATCGAAGGACCCTTTGATAATATCGAAGGGGAATTTGATCGATTGAGAAAGCAATTTTCTGCTCATTTCTGTATCCTTGGAACTCAGTTCCTTTATATAGGACATTCAGTTCTTAGGCTTATAGATGGGTTTTTGGTATAATAGAAGCCCACGCGATTCTCCACTCATATCCCTTACCCTAAACTATATATTAAAGAAGTTCATACCAATCTTCTTATGATTATTCACTATAACAAGTATTCCATGCTTCATTATAAAGATGTGGATGAACTCTCTTCTCTAAAGATTAAAGACTAAGATAATTGGTATATCATTGTCTAAATCCCCTAGGAAGACAAATCTAGGTGAATCCCTACTAGGAACTTACATCTTTTGTTGTATGAGATACTATAACCTCGATTGCCTTGGTCACCTTATTGACACATCAAATGCAAGGTGAACATTCGTATGAGATGAAACATTGACATCAACGATGGATGGAGCAATTAAGAAGCCAATTCATGCACATGAGAGCATTGAAGAAGCAACTTAATAAGGCGCTATAAAAGGGGCTCAATCTGACAAGTAAGTTCTCATTTATAAGAGTCCATATACACTCATTCCTTGTGTAAGATTGAGTGTAAGAGTTTATGGCCTAAACTCGAATAGGTTCTTGTGTAGGACCTATGCTCTTCTATAAGATTGAATTCACTAACACAGGTGTGTACATGATCTAAAAAGGGCGAGCTCTAAGTCCTAGAGGGGGTTGAATAGGACTATTCCAAATAAAAATAAAAAGTGAAAAGATAACACAGATAACAACAATATAAAGCAACCTCAAATGCATGAGTATTGAGAGGTTGATACAAACGTTGCTCTAAGGAGAACCTTACTCCAAAAACCATTGACTTATGGTAAGACAACCTGATTTCTAGAATATTTATGACTATTAAAAACTCAAACTGATACAGAGGCAAAAGGAATAAACCTAGCTATTACAACATTTACCACAAAATCATAAAATATATTACAACATTCAGACATATAAATAAAAACAATCATCCACCACAACTCCAAGAATTATAGTGGTTCGTGTGTGTACACCAATTTTTCGCAAACAGCCATACAACTACTCCACTCCCAATATCCACACCCATGGGATATTAGCTTTCACTAACAAAGAAGGTTTTTCACGGTTCACCTTAAAACCTTTACAATTATTTTTCAATGGGCTATCAAAATTAAAAAACCCACACACCAAGATTTTCTGGTTATCTTAGTCAAAACCAAAATGAAAGATTTTTTAGAAATCTTACAAACCACAAAGTAATAAATGAAATATACTTATTTAAAAAAAGATCTTTGATGTAGCCGGTAGAACTTGTTCTTTGTAGATAATAATGTTCAATGTTTAATGTTCAATCTCACAGAAGAAGGGTTCTAGGTCTAGATGAATTTTAAATTAAATCCAAACTTTGGCTACTTAGATTTAATTTCTTGGATCTCACAAAGGGTTAAATCAAAATCCCCTTTTTAAATAAAATAGAATGGAATCAAGAGATCAAGAAATTAAATAACCAAAAAGCTATTAAAATAGATTTTAAATACCTCACAATAGCTTCTCAAAGTGGGGACTTATCTCTTAGAGTGGTGGCTTGAATTAGCTTGGAATGAATGAAAAATTCTGAGAAATGTCCACTATTTATAAGTTGCAAATCAGTTCACTCGACTGGTCCTAGGTTCCGCTCGACTGGTCCTAGCAGAATGAAATTTTAAAATTTTTGGCGCGATTAAATAAAACAGACTCTGAATTGGTTGAGTGGCCAGCTCGACTAGTCGAGTGAATAAAAATTGCGTTACTAGAGTTCGAGTCAAGCCACACTCAACTGGTCGAGGACCTATTAAAAAATTCTGAAAATTTAAATTTAAATCTGGTCTGGTCGAGAAAAACCCTGGACTGGTCGAGCCAGTGCCTGGACTAGTCGAACCAAGACTATGATTAGTTGAAGTAAAGCCTAAATTAAGTACAATGATCCAAATTAAATATGTAATGTTAATGACCTAATCCTAAGGTCTTTCTAAGGTCATATACACCTTAAATGTAAGTATTGAAATTGAACCATCAATTGCTTTGGTAGATAGGACACTTTGAAGCACATGAAGCATGACCTTGAATTCTTGAACTTGTCTCGAACTTGTGTCTTAAGACTTAAGCAAGTGTACTTGATCTTGTTCTTGTGACTTGAGCTTGAAGTAGTGTACTTGAGCTTTAACATAAGCTTGAACTTTAAGCTTGAAGATTGAAGTAATGAAGCACTTGAGCTTGAGTCCCTTGACTTGATGATCTTCAACTTATTTTGTTGTAGTTGAACATGCATACTTGTAGCACATGTAACGTCAATGTAGATAACACCATACTCATCTTCAAATGAAGGTGAACTTCCCATTAGTTTGAACTTGAAGGTAAACTTTTCATTTATCAAAAAAAGTCAACCATACTAAAGTGTTTTGACATAATAAAATTTGACAACTTAGGGTGCTAGATATACAACTTAGCACTTACAATCTCCCCCTTTATCAAATTTGTTGCAAAACTAACTTACAAAAGATTAGCCTATTCCAATACACAGATTCACTCAGTTCAAAAAAAATAAAAATCTAACAACCATAAACTCCCCCTCAATAAACTCCCCTTCAACTTAAGCTTAGTAGAGACATGTATTAAGAGCTACATATACATTTCTAAAAAAAAAAATAAAAAAAAAAATCCTTTCCACACAGTACATGCATATCCACATCTCTACATCTCATTTAAATAACCACATTATCATAAAATAGATCAAGTTATAAGCAATCAAATACCCAATTTCTCTCCCTTTTTATCACAAAATGACAAAGGAAGAAAAGATAAAAATATATGAAATGTGGTAGCTAATAAGTGAAGAGAGTAAGAAAGAGTGTGAAAGTTAGCAAAATAAACCATAATAATAGGAGTATCAACATCAAACTAACTTTAAAATGTCCAAAATTCAGAGTCACCAAGCAAAGAATTGTTAAGTATTACAAGCCTAACAAAACTAAACAAATTAATCAGAACTAGATGAAGAGGGAGGTGGAATGGATGGAACAATCTGGTGTAGTCCCTTATTTATGCATCTAAAATATTTACGCGTATACTTCATTTGTTTATCTTGGAAAATTTTTAGTCCATCCACCTTCTCTTCCAGTGAACGAAGGCGCTCATCAAAATCGGAAGGTTAAAAATCAGGATCAGCCTCAACATCAACAGATTCTAATTCATTAAAAATATCTTCCATATTGGCTTCAGTTGGAAGCGCATCTTCCTCTCCAACTTCTTCTCTAAATTCTCCAGCATCCCTATCAGATTGACCAGGTTCTAACCTCAAATTCATTTTATTGATATTTGAGTTGTTGAATGGTAGATGAGAAGTAGGAGCTTCTCCAGGTGACATGACCACATAACAGTGTAAAGCAAGAGTGGTCATCAAATAAGTGAATGAAATATCACTACGCCCTGGATGAAGTTGAAATTGGATAATGGAATAATAGAGTAATGTAGGAAGACACACTGGAATGCCGGATACAATAGAATGAAGAATACGCACCATAAAGGTAGTCAGTTTAGCCTTGTTACCAGATCTAGGGTATACATTAGAAATAAAAATGTAATGTAATACTCTGTATCTGGGAAATATCTAATTGGCCCAAAGCGCATTCCCGGAACTCCATTCCGAGTCTATGTTGCATAAATTTCTGGTTAATGTTTCGAACAAGAAACAAATGCATTCGATTTGAAGAATTATCTTATTCAAATGGTAACAGAGAGAGAGAGAGAGAGAGAGAGAGAGAGAGAGAGAGAGAGAGAGAGAGAGAGAGAGAGAGAGAGAGTATTAAGAATAATCATCATATTTTATTAATACTGAGTTCATTTACATCCTCAAACATCCCTTGATTCCAAGATAAATTATTTAGAAAACATAAAAATTAATGAAGTTCAAATGTCCAAGTCGGATATCAAATCCGGTAGCACTTCGACTCGCGATTTGATCATCTCTTTAAGAGGGATATGACATAGATCTCTTTTATTGATTTCTCTTCTTGAAGCTTGGACAGAAGAAATCTGGAGACTTTAGTCTTTTTAGTAGCATGTTAGCTCTTTAACATCACAAACTGCAGGGCAGTATGGTTGCGCGGACCCGCGCATGCTACCGGTGCTTCTTTCCTGCTATCTTCAGTCTTCTTTCTTGCTCTACTTCTTCTCCAAAATATTCGATCCTTCAAATAAGGAGGGTAGGGGGTATTTATAGGAACCTACTTTTCATTGATACTGATCATTCATGGACAACAAGTCCAGAAACTGGTTGTGTGGCCTTGCGCAACTGAATGATTGGTTGGGCGGACCCCCACAATCGTTATGCCTTGCGTGGTCCTGCATAAACCCACCTACAAAATACTTTTCTTTCTTCATTTTCTATTTCCTTCCACTTCTTACTTTTTAATTTTCTTTTCTTCAATTCTTTCTTTTAATTTTTATGCCTCAACAGATGCTCCCTTGATCCTTTCTTTGTTTCTCCAAAGATCAAAGAAAAGGATCAATTTTATTCCTTTAATAGGGTTTGCGCGGACTCACGCAACTGAAACCCGCGCAATGTACTCTGCCACTCATCCTATAAATACCCCAAATCCTTCACTCTCCACATTTGCTTCTAATCGCAGCGAACCTCCGTCCCTTTGTCGAACTTCCATGCAACTGACTTTGCTTGCTCTAACTAGCGCAATAGGTTCCCTATTCGTGCAAGACTTCAGGCCTTTGAGCTGCCCCATGTAAAGGACTTTGATTGCGCGAGTCCGTGCAACTAGGACTTAGGAAATTATTTTCATCTTTTGAACTTCTTCTTCAAGTACCTTCACGTCCTTAACCCCTTTTCCATCATGGCCTGTATTAAGTGAACCTTTCGTCCTGTAGACCCACCATCTGAACAACCTTCTCACTTGGATTTACCAGATCCGTCTTCTTTTCACCCTTCTCCTTCAGATCAACCACTAGAAAAATACACTAAAACCACTGCCCGTAATCCTTCATACTTCAAAGAACCCGTATTACCAACCTTTAACTTTACCGAATGCATTTCCTCCTTTCCCTGTCCTATTCATTGGGCAATTGCGATGGGAGACATAGAACGACCTCCGAAGTAGGGCCAAGAATATGCTTAGGATGAATGGTTGTAGACAATCGCATACATCCATACGGATAGTCAAAGACCTCCTGAAAGAAGACCTGCCGAAACAAGGCTAGGGAGTTCGAGGAGAAGATCAAGGAACACAACAAGAAGAAGCTCTAGAATTCATGAGAATCAGTCAAGGTCATCGAGGGCATTATGAAATTTGATAACCCTCACTCAAAAAGTATGATGGTGCTTGCCATTAATCTTCATCGCTACCAATCCATGCTTGATTATGAGCTGAGGGATTACATAGACAAAGAGAAGCTAATGTACACCTTTTCATGGTCATCAAGAGAACCGCACATCCTTGAAGGGATATTGCTAATGCATAAGCCGCGACAAAGCATTGGTGAAGTCTATCCCATGATTTTTCTTACCCTTTTCACAGTCATCATAACTTATTCCCCACGTATTTCTATGAAACAATCAGACAACGCTTTCGAGATCACGGGCAACTTTGGGGACCTGAAGAATTACAAATAAGGGGTCTGTTAACTTCACGACACTATTATTCAGACTGGACAGAAGCCATCTTGCAGAAGCAAGCAAGCATGCTTGCTAAGATTGACTTATATGACGCTATAAAAGTTACATCTCAGTACTTCTATAAGGAACCAAATGTGATAAAGGGTTTCCTTGAGTGCTGGTCTTCTACCACCAAAGCTTTCCACCTGCCAGTAGGGAAAATGAGTATCACATTTTGGGATCTCCATCAAATAGCAGGCCTTCCGTTGACAGGAAAGTTTTATGATGAATTTGTCCCGTCCAATAAAGAGTTGGCCTTTATTTCTTCTCCTGATCGTAAGCCTTCCATCTCTTAAACTACCATCGAACTCTTCAGAGAGATGGAAAAATTTTTAAATATCCATAAGCTCTCTCTTCTACAGTGGCTCGTACATTTTTCTAGGGCCCTCAGGTATTTTCAAGTTTTGGAATCAACCTTCCTTTTCTTTCTTCCTTTTCTTTTTTTTAAAAAATACATTTCCTTATACCAATATTTTACCTTTCCCCGCAGATTCTGCAATTGTCGATCTAAAGAGTTAACAGTGCTTCGTGACAAAATTAAGGAGAGAGCAGGGTACAACTTATTCAGGGAGCTCGCGGCCTTCTTAGCCTATTGGCTGAGCATCGAAGTACTTCCAAGCTTAAAATGGGCAGCTGCTATTCGCCTTACAATCTTTGTCGTTACCGACGCTTTGGCAGAAGGCCACAAGTATTCACTCACACTCTAGGGTTATATTTTATTTATAGAGCCTTCGGAGAAGTAGTCACTCATGTCAAGAATCATACCATCAGAGCTTTCTCAGCGCACACTCCATGGCATTATCTCATTGGCTGGCTGCGAGTCTACTTTCTTTGAAATTTTGAAGCACCGGAGAAGGCATATATTCATCCTGCACACCTTCCACTCTGGCATTTCCAATAAAGGGCTATGGCCAAAAGATCATACAACTGGGTAGCCAACAAAATCTGAGATATCGATCAAGTGGATTTCTTTTAATTTTGTCTCCATCGCTACATTGAGAATACCGACAGGTAGACCAGGCAACACTCACCGTAGCAGAAAGCGCTTTCTTCCTCTCTATATGCTCTTGTAGTTTACCACTTCGAGAAGGAATGGAGTTTTGGTGAGAGCCTTACTATCCCAGTCATTTTGATCACCAATTTGGCTATGACCAGGCCGTTCTAGAAGACTATGGATTGGTCACTAAAAGAATGCGTTGTTATGGCACCGGTCCTATCAATTGGGCCATGATATGGAAACAGTTGCTAGGCAGTCATGTTAATTCTTTTTTCATAATCCTTGGCTGTGACTGCATAGTTCGTACTTCTTATAGCTGGATGCGGTGGTGGGATCACGTGTCATTCTTAGTCAACAATTGTTTACCATTGGATTCACCCATCTAGCTTCACTCGCCCAGGCTAAGAGGTAAAAAGCTTGCAGACGAAATTGGTTACATACCAGAGAAGAGCCGTGCATCTTTTCACGATGAAATTTACAGAAAAATATCGCTAGAAGATCTAATCTGTGAAAAGAAACCCATCAATACTTTAGAAGGCTGGATTTCTCATGGACTCTTGGTAGAATTCGAGCAAGTCCCTTGTGACTTCATTGGCCACATCACAGATGATATGGAAGGAAAATCTTCTCTCCTATTTTGGCAGAAACTGTTGTAGCCCAGGATGAACTATCTCTTCCTTCACAGTCCACTCCTCCTACTTCATCATCCCCCATGACTAGGTCTCAAGCACGCTTGCAAGTGTCACCATCTGTTCCTCAAGAAGGAAATAGACAGGCCTTTGCATCCCTTTCAGTCCTAGCTAACAGAGAACCTCAGCTAGAAAGTAGTCAATTTGCTCTTTTTAAAAGAAAACAGTCATGATTGAAGAAGTAGATGAAGAAAACTTAGGTGATGAAAGTTCGTCTTCTTCATTGGAGGGTACTGCCTTTGCTGGATACGAGGATGATGAAGATGACGAAAATGATGAAGATAAAGGTGATGATTTCGAAGAAGGAGAGGTTGATATAGATGGAGAGGAGGATGTTGTTGCGGAAGATGCTGATAAAGAACACCTTTCGGTAGATTCTGAAATATTTCTTGGCGCTAATATTCTTGCAAAGTCTCCTACAATAATAGAGAAGGAAGAAGAACCTTTAGATTATGGGGAGTATGGATATTCACCCGGTAAGAAATTTTTTTATAAAAATCTTGCATATATTCATATATATATATATATATTTATATATTGTAATAGTTATCTCATTTATTGTCATATTCTTATTTCAGGTACTCATGTTGTTAATGCTAGGATGGGTGATACTCCTCCCATGAATCCTCTTACAACTGCATCGGTAATTTCACCGAGGGTTCCTCTGGTTCCTTTGGTAGCGCCAAATGTAGTGGCTTGTGAAATTATCTTCCCAGTAGAGACCACTGGTTTGCCCACCCCAACTACTAGAGACCACTGGCCAGAGCGCTTTCTTTCGCTGACATGTTAGGAGCTGGTCCTTCTACAGCTCAAGAAATCTTACCTCCTATTAGTCATACTTCTACGACAGGTATATATACATTGATTGCTTTACCAAGAGTTGTGCATATTCTAACTTTATTATCACTATTTTGAGTTCTTTCCTTCTTTACACTACAAGAACTCCTCCTTATAGTGGGGCAGCAAGCTCTGAGTCTGTGGCCACTTGTCTGAAATATTGTCCTTCGCTAAGATCCCCGCACACAAGATGCTTTTGATGAAGAATTCTCTGTCAGCAATAGTTCACATTTTCAAAGACCTTGAATAATGGTCAGACCTGGATATTTCCATTAAAAATTTAGAAAGCTCTTCAAGAATGGCGAAGATCAACATCTCACCTCTATGTGATTCTCTTTTCTAATTCCACGATTCAATAATCTCTTTAACATCAACGAAAAATGTTATAATTGCTCCTGAGATCTTGGAATATGGGAAGCAACTAACTCTGTCCAAGGAAAAGGCTTCTCTTATTGCTTCCATTAATTTCTGAATTTGATTAGGAACATTTAGCTCTTCAAGAATAATTGAAGGCTTATAATGATGACAGAGTGCTTATTCAGGACCATATCGCTGCCCTGAAAGAGGAGATTTCACAGTCAGAGTTGAAGGATCACGAAAAAGAATCATCCATAAAGGGGATTGAAGAGAGGATACAAGTTAATATTCAGTCTGCTAATGCTGAAAAATTTGAACTGCTCAAGAGCAAAGAGATGATCGCATCATTAGAGGATAAACTGGCTGGCATTCTTGATCAAGCAAAGATCATTCTTGAGAAAAAGTCAAAGCATGCCGCAGCTCAAATGTAATTAAAGGAAGATTTGCAAAAGTATATGGGGATAGTAGGAATTATAGAAGAACTTTGAACATGTAATTTCTTTTGTGCACATTTTATTTTTGAACATGTAATTTCCTTTGAGTTTTAGCGTATATGAAGGTATTGTGAGATATTTTGTTCTTTCATGAATTTTTATATCACATATCATTTCAAACATATTTATCCATGCAATAATCTTAACATAATATTTAACGAGGAACTGATATAAAACACCCGTATTTTATGCTTATCAATATGGGATTTCCTATATGATTTTATTTTAATAGGTGGTGTTAAGTTTTAATTTAGTTAAATGATTACACACAGTTTAAGCTCTTGAGTAGTTGGAGCAAGCAGTTTCTTAGACTCATGGGGAAGTTGGGTCTCACATGATGGTCTCTGTAACTCTTATGAGTTTGCTGAACTTCTTACTGCCTATGAGTTCATAAACTGTGATCCATCAGAGGGGCCCAGTGAAGCTATCGGGGCCGTGAACTCGGTTGGATTTACGTACAGGGTTGACCACAGTAACTCTTTAGAGTTCACGGGGCTCATAAGGCAACCTTTGGGGTACCAAATCTACGGTCGTCGGTCCATCAATGAGTAGGTTTAAGCCCTTCATCATGAGTTAATACTGAAATCAAGCCAAAGATCTTGGGGGGCTTACTCATGGTTGGCCTATCTATGGACATGGCCAAAAAGCTCACACTGCAGCCCGCATTTTCTTCGTTTAAAAGGTCGGACCATTCACGGGAGGGCATTTTCCTACGTTCCTCATGACACTGTCGGAAAGCTATACAGACGACATTGGTCTTACGCGTGACTGGCTGTTGAGGACTTTTTAGCATTTTAAGGCTTTTAGTCACTAACTTCGTCAGCTGCCCGCATGGGTATGTGTACAATGGCCTTCACGGGCTTTTCAGGGTCACTGGCTTCTCGCCACTGCCCGAATGGCTAAAATGATAGGTTTTATGCGTAGTTGGCCATTTTTATGGCTTAGCTAGGCTGCCTTAAAAGATAATAGTAAGTGGTCATCGTTGTCACGAGGATGATAGACATTTCTTCCTTGAGATTGATATGTCACCACTTCTGCTAATATCTCAACGATATTCATGTGTGCCGTTGACCATACATCAGCTTGGTGATGATACCAATTTCAACAGAATTTTGTAGAGCTCGCTTGATGACGATGTTCACTTTCTTTTCGCAACACTTGTTGGTATATAGTCTTGATGTGCTCACAAATTTCTTCTTTATTCATTCATCTGACAGTACATAGTTGTGATGCTTGCCCCCTTTTGATACGAAATCATTATTCTGATAATATTCTGGATCAAAATCGGTAGTATCTTTAAGGACGATATCTCTTGATGAAGTGAGCATTGACTGATATACTGATACCTTGTCCATCTTGATCCACGACTCTATATGTTCCATTGGAGTACACTTCTTTTATTATGTACAACCCATCCCATTTAGGCTCGAATTTACCCCTTATTCGATGGGTGACCACTATAGGTCTTTTCAACATCAGTACTATATCCCCTTTTTTGAAAGAGTGATATTTAACTTGTTTATCAAAGGTAGCTGATATCCTTGCCTAGTACGATTGCAATCGCTGTTGGGTTTTCAGGAGTTTTTCATCAAGCAAATCCAACTCTTTCGGTCTTATTTTTGCATTTTCATCTTCTATAATGGACTGATGTACTACCACTCTGAGTAATGCTACTTGTATTTCAATCAGAATCACTGCTTCTACACCATAGACTAACGAGTACGATGTCTCTTTTGTTGCTGTTCGATGGGTAGTTTTATATGCCCACAATGCTTCTTATAACTTTTCATCCCAATCACGCTTGTTTCCCGTTGCTGTCTTCTTTAGTATTTTAACGATCATTTTATTAAACACCTCTGCTAATCCATTGGCCGGCGGATAATAAGGTGTTGAAAATGAATGATGAATACTAAATTTCTGACATAACTTCTCCATGCCTCTATTCTTGAAGGGAGTGCCATTATCTGTAATAATTTTCTGCGGAATATCATGGCGGTATATTATTGTGTGTCGAATGAAATTCATTACATGTTTCTCTTTGACACTGCGCAGTACAATTGCCTCTGTCCACTTGCAGAAATAATCTGTTGCTGCTAAGATATATTGCTTTCCTTTGGACGAAGGCGTATTTATAAGACCGATGACATCAAGACCCAAGGCAGAGAAGGGCCAAGAGGAGACCGACTGATGCAAGTCCTTTGGAGGAATGTGTACAACATCTCCGTGAATTTGACATTCATGACACTACTTCACATAATCAATCCCGTCTGTGAACATAGTTGACCAATAATACTGCATTCGATGAAACAAATTTCGGCCATCTTGATGCGCTCCGCATTCTCCAGAGTACGCCTCTCGCAACATTTGATCTGTTGCTTCTTCATCTAAGTAATGTAGCAGCATTGCATTGTAAGATTTTCTATACAACACTTCGCTACATATGATGAATCTGCTTGACCTTTACTTAATTTGCTGTCTCTGCACTGAATCTTCTGGCAAGATATCATATTTGAGATAATCTATGAAAGGCTGACACCAACTATCTGTCATTACCTCTGAACATGATATAGGAAGTGTCTCAGCAATTTTATTAATGACCTCTGAAGATGGTAAAAATATCTTTTCTTCTATAATTTCATGGAGAGGGCTTCGATTTGGGCAGGACAGAGCCATCGCCAAGCTGGCCAAAGCATCTGCTCTTGCATTTTCAGACAACGGTATGTGCTTAATTTCAACATGACAGAACTGCTCTAGCAACTACAGTGCTTTTCGACAGTATGGTAAAAGCTCTTACTTTCTTATCTTGAATTCAGTTGTCAATTGATTTATAATCAATTTAGAATCCCTGAAGATATATAGCATTTTTATCTTCATTTCTTGAACCATTTCCATTCCAATGATGAGGGCTCTGTATTCTACTTCATTATTTGTCCATGTAGTTCCCAATGTGAAGGAGTAAGGTAACAGCTAACCTTGAGGAGTAATGAATATTAGTCCTGCGCCACTCCCGATGCTCGAGAAGCACCATCAAAATACATCTGCCATGGGCTTTGTGACTCAGCTAACATAATTTGCTCATCTGAAAAATCATCACTGATGGTTTCATATTCTGCTACAGGGTGCGCTGCAAGTAAGTCCGCTACTGCTTTTTCCGGCTCATACGTAATAGTATATTCTAAAAGTAACAACATCCATTTGGCCAATCTCCCAGAAAACATCGGTCTCATCATAAAAAAATTTATTGGATCTGCTCTTGAGATCAAAGTTATGTCATGGGAGAGACAATAGTTCTTAATTTTTGTACCGCAAACATCAACGCTAGACATTCTTTCTCAATTGGAGAGTAATTGCATTTTGCACCCATCAGAGTTCTGCTTAAATAATAAAGATCAGTCTCTCTCCCAAATTTATTCACTTGTGCTAACAAAGCTCCTAAAGAATTCTCAGCTATAGATATATATAAAATCAGCGGCTTTCCTTTTATTTAGGCTCTCAATACTGGTGGCTGTCTCAACAATTCTTCGATTGAGTCAAACGCATTCTGACAAGCTTGGTCCCATACAAATTTTGTACCCTTCTTTATAAAATGAGAAAATGGCTGACATCTCCCTGCCAGATTTGAAATGAACTGGTGAATGTACGCCAGTTTTCCTTATAAACTTTTCAATTCTTTTAATGTCTTCGGTGGAAGCATATTTTGAATGGCTCTAAATTTTCTCGGATCGATCTCAATGCCCCTATGTCAGACTACAAAACTGAGAAATTTATCTGAAGACACCCCAAATGCACACTTAGTTGGATTAATCTTTAACTGTTTCTTTTTGAGTCGATGAAAAATCGATGCCAACTGCTCATGATGTTCCTGATGATCTCCTGACTTGACTACCAAGTCATCGACATAACACTCAACATGCTTGTGTATCATGTCTTGAAAGATATTCTGCATTGCCCTCTGATATATTGCCCCAACATTCTTGAGACTAAAAGGTATAACTTTATAACAATAAATCTCCAATGAAGTTCTGAATGCTATGGCTTCTTCATCTTCAGGTGCCATTCTAATCTGATTATACCCTGCATAACCGTCTATGAAGGACATGATAGCATACTGAGTTGTACTATCAATCAATAGTTTGGTTATTGGGAGAGAAAAATCATCTTTCATACAAGCTTCATTTACATCCTTGAAATCAATGCACACCCTGACTTGTCCATTTTTCTTCTTCACGGAAACAATGTTCGATAACTTTAGATATTTAACCTCCTTGATAAACCTAACTTTTATTAGCTTATTCACTTCTTCTTCTATCAGGGGAATCGATTCTAGATGAAATCGCCTTTGCGATTGCTTAACTGGCCTTTTCTCTTTAGAGATATTTAATCGGTGCATTGCTACGGAAGGCTCCAAACTCGGCATCTCTGCATATGTCCAAGAGAAGACATCTTTTTTTCTTTGAGAAGTTGGACGCATTTCTCAGACTCATGTTCAGAAAAATCGACGCTAATAAATGTGTTGTTCGGGTCTTCCTCCGCACTCAGGTTTATCTCTCACAAACTGTCTATCATTAGCTGCCCCCATCTTGCAGTTGCTTTGGACCCATTTTAGGATGTTCAACTGTTTTAGAATCCTCTTCCGATAACTACTCGGTTGTAACCATATTCGTTGATGATGCTGTCCTCAATCCTTGAAATTTTCTTCACTTTTCCTGATCGATCCCAATAAGAATTTAAATTCCTTTCCCATGATTCAAGCTAGTGGGTTCTTCATAATCAAAACCCCTATTTCTCATGATTTTTTTACTTGCTGGGCTATATTTTTTGAGATCGTGCGGTGTCAGCCTACCGTGGTACACATTATTCTTGGTCTCTTCTTCTACCTTTGTTTCACTGAGGCGTAAAATTCTATTAGTTCTAGGCAGTTTGCGCTAACCCTGACTTGAAATCTTCCTGGAGTTGGCAAAAATGGCTTACTTCTTTTAACATACGGCAATGGCACTGTATAATTGGACCACAAAATTTTCAACTGTTCAGGTGATTATAGGGTTAGTGGCAGCTGCCCCGGTTATCTTAGATGTTTCGGCACAAAATAGAATTTTTTCTTTGCTTCTGCAGTCCGGGATGATTCTGCCTTTCATGTTTCTTCTTTCATCACTTTTACTTAAATGTCCTTTAGGACTTTGCTTTCATCATTCTTTCTTTCTTCTTTAGTAAACCCTTTTTAATAAATGACGTCTGCAAAGAAGGACTTGACCTCTGTATAAGGCTTTCCATTAGCCATTACTTTATATCGTATCCCACCTTTACAGTATTTGAAGCATTGATGCAGAGTAGAGGGTACAATGTTGTACTGATGTATCCATGGCTTCCTAGGAGAAGATTGTACATCGTCATTACATTTATAACGTGGCACACAACATCAGTAGCCAACTCTCCCATCTCCAACATCACTGTATTTTACCAAGTGCACGCTGCCCATCTTGATTGAATCCTTGTATCATCATTCCACTAGGGCGTAGATCAGAATGACGATAGCCCAGTTTACTTAACATCGAGAGTGGTAAGAGGTTTACCGCAGAGCCATTATCTATCATAATTCATTTAACCTGCTTTCCACGAATATGGCCTTCCATCATTAGTGGCACGTTATGCCCTACATCACAGATCAAATCATCATCGGAGAAGGAAATGATTGGTATGTAGTTCTCTTGCTCGTTGTACTCTTCGTGTTCCATCTCTACCAGTAAGGTTTCTCTGACATTGTGATTGGACAACGCTTGAACCAAACTTTGCCAAAATTCTTCTGACAATTTAAGTGCATCATAGACGCTTAATCGAGCCAGTATGCCCCTCAAATGACTCACTATATCATAAGTCACTTTTGTTGTTTCATTCTTCTTTTCTTTTTTATCATCATTGCTTTGCCTTTCGATGACTTCCTTTCTTATAATTCCTGCTTTCTGCTTCATGGGGGTTGTTATCTTCTTTCTTGATCGTAGTGTAATCACCGCTACTTTCTTTATCGTCTTACAGTCCTCTTTCTCTTTCATCTCTCGGGCCTTTTCCTAGATCGTGAGCATATTTACCGTCGCCATTGTACCCTTCTCCTTTTCTTTTTTAATCACTATCTCACCCTTGTCTATCATTTACTGTATTATACATTTCAATGTGTAACAATTCTTCGTCGGATGTCCCACCAGACGATGATAGCAGTACAAATCTCTCTCTCTAGTTCTTGTCACATCTTTCGGGCGTTTGGGTTCTGGTAATTCTATCGTACCGGCTTTTAGCAGTTGGTTCATCATAAGAACAACATCTTTCCTATCGAATGCGAACCCTTCATGAGAATTGAGCATTTTAGGCCTTTTTCCACTATATCTATTTCTTGGCTGATTTGATTCTTCTTTCTGTTCCGGCCTTTTACCTCTTGAGTCTCTTGCGTCTTTGCTTCTCTTTTCACAATCAACGGTGTTTGCAACCATCTTGCTTGGTGCCCTCCTAGGTGTCTCATAGTAAAACACTGACATCTTTTGAGTCATCAGCTCTAAAGCATGAGCCTTAGTGGCTAGGTCACGGAAAGTCTTGATATCGGCACGGGTGAGTCCGAACGCGATTCCCGTTTCCACAGAGTTCAGACACATCTTGACCTGCTCCCTTTCTTCTGGTAGTTGTCTACACGCGGCTCCCAATATCTTCCATCTATCTATAAACTTTTCTACTGGTTCTCATTCTCTTTGCCACACGGAAGCCAATTCCGTAATACTAACATCATGCTCAGAAGAGAAGAAGTTTGACATGAAGGTGTCCTACATTTGTTCCCATGTATGTATCGACCCTGGGGCTAGGCTGGAATACCATTGAAATGCTTTATTTGTTAGGGATGACCCAAATAATCGCAAGCAATATTGCGATATTGTAGAAAAATTCTCCATCCTAGTAATGAAGTGCATTAAGTGTTCCTCTAAACTTCTGAAAATATGAGTTTTTGAAATTGGCTGGGAACGTGATATCTTCTACCTCTCTTGGATACGATGTTCGGTATTTGAAACAACTAGTATTCTCATGTTCTCTCTTTACTCTAACAGTTTCTTCGACGACTTGTCTCACTTCGTCTTGTGTCATGGTTCTTGCTGCTGGAACATATCCCAGTGATCTTGCCTCCTGTGGTTGAAAGCCTTCAAGTTGGTTTTCTTGTCCATTCATTGTGCCCATCATTGGCGGAGCCGCTATTTGAGCTACATTGTGTGCGAGAGTTGCTAAAGCTTCTCTGAGATTTCGGCACTCTTCCATCATTTATATGGTCCTCTGTGGTCGGTGTACTTTCTTGATTTGTCTTGGCCATATGCACTGTGGCTTCTCCAGTTTTCGATGAAGCAGTAGTTGGAGTGGGGTGGGAATATGTTGAAGTAATAGGGCTTACGAAGAGAGGGGAGGATGCAGCTTCATTTGATTGGGGTGACATAGACCTTGATGAACTTGTCAGTAATGCCTTACCTTTCTGCTCTTTTGTCCATCTGACTCTTGGAGCGACCAGAGCCGGGAAGTCATGCACCGTCAACTGTGGAACTACTCGCTCGGGATATATCGTAGGAGGGGTGAGTTCAGGATTCCTCCTAACTGCATTACGTGTATTGGCCCTCTAACTCTTGGTGAAGGCGGATTCATATTGGGGGGCTTCTTGTATTCTGTGTTCTCACGCGGTGAGGCGTCACAACATTCTAGCCCTTATCTCCTTCCATTGATTGAGGTGAAGCAGATGCAACCCCAGTTGTTGCTAGAAACAAGTTGTTTTTGCTTGCAGAAAGTCGAGTCATGTATTCCAGAGGTTAGTTCGGTGCATATTCTATCATGAATCCGGTCGGAGTAAAACGGAAGCTCACTTTCCTTGTAAAAATTGCCGTTGGTTGTAATTTTTAGTTGGATTTAGAAACCTTCAATTATAAAATATAATTATAGTTAATGTTTGAAGAATTGGATAATCTATCTTAGAGATACAGGGGAGGATGTTTCCATTGAGATTCGCCATTTTGGCGTCAGAAAGATGCCAAACTATGATAAAAGTTCTATAACTACCTCAATGTTATTATTTAAATAAGATAAAATATCTTTAGCAGAGTCACCATTTTATTTCGAACAAGAAATAAATGCATTTGATTTGGGGAATTATCTTATTCAAATGGTAACAGAGAGAGAGAGAGAGTATTAAGAACAATCATAATATTTTATTAGTACTGAGTTCATTTACGTCCTCAAACATCCCTTGATTCTAAGATAAATTATTTAGAAAACACAGAAATTAATGAAGTTCAAATGTCCAAGTCGAATATCAAATCCAGTAACACTTCGACTCGCGATTTGATCATTTCTTTAAGAGGGATATGACATAGATCTCTACTACTGATTTCTCTTCTTAAAGCTTGGACAGAAGAAATCTAGAGACTTCAGTCTTTTTAGTAGCAAGTTAGCTCCTTCAGGGCAGTCTGGTTGCCCGCAAGCCACCGGTGCTTCTTTCCTCCTACCTTTAGTCTTCTTTCTTGCTCTGCTTCTTCTCCAAAATCTTCAATCATTTAAATGAGTGGGGTCTTCTTTCTTAATCTGATGGATTCAAGATGAGCTATTGGGGCAAAGGTTTCTTCATAATCGATCCCTTTTATCTGTGTGTACCCTTATATAACTAGTCTAGCCTTATTTCTTATAATATTTCCTAACTCATCAGACTTATTTTTAAAGATCCACTTAGTTCCAATGATATGTTTATCAGCCGATCTAGGAACTAAATGCTGCACATCATTTTGAATGAATTGATTCAGTTCATCTTGCATGGCTACAATCTAGTTTTTATCAGTAAGAGCCTCTTTTACAGTAGCTGGCTCAATTCGGGAAGTAAAATACACATAATTGCATATGTTTTCTAATTATTTTCATGTACGCACACCAGTGAGAGGGTTACCTAGTATTTGATCAGTAAGATGGTCTTTAACTAGTCGAAGTTCAGTATTGACTTGACTAGATGAAGAGTCAGGTTTATCTATAAAATTGACTTCATCATCTTTTGAACTTGGAGGTGGTGTATTCAAGTGATCATTAATAATAACATTTATGGATTCCTGAATGACACCAGTCCTCTTATTGAGAACATGATATGCTCGACTATTTAGAGCATACCCTAGGAAGATTCCTTCGTCACTTTTAGTGTCGAACTTCTCTAAATTTTTACAGTCACGTAAAATATAACACTTACTACCAAAATCTTGAAAGTATTTAACTATGGGCTTTTTATTAAACCACAGTTCATATACTATTTTATCTTTTAATTTTTTGATGTAAACATGATTAATTATATAACATGCAGTGTTCACAGCTTTAGCCCAAAGATTTTCAGGTAACTTCATGTTATTTAAC
This sequence comes from Magnolia kwangsiensis, assembly GCA_037074715.1. Lineage (NCBI taxonomy): Eukaryota > Viridiplantae > Streptophyta > Magnoliopsida > Magnoliales > Magnoliaceae > Magnolia > Magnolia kwangsiensis. The sequence goes on from CM073588.1 coordinate 72,802,981, forward strand.
ATAAGATTGGCCATTTCTTGAAGCACACGGTTTTTCCTTTCAACAATCCCATTTTGTTGAGGTGTCTTTGGTGCAAAAAATTCATTCGATATCCCGTGATCGCTGTAGAACTTCTCAAAATTCCTATTCTTAAATTCCGATCCATGATCACTTCAGATTTTAGAAAATTTTTTTTCTTTTTAGTTTCAATACACTTAAGTATCATTTTCACTTCATCGAGAGTTTCAGACTTCTCTCTCATGAAAGATACCCATGTATATTTGGTAAAATCATCCACAATGACTAGAAAGTATTTCTTTTCACCTTGACTCTCCATTCTTGTAGGTCTAAAAAGATCCATGTGGAGGAGTTCAAGGGGTTTAGATGTGGCAAAGGAGTTCACTTTCTTGTGACTACTCCTTATTTATTTTTCGATTTGACATTCTCCACAAATATAATCCATTTTCTTCAATTTGGGTAGACCTCTTATTAGATCGGCCTTGCTCAGTCTATATAGATTTCGATAGTTTACATGTCCAAGGTGTTTGTGCCATAACTCGGTCTCATTGGTTTGGACCATGTAACAAGATAATTTAGATGAGATAGAATCACCTACAATATAACAATTTTCAGATGTTCTTTGACAATTCAATATCACACAACCTTTTTAATTAGAAATTTAACAACCTTGATTAGTGAATTTGACACTATGTTTATTATCACAGATTTGTGAAATACTTAAAAGGTTATGCTTAAGACATTCTATGAATAAAAAATTTTCAAAAGGAGGAAGATTGAAAAGTTGAACTGTACCTTGGCCAATTATTCCGTAGTTGCTCCCATCACCAAATGTGACTGATCCGTTAGTCATTTCTTTGTAGTTGGTGAACAAATCTCTATCACCTGTCATGTGTCTAGAGCAACCACTGTCTAGGTACCACTTTGATTGACTTGAAGCCTTGAAAGTGGTGTGGGTAACCAGACAAATAACCTTTGGGACCCATTTCATTACCATTTTGAGTTTTGGAGCACCGTTGATTTTTCTACGCTTGTAGTTATTATTAATTCTACCATTCGAGTTAGTTTTCAGAAGCTCCTTAAGTAAATCAACAATCTTCTTAGCTAAGGGATTATAATTTTGATTTTTAAGATTGATATGGTTGATATTAGGTTTGGTAGCTTGAAAAGTTTTAAAATTTTTAAAACTATTTTGATTTAGGCTTTTCCCTTTTGAGTTGGAGGACTCTCCTTTAACAAACTTAGGAGTAGTAATCTTACTTTTTAAAGGCATTTTATTATTATAGCCCAAACCCGACTATCTCCACATTTTCTTGATTCGGCTAGTAATTTTTTAAGTTTAGGGTCTCCTTGGGCATACCTCCAAGTATCCTTTGAACTTAAGAGAGAAGAGACTTCTATTTTTAATTTCTCATTTTTGATTTTAGGTTTTCAAGTTAGGATGTTTTGAAATCTAAATCACTTTTAGTTTTTTTAAAATAATCAAAAATATGCGATTTTTATAAAACTAAGTTTTCAAAATCCTCTTTTAATTTTAGAAACTTTTCCTTTTGAAGTTTAAGCTTGATAGCAATCTTACAACTCTCCCTATATAGGGCATTGTAGGCATCTTGAAGATTGTCTTCATTTTTAGAGTCACTCCTCAGATTTTCATATTCAGATGTATCACAACTATCTGTGGAAGTGACTCTGGCTAGAGTCATTAGAGCCTTGACTTCACCTGTAGATTCTGCTTTTGAATCATTTGACTAAGAAGAAGTTTCAGAGGAGAACGATTCATCCCATGTGGCTAACATGCCTTTTCTCTTTAGCTTGTCCCTTTTAGGGCACTTATTTGCTAAATGCCCGTATTCATAGTAGTTAAAGCATTAACTGTCTTTTAGTGATTTTCAATTTTTAGTTCTACCCTTTTTCTTCTCAGAGGGTTTTTGAAAATCAACTCTCTTTTTTACTTTTGAAAATCTTATAAAGCTAATAAGGCCATATCATCCTTTGAGTTTTCGTAATCAGAATTATTACTATTATCTTGAGAAATACATTTAGATGATTTAAAGGCTATTGACTTACCTTTGGAGCCTTGAAATTTAACTCGTAGGTTTGTAGAGAGCCGACAAGCTCTTCCACCCTCATACTATCCGTGTCTTAAAGTTCTTGAATGACTGTCACCTTAGAATTGAACCTTTCAAGAAGTCGGCGCAGTATCTTTGCACAAACTTTACTTTCTGGGATGCTATTTGTAAGACCCTACATTGAGTTGACTATGTCATTTAGTTTAGTATAGAAGTATATGAATGATTCACTTTCTTCCATACGTATTTCCTCAAACCTAGTGGTGAGGATTTGAAGTTTTGACTTTTTGACAATAGTCATACCCTCGTGTGTCATTTCTAATATATCTCAGGCTTGTTTTGCAATATCACAAGATATAATTCTTTTGAACTCATCTGGTGATAGTGCACAAGTGATTGCATTTAAAGCTTTGACATTGGCACTGCTCTCATTTTTCTGAATAGTGGTCCATATATAATAAGGTGTTTTTTTAACAGTTTTAGTTCCATCGGTGCCTAGAACTTCGGACATAGGTGGGTTCTATCTAGTACTGTGGCTTACCATATGCTCTCATCGATGGATCTCAAAAGGATCTTCATCCTAACTTTCTAATAGGCATAATTTGAGCCATCAAATGGTGGTCGCCTAGTAAAAGAAAGGCTATCAAAATTTAATATATTAAGAGTTCGAGATCGCTTAGCTCAGGAAATTAATCCAATGGAATGAGCTATTAGGCTCTAATACCACTTGAAAGGGGCGAGCTCCAAGTCCTAGAGGGGGAGTGAATAGGATTATGCCAAATAAAAATAAAATGTGAAAAGATAAAATAGATAACAACAATATAAAGCAACCTCAAAAGCACAAGTATTGAGAGGTTGATACAAATGTTGTTCTAAGGACAACCTTACACCAAAAACCAATGTCTTATACTAGGATAACCTAATTTTTAGAACGTCTGTGAGTATCAAAAACTCAAACTGATATAGAGGCAAAAGAAATAAACCTAACTATTACAACATTCACAATAAAAGCATAAAATAGATTACAACATTCATACATATAAACAAATACAATCATCCACCACAACTCCAAGAATTATAGTGGTTCGTGTATACACCAACTGTTTGTAAACAATCATATAACTGCTCCACTCCCAATATCCATACCCACAGGATATTGGCTTTCACTAAGAAAGAAGGTTTTCCAAGGTTCACCTTAAAACCTTTACAATTGTTTTTCAATGGGGTATCACAATTAAAAACCCCACACACCGAGATTTTCTTTCTATCTCAGTTAAAACCAAAATGAAAGATTTTTTGGCAATCGTACAAACCACAAAGTAGTAAATGAAATAGACTTATCTGAAGAAAGATCTTCGATGTAGCCGGTAGAACTGTTCCTTTGTAGATGATAATGTTCAATGTTCAATCTCATAGAAAGGGGTTCTAGGTCTAGATGAATTTTAAATTAAATCCAACCTTTGGCTACTTGGATTCAATTTCTTAGATCTCACAAAGGGTTAAATTAAAATTCTCTTTTTAAATCAAATAGAATGGAATCAAGAGATCAAGAAATTAAATAACCAAAAAGCTATTAAAATAAATTTTAAATACCTCATAATAGCTTCTCAATAGTGGGGACTTATCTCTTAGAGTGGTGGATTGAATTAGCTTGGAATAAATGAAAAATTCTGAAAAATGTCTAGTATTTATAGGTTGCAAATTAATTCACTCGACTGGTCCTGGGTTCGGCTCAACTGGTCCTAGCCGAACGAAATTTTAAATTTTTTGGTGCGATTGGATAAAACAAACTCTCGACTGGTCGAGTGAATAAAAATCAGGTTGCTGGAGTTTGAGTCAAGCCACACTCGACTAGTCGAACCAGTTTCCACAATCGGTCGAGCAGGGTACTCGATTGGTCAAGGACCCACCAGAAAATTCTAAGAATTTGAATTTAAATCTGGACTAGTCGAGAAAAATACTGGACTGGTTGAGCAAGTGCCTGGACTAGTCAAACCAAGACTAGGACTAGTCGAAGTAAAGCCTAAATTAAGTACAATGATCCAAATTAAATATGTAATGTTAATAACCTAATCCTAAGGTCTTTCTAGGGTCATATATACCTTAAATGTGAGTATTGAAATTGAACCATCGGTCGCTTCGGTAAATAGGACACTTTGAAGCACATGAAGCTTGACCTTGAATTCTTGAACTTGTCTCGAACTTGTTTCTTAAGACTTGAGCAAATGTACTTGAGCTTGTTCTTGTGACTTGAGTTTGAAGTAGTGTACTTGAGCTTTAACATAAGCTTGAAATTTAAGCTTGAAGATTAAAGTAATGATATATTTGAGCTTGAGTACCTCGACTTGATGATCTTCAACTTATTTTGCTATAGTTGAACATGCGTACTTATAGCACATATAACGTCGATGTAGATAATTCCACCCTCATCTTCGAATGAAGGTGAACTTTCCATCAATTTGAACTTGAAGATGAACTTTTCATCTATCAAAACAAGTCAACCATACTGAAGTGTTTTAGCATAACAAAATTTGACAACTTAGGGTGCTAGATATACAACTTAGCACTTACATGATCCACTGGGCATGGGTGCATATGTGTATGTAGGGTCTTAGATTAGGACCATTAGTGGTTGTTGGTTAGTTGATAGAAAACTTAGTCTCCATGAGAGTCACCGACATGGGTGAGTATATGGGCAAGTTCTTGTATAGTCCTTTGACGGGAGTGTAACTTATAAATGTTAGAGGTGAACCTGATTTAAAACCTTCAATAGTGAATACCGAAATACTTCGGGAGAGTGTGCACACCAGGAGTGGAGTAGAGAAACCGAATCACTATACATCCTTATGTTTGGAATTCTCATTTGAGCACATTTCTATCTATGCTTATGAACTTAATTTGTTAAATTATGTGTACGCATGATTAGATGAATGCTAGGTGTTGAATAGTTAGCAATCTCATATTGACTAGTTACTTATTATGTTCCAATTAAGTTTCTTAGGCTAATGGATAATTAACAAGGTTTACCTATTAAGTCAAGATCATTTAGAGATTCAAAACTTATCTTGAGTCAAGAGTTCGAGTCACAAAGGCACCTTATTTACCTGTTAGTTGCTCCTTGATGCTATTGTACTCTTGTGTCTTTTGTCTTCAGCTTCCAAAGGCTCAACCGACTAGTTACTTATCACGTTACAATTAGGTTCCTAAGCCTAATGGATGATTAATAAGGTTTACCTATTAATTCAAGATTATTTAAAGGTTCAAAGGTTGTTTTGGATCAAGGGTTAGATTCACCAAGGCACTTTATTTACCTGTTCTTTGCTCCTTAATGCTCTTGTACTCTTATGTCTCCTGTCTTCAGCTTCCAAAGGCTCAACTAACTACATGACATAAGGACTCACATTATTGAAAAGCAAGATGCACAAGTACGTGCACTAACAGAAAGAGAAAAATTAGATGCTTTTTATTATTATTTTTTATTTTTTTAAATATGTAAAATGGATGGTCTGCGTTCCTGATTTTGTCCCTACTCTTAATTCGGCTAGATACTTCTGATGGGTTGACTTTTTGAGGACTGGTGTTTCGAGTCGGGCAGGGCCACGATGTTGAATCAATATTTCTTGAGTCTTCTTAGAAAAGGAGGCCTCACCTTAGTCTAATTTCTCTGGCTCACCTTACCCTTCTTTCTCTCTTCCCTCCCTCAGCTCTTTTTATACCAATTGCTGGAGTCAAATTTATAGAGTGTTATTGTCAGCTTAAGATGAGCCAATGGTGGACAATTTTCATTTTTTTCATTGATGCGAGATCTGTAAGAGGGGATCTACATCTTGGGTTGATGAAAACAGTGATAGGTGGCCGTTGGTGTGCAGTGGGCCGATGACCTGCTTTCTTCATTTTCTCTATTCTTGCCATGTTCAACAACCTTTCTTTTCTAAGGCATGTTTCTTGGCTTACCCAAGTTTACAGGGTCTACGATTGCATGATTGGAGCCACTTATTGTCACATAGTTTTGAGGGTCAAATATTGCATATTAGACCCCAGTTATCACCTGGATTTATGAGCATGGTACTGTTTAATGGCCTGTTTTATCATTCTTGTGATGCAGGGTGTATTTACGAGCTTAGATCGAAATAAGGTGCTAAAAGTATGAATTTAAAGCTCTGACGACACTAAAGGTAAGGGATGGACTCCAGGGGACCAAGATCGACGAAATTACATGCCAAAGATCCGAGAAAATCAGGAAACTGAAGTTCAAGTGGCCTAAAAGTCGTCCAGAATGCAAGATCACAGGGTTCCCACCATCCGTTAGGTTTGAAACTTCATACATGGCCTGAGGACCATAAATTAACCATACACGTCGAAGTTCAACCATTGGATCCGTGTGAAAGTGGTCCGACAGTCAAATCAGCCCATGAATAATTGATTTGGGGCTTGCTCGATATCTGGAAATGCTTTAATTTTGGTCACAACACCTTAAATTCTATGGAGAAGCAGATGGATGGTGTGGATTTCAGATCTACATCACAATCGAACTTATGTGGGACCAACGTGCACAGTGCACAAGTGCACCGGCTGTGCACCAAAAGAACCAGAGTCGGTCAGCGTCCGCTGACCGACGATTTCTTTAAAAAAGAGATTTTTTTTTCTCTCTCTATAGCGTCTTACGTACGGCCACCGTTTTTGGCTAGTGGAGCCCACCCATACCATATTTTGATGATCTGGACCGTTCAACGCGTCTAGAAGGGGGTAGTGACCAGCGCCTAACTTTCCTTTTTGCCCCATGCAAGCGTACACATGTTTCTAGCAGTAAAACGCATGATGGATGACAGAGTAGATAAGTTCATGGGCCATACCAATTTCACTCGAACAATACTCCGTCTCGACTGGTTTTTTTCTAGAATTTCAATGGACGGGGTGGATTTCTCCATAGACATCAATCTGGGGCCCACCGACCATCATTGAGCGAATACGTAGGCTCTGTTTCACAACAGAGCCTGCGAACAAGTTTAGTGGGCCACCACCGTACACTGATGGTCCAATCCAGACCATCCTTTGGAATCCCAACGACCCACGTATCCTTGCCTAGGTGTCAGTTTGACCCCATGAAAGGTATCGTAAGATCCTAGCCGTTGAATGCAGGTTGGACGACAAATTGAAAAATCAAGTGGACCACGTCAGCATCAATTCAAAACCACTCCTCTTGCACTGAAATATCACCACGAGTTCAATGGACGTGTTGGATTCCTCTAGAAATCCTGATCGTGGGCCCACCAACTGTTGTAGAGTTGAGGTTTCCGCAGCAGGCGCGATCCAGAAGAGCTGACACAACACGGCAAGACTGCAGGCCGTTTGGTGATCAAGATTCAGATTGTGGCTATGATCTGGACTGTTCAAAGCCACCCCAGGGGACCACTGTTCAAGCTCAAGGAGCCTGAATGGCTCGGATCAAGACGGCCATGGGCCGATAGTGCTGAAAAAAAAATGAAAGAGAGTTGGCGTAGGCTCTTCCACCGACTCCAGCTTCCGCTGCTGTGCGTGAACAGCCACATCACCAACCTTCCTTGCCTATATATATATATATATATATATATATATATATATATATATATATATATAGAGAGAGAGAGAGAGAGAGAGAGAGAGAGAGAGAGAGAGAGAGAGAGAGAGAGAGAGCAGGAGAAAGACATTTAAAAAAATTTAATTTCCAAGGGTGCTAAGAGCTGGGACGTGGGCAGAGGCAGTGGAGGAGAGAGTAATTCAGTTTTTTATTTTCTGTTTTTGCTATTTCTTTAGAGATGTTCAGCCTAGTCATGCTCGGCTAAACCTCTGAGCTAGGGCTAAGAGGTGAAACTTGTAGCGTAATGGGAGACTCTATTTTATGCTTTTAAGTTAATTTTAATGTATGGATTGAATTTGATTTTGGTTTGATTATTAAGAGAATATTTTTAGTCTTTAATGGTCTGTTGTGACTGAAATTACAATGGGTCTGCGATGACTTTGAGCATGTTCTCTTCCTTTTTATGTTTATGACATCAAGAAGCCCTGTAGTTCACCATCGTCCCCTGGGCATGGTCGGATGACGGTACCCTTTCTAACCTTCATATATATGATTGGTTGGTAATTAGATTAATTATGTTGTTTACTTTGTCTCATAGGCATGGTTTGGTGATGAAATCCATTCTAATTCATATACCTTTCATCTCTTGAAAACTATATCAATGATAGTTCAGTTAATTTTCATGATTCTTGAACAGGCATACGATTTCCTTGATCTCTACAAGTGGATCCTCTGAATCCCAAGTGTCCTTTCTTTGAATTCTCTTAAGTTTTAGATAATTATTTCACCATTATTTCTCAAATTTCATTCACTTTAGATTTTATCTTAGTCTAGTTCTAGTTCTATTAAGTTTCAGATAACGTACAAGTTTCAGTCCTTTGGAATTCGACCTCGGTCTTATCGAGTTTATTACTACATCACAACCCTACACTTGGGGAGTGAACACGTAGTGGCGCTCAATTCCTATTCTCTCCTCCTAGGTTGGATTCTAAGGCCTTTTTAGGCACATGAATGCAGTTTTATTGAAGTGCTGCAAGGGTGTGTGTTCTAGTGGGTGCAGACTATCGGCTCTAATCCTGAGTTTGTGGGTCATAAATCCTTTGATTGGGCCCAATGGCTATATTCATGATGAGCCGAGGGTGCTTCCTCTTTGTTTTGTTAAACTTTCAGCAATTATAGAGTCGTAGATAAGCAATTTTATCAAAGCACAATCAACAATTCAGGTGTAGTATTTCATGATTTAGGTGGGGTGTCTATGTATACATTGTAAGCAACACTCTGATCAATAATATTAATTTTTACTCTAATTTTTATAGACTTCTTTCTTATTGTAAATTCAAATGCTACTCTTGAGAATCAAATGGTGACCTCTTGTCTTTATCCACACACCCACTATATTACCTTAGCGCTGTTTATGTCAACCATGGTGGCTTCATGCTAAGTTCTGAGCTTGCCCATGTTGGTCATATACTAATCATGTACTTTTTTTATCCAATTTTGTGATCTTTGCCTCATGGCTTCCTAGTTGTGGTGTGGAATGAATGGATTGTATAGATCAATGACTACACGATCTCAATAAATATTGAAATGCTTAATGTGCCTGGTAGATGCACTAGATTTACCCTTTTCATTGAGTACTAATAAACATAAGAAGGGAAAAGTGGAGATAGACATGACAACTTCATTCTAAGTTATTTAAATCCCCTTTCAATGGCTTAAAAATTCTTTTCATTTTCTTTAATATATTGCAACTTGATAACAAGTAATAAGAAACATTTTGCAAGTTGTAGAGAGAGGGGTTGGGAGAAGAGTTGAGATGGCCACGACACAACTTCATCCTAAATTACTTAAATACCTTTTAATTGATTAAAAATCCTTATTGTATTCTTTATCATGTTTTTTATATATTAAAATTTTAAATATTTTAAATAACTAATCATTTGTAACTTTTACCATATAAAATTATGAAAATTTTCATCCATTAGTCAAGATGAACCTGACCGGGCGTATCTATCAGTCCTTTAAGAAGACACCTGCCCAAGTCCAGGACAGCCTAGTCTATTTTTTTAATATCTTGCGAAGAGCATCTTGGTGTATTTAACCAAGTTGCCTATAATATGAAATTTTCTACAATTGGGCTGCATCCTATGATTCCTCATTTATTTATATTGTCAAAACTTGAAGACTTAACTCACCCTCAAGTGAATCAACTCAACCCAACTCAGCTAAATTTTAGGATGACTCAGTAGGAATTCCATTATGTTAAGCTCGAACTGAGTCACGCGACAGGAAAACATTATAAAGAAAAATGCAGAAAGTAAGAGTCAGACCTGCGACCCAAAGCAAAAGGGCTATGATATCTAATCAGTGACTCAAAACACTTGTGTAAATTTATTTATTTATTTATTTTTAAGTATTTATTAGTCTATTTAAATATTTTTAATTTTTTTCATAGCCCAAAATTTGGGATGCGTCAGTGGGAAATCCACTCTAGCATGACCATGTTAAACTCAAACTGAGTCATGCGATGGGAAAACCGTTAAAAGGAAAATGCAGACAGTAAGAGACAGTCCCGCAACCCAAAGCAAAAGGACTATGATCTCTAACCAGTCACCCAAAAAAAATTGTGTAAATTTTTTAAATATTTATGTATCTATTTAAAATTTTTTAAATATTGTAACTAAAAAAAATATTTTTAATTTAATTATTACACATCAAGTCGAGTCCAATGAAGACTCTGCCAAGCCTTCGAGTCAACTCAACTCAACTAGGTACTGAGTCTCGGTCCAGTTTTTTAAGCTTTTGATTTATGATTTTGTCTAATTAGAGCTTTTAAATATGACCCACCATCCATTTTACAAATATTGCAATATTTTCACATACTTAGAAGGTATCAACGCGATATTTTCAAATTCTTGGCTGAATTGAATTTATCGCAATTTAATCATGAGATTATCGTTATTTAATGTAAAACTTGTTTAAGAGCTAAGATAATTAATTCATCCTATGAAAATTTTACAAATGTTGTGAATATTTTAGTAATTTATTTTTGTCCAAAAAAGTCAAAAATCTTAAAATCTCCTGAGAAATTGTCAAGAAGGAGATTTTATCATGTGACCATCATAAGAAGAAAGGGTATCTTGGTAATTTTATAAGTCACATGCAATCCTCCTAATAAAATTACCATTGTCAGATAATAATTGTATGGTTTGAAAGAAAAGAGAATGATTCGTATGGAACCAATCAGAATTTTGAGTCTATGATATTGCAAACATACTCGTCTTGTGTTGATTAGATCACATGCAGGAACACCAACCAACCAGATGTGGGACCCACCACAATAAGCAGGTGATGGTCCCTACACCACTATGAAATTGGATGCAAGTGATTCCACGTATCATTTCTTGCTTCCCTAACTACCACTAAGACAGAGAAAATTGAAATACTGTTGTACAAACCTGTGATAAAATACAAATAATAAAATAATGATAAAAGGACAAGGCCACGGGCTTTTAGTACTTGCGAGAGTATGATTCATTTATACTCCTCCCAACTGGGCCATCCACCGTAGAACAAAATCAGGGCCATTCAATCATATAATGTGGTGGGTAGAAATGTGTGTCGAATACAAACCGTTGGTTAATTTATTTAAACTGTTGTTCATTTTTGTGTGGTCCACTTGACTAGAAGGGCCTGATTTTTGGACTATAAAACATACATAATGTGGCCCACCAGAGGAAATATCGCTTGATGATGTATTACCATATATGTGGGGCCCACCGTGACGTATGGGCCTTACATCAACTATGTCCATCCGTTTTGACAGCTCATTTTAGGGCATGATACTGGAAATGAAATAGATTAAAATCTCATGTAGACCACAGCATAGGAAGGAAACAGTGGTGATTGACCATTAAAATCTTCTTGTAGGCCCAATTTTTTTGGATTAAGCTGATATTTGTGTGGTCATTTTTTTACCTTATTAACTAGTTGAATGACAAATAAACATTCTCGTGGTCCCCAAGAGGTTTTTATCGGTCGGTATTCAATCATCACTGTTTCGTGTATATGGTCCAACTAACATTTGTATCCCTTCATCTTTTGGATCATTTACTAAAATGAGCTTCCAAAACCGATGGACGGTGCGGATGCAATGCACATACATCAGAGTGGGTCCCACAGTTAGGGATCCACCAAGCTCAGTGGATCCGGGGATCCACCGAAGCCCCACCCATATGTGGGGAAGGTAGGATTCGAACTTGGATCATTGTATAGCATTTCTCCCAACCGGTTTGCCTGGGTAGCAGATTAGGTGTTACCCGGGTGGCACCGTAGTGGGTGTTACCCTTACTTTGGGGCCCATCTTAATGATTTTTTTGTATATCCAAGCCGTCCATCCGTTTCTCCAGACCATTTTAGAATGTAGTACCAAATATTACGCAGATAAAAATGTCAAGTGGACCACAACACTAGAAATAGTGGTGTTTGAGTGCCTCACCATTAAAATTTTCAAAGGGCCCATAGTAAGGTTTTATTAGTGTTTATTTTCCAACTAACCTGTTGATAATGTCAGGAAGACTTGGATGAAGGAAAAAAACAAAGCTTGATCTAAAAATATTGTGGCCCACAGAAACATTTTAATGGCCATTCATCATTCTTTTTCTAGTGGTGTGTTCCACACTGAGATGAAAAACCAGATGGACGGCGTGGATATACAAAATATACATCAAGATGGGCCCCACACTAACATCTAGATATATTGCAATGGTGTGCGTCGGAGTTTCACCGTGAATGACCTAAACCATTCATGGGCCACATCGAAGAACTCCCAAATTAAAATATAAGCCCTTTGATTATTTCAAGGTTAAGCAGACTCGATTAGGTTCGATCTATTCCAGCTCTGAAGAGACATGGTTTTTAGAAAGGACCCCGGATCCTTCCTAAATGAAAGAACACAAGCTTCTTGAATGAAAGAACAAGGGAAGCCAGGAGAGTTGGTTTGAGGCATCTGATCTAAATCTAGCTCATTGTAAAAAAAGATCAAATGATAATCAAAGGGCTACAACGATCCAACTGTGGAGACCATTCTACGGACGGCACAGATCATTGAAAGATCATCCCAAATCAAAAACCTGAAGTTTGTATCCAAAATGTAGGCCCCACCATGAAGATTACTAATGAAAAAATCAGGCTGATTCACTCATTATATATTCTACAACTATATGTTGAGCTAGACATTTAATTCTTCTTTGATTACAATAGTGTGGCCCACTTGATGAGCAGTTTTTACTGATTTTTGTAGCAAGTGTTCTGTATGATGGTCATTAGACTGATTTATTATAAAAGTGACATTTTGTGAATGAAAGATAGTACGATTTTCTGCTTGCCACAAGCCAATAATTTTATTTTCCTGTGTTATGATTAGTCAACATCATTATTAAGGTTGTCGGCACTCACTGCTACGTTAAATTCACCATCATTGACATTGTCAGCACTGCACCGTTGCATTAAATGCAATGTGTAATGGTGGAGCCTATCAGATTGCAAGAAACAAAGAATTTCTGACTGTGGTAAGCCGAAAATGCAGACTAATCTTCCTAATAAATTCTTTCAACTAATAATGCTTGAAAATAAATATAAGAAAAGGTACACACCATTCAATATGTGCAAAGCCGTAGATGAAGGGTCAAAACCTCATCAATTAGACAATAGAGTATTGTGTCCCAGAATTGTCAAATTCCAGGCTTTCTTGTCTATGATGCACTCATCAATGACTCGTAATACCGTCGGATCATCTTTCATGTGAAAAATGGACATACCTTTCGGTAAATAGAGAATATTGCAACCCTAAGGAGTGAAATGGATGGTGTAGATTTTGCCACATGGCACTATGTAATAATCAATGAGTCCATTCTTCTTCTGGTTGTTCTAGATATTTGGCCGAAATGTCAGAATAACTTTATTAAAAGTTTAGATAATTGCAGTCTTCTACACTACCATTGTATTGAGACGTTGTTAGCCATATTCGATCCTCTAATGACTTATTGCGGCTGATCCACTTTAAAGCTTTGTAAGATTTTGTTTTACTTATAAAGCTACTTATCGGCCCACCATGATGTTTTCATGATGTCTAATCCATCTATCTTGTGTGTCTTCTCAAATTTTTCTTGGCTCCCACAAATCAATCTGATTTAAAACTTGGGTGGGAAAATGTCGTTGTCCACCTGAGTATTGGAATGGACTGATTTTGAGGTGTCCATTCATGATAGTTGGGATCTTCCTAAGGATGGATTGGATGGGACACACAAAATAGATTTAAATTGTGTAGTGTAGAACTTAGTTTTATGTTGACACGGCAAAGTTTTATAGGCCCCACCTTGATGCATGTGTTGTATCCACACTGTCCATTCATTTTGCCATTTCTTTTTTGGGCTAAATGAATATCTAAAGCTCAAATGAACCAAATCGGAGAAAGCGAGTGGTGACAATAATGTCCATTGTTGAAACCGTCTTAGGCCTTAGCATGATGTTTATTTGCCATCTAACATGTTCATAAGGTCACCCAAGGGAAAACACAAATATTAGCTCGATCCAATACTTCTGTAGCTCCCGAGTACTTTTCAATAGTAGCCATTCAATCTTCACCGTTTGTTGTGTCGTGGTCCACCTAAACTTTGTATTTGCCTCAATTTTGATTTCATGTCATAAAATGATTTGGCAAAATGGATGGAATGTGAATATAACATATGCATCATGGTGGGGCCCATAAAGCTTTGCTACACCAACACATTTCCAACCTAGGTGTTGCGTTTTACACTACACAATCTGAGTCTATACAAAATGGGGTCCGCTCCACATACCATATGGAAGGTTTTTAGCAGTGGGCATTCCCATCCCCACTGTTTCCCATGGTGTGACCAATCTGAGTTTGGATCACCATGATTTTTTGGCAACAAGGAGAACATTAGGGAGTGCACATGATGGACATATTAGATATGATTTACACATCACAGTGGTCACCACAAATAGTTTTGTTGGTCAAGCTTAACCTATGAAGCTTTTAGTGGATCCCACCTCCTAATTGATGTATGGTGAATAGGTACACTATTAGTTATAAGAGCATATTAGACATAAGTTTTGTTTAGTTTCATTTATTTTTTTAAAAAAATCATAGTAACTAGTGCTTTGTAGACACCCCCCTTGGGCTGATAAGCTTAATGGAACATAAACTCTAATCCATACCCTTAATCGCGATCCAAACCCTAGGAACCAGTTGTTGAAAAGGCCGAGCTATACGTTCATTTTTTATTTTTATTTTTTTTTGGGGGGGGGGGGGGGGGGGGTTTGTTGGGGGTGGGGGGTGCTATTTACTTGAGGTGAATAGGATTATGCCAAATTATAAAATAAATACGAAATTTAAAGAATGATAGCATAATTCAAATAATAATAAAACACAAGTAAATAACAACCTCAAATGTATTAGTATTGAGAGGTTGATACAAACTTACTTCTAAGGACAACCTAATGCTAAAAACCAAAGGCTTATAGTAGGACAACCTTACTAGAACGTTTGTAAGTATCAAAAATCCAAACCAATAAAGAGGCAAAGGAAATAGCAAATAAAATAATCTAAGTTATTACAACATTCCTACAAGTGCATAAAATAAATTACACCATTCACTACAAATGCTTAAAGAAAATTACAACATTCACACATAGGCACATTCAATCATCCACCACAACACCTGAAATTATAGTGGTTCGCTTGTGTGTACACCAGCTGTTAGAAAACAGTTACACAACTACTCCACTCCTAATATCCACTCCCTCGGGATATTAGCATTCACTATGAAAAAGGTTTTCCAAGGTTCACCTTAAAACCTTCACAATTGTGTCTTTGATTGAGCTTACACAATTCTAAAAACCCCACATTCTGAGATTTTCTGAATCACCTTAGACAAAACCAAATAGAGATTTTTCTGGCACAACCTCAAAAATCAAAAAGAGATATACAAAACGTAAATGCACTTATCTGAAAATTCTCCTTTGAAGAAGCCCGGTAGAATCGATCCAATGTAGACGAAGATGTTCAATGTCTAGTCTCACAGATGAAAATGTTTTAATTCTAAATGATTTTTAAATTAAATCAACCTGTGCTAGCTTGATTTGATTTTGATCTTAAGAAAGAGAAAAACACAAATCCCTTCTTAAAGTAAGATTGGAATAGAGATCTCAAAATTAAATAATAAAAACTAATTAAAGAGAATATTAAATGAGTACAATATAACTTAAAAATATCACAAACTTATCTCTTAGAGTGGTGTCTTAATTTTACTTTTTTGAATGAATAAACTCTGAAATTTGTGCTCTATTTATAGGTAAAAATACTGTTCACTGGTCTAAGGGTCAGTTCAACTGGTCGAAGGACCAACAAAATTTTAAATTTTCTGGCCCAATAAGATAAGACCGTTACTTGACTGGTCGAGTGACTTGCTCGATTGGTCGATTGGCTTGTTTGACTGGTCAAGCAATACATTCGACTGGTCGAGTGAGATCAGAAAAGCTTGCTGGACTTTGAGTCGAGCCTGCACGATCGGTCGAGGACTGTTCACTTGACTGGTTGAGCAGTCTCCAGGACTGGTTAAAAGTCTAATAGAAAATTCTGAAAATTAACAATAAACCTTGGACTGGTCGAGAAAACTCTTAGACTAGTCGAGCCAGTACTTGAACTAGTCGAACAAGGTCTAAGACTAGTCGAGAAAATGACCTATAAACATATGAAATGACCCACATACAATATGCAATGAATATGATACAATCTAAGGTTAATCTAGGGTCATCCAAACCTGTTTATGAGTAGGAATAAATAAAACATCATTCACTTCCAAATCTTGATATCTTGTAATACTTGAAGCTTGAATTCGATCTCTTGAACTTGAGCTTGATTTATGCTTGTGTTCTTGAGTCTTCAGCGTATAGGAGTTGAACTTCAAACTTGAACTTGAGTTCTTGAATTTTAGCTTAAAACTATAAACTTCAACTTGAAGATGTAGGTAAGTTCGATGAAAATCTAGAGAACTTTGAAATTTTTGAATTTGTTTACTTCAACTCAAAGCATGATA
This sequence comes from Magnolia kwangsiensis, assembly GCA_037074715.1. Classification (NCBI taxonomy): domain Eukaryota; kingdom Viridiplantae; phylum Streptophyta; class Magnoliopsida; order Magnoliales; family Magnoliaceae; genus Magnolia; species Magnolia kwangsiensis. Next base: position 72,819,726 of record CM073588.1, read on the forward strand.
CAAATACTAAATGGTTTGGCACAACAAAAATTGACAATACAACGGGTGCTAGATTTACACAATAGCATTTACAAAAGTTAGGATGACGACATCTAAAGAACATAAGTACTTGCTTGTGACAATCGACTTCTTCGCAAAGTGGATGGAGGTAGCATTCTGGTCTCACGTGATGACGTTCCTGAAGATTAATATCATTAGGAGCTACAGGATCCCACATGCCTCTCATGAATCAAAGGATGGACGAGTTCTTTTAGAAAAATTAAAACTAGAAGACATTGTATGGTATGCATAGCTATGGACGAAACACTTTATAAGCTAATTGGTGAAATGGAAGATACAAGTTTAAATCAAAATCCTATCAACACAAGTGTTGATAGAGAATGAAGTCGAGAAAAGGAAAGCTAGATTAAGTTCGTGACAAGTATCGCTGCATCAATCAGACTCAATGTGTAAGTTCAAAGCTCACATGCGTTGGCCCAGAGTTCTTTCAGGAGGTGCCCTCCGACTCACCAACTTGAGATGCAGATCTTCTAAATCCCATCAAACTTTGATGACGTGAAATAATTTCACAGGTAAGCTTATCTAATCATGTCAAGATTTACAATAGCAAAGCTGAAGTTAAGAGATCAAAGTTGATCATCTTAAGAATCACTCCCTCTCTCCTTCAAATAATTTATTCAATAGAAAGGGTCCAAGAGCCAAAAAAAAAAAAAAAAAAAAAAAGGAAAAGAAGAAAAAGAGAAAAAAGGAAATAAGGAAAAAATAAGAGTTCTTAGTCTAAGAAAAAAAAAAAAGAGAAAAGAAAAAGGAGAAAAAAAAGATCAACCCGATTAGAAGCGCAACCGCTCCCAACTCACATCCTATTAGGATGATTTTAGCTCGAGACAACAGATTTGCTATTATGCTAAAGACAAGGCTTGAAAAGCAAGCCAATCGCCAGTAAGGACGGAAATCAAAGCCCTCAACTGCTATAGATAATCAAAGAAAAATACAAAAAGAAAGAAAGATATAACTAAACAAAAGGGCAGAGTGAAAACCCGAAACGGTGCTTTGAGTAAAAATAGTGGGCATATATATAGCATACTTGGTGAAAATTTGAGAGGGAACCAAGGGTAAAACAACGAAGTTGCCAAGGGGCAGGCAAGATCAAAGCACCCATGACATTGTGAAAACCCAAAAAGGTACTACGAGCAAAAATGACGGGCAAGTCGGACGCAGTGAAACTTAAAAGGGTATTGTGGGTAAAATGGCCATAGAAAAGAAACAAAAAAAAAGTAGGTATATGGAAAGTCCAGACAACACAAAGATTCAACAAACGCAAAGATGGCACCCATGAATCAAGAATTCTTAAAAGCTCTCCCTAAATCCTAGGGCAGGACACCATTGCGCGTTACCTTAAGGAGATTGGGACCCTTAGTGCATAATTAGAAAATCAGTCATGGCTTTTAGTTGAGTCAAGCATTCTGATTCCTACGGGCACAATAAGTTCAAACCACGGTCACACAAATAGACGAGCACTTGGCACAAATTTTCATTTCCCTCCATCTCATCTCATGCTTAATTTGCATACCTAATTTTTTGAAGGGCAAAAAATAAAAAATAAAAAATAAAAAACGAAAAATGAAAAAAAAAAAATGTTTTCCCTCATTCATGCATACAATTAAAAAAAAAGCATAGAAGGCTTAAAAAAAAAAAACCTTAAATCCTTCAGTCAACTCGTAAGGGCCTCAGGTGAGCGCCTTTTCTCCTGTCATCTTCTCCAAAAGATAACTATATCTCCCCATATTCCAACTCTTCAATCCTTTTGCTAAAGTTTTCTTTCTTCTCACAGGTATTGAACCTCCAACGACCATCTGGCTATTAAAGCCACCTTTGAAGATCACTCGCACAATGAAGAATCTAGGTTGATCCAACCATAAGGAAAGCATTTGAACTAATAAGAGTGGCTGGATTTGCATTTGAGCATACATAAGCTAAATCTGAACCTCTAAAGACATCCCAGTGGCCTTAATCGATGAATTGAAGGCTGGATCCATCCTGATCATTTCAACCATGGTAAAAGAAGACATCCAACCGCCATCTAAGCCATCCAATAGGAGCATTCAAGGTAACCCTAACAACCACATTTAAGCTCTCATCAATAGCTCTCTCTACGAACCCATTATCTCACCTTGGCCATCAAGGGGAGAGTTATTAACTCCAAGAGAATTCATGGGAATCACTAATGATAATGGCCCACCTAACCCAACCAAAAGGCCCCTCCAATCATCACCATCCATAACAAAGAAATGGAGAAGTAAAGAGGGAAAAAGAGAGAGCCATAAGGGAGAAAATGGGTCAAATCGAAAGATTCGAGAATTTGGAGAAAAGGGGGGGTCAACGGAACAAATGTTTGAACTGTCCCAACTAGAGTAGACCTTAGCAATAGTTGAGTGGAGAGCTACCCCCTGTCACTCGAGATTGGCTCATGGGCCCAGGGTAGGTATAATTATAGAGCTGAGTCAGTAGACGACCCCTAGGAGTCGCCAGCACCTCCAATGGCCCTAAAATTTGGCCAAAATTCAATATGGATTATCTAGAACCTTCTTTAGATATCAGATGATGAAAAATAAAGTCTGGAGTGGGACAGCCAAGCACAAAAATAGTCAACCATTTATGGATGGCTCAATTTGTGATCCAATCCATCAAAAACATGATCCAAGCCATTCAAGACCTCCATGGGACCTCAAATCTCTAAAAAAATGCTCATAATGGACACATTAAGCATAAGAGTCCAACCATTAATCAAAAGCACCTTAGGAGCCAATCACAACATGGAAAGCCTGTCCATTTCAATAAAAACCCACATCGATCATGACTATCAATTTTGTAATTTGATGGACTAGTTCATTTTCAAAATCTCTAAAAGATTTCAATAAAAACTAGCATTGATTGCGATCGTTGATTTTGTTATCTAACGGACTGGATCATTTTAAAAAATATTGAAAAACATCTCAATAAACACCAGCATCGATTGCGATTGTCGATTTTGCAATCCGATTGACTAGATCATCTTTAAAAATCTCATATATATATATATATATATATATATATATATATATATATATATATATATATATATAATAAAATAAAAGTCAGCATTGATCGCAACCATCAACTCACAATTTAATGAATTGGATTATCTCACGAAAATACAAAAAAACTTCTAATCCCCAAAGAGTCTAGCAGGACAGTGGACCTAATTAGTCGTAGATTGGAATCTTAACTACCAATGATGGAAAGATCTGCACCCTCTATAATAAAAGTCAGAGTTGATCACAACCAATGATCCAGATTAGCCGAAAAACAATCAAGTCAGATTACCTGGTGAAACCTTGGAACCAATCAACGAACCTCGATAAATTAGATTCTTGATCACAACCACTAATCATACTTGTGCCTAATGAACCATCATCAACAGATTTAAGCCTTGATTACAACAACCAAAATCCAAGCAATAAGAGTACAAAATCCTAAAAATCCATAATCCATAGCCAAGGTAATTTAAATCATAACCATCATATGCACGAGCCCCTTACATATTTTCAATAAAACTTTCTTATTTAAAGTCCCATAAGCATCCCCAGAGGAGAAGACCAGTGAGTTGGACACATTTCAAAATTATTTTACAATAAAAACCCCCAAGGAATATCACACCCTAATGTGGGGTAACTTTTATACGAAAACTTTAAAAAGAGCGCCAGGCTTCCAATGCACTAAAAGATCTTCATATCTCTAGGTGGGGGCCAACACAAAAGTAAATAAGATTTGACGACTTTCGATTTCCTTGCACCATTAGATTTTCATGTGCACAAAGTAGAGTTGGTCTGAACTTAGAGAGACAACGATCATATTGAATGATAATGCTATGGATGAATGATAGGCTAAGTCCTAGTAAAAAAAACCATTAAAAAGGTGAAAAAGATAAATTGTAACCCAAGCATGAAACCCAACAGACTACGTGAAAGAGGATTACATGCACATACCTAGTCCTGGATATCTGTGTACCTTGATTGAGTCCAAGTCGGCATAGTGAGATCCCTATAAGGATATAGAAAGCACATGGTAAGCTTATCATTTTGACGATTAAATGAAACAAGTATTCCTAAGGTGATCTGGTAAGCAATGAACATTCCAATTCCAGATAGTATCATCGTAAGGTTGCAGACAGTGCATAGGCTCTACTATACTGAGTTTTTTCGACGTTAGTACCGATCAAGAACAAAAAGGTTGTGATTGGTCATAGAGGCACAAAAAGCGCAAGGGTAATCACAACATTTTTCTTAAACCCCCATTTACTTTTGAAATATTAACTGACTCAGATACAAAGGCAAGTAACAAGTCTAAACCACATTTTAATATGACTATGGACGATGGGGTGTCCACTAACTTTGACACTCGATTGCACATAATCTCTACCAAAGAGAGGCATCTGTAGGCACCCCATCTCGAGCCGATAAGCTTGATTCAATAAAAACCCTAATCTATACCCTTAACCCCAATTCAAACCCTAGAAACCCTAAAACCCTAGGAACTAACCCTAAAACCCAGTTAATTTAGTCACCGTAACCTGAAAAAATCCTAAACTTGGTCTTGAACCAAAATCTAGCCTACAGAGTCAACCCTTGAGTTAACCTGCTAAGTAAACTCACCTAGTAAGCCCACATAGCCTACTTAGTCAACTCACCTTGTCAAACTAAGTTTATAAACCCAATTTTGGCCCAAGCTCATTTTAAAGCCCAACTTAGAAAAAGGGAAGACAACAAGACAACTTTGGTGGACCAAATGTAAGACCCGTATCTTAGTCCGTACTATTCCATAGACTTCCACGGTCTTACCAGTCGAATTTCGACAACCTTCGACCCTTAACCGACAGTCACGCGCGACCCTGATTCATACGCCGTCAACCCGAGTCGACTCAACCCAAGATCTGTACACTAGCGACCGCGCCATCGCCGTGGTTCCAATGCCGCGACTCGCGCGCCAAGGCTATACCCTGGTCGAGAGTTGTAGGCCGACGTTCGGTGTGAGGAAACGACGCGCGTTGCGAAACCCAAGGGAATCTTTACAATGTGTCACATCAATTCCATCAATCCCATCAATCAATCCATCCATCAATCCATCACATGTCAAGTACATGTCAAGTACACATCGCTTTCACCTTCTCTCAAGCAAGCCACAAAAGTCTTCCATGCCCATACCTTTCTTACACAAATGCCTCAAAAGTCTTCCAATGACATACCTCTCTTACACAAAAGGCCACAAAAGTCAAGGTTTTCTTACACAACCATCACTCACCACATCCATCCATCACCCATCTCTCTCTACAACACTCTCTCTCTCTTTCTCATTTCTCATCTCATTCTCTCAAGTAAGAAATTTCATACGTATGAGCTCTCCTTCTCTTCCAAAAACTTCAAGTGTGGCCCACTTTCCTACCCCATAATCTCCCATCCTAGCCATCTATTCCTCATCTCATCCATTGAAGTTGAAGCTAAGGTGCTAAGGAACCCCTAGGAGAAAGAAGATCGGACGGTGGGTGCATGACCATAGTAGTTTTTCTTATTTTTGAGATGGGCCAAGTGAGGCCAATCGATCAATGGTTTGGATCTCATTTGGGACCCTAAGATGTGGCCGATGGTCCACTTGATCATCATGATCATTCCATGATGGGGCCATTCTCCATGGACCCCATCATGATGTTTATTTCATTGCAATAGCAAGGTCATCTAGACCGTTTATTTTCATGGAGAATGGATCTCCACCGTCGATCCTTGATTAGGTGGGCCCATATGCCATGATGTATGTTGTAGATCACGAAAGGGAGGGCCCATAGTGCCGGGGATCCTCCATCAAGCATGTCCAACCCTCTATCTCTCTCTCTCTACTTTATTTCCTTTTTTTTTATCATCTTGTGTTTGAGTGGCCCACTTGGATGGACCTCACCATGATGTAAGTATTTTGTCCCAAACCATCTACTAGTAGGGCTCACATGATACATGTCGTACCCACACCCTCCATCATTTGGTGGCCCACTCAAGCTGGGCCCACCTCAATACATGTCAATCGTCCAACGTCCAGGGACGCTGGACATCAGTAAGGAAAACACAAATGCAAGCTTGATTCTAAGTTTTGGGGGTGGGCCCTTATGTAGGCCCCGCCTTGATGTATATATTTAATCCAAGCCGTCCATCCTCTTACCCACACCGTTTTAACCATTAAGTAGAAGAATGGGGCTGATCCGAGCTTCTGGTGGGCCATAGCATTGGGACCATTGGTGGTTACCATTGATGAATTTCTGACATTTCTGTACGTCTAAAAATCACAAACTCTGGACTCATTGGGACGGCCTCGAGCTACTGAGCACAATGGTTGGAGCGGATCCACTTGGAGCGGGTCTCACACTCAAAAATCCTCCAAACCTTTCGTTTTTCAAAAAAAAAAATGCAACAGCAGCTTAGTTGCTGCTGCTGTCAGATGAAGAAGAGAGGACGCTGGCGCGTCCTGCGTTTTAGACGGGCGGGTGGCAGCCAGCCACCCATGGCTGCTGCCGTGGGCCCCACCATGATGTATATGTTTTATCTACGCCGTTCAGATGGAGGGCCACCCCCTGAGGTGGGCCCCCTCCAAAAATGAGGCCGATCCGACGCTCGGGTGGCCCACACCATAGAAAACAGTGTGAATGAACATCTACCATTGAAACCTGTTCTGGGGCCCACAGAAGTTTTGGATCAAAATGAAATTTATTTTTCTTCCTCATTCAGGTTCGTGGGACCTTACCAACCGGTTGGATTGGAAAATACATGTTATGGTGGGCCCCATGTGGAGCCCACAGTGATGTGTATGTTTTCCTCCAGAGCCCACCAATTGCATATGTTTTATTCACGCCGCCCCCCTGGCGGATTGACAAACAAATATTACAGTGGGCCCTGGCCCACACATTGGATGACAAACAACTATTACAGTGGGCCTTCCCCTGGCCCACACGCTGGATGACAAATAAACATTATAGTGGGCTCTGGACCCACGTGACCCTATGAATAGTTTGGATGGAAATAAACACCATGTTGGGCCCCAATTTGGATGGAAAATAAACTGGATCTAAGGCCCATGGGTCGAGGCCCACTTAATGTAACTTGAGGCCCATGGGATTGGACCCATTTGATGTGTTCCAAGGCCCATAGGATTACGCCCATTCAATGTAATGTAAGGCCCTTGGGACCAGGCCCATTTGATTCATATAAGGCCTTTGGATTTGGGCCCATTTGATATATGAGGCCTATGGATGTGGGCCCACTTGATATGTATGAAACCCATAGGATTAGGCCTATTTGATATGTATGAAACCCATGGGATTAAGCCCATTTAAGACACACAAGGCCATGTGATTTGACCCATTATGATGCACTCCGAGGCCCATGGGTTATGACCCATTGCAATATACCTAAGGCCCATTGGTGTGGTCCATTTATGTGGCCCATTCGATGAATAAAAGGTCCATTTGACGTATCACATTTGATGTATTTAAGACCCAATGGGAAGTACCTAAGGTCCATTGCAATGTGTGACCCCAACACCGATTATGTAGCAATATTTACGACAATCATGCCTTGGGAGCAATGTTGGTTTGACGTCCACATTGCGAGTGTAATGCTGGTTGGATGTCCACATTATGACTCTCCTTAGGGCCCAGTGTTAGGCCCGTACTTATTGTGTATAGGCCGTCCAGGCCCATCTACATTGTAAGGATAGTTCATCTCATTATAACATGTTTAATATAGCTTTATGACTCATGATCATACGCATCATATGTATGCTTGATATGAGAGTGACTGATCATAGCATATGCCTTCGGGCAGATTGTTTATGGGACCTCGATTAGGCGGTGTTGTCCCGCATGAGCGCACGATACATGCTAGGATTTGCTGCATGATTGGATAGTGTGATTCATGCATCTCGCATCGTGTGATATGGTTACTGTACGCCCTAGCGACATCGGGGTCGTAGCCACCATAGACGCATCGTGGTTGGTAGGATTGGATATCGAAAATCTTGTTCTACATGGGGTGCTATAGATATCCCTGGGTAAAAGTCCCTAAACCCTTATGGTACCAAGAGGTTGCTCCAACGTCTAGACCGAGTGGGTAGATGACCGTTGAGTCCCGATTACCAGAAGGTTGCGCTCTCCACTGTGTCGTGGTCGGTTGGGAGGGGGTACGGCCTTACCCGTCCGAGTGTAGGGGGCAATGCTAGGCTGAGTCTGACCAGCTAGAGGAATGGGTCCACTATCGACGAGTCGTGCCCGATATTAGCAGACGGATAGTGAGGTCTCTTCCACTTACCTTATTGCGCGCGATGAGGCGACAATCTGGTTTAGAGTGTACTAGACCCCGGTGATATCCCAGGTTTGAGCTGTATTGATGTGTGGACATAGATGAGGACTTGTATGCTTGAGTTGCATTTCACCTCGCATGGCCTTGGGATGGCCGATATCATTCATGTCTTGCATCACATAGCTTTGGTACGGCTAATGGTTTTCATGGATCCATCTGCATATTCTACATTACTCTGATACTGCATGTTCATATTACTACCTTGCGCACACACTTTCACCACCCTCTAAGCTTTCTATAAGCTTATGCATGACCGTTGCGTGCAGGTGACGTTGGCTCGCAGCAGCGTTGAAGCAGGAGCGCATAGCAGATCGTTTGGAGTTTTTGTTCATTCTCATTGTATTTCCCGTTATGCTCATTGTACTTGTAAAGTTTTTTTTATCATAGTGGAAATGTAATGGAGTTTTTGGTTATTGTTTGTGGGTTATGCCTTTGGTTATGCTTATTACGAATCAAACTGCCGTTGAAAATCCTCCTCGTAGCATCCTAGGATCAGAACCTGGAGAATGGGCGCTAGGAGCCGAGAATGGGGTTCTACGGAGGCTGCCGGTGTCGGATTCGGCGATCGAAAACTTCGTGAGCCCGGTTTCTGAGTTTGGGGCGTGACACCAAACATGTCCATGTGTACGGGGGGTGCCTCCCTCTGAAGTCGAAGCAAAAAGGAAGGACGAGTAGCACTCAGGTGTTGAGTGTGAAATATTGCATATTTCTCCCTATTTATAACTTGGTTTTATAAACATGATAGTGCTTAATCGATCTAATTATGCATGTTTTCATGCGCGAGGTGATTTCAAGAGCTTAAGGTGAAATTGATGCCAAAAGGAAGATTTATGCTCAAAAGATTACTAGATGAAGATTTTAAGATTTGAAAGTCATTAATGAATAACTCACACGCCAAAGATCTAAGGAAACTGAGTGAGGAATGAAAAGAATCAAAGATTTGAAGTGAATAAAAGGAATCCTGAAATTGTCTTGAAAAAAGAACATATTCCTGAAATTATCTTGAAAAAACATATTCTGAAACTCCGAGTCTAAAAAATGAAAGTTCTAAAAGTCTATTTTGAGAACTGCGTAGAGTGCATAAATTTGAGATGGTTTCTAGATTTTTTCAACTCGGTGTGAAAGTTGGAGTTCCACAACTATAAATAGGACTTCCTATGATGCTCCAAAGCATTTTCTAGAATTTGAAAAGGAAGAGAAGGCCTACGCAAAACGCTAACAACATTCTTTTACTTCGATTTCTTCACGAATTCTTGTATATCTTTTACTTTTTCTTTTATTTTTGAGTTAGCTATGACTAGCTAATTTCTTTGCTAGGGCTAAGAGGTGAAGTTGTAGTTTTTTTTGATGCTTCATTTACTTTGATTCTTGTTTTTGTTGAACATTATTGATTTTTAGTTTGAATTTAAAAAATATTTTTAGTTTTCTATAATTTATTATGACTCAAATTATAATAGATGTTGTGATAGCTTTGAATATCTTCTTTTCCTATTTTGAGATTGTGAGATTGGTAAAACTTGTGATTCATCATTGTCTCCTAGGCATGGTGGATGCATGAATTCCCTTCCAATCATTACAATATTCCTTCATTGAGGACTAGATCAATGAAAAGTTTAGAGAGTTGATTTAATTGCTTCATCTTCCAATTGGATAGGATAAGACTTTAATTCCAGTTGTGTTTGTTGAATAAGTAAGGTAACATCCTGATAGCTACAAGTGGATCCTTGACGCTTTAGCTTCCTTTTGATTATTGATACTTTATTCACAATTCCTCTCAATTATTTTAGAATTCAATTTAAATCTTTCTCTAGTTCTAATTTTAGTATTCTTCAGATTATGTACCAGTTTAGTCCCTGTGGATTCGACCTCACTCTCACCGAGTTATTACCACATTACGACCCTACACTTGGGGCTGTGAATATGTTTTTAGCGCCGTTGCTGGGGATTATGGCTACATTTTTCTGTGATTAATTGGTATTAGAATTAGGTTAATATTATGGGTTTTTTCATTTCTGAAATTGTTTTTATAAACTAACATTGTTTTCTATTTTGGAGGATCTTAACATAGCAACTGCAATCCGGTGACCTCTTTCCAATTCTCTTTTTCTTGTTTAGATTTCTTATTTGCTTTAGTTTTCTTTCTTCTAGGTTTTAATTGTTTGGTGCTTGAGGGTTGTGCATGTTTCATGCCCAATTGGATTCGTGATAACACTCTCCATCTCTTGAGTGATGGAGTATTAGTCGAAGGGTTGCCTATCCATCAAAGGATTAGACACCATTTGAGATCCTTTCAATTAATTAAAGTAATGACTGCAAATCAACCTCAACCTCTAGTCGAAGAGGTTCAAGATGAGAATGAGGTGCATAATGCTCTCCCGCTTCATACTTTGTGAGATTATTTACAACTGGTGGGAGTGAGTACACCTTCCTGCATGGTGTTTCCAATTAATGTAGGAAATCTGGATGTTAAACCTGGAGTGATACAATTCCTTCCTAAATTCCACGGACTAGACTTTAAAAGTTCATACTTACACATCAAAGAGTTTGATGAGATAGTTACCACATTACACTTTCCAAATGTGTCTGAGGACATAGTACGACTCAAATTGTTCTCCTTTTCACTAAAGGAGAAGGCTAAGACGTAGATGCACACCTTAAAGCCACGAACTGCCGGCACATGGGCCGAGATGACTCGAGAATTTCTCAATTTTTTTTTCCCGTTTCATAAAACTAATACTTTAACGAAGGCAATCATGAACTTTGCCCAAAAAGAGGAAGAGACCTTCTTCTAATGTTGGGAAAGGTTCAAAGATTTCACAAATTTATGTCCACATCATGACTATGAAATTTAGCGGACAATAAGTCTTTTCTATAATGGATTAACTTTGTCAATTCGCCAATTTGTAGAAATAATGTGTAACGGTGAATTTATGAACAAGGAGACCAATAATGTGTGGGATTACCTTGATCAATTGGTAGAAAACACACTATCATGAGACATCACCCGAAGACCCACTACTTCTAAGCCTACTTATTCAAAGTAAATGGGAGGAATGTATTCCTTAAAAGAAGAAAATAACATCAATGCAAGGGTGGGCAATTGTAACATCTCGAATTTTCACGGTTAGAGTTTATACTCGTGTCCGAGAAAATTGGGTGTAAATAATGTGTAAACTGGATGCTTTAAAATCACACCCTATTTTTTTTTTCTATTTAGATCACATCCAGGTACATTTACGATGGTAATATTCATAAGAATAAAATCAACTGTATTGATTATATCATCAGAGTAACATAATTCAATAAATAATCAAATATTTTCTCAATGGAAGCTTATTACATTAATTGAGTTTGCAGCGAAAGTATAAAACTAAATCATGAATCTATCTTCTTATTCCTTCGGCATAATCTTTCATAGGGAGATGATCCTCTAGGTCTTCAATCTGCACTTCACCTGCATCATCTGTATCATTGGAGAGGGTCAACGCCCTACTCATAGTGATGGTTATCTTCTAAGATTAACAATAATTTAACAGATTCACAAAAGAAATGTAAGTGTTTTGATATGTCCTGTACTCCACTACTATGAGGGTATTAGCATGCGCAAACAAGCTACATGAGATGCATGCCTAGCAAAATGTGTGCGGCTCATCATACATTGTGATTATCACAATGTGAAATATAATTCATAGAAAATACGAATCGCCTCGCATTCTTACACTATGGAGATTCACCGGCATGTCTAACGCTACCGTGGATTTACGTAAACACCTCAAGGCACACAACACATAAGTCGGATGAATTACGTGACACGATTTGTTCATGGAATGACTATTTGCGACATTAAATGCCGAAAGTGATGTAACACTCATTGTGAATTACTTACATTTATTTATGCACCACTACCCAAAAACTCATGGAATTACGTGACGACCAAGAGGGTCTTTACGCAAAGAGCATTACGTCTATGATATAATAATTGAATCCCTAGTTGTGATACCTCTTAATACATCACTTGCACTTATAGAGAACATAAGCCAAATCATGGGAGTTCTACAATATCAAGACACATGCCTGAGCCTCAAAGATAAATAACACAAGACTAGTAAAGTAAGGGAAAGAGTAGCAATGGCTAGCTCATAAAGAGGAGACTGACAATGGTCAACTCAATAATAAAAGGAGAGTAACAATGGCTAATTTAACAAATAGAAGAGTCATAATGGCCAACTTAATATTAAGGAGAGTGGCAATGACCAACTCAGTAAAGAGAAGAGTAGTAGGAGCTAACTTAGCAAATTGATAAAGGCAAGGGTAATGCCTGTATCCATCGCTCCACATAAATTCATAAAGATCACTGGTAATAACCATCATATCATAATTCCCAAAAGGGTGAATAATTGATGCTGGTAATTTAAACAATTGCAAAGAATATCACAGTGTCATGAAAGCTTGTAAATGACAGGATAATAATATTTTAAATCAAGTAAACTTAAAGGATAAAATCCTCACCTCTTAAATCGAATCGTCCTCACTCGAGGCTAGATGTCCATGTACAAACCTTAACATCAAACTATATCCTAAATCATATGGTTTGAACAATTATGATTTATCTAACGTTCGGTTTATGTTGATGTTAGAATTTGATTTAATAGTTTTAAAACGTAACCCTTCTAATTAAAAAAAATGGGAATCTTACCTTTATCTGAACATGACTATGACTCAAGGAGTCATAACACAATGCCTCCTCTCTCTCTCTCTCTCTATTTCCTTTTTCTTTTCTTTTCTTCTCTTTCTCTTTCTCTTTCTCTTTCTCTTTCTCTTTCTCTTTTCTTTTGTTTTATTTTCTTTCTCTTCCTCTTTTCTTTTCTCTTTCTTGTTGTGCTCCTCTAACATCGGGGTAAGCTTATTTATACTAACCCGGTGCATCCAAAATGTTCTTGCATACTTTGTACGCGGAGGAAATCTCACGTGAATGGGCTGCGCAACCGGAAGTTGTAAAATAAACTTCCTTTTCTCTCCTCCTTTCTTTCCTATCTAAGTTGGATCGGCTTTGGGTGGCCCACCATTTGAACGTCTTAGATCTCTCCATTGTGCTAGTTCGTGCCACCTAGGACTTTCGATTTTCCACATGCTACCGTAACAAGATTCGCTTGGAGCAGCGATCCAGCATGTGCGATACTCCCCGATTTTTTCTGACTTCTAAGATTGGATCAGAACTCCTTTCCTTAGCTTTTGGATGGTTTGGATTGGAATCTTACCCCGAGTTTCGGTTGTCCTACGCAACGAAAGTCTATTCATTTTTCCTGCTCTTTACGAAAGAACCGATTCTGGTTTCCCTGTTGTAGTTGGTGGGGTCCACTTACAATGATCTTTCGGGAGATCAACTTCGTTCATCTGCTTAGTAGGGTCAAGTTAGACCATGGGCCAAAACCTGAATTGGATCCGGATATTGGGTGGCCACTCCACTAATTTATGTGATGTTATATTTCTAGGTTGCTCTGAGCTCGTGAGTGTGCATGGTTGCACATGGAGAACAAGGATTTGGTCGAATCCATCCTCCAGAGGCTATGGATGGCTCAGATCATCCATGCAGATGATGCTGGTGGCCCAGTACCATCATAACGGATGATCGTTCGGTGATACACAGAAGAAATTGGTTTCCTTCTTCTTTTGCGATATTCATCTGGTCAAACTACATTTGACCCAACTTCGTGTTCGGTGCATAGCGGGTCTACACCTACTGTGTGCATGCACTCCATAGGGTGGGGTCCATCGTGATGATTTTGACGGATCTGCCCCATTCATCAAGTTCTGTGGGTCCTATTAGGACATCCGGCCAAAGATGGGGTGGATCTAAAGCTTAGGTGGGCCATACTCGAGTGAATATCCATTTTAGCCATTGATTTAACTTATCCAATGGATGACATTTACTACGTATAGTTTATTGATGATAATTAGGCCTGATATAAGGTTTCGCATGTAATGGATCATGAGAACCTTGTGATTTAAAATTTAAGTTCTAAGTTAAAGGCATTTTCGTAATTAGTGCCGATCTTAAAGTTTTGTGTAATCTAATGGTTTTACGTGGTTGTATGCGCCTTTCTAAATATTATTACAAAAGGACTTTCATCTATATCATTACAAATTGGGAGCTATTCGCCAATTCATTCAAGGGAAGACACCTATGTCAAATCACATGATAGATGATCTTGTCTTAAAATCAATGGTCAGATGGCTTGATCTATTGAATTGAGATCATTTCCAATGTTTAGATTCATGTAAGGGTATAGATGTATGGTTAAAATAGTTGGATTGTTATCATACACCTATACATATCATGTTAAATTTTATGGTAACACTCGAGAACTTTTAATACTCGGGTATTGAAAAAATTCCGGTTGCTACACCAATCCCACAAGAAAAGTCGAGGCCATGGAACTTAAGAAGGTGGAAGCTATCAAACCAAGGGAAGTCATGAAAGTTGTTTGCAGTATTTGTGCTAGCAACATACATGCGACGCAGAATTATCCCACAATCCCTTCTTTTCAAAATTTATTAAATAAGCAATCAAATGCGTAAATACTTACCAACGACCATTAAACGGACCCACCTCAAACACATAATTTCAATTGGAGGAACCATCCAAACTTCAGTTGGAGGAATGGACAAACGGCCAATCCTCAAGAGGCCCTTACTCAACTTCTGAATCAAAGGAAACCTCAAGAGGATCTAGTTCAAAAATTCATGCAAAACCAAGAGCTCTTCAACCAGAACACAGTGCAAGCATTCTAAGATCTCAAACAACAATTGAAATGTTTGTATCATCAATTTAAAGGATTGAGTCACACTTAGCGACTGGAGGGAAATTGACTTTTTCAGCCCAACCTCTCCCCAATCCAATGCCATAAAATGAAATCAGTGACCCAAGCTCTTCCAATTAACATGTGGAACAAGCTCAGTCTATCACGACTTCTAGAAATGGAAAGATAATTGACAAAACCATTCTAGTGAGGGCTGAAAAGCCTAAGGACTCAGAAGAAGTTAAGAATGATGGACTTAGCGACATCCCACATGAGATGAAACTGAAATCTTAAAACAAGTCGATTGTGTCATTCCCCCAAACGTTGATTGCACAAAAACCTCTATCTAACTCTCAAGATATTCTAGAGGTGCTTAAGAAAGTTGTTTACAACCCTGAGTGTAGGGTCACGATATAATAATAACTCGGTAAGACTAAGGTCGAATCCACATGGACTAAACTTGTACGTATTCTAAAAATAACTAGAACTAGAACTTGAAAAAAAATCTAAATTGAAATCTAAATAATTGAGAGTAATGGTGAATAATGTTGATTAAAACTTATGAATTTAAAGGTGGGAATAGGGTTCCAGGATCTGTTCATAACCCCAAGTGTCGGGTCGTGATGTAGTAATAATCTTGGTGAGACAGAGGTCGAATCCATAGGGACTAATCTCGTATGTTTTCTGAAAGTAACTAGAAAAAGAACTAGAAAAAGATGAAAACCTAAATCTGAAATATTTGAGAGTAATTGTGGGAGATTTAATAAAAAACTTAAGAAATTCAAAGGTGAAAAACTAGGGTTTCTAAGGATCCACTTGTAGAGATCAAAGAGATCTATGCTTGATTTAAATCACACGATTGGAATCGAAGTCCCATCCTATTCAATTGGAAGATATCCTAGTAAAATCAAATCTGAACTTCCTTTGACCTGGTAATATTGGAAAAGGGGACATAATCATGGGACACTTTTACACCAGAATTTACTCCAATGAGGATGAAAAAACCTATTTATAGTTTTAGGTCTTAAACTTTTACACCGAGTGAAAATTTTTAGAAACCATCTCAAATTTACGTAGTCCGCGCAAAAATTGCGTAATGCTCGATTGGTGGTGGGCCGTCCTCGACCGGTCGTGAGACTTCCTCAACCTGTCATGGGACACCCTTGACTGGTCAAGCAAGACAAAGAATTGGATGTTTTACTTGCTAGAGTTTGAGTCGAGGCACTTCGACTGGTCGAGCTTGACCGATCGAGCAGAGCTTAGGACTGGTCGAGCCACAACCAGGACTAGTTGAAGATGGCCGATTTTCACTTCAAAACTCATATTTTCTTCATTCTTGACTTAGTTTTCTTAGATATTTAGTATATGCATTCTTCATTCTTGGTTTCATTAGATCCAATCTTGACTTTGGTGATTTTTGAATGTTAAATCCATGCTTTTAACATCCTTTTCAATCCAAGCTCTTGAATTCACCTCGTAACACTAATATGGTTAAAATAGAACATTAAGCATTATCATGTTTATAAAACCAAGTAATAGATGGGGTCCAATATATAATATTTGACCCTCAACACAATCTTCAACTAGCATTTTTCTAGTACCGAGTAAACTATGCAAAAAATGAACTTTAATGCATAATGTTCAAACCTTTTTTAGAAAACAATCTTTTGTATAATCAAGTATGAATGAGTAGACTCAAGATGAGAAATTGAGATATTGAAAACCTAGAGTTGAATCACATAAGCAACCGATCAAATAAGTCCTTTATCTATTATGTCAGAGCATAGTTTTCATATCAAGTTTTTCAAGTGCTCAATGAAAATACTATCTTCTCATAATGTTAGCCATGCTTATCACTTCTAGATTGATTGAAAACACAAGTATTGATTCTGAAGTTATCCCCTTTTCGTTCTTTTTCTAATTTTTGATTTCATATCAACGGTCATTTGTATTTATTCATCTTCTTTAGACATTACATCATTTTCTAAGATATTTTTCATTCCCCTTAAAGATGTTGTCATTTTTCATTCTTTATGACCTCTTTGTCGATCTCCTATTTTTAACTGGTTCCTTTTCTTCTTTTAAGGTGGATAAAATTCTCCAGACTCAATTCTCAACATGTTTAATGATCATCATACTAACAATCAGAAAATCTAATACTATTCATAGAAAATAATTTGAATAACATAATATTCGAACTTACTCTTAATCAATTGAATGTAAGAACCATAAGTTATAAGTTACTTAGTTGCTCCAACTCCAACAATTTAAAATTCAATTTCGATCTTATCATCATACTCAAAACGGTCTTAAATACAAAACTTATCACTTTCTAAACAGATAAACATTGAAATTTTTTCAAAAATTTCATAAATTTTGCTCAAAATTAAGAGAACACTGATTAGTTTACCTAATCTCCCATCCCTAACCTAAAATCTACATTGTCCTTAATGTAAAAGAAGTAAGCATGATTTGCAAAAGAACAACGTAATTGGAAGAGGAGGGATGGAAAGATAGTACCCGATGAAGACATTTTGAGGCTTTTCCAAAGGATCTCAGCGTGAAGGTGGTTAGCATAAGAGTTAATCAACCAAAAACAAACTATCCTAAAACAACGGAAGTAAACTATCCTAGTAAATTCACTCAGTGTAAAAGTGTCCTATGATTTAAAAATTTTCACTTGGTGTAAAAGTGTCCCTTGATTATGTGTTTTTAGCAAGTCTGTCCAAGTAGTCCCACACATCATTGACATTTTTATTCATGAATTTCTCATTGAACATTGTCTCGACTAATTGGTGCATGGAAGATGTCAGTCCATCATAGAAAAAGTATGTAATGCACCACGTTTCAAAACCGTGTTGTGAGGACGAACTAATAAGATCCTTGAGCCACTCATAACATTGGAAGAATGTTTCATCCTCCTTTTGGGCAAAGTTCATGATTGAATTTCTAAAGGTGTTCGTTTTATGATGTGAAAAAAATTTCTTTATGAACTCCCTTATCATGTTATTCCATGTGTCAATAAATCTGACGCGTAGTGAATGCAACCACGTCCTAGTTTTTTCTTTCAAAGAAAAGGGAAAGAGTTTAAGTCTGACTGTGTCCTCACACACGTTTGGAAAATATAAAGTGGTTATGATTTCATCAAACTCTTTCATGTACAAATATGGACTTTCAAATTCAAGTCCATGAAATTTTAGGAGTTGGATCACCCCTGGCTTAATATCCACGTGTCCCGTATTTTTTTTTAAAATCATGCATGAGGGTATGCTCACCCCCACCGGTTGTAAATAATCTCAAAAATTATAAGGCGGGGGTGCTTGATGCACCTCATTCTCATCCTTGACTTCCTCAACCCTAGGTTGAGGTTTTCTTCTTAGTTGATTGATCGGTTGATTTGCAGCCATCACTTTAATTAACTTTGAGGACCTCAAGTGGTTTCTAATCCTGTGATAGAAAGATAACCCCTTAACCAATCCTCCTTCACTCAAAAGACGTTGAGTGTTGTCACAGACTCACTTGGGCATAAAACACTCTCAGTCCTCAATTTCAGATTCTAACCTAAACCTAAAAGAGACAAAGGAAATAGAAAGAGAGAGGGAATTGGGAAGAACTTACTAAATTAGAAGTTCTTAATTAAAATCCTGTAAAATAAAACAAAACAAGTTAGTTTCTAAAAACAAAAATTCTAAAATTAGAAAGTTTCTAAAAATAAATTAGGAAAGTAAACTAGCTTCTAAAAAGGAAAGTTTCTAAAAACAGAAAATAGAAAGTTTCTAAAAAAAGTTAGATTCTAAAATCAATTTAGGGAAGTTTCTAAACCTAGAATTAGAAAGTAAGTTGGTTTCTTAAAAATAAAAGAAATCCTAGAATTAAATAGTTTCTAAAAATAGAAAATAAACCCTAATCCTAAAAATAGAAAAACCTTAATCTTAACTTAATTCTAAAACTACCTAATCTCAGAAAAATGCAGCCGTTAATCCCCAGCAATGGCGCCAAAAACTTGTTCATAACCCCAAGTGTAGGGTCGCGATGTAGTAATAATCTCGGTGAGATCGAGGTCGAATCTATAGGGACTAATCTCGTGTGTTTTTGGAAAGAAACCAGAAGAAGAATTTGAAAAAGATGAAAACTTAAATCTAAAATATTTGAGAGTAATTGTGAGAGATTTAATGAAAAACTTAAGAAATTTAAAGGTGGCAAACTATGGTTTCCAAGGATCCACTTGTAGAGATCAAGGAGATCTATGCTTGATTCAAGTCACACGATTAGAATCGGAGTCCCATCCTATCTAATTGGAAGATATCTCAGTAAAATTAAATTTGAAATTCCTTTGACCTACTTCTCAATGGATGAGAGGTGTGAGAACTGGAAGTGATTCTATCACAAAACCATGCCCAGGAGACAAGGCAAACAATAAGATTTACCAATCCTACAACCAACTTGGGAGAATTGTGGAAGTTAGAAAGGATTCCATCATCCAACCATGCCCAAGGGATGATGAAGAACAACAGGATTTTCAAATTTCACAATCTCAATACATGAAAAGAACATACTAAAAGCTATCACAGTTATATTGTAATTTGAGTCATAACAAACTATTAAAAAAGTATTCCTTATAATCAATCTAGAATTAAAGAGAGTTTAACATAGACATGAATTAAAGTAATAGAAACTTCCCATCAAGCTACAAGCTTCACCTCTTAGCCCTAACCAGAGGTTTAACATAATGAATTTTGGTATCGCTGAACATGGGTATCTCTGAATATCGTGGGCCAATAAAAGTCACACTGCAAAATTTTGGTCATGGTCTTTTTTGCAGAAAAGTGACCATCACAGGCTTAAGAGTGACAAAAGGAGATGACACTATGATGTTCATTGTCTGGCATACATCTCCTTAGAATTTGGTCTGGGTAATATTTGAACAAATAAGGACCATCTCAGAAGAACTTGCCTACCTCGGCGAAGAATTTCTTCTTATCTTGCGCAGTCTAATATGTATGTGTGAAACCTGTAGCATGATAATTCGTAGTGTTAGCAAGTCAAGGTAATTGAAAAAGTTTAAACAATTGTTCTTTAGAGAACATGCCATTTATCGGTGTCGGTTTAGGGGAATTAGGAAAATCCAGCCTAGAGAGATGGTCAACCACTACGTTCTCTACTCGCTTTTTATCTCGTATTTCTATGTCGAACTATTAGAGTAGAAGGATCCATCTTATCAAGCGTGGCTTGACATCATTCTTAGAAAGAAGGTACTTTAGGGCCACATGATCAGTGTAAATAATGATTTTGGATCCAATTAAGTAGGACCTAAATTTGTCTAAAGTGAACACTACGGCTAAGAGTTCATTCTTCATAGTAAAGTAGTTCACTTAGGACGAATTTAGAGTTCTACTTGCATAATGAATCACATAGGGATTCTTTTATTTTCTTTGGCCTAACACCACCCCAATAACATAGTCAGACACGTTGCACATAATCTCAAAAGGTATGCTCCAGTTGGGTGGTTGCATGATAGGAGCGTTAGTCAACATGCCCTTATACTTAGAAAAAGCTCTCTGGCATTCTTCACTCCACTCGAATGGTGTATCCTTTTGAAGTAGATTACATGAAGGACGAGAGAGATGACTTAAGTCCTTTATGAATCATCTGTAAAAGTGTCCTAAGAAGGATCGCACATCACGTATGCTCTTGGGTGGAGGTAGGTTAGAGATAAGATCAATTTTTACCTTGTCTATATCAATTCCTTTGGACGAAATTATATATCCAAGAATAATTCCCTTACGAACCATGAAATGACACTTCTCCCAAATCAAAACCAAATTCTTCTCCTTGCATCGCTTTAGCACGTTTTTAAGATTTTTCAGACATTCACTGAAGGATGGACCAAAGATAGAGAAGTCTTCCAGAAGACCTCTAAATATTGCCCCACCATATCAGAAAAAATACTCAATATGCATCGCTGAAAAGTGGCGGTAGTATTATACAGTCCGAATGACATCCTTTGGTAAGAAAATGTGCCAAAGGGATATGCGAATGTTATCTTCTCTTGATCTTTAAGGGCTATCTCTATCTAATTGTAGCCTGAATATCCTTCAAGGAAGCAATAGTAAGAGTGACCAGCTAACCTTTTCAAAATTTGTTCAATGAAGGATAAATGAAAGTGGTCATTCCTTGTGATGGTATTAAACTTCCTGTGCTCAATACACATAATCCAATCAGTAGTAACTCTAGTTGGCATGATTTCATTGTCAGCATTGGATACGATGATGATTCCAAACTTCTTATGAACTACTTGAGTTGGACTCACCCATTGACTGTTGGATATATGGTATATGATACCCACATCCAACAACTTAATTACCTTAGCCTTAACTACTTCTTTCATATTTGTATTGAGACAATGTTGTGGTTGTCGGGAGGTTTTGACATGATCCTCAAGATGGATGTGATGAGTATAAATCAAAGTGTCAATTTCCTCGAGGTATGCAATTGGCCATCTAAGAGCTCCTTTATGTTCAATGAGAGTGGAAATGAGCATACTCTCTTGTTCTTTCTCAAGGTGAGAAGACATCACCACTGGGTATGTCCCATCTTGACCTAAATAGATATATTTAAGATCGACAAGCAAAGGCTTTAGGTCAAGCTTCAATGCTTTGAGGTTAGACGATGAGGCACTACATCGGTTTATGGCAAATTTTCAAATTATGGCCTCCACTGGTTAACTTCAAATATCAGCATAGCATCAAGTAAGGCATTCATCTCCTTGATTATGTCATCATCTAAATTAGTGGAGTGAGCCAAGCACATCTGTAGAGTGTCAGAGTATATAGTCAAGAGTGCTCTATCTTTCACGAAAGAATTAATCATGTTAATTGCATGAGTATCTCATCATCCTCTAACTGTTTGATCATGTTAAAAAAGATGTTGAGCTCCAATGTCATATTTCTGAAAGATAAATTCATAATTCCATTCCTACAATTAATGATAGAATTTAATGTAGAAAGGAATGGGCGACCAAGAATGACGGGTATTTGAGTACTCGTATCTATGATGGATTGAGTATCCAAGACAATAAAATCTACTGGATAGTAGAATTTATCAACTTGGACCAACACATCCTCAATCATCCTTCTTCGTACATGAATTGAGAAATCGATAAGTTATCATGTAGTCCGAGTGGGTTTTAATTTACCTAGACCCAATTGTTTGTAAACCGACTAATGGATCAAATTTACGCTCGCCCCCAAGTCAAGAAGTGCATACTTAATCCGGTGGGTCCCAATTACACAAGTGATGGTTGGGCTAACGGGATCTTTGTATTTTTATGGCACATCTTACTTGAGTATGACACTCACTTTTTCTGTCAAAAATATTTTCTTTTGTATGTTTTACCATCTTTTGGTTGTACATAAATCTTTCAAAAGTTTGGCATATGAAGGGATTTATTTAACGACATTCAGTAGAGGGATGTTGACCTTCACTTGTTTAAGCACCTCTAGAATATCCTGAGAGTTAGAGAGGTTTTGGTGCAATCAACCGTCGAGGGAATGACATAATCGGCTTACTTTGATGTTCTGGTTCTAACCCATGTGGAGCATTGCTAGGTCTATCTTTCTCATCTATTTCTAGGTACTTAGGTTTTTTCGCCCTCACTGGAGTAAATTTGTCAATTGTCTTCCTACTCCTAAGAGTGGTGATAGACTTAGCCTGCTCCATTTGTTTTAAGAGCTTGGGTCACTGATTTCATATTGCTGTTTTAGGTTAGGGAGAGCCGGAGCCGAAAGGATCCCTTTCTCCCCAATCAATTTTTTTTTCAAGCCCTTGTATGGCCTTTGTAAGGTCTTGAAAGACTTGTAGCATACCCTAATTAAAAAGCTCTTGGTTTTGTATATGTTTTAAGACCGGATCCTCTTAAGGTCTCCTTTGATTTAGAAATTGGTTAAGGATCCCTTGAGGAGCAGCCATTTGTGCGTGTTTTTAGCAAATTTATCAAAATAATCCCACGCATCATCGGCTTCCTTATTCATGAATTCCCCATTACACATTGATTGCTTGCCTCCAAATACAGAGGTTTGTAAGTAATATCTCGTGAATATAGGGTCAATCCCATAGGGAGATGAATTGCAAAAATGAGAAAATCAAATGCAAAACCAACTAAGTAATAAAAACTAAATCGATGATTTGAATTTGAGAGTTTTGAATGGATGTAATTCAACAGAATTAAAATAACACCCAAGTTTCAAAGTTTCACACATAGGTTAATATTTTAAAATCATGATGACTTGGATAACACAATTAAGATCCGAGCACTATGGTTAGCCTAATCAGAAAATAAAACAATTTAAAGATTTAAATAAATGATATAAAAGATTAGAAAAGCATGGATTTGCACAATTGATATATATTCTCAAGCACTAGTGATTTTAAGAATTCATATCTATAAGATAATGAATATCAAAGAAATGTAACAAGTTGAGAACCTCTCCTATCTAGAAAATCTAATTGATTCAGGGTAAGCCTATCCATCAATGTAGATCTCATATGATGGAAACATATGAATCTCACGTGAGGATAAAAAACATAACCTAAGCAATAGATAACATGTATACACCATTCTTCTCATCATTAAAATAATCAATCATCATAACTATGAAAATATTAAACCAATGTGCTTCCTTTATAGCTTGGGCTAGAGGGAACTTAGAAAAATATGATTAGAATAGAGAAAGAAAGCAACAAGAAAGAATAAATATCTAAAAGCTTGTAAAGAAAAATAAATTAAAACTATAAAACTCTCTAAAAACCTTAGATCTTGCTTGGAATGCCTTGAATGATGCTTAGGAATGCCCTGGGAAGCCCTATTTATAAGTGGAAAACTCCAACTTGCGCATCAAGTTGGAAAACTCTAGAAATTACCTCAAATTTACACAATTTGCTAAAATAGACTTCATTCTGTACAGTTTTCCAAAACAAACTTCAGAGTTTCAGAATACACTTTTTCAGGAAGATTTTATGATTCTTTACTTTAAATCTTTGATTCTCTTCTTTCCTCACTTGGTTTTCTTAAATTTTTGGCATGTGGATTCCTCAATCTTGGTCTCCTAAGAACCATCCATTGCCTTGGTGATTCTTGAGCATCAAATCTATGCTTTTAACACCCTTTTCAATCCAAACTCTTAAATTCACCTTGTAATATAAACATGAGTAAAATAGAACATCAAGCTGATTCATGTTCATAAAACTAAGATATAAATGGAGAAAATTATGCAATATTTGAGTCTCAACACACATCATCTCCACAAATTGGCGCATGGGTGAGGTCAATCCCTTATAGAAAAAGTTTGTTGTATGTCATGTTTCGTACCCACGTTATGGACATGAATTTATGAGATCCTTAAATCGCTCCCAACATTAGAAGAATGTCTCATCCTCTTTTTGCTTAAAATTCATGATCGCTTTCCTTAAGATATTTGTTTTATGATATGGGAATAACTTTTTAAGGAACTCCCTTATCATCTTAGCCCATGTGCCAATGGACCTTGTTTTATGACTTAGCATTTTCTTTCAAAGACAGGAAACATTTTTAGTCTACCTGTGTCCTAAGAAACATTTAGGAAGTGAATATAGATATTATTTCATCAAACTCGTTTAAATGTAAGTATAAAATTTTAGATTCTAGTCCATGAAACTTAGGGAGGAGTTGAATTACCTCTGGTTTAATATGCACAGTTCCTGCATTCAATGAAAATATCATGCAGGAAGGTGTACTCACCCCTACCAGTTGTAAATAATATTGTAGAATATGAGGCAGGGGTGCATTATGCACCTCGTTTTCATCTTGTGCTTCCTCAACTGGGTGTTGAGGTTGATGTGCAGCCATAACTTCTACTGACTCAGAGGATCTCAAGTGATGTATAATTCGGTGACGGATAGGTAACCCTTCAACTAATCCTTTTTCACTTAAGAGACGTCGAGTGTTGTCACGAAGCCACTTGGGCATAAAACACTCTCAACCCTCAAGTAACTAAATAAAACCTAAAAATAAAACTAAAAAAACTAAAATAAATCAAAGATTTAGAAAAGATAGGAGAGTTCATTGGAACAAAATTACCAAATAAAAATTGCTATGTTAGGATCCTACAAAACAGAAAACAATGTTAGTTTCTAAAAATAATTTCAGAAAAATCCTAACCTAAAAGCATAATAGAAAAGTAAACCATAATCTCGACCTAATTTTAATATCAATTAATTCTAAAAAAATGTAGTCGTAGTCCTCAGCAGTGGTGCCAAAAATTTGTTCACAACCCCAAGTGTAGGGTCACAATGTAGTAATAACTTGGTATGACAAAGGTCGAATCCACAGGGACTAAACTTGTATGCAGTCTGAAAATAACTAGAACTAGAACTAGAAAAAGATCAAAATTGAAATCTGAATAATTGAGAGTAATGGTGAATAATGTTGATTAAAACTTATGAATTTAAAGGTGAGAACTAGGGTGCCAAGAATCCACTCATAGCTATCAAGATGCTACCTTACTTGATTCAAGGAACATAATTGGAATTGGAGTCCTATCCTATCTAATTGGAAGATAAAACAATTTAAATCAAATCTAAAATTTTCATTGACTTAATTCTTAATGGAGGAACATTGCGATGTTTGGAAAGCATTCCATCACCCTACCATGCCCAGGAGACAATGGTGAACAACAAGATTTACTAATCTCACAATCTCAAAACAGGAAAAGAAGATATCTAAAGCTATCACAACATTTATTGTAATTCGAGTCTTAATAAATCATAGAAAATTGAAAATATTCCTTTTAATATCAAACTAGAAATCAATGAGGTCCAATAAGAATAAGAATTAAAGAAAATAAACATCCAAACAAACTGCAAGCTTCACCTCTTAGCCCTAGCTAAGAGGTTTAGTGTACCATAGACATGATTGAAACCAAATATCTTAAACAAATCATGAAAAATAAACTACGAAAGAAGAAAAACTCTTTGACGGCTGCTCCACCCTTTTGTATGATCCTTGAAGCCTTTCCGAACCTTAGAAGATGCTTTAGAGTATCTTAGGGAATCCTATTTATAGTTATGGAACACCAACTTTCACATTGAGTTGGAAAAATTTAGAAATCATCTCAAATTTACATACTCTATGCAATTTTTTAAAATAGACTTGGAGTTTTGAAATATGCTTTTTCAGGATAATTTTAAAAATATGTTTGTTTTGAGGATAATTTCAGGATTCCTTTTCGTTACTTCAAATATTTTATTCTCTTCATTCCTCACTTAGATTTATTGGATCTTTAGCATGTGAATTCTTCATTAATGACTTTTAAATATCCAAATCTTCATTTAGTAATCTTTTGAGTATAAATCTTCCTTTTGGCATAAATTTCACCTTAAGCTCTCAAAATCACCTCACGCATGAAAACATGTATAATTAAATCAATTAAGCACTATCATATTTATAAAACCAAGGTATAAAAAAAAAAAATGTAATATTTCACACCCAACACAAATAATGGTCAATATCCTTTTACTGGATATCGTTAAACAAATCCCTTCAAATGCTAAATTTCTCAAAGATCTTTGTACAATCAAAAGATGGCAAAACATTCAAAAAAAAAAAAAATCTTTTTGATAGAAAAAGTGAGTGCCATCCTTAAGCAAGATGTGCCACAAAAATACAAAGATCCAGGTAGCCTAGCCATCGCATGTGTAATTTGGAACCACTGGATTAATCACTCACTTCTTGACTTGGAGGTAAGTGTTAATTTGATCCCATTCTCAGTTTACGAATAATTGGGTATAGGTGAATTAAAACCCACATGGACCACATTGCAACTTGCTGATCGATCAGTCCGTGTACCAAGAGAAATGATTGAGGATGTGTTGGTCTAGGTTAATAAATTCTACTATCCAGTAGATTTAATTATTCTGGATACTCAACCCATTGTGGATGTGAACATGCAGATACCTGTCATTCTTGGTCATCCATTCCTTGCCACATCAAATACCATCATTAATTGTAGGAATGGATTTATGAATCTATCTTTTGGAAATATGACATTGGAGCTCAATATCTTTTTGATATGAATAAATAGACAGATGATGAAGATGATACCCACGACATTAACATGATTGACTCTTTCGTGGCAGATAGAGCACTTTTGACTCTATACTCTGACCCACTAGAGACGTGCTTGGCCCACTCCTCTGATTTAGATGATGACATGATTTAGGAGATGGATGCCTTGCTCGATGCAACGCTAGTACATGAAATTAGCCGGTGAAGGCCACAATTTGAGAAATTGTCCCGAACCAATGTAGTGCCTCTATCGTTTAGTCTCAAGGCACCAAAGCTTGACCTAAAACCCTTGTCCGCTGATATAAAAAATGTTTACTTAGTTTAAGATGAGAATTACCCGGTCATTTCTTACCACCTTAAAAAAGAACAAGAGAGTATGCTTATTTCTACTATCATTAAGTATAAAGGAGCCCTTAGAGGGTCGATTGTGGACTTCAAGGGAATTGATCCTTTGATTTTTACTCACCGAATTCATCTAGAGAATAATGCAAAAACCTCCCAACAACTACAACGTCAATTAAATCCAAACATGAAGAGGTGGTTAAGAGAGAAGTACTTAAGTTGTTGGATATGAGAATCATATACCCTATATCTGATAGTTAATGGGTGAGTCCAATTTAGGTGGTTCCTAAGAAGTCTAGAATCACCATCGTAGCTAATGCTGACAATGAACTCGTGCCAACTAGAGTCACTATTGGTTAGAGAAGGTGTATTGACTACAGAGAGTTGAATACTGTCATAAAGAATGACCACTTTCCTTTGCCTTCCATTGATCAAAATTTAAAAACGCTAGCTAGTCATTCTTACTACTGCTTCCTTGAAGGATATTCAGTTTACAACCAGATAAAGATAACCCTTGAAGATCAAGAAAAGATAATGTTCACATGTCCATTTGACACCTTTGCTTACCAAAGGATGCCTTCAGATTGTATAATGGCCCCGTCACTTTTCAATAATGCATGTTGAGTATTTTTCTAACATAGTGGGGCAATATTTAGAGGTCTTCATGGACACTTCTCTATTTTTGGTCTATCCTTCAGCGAGTGTTTAGAAAATCTTAAAAATATACTAAAGCGATGCGAGAAAAAACATTTGGTTCTAAATCAGGAGAAATGCTATTTCATGGTTCCCAAGGAAATTGTTCTTGGACATATAATTTCATCCAAGGGAATTGAGGTAGATAAGGCTAAAATTGATCTTATTTCTAACCTACTTCCACTTAAGAGCGTACATGACGTGTGATCCTTCCTAGGACACGCCGGATTTTATAGACGATTCATAAAGGAGTTTAGCCATCTCTCTCATCCTTTATATAATTTACTTCAAAAGGATGTACTATATGAGTGGACTGAACAATGCCATGAAACTTTTACTAAGCTGAAGAGCATGTTGACTACAACTCCTATCATGTAGTCACCTGACTGGAGCATACCTTTTGAGATTATGTGTGATGCATCTGACTATGCTATTAGGGCGGTGTTAGGCTAAAGAAAAGAGAAGAAGCCTTATGTGATTCACTATGTGAGTAGAACTCTAAATTCTCCCCAAGTGAACTATTATACCACGAAGAAGGAACTCTTAATCATAGTTTCGCTTTGGAAAAATTTAGGTCCTACTTAATTGGATCTAAGATCATCATTTACACTGATCATACGGCCCTAAAGTACCTTCTCTATAAGAATGATGCTAATCCTTGCCTGATAAGATGGATCCTCCTACTATAGGAATTCAACATAGAAATAAGAGACAAAAAGGGAGTAGAGAACGTAGTGGCTGATCACCTCTTAAGACTTGATCTCCCCAACTCCTTTAAGCCAACACCAATAAATGATATGTTTCCTGATGAACAATTGTTTAAACTCTCCCGATTTCCTTGGTTTGCTGATATTGTGAATTGTCTAACTACAGGCTTCACGTCAACATTTTGGACTGCGTAAGATTAGAAAAAATTCTTCGTTGGGGTACGTAAGTTTTTCTGCGATGATCCTTATTTGTTTAAATATTTCTCAGAACAAATTCTAAGAAGATGTGTGCCAGAAAATGAATATCAGAGTGTCATCTCCTTTTGTCATTCTCAGGCCTGTGGTGGTCACTTTTCTGCTAAAAAGATCACGACCAAAATTCTGCAGTGTGCCTTTTACTGGCCCACAATATTCAGAAATACTCATGAGTTTTACAAATCTTGTGAGCATTGTTAGAATTTGGGAGGGTTGTTCCATCGAAATATGATGCCTTTGAAATATATTCTTATTATTAAAGCATTTGATTATTGAGGCATCGATTTCATGGGACCATTCCCCTAATCCTTTCGAAATATTTACATTTTCCTAGCAGTAGACTATATCACTAAGTGGGTCGAAGCGATTCCATGTCAAAATAATGATTATAAAATGGTCATTCGATTCTTAAAAGAAAATATTCTTTCCCGGTTTGAAACACCTCGGGCCATCATTAGTGATGGAGGTTCACACTTTTGTAATAGGCCATTTGAGAACTTAATGAAGAAATATGGCATCTCTCATAAAGTGAGCACTTCATACCACCCACAGACAAGAGGGCAAGCTGAGATTTTCAACTGAAAAATTAAACAAATTCTATAAAAAATGATTAACCCTGATCGTAAGGATTGGTCAATTCACTTGACTGATGCCTTACGCGTTTACTGTACAACTTTTAATACCCCCATTGGAATGTCTCCCTTTGACTCGTATATGGGGAAGCTTGCCACTTACATGTGGAGCTGGAGCATAAAGCCTACTGGGATATCAAAAATATGAACTTTAATTTGGACAATGCTGGATCGTTGCGCAAACTTCAATTAAATGAACTCGAAGAAATTCGAAACGACACTTATAAGAACTTGAGAATTTATAAGGACAGGATGAAGGTATTCCATGACAGGAACATCCTTCGAAAATCATTCATAGCCGGTTAAAAAGTTATTCTGTACAATTCTCGATTACAACTTTTTTCGGGTAAACTTTGATCTTGTTGGGTTGGTCCCTTCATTGTTACTAATGTCTATCCTCATAAGGCCATCGAGATAAAGAATTCAAAGAATAACAATGTCTTCAAAGTGAATAAACATCGTCTCAAGCCATTTATTAAGAAGTTTGATTTAGAGGATATGTCCATGCCTCTGACTGGTCTTGTGTGCCAGGATTGACCTCCTAGTCTGATGGAGGTGTAGTTAGGTTTATTACTTTCATAGGATTTATGATTAGGATGGTTTGATTTTAGTTTGTTTAGTCTTTGTGCTAACCCATTTACATGTTAAGAACTTTGAAAAATCTTCAATTCTCCTTCTTTAGATATTATCTTCCCATCACTTCTCATTTCTTTTCGTTGTCTCATGTGCATTGCATGCTCATATCTTTTACATCGAGGGCAATGTAGGTTTTAGGTTGGGGTGTAGATTAGGTAAACTAATCAGCTTTTTCTTAGTTATGAGCAAAAATTGTGAAAATTTTTAATTTTTCAAGATAAAAACATGTAACATTATGGATTTTCACTATTTTAGATTTCTAAAAAAACCCTTCAAATATTTTTACTATAATTAACTCACGTTGTTATTAACTAATCCTTAATACTCGTGGTGAGCCTATACGTAAGTGTTACCAATAAAGAACTGTACAAATTTGATTAAATAACTGTAGAAAGCCAACAAATCCACCCGATCACTTAAGCATCAAGTATAACCTCGTGATTTGTTTACATATGACCCAAATCTAGCCGAGTTATCACTAACTAATCAAGACGACCACAACTAAATTAAAGATCTACCTAAAGCCAAGACAACTAGGGGTTGGATCGTAATTAACAAACTAAAGTGACTCAATTATCTAATTAGCCTACGAACCAACGGTTTAGAATGATTATGACTGAATCATCATTTTCAGTAATTGCAAATAGCCCACACTATGAATATAGTTAATCCAAACCCTAATCATTGTATACAAGCAATCTTGCTACCTAATTCATTCCAGAAATGCCTTGATTATCCAAACAAGCTCTATACCGCTCATTAGTGGGCCACTAGTTACGAAACTATAAAATAATGTCTGTCTTACTGGGCTCGGCATCCAATGCAAGAGCCAAACTTGGATAGTATCTAGGATTGCTCAACTTGAGCCGAAGAACGAGTGCATGAGAAATGCAAATACTCTAAAGGAGGAAGTTGAAACTTAAGTGAATTGGGTTGTCCACTTTTTCGCGAAGTTGAGAATTTCGGACCATCAGTTTATGGCCAAACTTCACACGTAGGGTAAGGATAATTTCCTAAACACATTTTGTGTAACCGCGGCCCCGATTGTACTTTGCTGACCATTGATCTAACACAGGCTTCCCACGATCGATCTGTGTATTTGATCGTGTCCAAATTGTGTCTCAGCATAAATCCATTGGTGGAGAACCTACCACATGGTATAAATGAGCCCATGGGCCCTCTTGAGGGCCTCATTAGATAAAATGACTGCCATAGGGTATAAGTATTAAATAGAGTGGCCCTAGGGCCATTTACACACCATCTAAATAGCTCCAAAGTCACCACATTTCCTCCCAATCTAAAATTTAAGAGCCTTAGAGTTAGAGAGAGAAGATAAAGAAGAGAGATAAGTAAGAGAGAGATCGACAGAGGGTTTGCTACGAAGGGTGGCCCCTCTCCTGCTTGACTCGCTATCCTAACCACCACAATCCTTGCTTCAGAACTTCTCCGGAGACGACTAAGGGTAAAACTACAGCCCTCCTTGTGGATATAGGTCTCTAAATGGGTCCTTCCCAACCCTAATGAACCCATGTACTTGTATAGGTGACCGACGATTCTTCCTTGAAAACATACTCCTAGGAGTGAGTCCGAGTCGGACATGCTACCGATAGGTGCGGACTATAAATGCTTAGGTTGTGATTTATCAATGTTACCATTATAGTTAATGATTTATGATTGCTAATGTAATATGTGCATGATGATTTAAGAGTATTTTGATTTTTGTCCATAAATTGTAAGTTGTAGTATAACGATACTTATGTGTTCGATGAAATGCCTAAATGAGTAGATTATTGATTTTGATGATTGAATGTGAACCCAATCATCTTTAATGTTCGTTAACATGATTAAATTAAGAAGTAGGATTACAAGAGTAGTCTGTTTAGTCGGCAAATTCCTGGATATGGGTTGACTAAAATAGTTTGGCGACCCCGGACACATACGATTGATCCGGGTCAAACACAGACAATCGACAATAGCTGGGCCATGCGGGGTGCTTACACATTCCATGCCGGTTATGCTGGTGTTCGCCTGTATCAATCGAAATTGTCTAAAGAACTGGCTAACCCTATATATGTTTACCATGTATAATCGCAATTGTTTGAATCTGGGACACCCCTTTACCATTTGCAAAGGTTTACTATTAACCATTACCATCCCGATCCTTGAGACTTGTGAGTCGGGCATGGTGGTATGAGACACCGTGTCCGTATTGTCGGCTTATGCTAGGGTGATGAGCCTCCCTGTAGTGACTGCGAGTATTACTTTTACAACTTGCCTTTCGTATATATTCAGCTGGGAGTGATGAACCCAGACGGGTCAGTGATTATAGGCGTATGACCGTTGTGTTCGTCTTGCGTCTTGTGATTCAGTTGAGACCAATGACTAAAAGGAAGGTATCCTAGCTTCCCCAAACTGCTGAATGAATAGGTAGAATTAATCACTCGGCTAACATAACCATTCACTGCATCATATTAGTATAGAATGTGGTGAAACAAGGGTTGAAGTCACGTGTTGAGAGAGTGTTAGACGGTGAGGGTAGGCATCATTTCATAAACCCCATTATTTACATTAATAAAAATAATTAGGAAGTGATTGTTTTATATTGCTTTATTATTCCTGTGCGGATAGACTTGATAACATGCTTTATGAAACCACTGAGTTGATCACTCACTCCCACTCTGGGATAGTGTTTTAAAACACCAACCAGATGCTGATATAAATGTGGTGACCACCAAGGCCGATGCATTGGACCAAGTGGGCATAGATGAGGAGATCTTCTCTTACTTCTATCTTTCTAATGGCCGATGTAGGCTGCACACTTCTCGATAGAAAGAGTCGAGCGATCGAGCGCAGTTAAACGCCACCTTTCCACATTTTTATTGATTTTACAATTGTATATTGAACCCAACTGGACCTATACTCTGGATTATCATACTACATGCATTTCAATTTAATTTTCTACTTTAATCGTATTTATTCTGGAGTATGATACACTGTTTAGTATAATCCTATAATGCTTAATTGCCTAATGTAGATGTAACCGAGAAACCAGCTTCCACAAAGCATAAGTGATGCTCGAAAAAGTATAATCCTATACATTGTTTAGTACAATCGTATACATACTCAAAATTTAGGGCATTATAAAACATGTTTGGGAAATGATAATTTATGGAATTAAGAATGCTTTGAGTATGATGATAAGATAAGAGATTAAATTTAAAATTGTTGGATTTTGATCAACCGAGTAAGACTATTGCTTAATCTTTCATTTAATTGATTAAGAGGAAGTTTGAATATCATGTTAATCTAAATCATAAGGCACATTCAATTTGCTTTCTATGAATAGTATTAGAATTTTTTATTGTTAGTATGTATATCATTGAAAGATATTGAGAATTAAGCCTGAAAAATTTTATCCACCTTAAAAAAAATGAAAAGAACCAGTTAAAAAATATAGAGATCGACAAAAAGGTTATGTATAATGAAAAGACAGAAAAATAATGAAAAGTCTAAAAAGAATGAATAAATAAAAGGGACCGTCGGTATAAAATAAAAAACTAGAAAGAAAAAAGAATGAAAAGATAAGTTCGGAATCAGTGCTTGATTATTATTCAATAAAACTTGACGTGATGAGCATGGATAACATTACGAAATAGTAGTATGTTATGAAAAGTAAATAGAATTCACTAAGCACATTGAAAAAACTTGATATATGAACTTATGCTCTTAAAGGTTTTCAAATTCACACTCTCGCTTCTTTAGATTGTACTCATTTATACTTAATTGCACAAAAGATTATTTTTTGAAAATGATTTGAAGATTGAAGATCACTTCAAGTATGTTTTGCTCGAGACTAGCAAATTGTCGGGGGGGGGGGGGGGGGGGGGGGGGGGGGGCTTCAATCATGGTTTTATAAGCTAGGCTGAGTGTCATAGTGCTTAATCGATTTAATTATGCATGTTTTCTTATGTGTCACGCCCCAAACCTGAAAATCGGATTCACATGAATTTCGATTGCCGAATCCGGTGCCGATAGCCTCCGTAGTGCCCCATTCTCGGCTTCTGATAATCAAATGCCAGATTCCGATCCTGGGATCCTACAAGGAGGATTTTTAGAATGATTTTTTTTTTTTTTGTAATGGAGCATAACCACAAACATAACCCAGTCACAAAACAACATCACCACATATCCACTATATCAAAATCTTTTAAGTACAATGTGGAAAGGAAAATACAAGATGATCAAAAGCTCCAAAATGGTCTGATACGTGCTCCTGCCTCAGTGCTGCTGCTGTCCAACGCTACCTGCATGCAACGGTCGTGCATAAGCTTACAAAAGCTTAGAGGGTGGTGTAAGTGTGTGCGCAAGGCAAACGCCAAGTGTACAGTATCAGAGTAGTGCAAAAGTATGCGATAAGTCCATGAATACAATCAACCATACTAAGACTATGTAATGCAAGGCATGATGCGAGATATGAATGCCATCGGCCACACCGATGCAATGCAAGGCCTACATAACCGAATGTCATATACGAAATGTAATCCAAGCAAGTCGGTACTCATCAAGTATATATATCAGTACAATTCCTCTCTAGATATCACTGGGGTATAATACACTTCGCAGAGACTGCCACCTCCCTAGCTGCATAGTCAAGCAAGCGGAATAGACCTCACTATCCGCCTGACCAGTAGTCTGCCAATACCTACCCGGCTCGTCGATAGCGGACTCATTTGTGAGCTTGTCAAACTCAGCCTAGCTTATAGCCCCCTCACTCAGGCGGATAAGGCCACACCCCCTTCCAACCGACCATGACACAGTGGGAGATGCGGCCTAATGGTATTCGGCACTCGGGAGCTCGTGTATCCACTCGGTCTAGACATTGGAGCATCTCCTGGTACCAAAAAGGTTCTGGGACTTTCACCCAAGGACATCCTAAGTGCCCACAGTGCTAGAACAAGTATTTTCGGTATCCAATATAGCCATCCACGATGTACCTGTGGAGCCACGGCCCTGATGTCGTTAGGACGTGTAGTGATCAAGTCACACGTATGCGAGATGCATGAATCACACGTCAAATCATGCAGAAATCCAGCGCGTACTGCGCGATCATGTAGGGCACTCCGTCTCATAATGGGTCCCATAAGTGGTTTGCCCAATGGCATATGCTATGATCAGTCGATCGCTACTCAAATCAAGCATACATATGATGTATATGGGCATGAGTCATGAGATTATACTAAGCATGTTATAAGGCGATGGATAACAATGAGCATGGGCCTATCAATGGGCCCTAAGGGGAGTTACAATGTGAACATTTAACCAACATTGTACATACAATATGGACGTCAAACCAACATTGTTCCCTAGGCACGACAGCCATAAATATTGTTACATGAACCATGGGAAAACACACATTGCAATGGACTCTAAGGACATCCGTTGGGCCTCAACCCATGGGCCTTAGATACATCAAATGGGTCGTATCACATGGGCCTTACATTCATCAAATGGCTGCATTAATGGGCCTCACCAATGAGCCTTATGTACATTGCAATGGTCCATGACCCATGGGCCATGAAATACATCAAAGTGGGCCTTATATAGAACAAATGGGCTGGATCCCATGGGCATTGTATCTGTCAAATGGGCCCAAACCCATGGGCATTACATATGCCAAATGGGCTTAATCCCATGGTCTTAGATGTGCACAAAGGTGGGCCTAAATGAATGGTCATAAAAGGATTAACATGGGCCCTATATACATACCAAAGTGGGCCCATTTGAACCATAGATCTGGCTCATTTTTAGCTCAAGAAATGAATTTTCAAAATGGATAGACGGTGAGATGCAACACATGCATCATGGTGGGGGCCCACCTAAAAGTTGGATGATGCACATAGAACACATAAATCTCGGTGGGCTCCACCATCCACTGGATGGTGTGGTTAGAACTCATACATCACAGTGGGATTCCACCGTCTAGGCGGACGGTGTGAATAAAACAAATACATCATTGGTGGGTCCCATCCACGCCAGCACACACTCCATGTTATCCACCCCACCAGGGATCGATGCAGGACCCCAGGTGTTGGAACGAGGTATCTCCACTCAGTTCGCCAGTGGGACTGGTGTGGACAGTGGGTCCCACGTGGGGCCCACTATGATGTTTTGTTTCATCCAACCCGTTGATAAAGGTCACAGAGACCTGGGTGCAGGGAAAACACAAATTTCATCTTGATTAAAAACTTCTGTGGACCCCAAAAGGGTTTCAATGGTAGAATTCAATTCACACTGTTTCTTATGGTGTGGGCCACCTGAACTTTGGATGGGCCTCATTTTTGGGGAGGGCCCACCTCAGAAGGTGGGCCACCTAGTGGACGGCGTGGATACAAAATATACATCATGTGGGGCCCATGGTAGGGGCCATGGACTGCCTGGCGTCCACCCGCCAGCAGGCCGCAGGCGCTGCCTGCTCCGCTGACAACAGCAGCAACAGCTGCTGTTGTTGTTTTATTTTTTGAAAAATCATTTTTCTGAGGTTTTTCTGAGATAAGGCCCACTTTAGAAAAATTCAGTCCATCCATTAGACTCCATGGCCCATGACCCATCAATCAAGACCAATATCGGCCATTTTTCAGCGTGTAGGAAGAGTTTTGGTAGAGTTCAATGGTAATGATACCATTTTTAAAACTATGGCCCACCAAATGCTCCGATCAACCCCATCTTTCATTTCAACGCTTAAAATGAACCGCTAAATGGGATGGACGGCATGGATTGAATACATACATCAAGGTGGGGCCTATACAAGTGGCCCACCCCAAATTTAAAAATAAAATTAATATTTTTGCCTTTATCCAGTTGACGTCCAGCGTCCAGAGACGCTGGACGGTATACTTTGTTATATTTTTTTTTTGTTTGTTCCTCTTCTATATAAACACGGCACAACTTATGGTGGGCCCCACCTTCAGACAATCTAGGTGGGCCACCATACACATGAATTGTGTGGATAAAACATGCATAAATGTGGGGTCCATCCGAGTGGCCACGTGGCCACAACATCTCATACAATGGGAAAGAGAGAGAGAGAGAGAGGGAGAGAGAGAGAGAGAGAGAGAGAGAGAGAGAGAGAGAGAGAGAGAGAGTGGGACACGCATGATGGAGGGGCCCCGGCACTAAGGGCCCTCCGTTTCAACCATCCAATTATACATCAATGGGTCCCGTTGCACATGGGCCATCCAAATAAAAGATCAACGGTGGAGATCCCTCTCCATCCAAAATGAACGGTTTATTTGACCTCTTAATGCAAGAAAAGTAAACATCATGATGGGGTCCATGGAGAATGGCCCCAACATGGAATGATATTGATGATCAAGATGGGCCAACGGCCACATCTTAGGGTCCCAAGTGAGATCCAAACCATTGATCGGTTGGCCTCACTTGACCCATCTTAAAAATATGAAAACTACTCTATCAAAGCATCCACCACTTGATCTTCTTGGTCCGTTGGAAAGCTACACTCCTTATGCTTCACTTTGATGGTGGAGATGAGAAATGGATGGCTAGGATTAGAGTTTTTGGGAGTGGAAAGTGGGCCACCAAAATCACATTTCTCCCATGGGGAAGGCTTGGACGTGGGAGTGCTTGGTTGCTTGGGATTTGTTGAGAAATGAGAGAGAGAGGTGAGATGTAAGAGGGATGTGAGTGATGGATGTGAGTGATGTGGTACTTGACAAGTATGAGTGGTGTAAGAGAGAGGGTGAAAAAGAGTTGACTTTAGGGGTTGCTTGGGAATGGGGTGAAAGGTGATGTGTACTTGACATAAAGTGATTGATTGATGGGATTGATTTGACACTTTGTAGAGATTCTCTTAGGATTTGCAACGCGCGGTGTTTTTCCTCGAACTGAAAGTAGGTCCGCATCTCATCGTCTGGGTATCGGATCGGTGCGTGAGTTGCGGCGTTGGAATCGCGGCGACGGTGCGGTCGCAATGATACAAGTCTCGGATTAAGCCGGCTCAAACGTATATGATACGACTTACGGTCATGCGCAACGTCGACTATAGGTTGCGGATTGCCGGAATTTGACGAGAAGGATCACGGAAAGCAACGAAATAGTACGGATTAGGATACGGATCTTACATTTTGTAAGTTGATTTCGAGATCTTAAGGTGAAATTGATGCCAAAAGGAAGATTTATGCTCAAAAGATTACTAAATGAAGATTTAGAGATTTGAAATTATTAATGAAGAATTCAAATGACAAAGATCCAAGGAAACTAAGTGATGAATGAAGAGAATAAAAAATTTGAAGTGAAGAAAATGAATCTTAAAATTGTCCTGAAAAAAGAAACTATTCCTAAAATTGTCCTGAAAAAACCTGTTCTGAAATCTGAGTCTAAAAAATAAAATTTCTAAAAGTCTATTTTAGGAACTGTGCAGAGTGCAAAAATTTGAAGCGATTTCTAGATTTTTCTAACTCGGTACAAAAGTTGGAGTTCCACAACTATAAATAGGACTCCATAGGATACTCCAAAACATCTTTTAGGGTTTGAAAAGGGAGGAAGGCCTAGGCAGAGTGCTAACAATGTTCTTCCAATTCGATTTCTTCATGGATTTTACTATATATTTTACTTTTTCTTTTATTTTTGAGTTAGCTATGACTAGCTAATCTCTTAGCTAGAGCTAAGTGGTGAAGTTGTA
The DNA here is from genome assembly GCA_037074715.1 of Magnolia kwangsiensis. Taxonomy (NCBI): domain Eukaryota; kingdom Viridiplantae; phylum Streptophyta; class Magnoliopsida; order Magnoliales; family Magnoliaceae; genus Magnolia; species Magnolia kwangsiensis. Next base: position 72,859,021 of record CM073588.1, read on the forward strand.
GTTTATTTTGATGCTTCATTTGCTTTAATTATTCATTATGTCGAACATCATTGATTTCTAATTTGAATTTTAGGAATATTTTCAGTTTTGTATGATTTATTATGACTCAAATTACAATAGATGTTATAATAGCTTTGAATGTCTTCTTTTCTCGTTTTGAGATTGTGAAATTGGTAAAATTCATGATTCGCTATCATCTCATGGGCATAGTGGATGTATGAATTCCCTTCCAATCATCACAATATTCCTTCATTGAGGACTAGATTAATGAAAAGTTTAGATATTTGATTTAATTGTTTCGTCTTCCAATTGGATAGGATATGACTCTGATTCAAGTAATGTAACATCCTAATGGCTACAAGTAGATTCTTGACATTCTAATTTTCTTTTGATTATTAATACTTTATTCACAATTCCTCTCAAATATTTCAGAATTCAATTTAGATCTTTTTCTAGTTCTAGTTCTAATTATTTTCAGATTACGTAGAAGTTTAGTCCTTATGGATTCGACCTCAATCTCACCAAGTTATTACTAAATCGTGACCCTGCACTTGGGGTTGTGAACACCAGGGTAACACTCGTCACGTGGCACTAGTCGTACTTTGACCAACTACCTACTCGTATGATGTTGTCTTCTCGACTTCTTGCATGCATGTGTAGAGCTTAGCAATTACTCCGATGCTCATTCCTTGAGCCAAAATTACACCTTATGCATTCTAAACCAATACATGAGATCTTGCTACATGGCAATCTCAAAACAATTTTAACATTAAGCTTTGTAAGAATTATCGAAAAAATGGGTTGAAGGGCTATAAATACCCCAATTCCCTTTAAATTTCAATCATCCAAAAATGCCTCTACATTCCAAGCATTTATCCCACTAAGGAGAGTGAGGGTGAGAAAGAGAGCCTAGCCTATGTTCAGCCCAGATACTAGCCTTTTGAACCAACCCAAGTTCAATCCAAGCCACTTGATACGATCCTTATGAAACTACCGCCCATCCTGTTGTTTTCAATCAAGCTTCATCTAGCCCATAACATTCGCATACCATAACATTCATCTCATCATTCAACATACTTTGTACCAAATTGGCTCGGAAGTATACTCTAAGGCATGCTGATCTAATTGGATCTTGCCCACCAGAAAACGTGCCAATTAATTCACATTTTGTCACAAGTATTGCATACATTTATATAAGAGAACTAAATCTCAACCCTCACAAACAGTCATGATCATGTTAAGTAGAGATCATACATCTTTACGGGTAGAACGGGTGCCTAACACCTTTTCTCTTTGTAATCGTAATACTTTAGAATATTTGATCGTAGAATTAAAGAGTCATCTTGGTATGAAAAATCTTCATATATCTAATCTAATGTTTTTATACGGTCTAGATGATTGCATGGAAATTAACTAGTGACTACCGTGATCAAACGTAATCAATTCATCACAGGCATAAAAGCAGTCGAAAGAGACGCCTCATAGAGGAAGCGGGCTCGAGTAAATGCTAGCCCGAATACCAACGTAAACATTCTAAAAGGGACAACCATTAGTTTTCAACATGTGTTGCACAAATCAATGGTTAACAACGAAAATGCTGCAACCGTACACTCGACTGTAAAAAACTAAGGTTGATGAGTAGGTGTCACGCCCCAAACGCGAAAATCGGATTCACAGGAATTTCGATTGCCGAATCCAGTGCCGACAGCCTCTGTAGTACTCCATTCTCGGCTCCTAGCATTCATATGCCAGATTTTCGATCCTGGGATCCTACAAGGAGGAATATTTTTTTTATACATTTAACTAGTAATAAGCATAACCACAAGTTTACCCAAATCATAAAGGCAACATCATCATCACATATCCACTAATATAATCATTTGAATACAATGCTGAAAGAAAAATATATATGTCAAAATCAAAGCTCCAGAAAATAGTTGCACGCTCCAATCTCAATGTTGCTGTAACCTAACATCACCTGCACGCATCTATCGTGCATAAGCTTATAGAAAGCTTAGAGGGTGGTGTAAGTGTGTGCACGAGATAAGTGCCAAGTATTCAATACAATATCATAATCATATAATACCGGAAAGCTATTAATCCATAAACTATATAATGACTGAATAAGCAGAAACACTGATAAGAGCAGGAATTATCAGCGTAAATAGAAATACTGACAAGATTATAATCATGCGATAACAGAATAAGCGGAAGTATGAACAAGTTCATAAGTTAATCAATATTAGAATACGCAATATAGGACAGCTATGCAAATGATGAGTCATAGATAATCAAATATCGAATGACAAGGATATAATGTAATACACAATTCGAAAGAACTAACAAATATTATCACTCTCATATAAGTCATAGGAATACTGAAACATAACAACCCATAATGCCACATGTCGAAGATGTAATGGAATATACAGTATATGATGCTAATGGAATGACCATGCTGGAGTGTGATGTCGGGATGATAGTATGTAGTATCGCAGGCTAAGGGGTCCACTACAAGGAACCTCTATCTAAACCAGTCCCATACCTAAATTTGGATGGTCTGACTCAACGTGGTAAACTCCTGATCTCAGGTTAGTCGCGCGCCCAACCGAAATCCTTGCCATAACAAAGATACACAACAATTAGTTGCGCACCACCAGCCTGAGTGGATAGTGAATGGATGAATGAATGACTATGCAACTCCTACTCAGTAGCATGTCAGCACAGTAGCCTGCCAACCGCTGGTAGCTCGCCCAGTGTGGTAGCTCGCCCAGGCCTCGGACCCGCCTACATCAGCGTCCGCCCACGTGCGCCCGCCCACATGCACAACAGTGACGGGATGTCATAATATCATGTCAGTCCTCATATCAGTACAGTTCCTCTTTGGAAAAATCACCGGGGTCTATTACACTTCACACCACCTGCCGCCCCAATCAAGCGCACAACTGGGTAAGTGGAAAAGACCTCACTATCCGCCTGTCAGTAGTCTGCCAATACCTACCCGGCTCGCCGATAGCGTACCCATTCCTCGAGCTGGTCAAACTCAGCCTAGCCATGCCTACTCCCTCGGGCGGGTAAGGCCGCACCCCCTTCTAACCGACCACGACACAGTGGAGAGCGCGGCCATTTGGTAATCGGCACTCAACGCTTATCTACCCACTCGGTCTAGACGTTGGAGCATCCTCTGGAACCAAGAGGGTGTTTAGGGATTTTCACCCAGGGCCATCTATGGCGGCCCGATGCTCGAATAGATTTTTAGTGTCCCATCTGGCCATCCACGATATGCCTGTGGAGGTTACGGTCCTGATGTCACTAGGGCGTACAGTAATCACAACACAATGCAAGATGCATGAGTCATACAATCCAATCATGCATCAATCCTATGCATGTCATACGCTCATGTGAGATAATCTCTACCTATCAGGGAGTCTCACATCATCCTGCCTAATGATATATACAATGGTCAATCACATCTCATAACAAACATGCAGATGATGTGAATGGGCATGTATCATGATGTTATGATGTCACATACTCATAAACAGTATCAATAACCGGCGTCGACAATGTGGACTTTTAACCAACATTGCTCCCAAGAAATGGCCCACATAGAATCAAATATATAATGGGCACATGGCCTCACACAAGGGCCAAATATACGAAACAGGTGAGCCCTGGTCATGGGCCTAACACATATCACAATGGGCCTTGCCCATAGGCCTCAAATATAGTTGGATGGGTCGCACCCATGGGCCTCAGATATTTCACAATGGGCCTCAAATATACTTCGCAGGTGAGTCACATACCTTGGTCTAATACACATCAGTATGGGCTACATCACATAGGCCTAATATACATCACTATGGCCACAACCCATGGGCTTTAAATACACAATAGGTGGACCCTACACATGGGCTTCAAATATATACCACGGGTGAGCCTCAATGGACGGGTCACAAATATAACAGGATGGGCCTAATGACATGGACCCCAAAAATATATCAATTAGGCCGCACCAATTGGGCCTTACATACGTTGCAATGGGCCATGACCCATGGGCCTTGCATACATCACAATGGGCCTTGCAACATGGGCCTCATATATATTTAAGGTGAGCCTCAACAACGGGCCCCATACACATCAAGGTGAGCCTAAACAACGGGCCTTATACACATCAAGATGGGCCTCAACAACTGGCCTCATACACATCAAGGTGGGCGTCAACAACAGGCCTCATACACATCAAGGTAGGCCTCAACATCGGACCTCATACACATCAAGGTGGGCCTCAACAACGGGCCTCATACACATCAAGGTGGGCCTCAATAACAGGCCTCATACACATTAATGTGGGCCTCAACAACGGGCCTCACATATGGCCTTAGCAACAGGCCACAAATATATCAAGATAGGCCTAATCAATTCTATGGGCTAAATCAATCAAATGGCCGATACGAGCAGGCTGACCAAATGGACCGATACAAATGGGCTATGCGTCATGGAGTTATACTAAGCATGTTATAAAGTAATGCCCTATTCTTACAACGCAGCTGGCTTAGATGGCTTGCATACAACAAGTACGGGCCTACCAATGGGCCCTAGGGAGAGTCGCAATGTGGATATTTAACCAACATTATACTCACAATGTGGACGTCAAACCAACATTGCTCTCAAGGTGTAGCCCGTAGTGAATAACATTACGCAAACCAGGTTGGGATCACACATTGCAATGGACCTTAGGTACACCCTATTGGGCCTTAAATACATCAAATGGGCCATGTCATATGGGCCTTTTACTCTTCAAATGGGCCACATCAATGGGCCGCACCAATGGGCCTTATGTGCATTGCAATGGGTCATAACCCGTGGGCCTTAGATTGCATCAAATGGTTCTCGACCCATGGGCCTTATACATATCAAATGGGCCTAATCCCATGGGCTTTAAAATACATCAAATGGGTCCAATCCCATAGACCTTGGAACACATCAAATGGGTCCACTCTATGGGCCTTAAATAGTTCAACAACTAGTTACATTCATGGACCCAATTAAATTCAACTGTGGTGGGCCTCAAAAGTATATTCATTAAGCCCAACATTTAAGGAACTAAAGGTATAAATCATTTTCTCTAAGATCTTTATAATATGGTGGGCCCCACTCCTCAAAATTTCAGCCCAAGGCCAGCATAATTATAACATGTTGCTGTCCTAAATTTGGGCACTCCATTGGAGTGGGTCCAAGGCCTCTAAAACTCTGAAAATTGAGGGCCAAGGTCCCTCATCATGCATACAATGAGAGAAAACCCAAAAAGGTGGCCCACCATTAGAAGAAATATTTTTGAATTATGGTTTTTTATCAAGGCATATTGCTGGACTGCACAGCAGAAAAAATCTGGGAGTCTAACCATCTTGTCTCATTCTTTTGGATACCCAAACGGGGTCACTTGAGGCTGAAATTTCACAGAGTGATACTTCCGTAGGTGGGTCACACCTCCACAAAATTTCATAATTTTTAGATATTTTTAATTATTTTAATTAATTTAAACAAAACAGACTGTTAAGAAAAATCGAACAGACCTGGACGTCCCAACGTGGTGGGCCAGTCCGACCCTTACCACGGTGTGTACAGGGGTCCATTGGCCCTGAAATTAAGTAGGTGGGTTGTAACATAAGTGAAACACACTCCTAAAAAATTTCATAATTTTTGGACATCTGTAAATATTTTAATTTATTTACATAAATCAATCTATCCTGAAAATCGGATTGATCTGAACTCCATATTATAATGGGTCGGTCCCACCATCACCATGGTGTGTACAGGCGTCCATTGGCCCTAAAATTTTGTAGGTGGGTCCTAAAATAAGTAGGCCATGCCCTGAAAATTTTTATAAATTTTAAATACCCTTAGGTATTTTAATAAATTTTAAAAATCCAACTGTCCATGGTGGAATGTTGCTGGAACAGTGCAGAAAATTCAGATATCCACCTCACTTGGACCACACCGTTGGGATACCAATGAAGGTCAGTTGGGGCTCAAATTTTGGGGACATCAAGATAAGATCCCCACCTTTCAGAAAAGTATATTTAATAGGTATGAATAGTCCCCCAAACAGTCCCAAAATCTGTTCCAAAAATAACCAGAAACTGTCCAGAAAATTCTGAACAACAACATGTACTTAGATAAAAATTTATTATATAAGTTAAATAAAAAGGAAAATACATTAATGGGCCACACACATCAGGAAATAAAATGAGGAAAAAGAGAGATAGAAGGACAATTCGGCCATAGGGAAAGGGGCTCCGCCACTATTGAGCCCTCCCAAGATCAATCACACCCGCACATCATACTTAGATTTACATTTACAACATGTATCTTGCACATGCATGGCCTATAATTAAAATGCATGGTGAGGATGTCATTCCCACTATGGTTATAAGGTCTAGATGACCCAGACATAATATGATATGAAATATAACTACCATGATGGGGCCCATAGAGAAAGGCCCCATACATGGATCATGCATGTATAAGGTAGGCCATTAAGCCACAACCATGGGATTGTGTGGGATCTCCACCATTGATTGGTGGGTCCTACACTTCCCTCATGAAAGAAAAAAAATATCTAGGCTATAAAAATCAAATTTTTTACATCTAGAGGAGCACCCACCGTTCGATCTTTTTACTCCTATGAGTTCCTTAGCACCTTAGATTTGATTCCAATGGAGGAGATGGGGAATGGATGGTTAGGATGGGAGATCATGGGGTAGGAAAGTGGGCCACACTTGAAGTTTTGAAAGAGAGGGAGAGGCTTGGAGAATTTTCATACGTATGGAATTTCTCTCCTTAGATTTTTTTGAGTTTGAAAATGAGAAAGAGAGAGAGAAATTTGTAAAGGGAGAGAGAGATGGGTGATGGATGTGGTGAGTGATGGGTGTAAGAAAATCTTGACTTTTGTGGCTATTTGTGTAAGAAAAGAATGGGTGGTGTAAGAACTTTTCAACTTTGAGGGCTTTTGGTGTAAGAGAGGTATGGGCTTGTAAGAGATTCTTGACTTTTGTAGTTGCTTGGGAATGGGTGAAAGGTGATGTGTACTTGACATGTGCTTGACATGTGATGGATTGATGGATTGATGGGATTGATGTGACACCTCATAGAGATTCTCTTGGGTTTCGCAACACGCGACATTTTCTTCGCACTTAACGTTGGCCCACATCTCTTGACCAGGGTATCGCCTCGGCGTGCAAGTCGCGGCATCGGAACCACAGCGACGACGCGGTCACTATGGTAAAGGTCTTGGGTAAGTCGATACGGGTTGACGGCATACGAATCAGGGTTGCACGCAAATATTGGTTAAGGGTCGAAGGTTGTCGAAATTCGACCGGTAAGACCGCAGAAGTCTATGGAGCGGTACGGTCTAGGATACGGGGCTTACAGTAGGATCTTCCAATCTACTAGTATTTTAGCCTGTGCTATACCACTGATCTTGTGGGCCACTTATGAGAATTGAAAACTTAAGTATATCGTACACTGATTTTCAAACAATGGTCGAAAGTATAGATATCAATGCCTTTATCAATAATAGTCCTCATAAAAGCTAGTAGCAAAAAATTGCAAGCGGTTTGCGTCCTGCCCTTGACTGGAGTATAATCAGTCCAGCCAGGGCTCCGTGGGACCCACCGTGATGTGTGAGTTTCGTTTATGCCATCTATTCATTTTTTTTCAGATTATTTTAGGATTTTAATCCAAAAATGTGGAAGATCCAATGCTCAAATGGACCACACAGTGGGGATTGAACTCCCACCATTAAAAAATTTTTGCGAGCAGCAGAAAGTTTTGAATCGATCTGATATTTGTTTTTCCCTTTATCTATGTATATATGACCTTATTAACAGGTTGGATGGAAAATAAATATCAAGGTGGCCCCAAGAAGGTTTCCACGGTGAGTTTTGTTACCGCCACTTCTTCTTGTGGTACAGTCCACTTAAAGCATTCGACCTGCCTAATGTTGAGACTCATACTAAAATGATCTGACAAGGTAGATGAACGGTGCTCTACAGCCAGTCTCCATGCATTTGATATCCGTCGAGCTCATGGAAACTCCCCATGAGGTTGAGCTATGTGGCCCCACCATAATGTATGTCAAACATCAACACCGTGCATTTGATGGGTCCCCTTTAAATTATGGGATATCCCAAAAATCAACCGTATACGAAACTCAGGTGGGTCATATCATCTAAAATCATGTGAAGACATGTCTAAAACATATAAAAGCACTTGGTGGGGACCACCTGAAATTTGGATGCGTCTGAAACTTGGTCTGACCCCTCATCCGAGTGGGACACATATAATGCATGGGCTGGATTTGTGAACCACATCTCGATGGGCCCAAAAAATGATTATGAATGTTTTAGTGGAGGGTAACCCCTCTCAACTTTTGTATGTAGTGTGGCCCACACAAGTCATGGATTGACTTGATTTTTAAGCCCTAAGCCCACTATGGAATGGTGAATCTGCTGATGGGGTAGATGTTTGACATACATCATGGTGGGGCCGACACAACTTGACCTCATGGGACCCCATATAGATTGGAAGAGGTTCTACGCGGTCGAGCTCATGGGAACTTCCCATGAGGTCAAGCTGTGTGGGCCCCACCAAGATGTATGTTAAACATCAACACCATGCATTTGATGGGTCCCCTTTAAATTATGAGATATCCTAAAAATCAGTTGTATATGGAACTCAGGTGGGCCATACTATCTAAAATCAAGTAAAGACATCCTTAAAACATATAAAAGCACTTTGTGGGGCCCACCTGAAATTTAGATGCATCTGAAACTTGGTCTAACCCTTCATCCAAGTGGGACACACATAATGGATGGGCTAACTTTGTGAACCACATATTAGTGGGCGCAACAAATGATTATGAATGTTTTAATGGAGGGTAACCCCTCTCAACTTTTGTATGCATTGTGGCCTACACAAGTCACGGATTGACCAAGCCCTAGGCCTATCATGGAATGGTGCATCTGACTCACAGTATTGATGTTTGACATGCATCATGGTGGGCCCCACACAACTCAACCTCATGAGAAGTTCCCATGAGCTAGACCGCATAGAAACTTCCCCTCCCCCCGCCTATATATATATGGAAATGGTACTGTGAGGTAGAGTTGTGTGAGCTCCACCATAGTGTGTTGAAAATCAATACAGTGCATATATGATATCCCAAAAATCAGACTTTATGTGGAACTGAGGTGGGCGATACCATTTTAAACCATATAAAGACATGCCTAAAACATATCAAAGCACTTGGTGAGGCCCACTTGAGTTTTGGATGGGCCGAAACTTGTTTTGACCCCTCATCCAAGTGGGACACATACAATGGATGTCTGGATTTGTGAACTATATCTCAGTGGGACCAATAATGGCATGTTTGGATTCGTGTATGGTATTGTATTTGGTTACTGTTCATGTATACATTGGACGGTTTTCAGAATATATCCAAATCAATCAGATACTAATCAATGTTTGGATAGGAGGTATTGTTTGGCATAGTATACAATACGTTATACAGATCAATGTTTGGATATGACGTATTATGTCTGCGTATTGTACAATCTTAATTGGGTCGGGTGGCCTATTTGATGTATGAAACTTTCTAATTTCTATCCCAGATGATTTTCATGTTGAAATGTACAAAATGAACGTTCCCGATCTTACACTGCATAGGTACCAGATATCTTGTAATCGTACGAATTTCAAATTTTCATCCGCTGCCGAATACAGCGCAATGAATACGAAGTATTGACGGCAACAAAACCCACTGGCAATACTGTACTATCGATTCAAAAATTTGGCTGGAGTTTGTATTCGTACGCATGGGATTTAACTCCTATTCACTCCAATCCAAATACAGTAAACGTCAAATCATAACTTCTAATATAATATAATACATCCCAACATGCGTATCCAAACAGGCCCTAAATGATTATGAATGTTTTAATGAGAGCCTAACCATTCTCAACAGTTGTATGTGGTTTGTCCCACGCAATTCATGGATTGACTTAGATTTTTAAGCTTGTGGCCCATCATGGAATGGTGCATCTGACTGATCGGGTAGATGTTCAACATACATCACAATGGGGCCTACACAGCTCAACCTCATTGGAAACTCCTGACCTCATAGTAACATTTCTCACATACAAAATATATATATATATATATATATATATATATATATATATATATATATATATATATATATATATATATATATATATATATATATATATGAGGTTGGGAGCTCTCCATGAGGTCGAGCTGTGTAGGCCCCACAGTGATGTGTGTCGACCATCAGCACTGTATATTTGATGGGTCCCATTTATGTTATGGGATAACCTAAAAATCAGCCTCATATGGAACTCAGGAGGGCCATATCATTTAAAACCATGTGAAGACATGCCTAAAACATATAAAAGCACTTGGTGGGTTCCACCCAAGTTTTGGATGCAGCTAAAACTTAGTCTAACCCCTCATCCAAGTGGGTCACACACAATGGATGGTCTAGATTTGTGAACTACATCTCGGTGGGCTTAATAAATAATTATAAATGTTTTAATGAGACAGTAACCCCTCTTAACTATTGCACGTAGTGTGCCCACCCAAGTCATGTATTGATTTTTATTATTTATTTATTTATTTGTTTTTTTAGCTTGTCAGTACACCCACAGTTAGTTCACACTTCAATGTTAGCCACACCCACTAGGGAATGGATGCCAGGACCTCATTGTTGAAAGTCATGAATTGATTTGATTTGTAAGCATGCGGCGGGTGCATTTGACTGATGGTGTTGATGTTTGACACACATTAAGGTAGAGCCCATGCAGCTTGATCCCATGAGGTCGACCTCGTAGTACCATTTTCATATATATATATATATATATATATATATATATATATATATATATATATATATATATATATGCCGTGGCCCACCACTTAACATTATAATCTTAGCAATAGGTACACGGGTAAAACTCAAGTATCATAGTGAATTTGTTTCGGGAATAAATGGCACCAAGTTTCCTGGCCCGACATGCACCCTCAGGAGCGACACACCTTTACATGCAGCACACGTGCCAAACTAGCAAGTGTACAAGACATCTGAGCCGTGCATAAGGTGGTCTCTACCATGAATATGAACAATACACAAATATCTGGTGATACGCTCATCAGTTGGACCTCATGCGATTGTTGAAGGGTTCGAGCCATGGTTTTTTGACTCGGTGATTCGGACTGACTCTTGTCCTGAGTGATGGTGACTTGTCCTGGTTGGACTGAGTTGGACAGTGGTATCGGACTGATGAATCAGACTCGTTCTAGTCCGAGTCAACTCGGTTGAGTTGTTTCGGACTATGAGCGGGCAGTCCATAGCTTGGACTGAGTTGGGCAGTGGAATCCAACTGAATCAGACTCGTTCATGTCCGAGCCCATAGCTTTGGTAGCAATGTGAACGTCAACATCCATCTCATGGGAACTTCTCATGAGGTCAAGCTGCGTGGACCTCACAGTGATGTGCGTCGAAAATCAACACCATGCATTTGATATGTCCCCTTTAGGCTACGGGATATCCTAAAAATCAGTCATATACATAATTCAGTTGGGCCATAGCGTCTAAAATCATGTGAAAATATACCTTAAACATATAAAAGTACTTGGTGGGCCTACTTAGGTTTTGGAACTTCCCATGAGGTCGACCTCATGGGAAGTTACCATGAGGTCGAGCTGTATGGGCCTCATCATGATATGTGCCGAAAATCAACATCGTGCATCTCCTTTAGGTTACGGGATATCCCAAAAATCACCCCCAACTAAGGTGGGTCACACTATCGAAAACCATGTGAAGAAATGCCTAAAGCATATAAAAAGTACTTGACGGGGCCTACGTAGGTTTGGATGCGGCCAAAACTTAGTCTAACCCCTCATCCAAGTGGAACACACACGATAGATGGGCTGGATTGAACCACATCTCCATGGGTCCAATAAATAATAATGAATGTTTTAATGGGAGGATAACTTCTCTCAACTGTTGTATGTGATGTGGCCCAGGCAATTCATGGATTGACTTGATTTTTAAGCCTGTGGTCCACCATGGAATGGTGCATCTGACTGATGGGGTAGATGTTTGACACACATCACAGTGGGGCCCACACAACTCGACCGCATAGAACCATTTCGTCTCTCTCTCTCTCTCTCTCTCTCTCTCTCTCTCTCTCTCTATATATATATATATATATATATATATATATATATATACACGTTGAATAAGGACGGTAGTCAGGGTTCCAGACATTCCATTATTTTGTGGTGGGCCCAACTGATCAAAGGCTAGCCGCCTGTTCGTCCTGTCGACACATCCGACATTTAACGTGTAAATGGCCAAAATGATCTCTTTTGTTGTCGACTATTCAAAATTTAATCCGACCCGCTACGGATAAAACATGAAACAACAAGGATATTTTTCACCACACGGCTGGATATACCCAATCCGTACATATGTTATATGATCTCTTTATATGAGTGTTTAATGGAGATCACCGGCTCCACGGCATTCCTTATATTCGGTATTCATTTATAGCCGTTTGATATAAATACATGTTCCTGTGTGGGGCCACTTTGATTTTTCCACGAGGTCACTTCCTTAATATCGAGAAACCACTTAACATATACAAAATCCATCCTGTCCATCAGTGCACCATACCTTGTTTGGTTTATATTATAAAAATCATGATGATTGAACACTAAGGTGGGCCACTCTATAAAAGTATACTTAAAAACATCACTAAGTTCACATGTTATGGCCCACCTGAGTTTTGGAATATGTAATTATTGGGTGGTTATTTAATGGTGATGAGTCAAATCAGATGAACGGATGGGATAGGATATAAACACCCATGGTGGCTCTACACAAAACTAATAGTGGGCATTCCATCAGGTGTGGCCTACCTGAGTTGTGGACGGTCATGATTTGTGGGTTCCAATGTGGGAATGAGGCACGTTCCTGATGGACGGGGTGGATCTCATGAATTTCCGCTGTCCCATCAATGAGGCGTGATTTTAGCTGAGACACATGATCCTACACGTGAGGACAATAGTTGAGGAATCCAAACCGTTGATCTGATGGTCCTCACCATGGATAAGGGACTTGTGGCAAACTAGAAGACCCTATAATTCCTTTCTAAGTTAGTGGTCTTAGACAGCCTATCTTGAACGTCCATCAGCTACACTCCACTCTCTCGAGGTTACCATGAGAGAATCGTATGGATCAGATTATCCAAACTATCCAGTCAATGAAATGCAAAAATCAATGGACAAGATCTTTAGTAGAAGTCTTCCAATCAAGAAATATAAGATAACCCAAATGAATTTCATTTAAAGAGAATTTTTCCCGGATACATCTCTTAAATTTCGTTATTGTACTAAAGAGTCAAAATCTTATGATTTTATTTATTTTTATAAGAAAATAGAAAAAAATCAATGAATTTCAAACATATACATAGGTAAATTAAATGCGAAATGCTTTTTGTAGAATATCTGATATCTATTTTATATCTTTTATTAGGAAAAAAAATATTCACAAGCATTAAATAAGGCCATTTGATATGTCTCCTCCCATTTGAATGCATGGCACGTGTGGAGATGAAAGCCATGCATTAGGTGGGTCCCACCGAGTATGTGCTCTGACCCAAGTACAGGTCAGTCTCATCATTTGGTGGGCCATATGTACTATGAATTGGGACCACTAGCCAGCTTTATTAGACTGTTCATTTCAAGTTTTTTTCGGCCCACGTGATCAGTAAACTGCATGAAATTCCGTGCAATTATTTGGATGTGAAAAATCCATTGATATCTATTGTATTAAAAATGATAATTTAGTGTTAATGATTTTTTCAATATACAACTGGTGTAAGACATTAGTGGCCCGCCAAGAAGACCAACTTGCAAAAAACATCAGACCATGTCTCGTGTTAGTCGACGGGCAAAATCATTAGAATTCAAGATTTTAAGACTCGGACGGGACCTGTACGTGCGACTCATCGAACCCGTCTCAGACTAGGTCAGGGCTGGGGACGACGCCCCGTTAGCCAAATGGTTCACCTTTACTTAGGTATATTGGGTCGATTCACCCCGACTCATTTCTATAACAACACAACCCTAGATCATTTTTACTAAAGTCTATCATGTGGAGAGAAGTCTCCCACACGTGGACGCAAAATGTGGTGTGATTGACTCTCTCTCTCTCTCTCTCTCTCTCTCTAATACATACGGTGAAGCTTATTTCTTCCAAGCTGTCTGATATGCTCTCTTGTGCGGTGGTCCATATAAAGAGGCCAATGGTAGAGAATATATATATATATATATATATATATATATATATATATATATATATATATATTATTATATTCTATTATATTCATCTTTATTTTTTTCAATATTCTTTAGTATAAGATTTCTTATACAAGTAGAGAAGAAGTAATTTTTATATATTTGTTTATTTTATTTTTAGTGAAGAAAATAGCTTTATTGCTATTCCGTGAAATATGTATATTATCAAACTAAATAAATCCTTATGTATTTTAGCTCTTGTTTTTGTTTGACTGATTTGACTTCTTGTTTGATTTTTTTTTGTGTGTGTGTTTTGGCCTCGCGCGTGCGCACGCGCGCACACACACACACACATATATACATGCGTACTTCTGCAACAAAATTGGTGGAGAGTAGCTACTCTCCACCTTCTCCCTCATTAACTTAGTAACTTTCATTCTCCTACCTGGTTCCTTTTATCTAAAAAATTTCATGGTATTAAAGCATTGTCTTTTACAAAATCTGACATTCCATTAAAATTGGCGAGGCAAGGTTGGATTCTTGTGACCACCATAAATTCCATTGTTCCCCAACTACCTCTGAAACTCATCTAAGCCACCTAAACCCATCAGATCCAATGATTCTAAGTAATACAAGTCTTAAAACTGTGTTAGAATCTATGGACAAACAACTATTTGACTCAACATAAAGGCAGCTCTCGTCTAAGGACTGACTCAAACTACTTAGATGAGATCTTTACGGTAGGATTTACTTATTGTTAAAAATAAATAAATAAAATAAAATTCTTGATTAAAAATTATAGTTTTTATTTTATTTTATTTTAAACACACACACACACCCCGCGCACTCAGGCTAGTGGAATTACACAACTTATGGGTACTCGAACTCTTGACCAGGAGTTGAAACTCCAGAGAGTCAACCACCTGAGCAAGAGTAAGGACCGGGAGTTAAAAATTATAGTTCACTTCATTCATTTAGCAATTATTTATAGACTCCGATCTAACCTAGCCTTATATATATATATATATATATATATATATATATATATATATATATATATATATATATATATATATATATAAGCCTGTGCCTGTACACAACAATGGCTGTAAAAAATAATTTTATTCAATTACTAAAATTATCTTGAAAATATAGAGAAGTGAATTGATCACCAACGAGCAACCACATTACAACTTATGGTGCCACACCTTCTTTCTTGCCAATATATCACTTGTACAAGTTATGACAGTCGTTTGTATGGTCTACAATGACACAAACGATTGTCAGGGATGATGCTGAAAAGTCAATGATGGAAGGTGATAAGGGATAAGCTGATATTGTGACTGGAGCAACGAATTATGTTGATCAGCGTACGCTGCAAGCAACATAGTAACAAGAAATCAAAACCCTAAAAAAATTGGATTTCCATGAGTGGTTCAGTAAAAAGAATCTCAATCTCACACATAGAAAAGTGTAATTTAATTTTTTCATAAAATAATTACCTATGACTTCTTGAGTAAGAGAGCATTTTTATTAACAAACCCAAACAATACAAGTTCACCACTTCCAATCCACCAATCAAAATAAAGTCGAGACCTTCTAAATTAATAGGAAATAAGTGACGAAATATTCAACAAATGAGAATAAATTACCTAATCTAATAACCATTAAAAATATACCTTAACACCTAATCAAAAGAGTTGCTCTTAGTTTGGGAATGGTGAAATCACATTACGTTTAATGGGCATTTACTAACTCATCCATATCTTTATTACATAGTGTTGGATTCACATGTACTTTAGTTTATCATTCAGTTAATAAACTTTCAAACGAAACTAATGTTTTGTTGTTTCTACGTTGTTTGATCCTTTAAAAGTTGGACATAAGATAAGTAATAGGATTTGGATAGATGGTTGGGTTGTGGGATTTATTAGTCTAATCTAAGGTCTATTGGGGGGGGTGGTGTGCAGAAATAGTAAATAAATAAAAGGTTTCAATTGTACTAACATTGAAACATTGATTCAAACTGATTCGTAGGACAACCTTCCCTTAACAAGTTTAGGCAGGACAACCTTATTTCACAAAACTTGTAATAATCAAAATTCCAAACCAAGCAAGAGCCAATAAAAGATAAGCTATTACAAGTATTCACCACTTTAGCTTAAAGATATTATAACCATTCACCACATAAACATAAAAAAATATTCACCAAAACAACATGAATTATAGTGGTTTGATGTGTTAACAACTATTCTCAAATAGCCACACCTACTTCACTCCTAATAATCATTATCCACGTGATATTGACTTTCACTATAAATAAAATTTTCATAGGAACACATTAAAACCTGATACAGATGTGATTTTAGAGAACTATTACAAAAAAAAACTCCCCACTGAGATTTTCTGGATATCTCAATAAAACCAAAATACAAAAGAAATATATATTTATCTTCTCATTTGAAGATGTATCTGTCGATGTAGTCATAGAATCACTTCTCTTGAATATAGATTATTCAATGTTCAGTCATATAAACAAGGGTTCAAGGTTTTAGATTGATTTTAAATAAACTTGAACCAATGATTACTTATTTAAATTCTTTTAAGATCTCAAAAAGAAGAATATTTACTCTCTTTATAAAATTAAATTGACAGAATAAGAGATCAAGAAATTAAGCAAAAAGCTATTAAAAATATTTAATAAATACTGTGCAATAGCTTGAGTATAACAGAGACTTCACTCTCTCTTGTAAAAGGATTTGATAGACTTGAATTATATTTTCAGATTGAGAGAAATCCTTAATTTATAAAAAAAGAAGTTGTTACTTCGACTCATCTAAGAACCGGATTCCGTTCTGATGTAGAGCGGGTTGCGGACAGTTTCATGGCTAAGATGGATCAGAAAAGGTCCGGTCGACGACAGAAGTGATTCGGACTGTTGGACCTTAGATCGGGCATATCTCGCAATCTGGAATGAGTTATCTAACATAAAATATAAGATTTTGGGGTAGAATGAGCTACTTTAGCCAACCAACCCCGCTATGCTAGGTTGCGCAGCCTGGATTTGTGAGAAAACCCCTGATCAACGGTCGTTTTTCCATTTTATTTCGTTTTTACTATAAATAGTAAGTATCCTATTTAGCATCACCAAACTGTTCTCCTAATTATCCTAAGCACTTTTCATGTTGGACACAACTCCTAAAGTCCAACGGATGAAAAGCTTTAATCAAACTAAAACTTACTATTTATAGTAAAAATGAAAATAAAATGGGGGTAACGACTGTCGATCAGGAATTTTCTCGTAAATCCGGGCTGCGCAACCTAGCGTAACTAGGTTTTCTGGCTAAAGTAGCTTGTTCTACTCCAAAATCATATATTTTACGTCAGATAATTCATTCTAGATTGCGAGATACGCCCGATCTAAGGTCCAACGGTCCAGATCACTTCTGTCGTAGACCGAGCCTTTTCTGATCCATCTTGGCCATGAAACTGTCCACGACCCGCTCTACATCAGTCCCCTCCACTTCAAAAGAACTCCTCCTCGAGTTCACATCTTGCTCTGGTTCATGATACTCGGTCAGGTCCGTGACATTGAAAGTCCGTGAGATCGCCATGTCATCTGGAAGATCAACAATATAATGTTATCATTGATCTTTCGAATAATTGGGACGGGTCCAATCTTCTTATTTTTCAACTTGTTGTACGTCCTGGTCGGAAATCTCTCTTTATGCAAATGGACCATAACACGGTCGCCCACCTCGAACACCTTTTATCGTCGGTGCTTGTCCGCTTATTCCTTGTACTTCTCGTTTGAGGCATGTAGCTTGGCCTGCACTTTCGCATGGATGCCCATGATCTTATCTGCCATATGTTTTGCTGCAATGCTTGTGCCTGGGTGCTTGGGCAGAGGGACCAAGTCAAGTGTGTGGCGAGGTACTCGTCCATAGATAATCTGGACTGGCGATTTCTCTGTCGAGCGGTTCACCATGTTGTTGAATATAAAATCTGATTGAGATAAGGCCATGTCCCACTGCTTCATCTTTTCTCCTACAATACTACAAAGGAGGTTCCCTAATGTGCGATTCACAACTTCGGTCTACCCATCAGTCTGTGGGTGGTAAACACTGCTGAATTGAAGTCGTGTATCGAATCGAGTTCATAAAGTTTGTCAAAAGTGGCTAATGAATTTCGTGTCACGATCAGAAGCAATAGTTTTGGGGATCCCGTGTAGCCGTACAAACTCCCTGAAGAATAGATTCCCCACATGTATTGCATCGAGGGTCTTCTTGCATGGGATAAAGTGCGCCATCTTGGAGAAACGATCGACCACTACGAACACCGAATCCATGCCGCATTGTGTTCGTGGGAGACCATGCACGAACTCCATTGATAAATCCTTTCAAGGGCCGTCAGGCATAGGTAACAGGGTGTAGAGGCCCGTATTATGAGATTTCCCCTTAGAGGTCTGACAAATATGACAATGTTGTACGACTCTTCCCACATCACGTACTAATTGCGGGCAATAATACTGCTCTTCTACAAGAGCTCACGTCTTGTCTCACCCAAGGTGTCCACCAAGGCCACCTACATGTAGCTCCTGAATAATCTGCTCCCTTAAAGAACTTTGGGGGATGTACAATCAATTCCCTTTGAAGAGAAAATCGTCCTGTATATGAAGGTCACTGGGGTGACCTTCTTGAAACTTCATCCAAGAATCTTTGAAGTCCTCATCCTCGGCATACAGTTCCTTGAGACAGTCGAAGCTGACCACCTCGTTGCTCATCGTAATAAGTAGTGATGCATGAAAGCTAAGTGCATCAGCCACCTTGTTTTACTGTCCTGACTTGTGCTTTAGAGCAAACATAAATTTTCATAAAAACGTAACCCATCTAGCATGTACACAATTCACGTTAGTTTTACTATTAATAAACTTTAATGCTTGATGGTCAGTGTACAGAACAAACTCCCTTTGAATTAGATAATGCCGCTAATGTCGTAGCGTCTGAACAACTGCATATAACTCAAGCTCATAAGTTGACCACTTTTTTCGGGCTTCGCTGAACTTCTCACTGCAGAAGGCTATCGGCCTACCTTCCTGTGATAATATTCCCCCAATTTCAATGTATGAAGCGTCACACTCAACCTCAAACAATTTGTCGAAATTAGGAAGCACCAAGACTGACGTTGTAGACAAACGATGCTTGATCTCATGAAAGCTTTTATCAGCTTTATTAGTCCACTGGAACGGTCCCTTCTTCATGCAATCTGTTATAAGTGCGACTATAGTAATAAAATCTTGCACAAATTAACGTTAATAAGTTTTAGTTTGATTAAAGCTTTTCATCCGTTGTTCTTTAGGAGTTGTTTCCAACATGAAAAGTGCTTAGGATAATTAGGAGAACGGTTTGGTGAAGCCAAATAGGACACTTACTATTTATAGTAAAAATGAAAATAAAATGGGGAAACGACCGTCGATTAGGAGTTTTCTCACAAATTCGGGCTATGCAACTCGGTGTAGTTGGATTGGTTGGCTAAAGTAGCTCGTTATACCCCAAAATCATATATTTTACGTCAGATAACTCATTCTGGATTGCGAGATACGCCTGATCTAAGGTCCAATAGTCCGGATCACTTTTGTCAACGACCGGGCCATTTCTGATCCATCTTGGCCATGAAACTGTCTGCGACCCACTCTATATCACATTCTAACAAATTTTTAAATTTGGGCGCGATAAGATAAAACAATTTTTTGACTGGTTGAAGGCCTTGTTCGACTGGTCGAAGGTCCTGTTCGACTATTCGATGGTGCAAGAAATCCGAACTAATTCAGTTGCTGGACTTCGAGTCGAGCAACCCTCGACTGGTAGAAGGCCCACCTTCAACTGGTTTTAAGTGTAACAAAAAATCTGTTTGACTTCAATTTGAACTACGACTAGTCAAAATTTTCTTAGACTAGTCAAGCCACAACTTACACTAGTCAAACCTTAGTCAACTATAAGCATAAAAACCCATTTAAAGTAGATTTTGAAAGTACCTAAACCTAAGGTCTTTCTAGAGTTTATAATACTCGAAATGACTGAACTTTGAAACAAATTAGATGCTTGAACTTTATGCAGCTTAATCTTCTATTAAATTCTTCAATAGAGCTTGAATTTCTTGATAGAGCTTAATCTTTTACAAGAACTTTCGTAGAAGTTGAACTTAACTTGAACTTTCCATCTTGATCTTTCACTTGACTTAAACTTTAATAGAGCTTGAACTTTCCATCTTGATCTACATTCGAAGGCCACTTCATAAGATGTTTTATTTAAACGAAATTTGTCAAACAAGGTGTGTTTTACACTTTATAGCACTTAGATAATGTGCTCGAGATCATGGACCATCTTGTGATGGATTTTGTTCTTCGTTAAAGATCCTAATGAACCTAAGCGATGGTTTCTGTTCCCAGATTATCCTTTTAAATCACTGATTATATGAAATATCTAGGTTTGAGTGTATGATTGGAGAAGAGATCTTTGTGGTAAGTTGTTATTCTAGACCGAGTAAGAAACTTTGAGAGCAATGCCTTTATTTGATCCAAAACGTATATCCTTTTTATGAATCTAAAGTTTAATTGAAAATCATGGTGATATTATTTGATGAGTTAAGATGGTCGTAGGGTGGATAAAAGTATTCGTGAATTAGGGTTATAGTTCTTCCAAGCTTTAAGTCTGACTACCTTATCTTCTTTGAATAGTGTATTTCTTGTGGAGTATCACATAAGAGAAATAGAATTATCCCAAAAGGACCAACTGATGATAAGGCACTAAGTTATTAGTTATGCTTAAATGATCCGCAACCAAATGCAAAGCCATGGAAGAATTAGAGTTCGTACTAGAAGCATGTTAGGCATACATTCAAGAAAATTCATAGAACTAATTTTTTAAGATTTTTTTTTTTTTAATTTAGATTATAGTAACCCCAAAATTTGATAGATACCATAATGGATCAAAGATAATTAAAGATGAGAAATACATCGTGAGCACTTGTTTTAAATTTCAAAAGTGTCAGAAATGATTTCCTTTCTCTTGTTAAATCTAGCAGTAAGGCAATTTTTTTGATGTTCTTATCGTGCAACGCATCATTAAACAAATGTTGAAGAGAAAAGTTAAAAAAGATTAAATTTTTTATAAGTCATTTCCCTATTTGAAATCCTCTGATTGTTCTATAGAAAAGAGGAAGCAGCGTGGGAGAGTGAGGATGATATGAGAGAGCAATGCCATCAGCTTTTCGACATTGCACATCAAGTAAACTTTAAGAACGAAATTTATTTTTAAGGGGGGTGTATTGTAACATCCCGGATGTTATTGTTTTATCATAAGTCCATCCTATAGTTTAATATGTGTATGTCCCCTTAATTAATATGAATTTTAACTTACTTTGTGAATAATTCTTTATCCGTGATGATTTAGATATGAGTTCTTTTGTAAGAACTGCTTAAAAATATGCCTAGAACCATGTATAATGATTAGATTTTCTTAATTTTTAGATCACATGGTTTCCATGATTCATTTGACTTAAAATTTTATCTCATGCCTATCCATCATAAATTAACCATACACATCAAATTTCAGTACTTAGATTATGGTAAAAGTGGCACAATTGCCAAATTAACCTCTTAACCATTGCTTTTAGTGTCCATCGAGTGAGGAATGTTTATTGGTAGTCGTAGTTGAATGTTTCACTTCATGTGAATGAATTGGATCACCCATCATATAGACTAAATATGAGATATGAGCATCCCATCTTGGTAAGCCTTTTCTTAAGCACCAAATCACCCCATTTAAGAAATAACCACGTTATCAAATCTTTTCAAATCTAGACTTTCCAATTGAACCACTTCCCACTACCAATCACAACTCAAATTTATACCACACCTGAGCCTCATATGACTACTAGATCTTAAAAAATTTAGACCTCGATTTAAAATCCTACATCGTTGAATGATGACCACTTTAAAGTCAGTTTCTTCATTTTGTAGTAACAGGTGAAATTTTAGATTCAGACATTTTCCACCATCGATCAACTACCAAATTTTATCTAATTTTCTACCTAATGTGACCAAATATTTCTTCTAATTTGAGGCCCTAATCACTTTGTGTGGACCCTTAAATCGATATCAAGTCTATTTTGGCACCCACTAAGCCATTTTTAAAAATCGACCAATCTAGGTTTTAGATACTAAGAAAATTACGTATCTCGACTTTACTCTTCAAACTTAGCATAATGAATAGATTGAATTTGAGAAAAGTCATCGGATTAAGGAGATTTAGAAAATTAACCCTAAGTAGGATGTGACACACCCTTCACATGCCCCAACCTCTTTATAAGAACTACCCACGCCCCTCTTTAGCCACGCATGGCCAGTCCCTCTATGTGAAGAGAGAGAGAGAGAGAGAGAGAGAGAGAGAGAGAGAGAGAGAGAGAGAGATATGACATCTGCCTAAGACGCCCAACCCTTCCTTTTATTCAATCCACATGTATAGACACCCTCCTCCTTGCTCGAGCGATTCCTGTTCTTCGCAGTTAGTCCTCTTATGTCAAATTCTACATAGGGTTTCATCTATGAATAAGGTGATGAAGCCCTTTAGGCTTATACATAATTATAACTATTTTCTCATAAACTTAGACATTGCTTTCCTCATTTGTTTATTTAATGAATTGGGTGGTAAAACCTATGTTAATTCTATGATTTATTGTGTGTAATTATTTTAAATTCTATGATGGTTAAATGGATTCATGTTTGGATGAATTTTGATAGATAATTGAATGATGAATGGGCTTAAACCCAAACTATATGTTATAGGGTACTCAAATTATGTTGAATTGATGATGAACACCCCATTTACCTTTGGCATGTGAAACTATGGTTCCATGATTGATACTCCATGGTGTTAGATCACACAGGAACATGTAGGTTAGTGAGTTAACCCGCTGAGACAAGCTAACCCATTGAGTATACAAGATGCACGCACATGGTTAGACAATATGGACCCTATGCATTGTAGATTGGTTTAGCCTATTTTTTGTGATGTTTAATGTTGTTTAATATATGAATTAAGTAATGATTTATCACTGGGCTTTTTTATTATCATGAACATGTTACACGTTTGGATGTCTGAACATGGACTTATAGATGAAATCATGTATATGGTGGCAATGTGTGGCAACTATATATGTTTCATGATGATTAATACATGTTAATGAGCATGGCACTTTCATGACATGTGTTGATGATGGAATTATGTATTTGAATGACATAGTACAAGGACACCCATCATCCCATATTTTTTGGAAAATATTATGAAAATCCATGTGGTTTATATTATGGACTTGTGGAAACTTATGTGGTTATATTGACAAGTTGATATGGAATAACCTTATATATGGGTTATGGTGAATCATGGAGGATCTCATGATTGGATTATTTTCTTACGATGGATCCATGAGTGGTAGCCATGCCATGTGCCATGGAATAGGGTGAGATGATGACTTGTTGAGTATGAGGATTATTGTACTGGTGATCAAACCCAATGGTTGACAACCCCAAGTGCAGGGTTGTGATGTAGTAATAACTAGGGAGTCTGAGGTTGAAGCACAAAAATTTTTGTCAGAACATAACTAGAACTTAATAGGTTGTATGGGTTTTCAATCCAGTGGATTTAGAATAATGAATAAAAATAATTAAGGTTCCAAGAATCCCCAATCAATAAAACTTGAACTTAATTCGTCTTTTCAAGTTGATAACTCAACAAAAACTAGATTCCAATTTGTTCTAATTGCAAGATATAGTACTAAATTCAATTAAAAACATCCAACATAAATTAGAATCATGATAAGTTTGATATCTCATGAAGATCCAGGTAATCAATTGCAGGAAATCAAATGCAACTATTGTACTTAGAAGTCACAAATCATTTAATTTTACAAATTGAATCCTTTTATAATCTAGGAATTCAATCACATCCAATTACAATTCAACATGAAAAATAAATAAAATTTATTAAAAATGTATCAAATATCAAAAATCTATTAAAATGTTTATCCCTTAGCCTTAGCTAAGAGATTAGCCAAACATAGTAAACATCTTAAACAAAAATAAAAGAAAAACATGAAAAAAAGTATAACTGAAGGATTGAAGAAGAACGGCTCTATGGAAGCTTTGCCACTATTTGGTTTCTCTCATAAACCTCAATTCGTGCTTAGGGAATCTTATAACACCTCCTTAAATAAAAAAATCATGCACCGACCTTGGACTAACTTCAAAATTACATATGTTTATTACACTTCAATAACACTAATGAGCATCTTTAGTCGGACCAAACTCGCACCGAATCTAGTTGAACGTTCCTTTGGTTAGAGCTAAACTTCTTCAAAATCATATGAACTCTTTGCCTCCTTTTGGTTGGGCTAAACTTCTTTTTGGTGACACCGAACATCACTCCAGTCATATCGAATAATCGATCGGTTGGGCCAAATTAACTTAGAAAATCCACTGTTTTTTATTGGACTATCTTTGGCACTTCCAATCAGACCGAATCTGACTTCGGTGGAACCACGCAGTCTGTTGTTTCTATTATTTAATCACTTAATTTTTCAGAGTTTTCTCTATCTTCAAGACTTGGTTTTATTGAAACTTTATGTCTTAAAATCTTCATCCTAGAGTCCTTAATTCTTTAAATCTTCACACTTTATGATTTCGGGCTTTAAAGTGTCCATTTAAGCATGTATTCTTCTTTGGTTTCAAAATCACCTCGAATGCAAAAACACTCACTAGTATATCGATTTAACATTCAAATATTTAGGCTTGATCATTCGGCTGGATGCATCCATTGTATTATGATCACTACCTATAAATGGTGCATTAATAGCCTTCTTGCTATAGTCGCATGAGTAGGGCATGGTGGTATGAGACACTATGCTCGAGTTATTTACCTTTACTGGGTGACAAGCACTCCATAATTATCTTTAAGCTTACCTAATATAATTGGATATTAAATTAAAATAATTAAAGGATGAAACTAATCATGAATTCACTAGGATTGGACTTAGTGGATCAACCCCTTGGGTGTTACAATGAAAGGGTAACGGGGATTCCTACTTCTAGTTGTACAATGGAAGGGTAACAGGGATTTCCACTTCCCTTAGATGGTTTTGTTGAGATGTGAAGGGTAATGGGGATTTTCGCTTCCCTCAGATGGTTTCGTTGAGATGTGAAGGGTAACGAGGATTTTCACTTCACATAACTCTAGTAACTAGTGGCTAGTAAGTGCGTGTGAAGGGTAACGAGGACTCCTACTTCATTGTCCTACATAGTCAAGGTGCCTTCATCAGAGCATGCATATAAAGTATTGTATTTATCAAGATTTTCCTATGGATGTTTTGACTTTTACTTATGATATGAATGTGTTATTATTGTAGTAATCTTTTAGCGGTGCCCTCACTGAGTTGAACCTAGGCACCACATTCCTCCTGTTGGAAAACTAATTATAGACTATGCGGGTGATGATCTAAAGAATGAGCCATAGTGACAAGGTGAGAATTATGATGATCCATTGAGACAGATAACAGATGACGAAGTCAAAACAGTTTGAACATAATTTTTCTCCCTTTATTTATTCTGACTTTCTTAGAATTAGTTGCTTACATTTTGATATTGTAATAAGTCACATGGAATGATCAACTATGTAATATATTGATGTAATGATGATGAATGGAACTTAGAATATTTACTTTAATGGAATGAGATTTAATTTTCCTATCATTTATTCTGTAATTACAATGAAAATATGAAATTATCTTATTTTAAGAAATATATGGGGTATTTATACCCAGTCATATTCATATTATGATCCTTAAATTTAGTTTTCTGTGTTATCCATGAAAGTCAAAACCTCAGGTTGTAACACTTAGTGATGATAAGTCACTTCAACAGTTGGTTTGCTAATCAATTAGGTATACAATGATCTATGAGGGCTTGAAGTTCATTTTTGTGTTTGTATGGTTCTAAGGGTGTGTATATTGTGGGTTCATTTAAGCACCTTAAAGAACTATTTCTACTAGCTAACATAAATGTGCGAAAGAGCACTCATGTACCTACTCGTATATGTAAGAATATTACATTCTACCACCCTTATAAGAATTTCTTCCTTAAAATTCAAACACACCTACTAAGCTAATAGAAGAAGATACTACCCTCTAATGTGTCTTAATGTCTATGTTTTTCTACGAGTCATAGGGTCATGTGCACAGAAGTGTGTATATTGCCTACCAATCTACCCCCCTTAAAGGATTATCATCTATGAGATTCATAAACATACGACTAAGTTGATGAAATGGATTTCTTTCTTTTCCTGATCAAATTTTTTCTACACCTCCAAGCTTCTAATATTTGATTCCTTGAGTTCTCTGCCATTATGAATCCAGTAGACCTCTAAATGTAGGGAAAAAATTTCACTCATTTAAAACTTCTTAAAAGACTTTTTAGTCCTCCAATGTTTACTGAATGAGTTCTACATTATCCTCGTAGGACTATTTACTAAGGTTTCAGGGTTCTACATATTCTTTTGACGATTTATCTATCCTAGCTTTTCTTAGGGAGAGGAATTTCTAAACTTAAGAGTGATTATCCTAAATTAACTTTAAGTCACATCTTCAATTGGTAGTGAAAGTCCTAACTTCAACTTCACTAGGTGTAATCCATAACCCTAAGCCCTAATTATTACTAAAACTTACTCTGATATCAATTTGTCATGCCCCAAAATTTGGAACTTGAGTAGAGAGACCCTAATCTTGAGTTATAGGGTATGAATTTGAATTCGAGCATAAATTCATTGTGATTCCATTCCACTCATTGTATATTTAACTAAATTAAAATAAAATATTATTTAGCTATAATTTAATTACAATCTAAATTTTTAATGTCAAAATTAATTTCACCAAATTTGCTGCTAATAAAAGTTCCATTAATGTCTTATTACATTAAACTTAATATAGATAAATAAATTGACCTAAACTAGTGACAATAAGTCACTTCAATGGTTGGTTTGATGATCAATTAGGTAATGATATATGAGAGTTTAAAGTTTATTGTTGTGTTTATGTGGTTCTAAGGGTGTTTGTATATTGTGGGTTCATTTAAGTACCTTAAAGAACAATTTCTACTATCTACCATACACGTGTTAAAGAGCACATTAACGTAAAGTTTTAAAATAATACACTATGATCGAGGATTATGAAGTTGGAGGTTGAGGACCATAAGAGGTAGAGGCTATGAGGCCCGTATCCTAGACCGTACCATTCCGTAGGCTTCTACAGTCCTCCCGATCGAATTCCAATGACCTGCGATTTATAACCAGCGTTTGCACGTGATCTTGAGTCATATCCCATATTCCAGAGTCGGCTCGACTCAAGAGTTGTATCCTTGCTACCACACTGTCACCGCAGTTCCGATGCAACGTCTCGCTCGCCGAAGCGATACCTAGGCCAGGAGATGTGGGCCCACGTTCAATTTGAGGAAAATGTCATGCTTTGTAAAGTTTAAGAGAATATGTCAAATCAATCAAATACACATCACCTCACATGTCAAGTACATGTCTCATCCCCAATCAACCCCTAAAGTTAACTCTCTCTCTCTCCACCCATTAAGTACACCCATCACTCATCCATTTCTCTCTCTCTCTCTCTTACAACCTCTCTCTCTCATTCTCCCAAGCAACCCAACATCCAAGCTCCATGAGGGAGAGCTAGATGTGGCGCACTCCCTACCACCCAATCCGACCGTCCAATCTCCATTTGTTAAATTCGAAGCCGAGGAGCTAGGAATTTCATCGGACCAAGAAGAAATGAAAATGGTGGGTGTTCATAGCTTTTGGTTTTGATGATTTTAAGGCCCACTTATGGTGGGACCCATCTTAGTGTATGTTTAGTATCAAAGAGGGGTCCATAGTGGCGAGGTCCATCCCATTTTCACTGTTCTTCCTCTTTCTCTCTCTCCCTTTTTCTTTTATAGTGAAGATGATGATGGGTGTGGCCCACTTGATCCACGTCGTACAGCAATAGGCCCACCTAATGTAAGCTTTTCATCCATGACATACAACCATCCAGATGTTTTGGACGGTGGGGCCCTGACCTATATTCCATCTATGTCATCCATCTTGGACACTTGATGAAGGGGAAAATACAAATAGCAACTTGATCCTTAACGTAGGGTCCACCTTAAAGACATGATGCATCCAACAAGTGGGACCCACCCTGATATAGTGTTGTACCCACCACTGTCCAGTCCCTGGACGGCGGGACTAACCTTGATGTATATGTCCAATCCCCACCATCCTTTGCTTGGACGTGGGGCAACCTTGATGTGTGTGTGGGGTCCACACCATCCATGGGACCCACTGGTACGTATGTCTTATCCTGGCCACCCTGATCATGTGAGACCCACCAGATGAGCGACCTCGCACGGACGCTGATTAGTTGCTGATCACAGCAGACCGTCCACCTGCTGACCGTTGATGCAGGCAGAACACAAATATCAGCTTTATTAGAAGATGGTGGGTCCCACATGTGTGGACCCACCTGGTATGTATGTTACATCCAGGCCGTCTAGTGTGGCCCACCTTGGATGTATGTATTCTATATCTACACCATCCAGATAATGCTGAATGGTGGAAACCTTCCTTGATGTATGCATTTTCTCCCAGCCATCCATTGTTGGATAATGGCCCACCTTGCACGTGTGACACGTGTGAGGTGGGACCCACCTTGATGTATTTATTCTATATCCATGCCATCCATCTATTTCTGTGTGGGCCATACCATGATGTGTGCATTTTATTCCAACCATCCAAATGGCTAGATGGTGGACCGGCTATGATATGTGTTTTATACACTCCGTCGATCTATCTTGGACGTGGTGTAAGACCCGTATCTTAGACCGTACCTTTCCGTAGACTTCCGCGGTCTTACCGGTCGAATTCCGGCAACCTTCGACCCTTAACCGATATCGACGCGCGACCTTGATTCATATACCGACAACCCGAGTCGACTCAACCCAAGACCAATACCAAAGCGACCGCGCCGTCGTTGCGGTTCCGATGCCGCGACTCGCACACCAAGGCGATACCCGGGTCAAGAGATGTGGGCCAACGTTCGGTGCGAGAAAACGCCGCGCGTTGCGAAACCCAAGGGAATGTCTACGATGTGTCACATCAATCACATCAATCCCATCAATCAATCAATCCATCAAGCCATCACATGTCAAGTACACATCACTTTCATCCCTTTTCCCAAGCAACCACAAAAGTCTCCCAAAACCATACCTCTCTTACACAAAAAGCCACACAAGTCAAGCTTTTCTTACACCTCCCATACCTCTCTTACACAAAAGGCCACAAAAGTCAATACTTTCTTACACAACCATCATTCATCCATCCATCCATCTCTCTCTACAACACTCTCTTTCTTTCTCATTTTCTCATCTCAATTCCAAGCAACAAACCCCTCCTACGTGAGCATCTCCCTCTTTTCCTAAACTCCAAGTGTGGCCCACCTCTTCATCCCAAGATCTCTCATCTCAACCCTCCATTCTTCATCTCATCCATTGAAGTTGAAGCTAAGGTGCCAAGGAACCCCTAGGAGTAAGAAGATCGGACGGTTGGTGTTAGATCATACTAGTTTTTCCTATTTTTGAGATGGGCCAAGTGAGGCCAACCGATCAATGGTTTGGATCTCACTTGGGACCCTAAGTTGTGGCCGATGGACCACTTTGATCATCATGATCATCCATGGTGGGGCCATTCTCCATGGACCCCATCATGATGTTTGTTTCATTGTATTTAAAGGTCATCTAGACCAATCTTATCGGTGGGGAACGGATCTCCACCGTTGATTGTCAATTTCAGTGATTCCATGCATATAGGGATCCATTGATGTATGATTTCGTTTAAGGGAGGGCTCATAGTGGCAGAGCCCTCCATCACAAAGCGTGTCCCACTCTTCATGTCTCTCTCTCTCTTTTATTTCTTTTTATTTTGTTTTATATTATTTTATGTGATAGGGTTGTGTGGCCCATTTGAATGGACCCCACCTTGAGATTTATTTTGTTTAAGTTGTTATTCAAGTGGGGCCCACCTCATATGTTGTACCCACGTCACCCATCAGTGGTGGCCCACCTCATCAGGGCCCACCACAATGTACCTTGCAAAAGAAAAAAAAAGAAAAGAAAACCAGACCGTTCAGCGTCTGGGACGCTGGACGTCCCTGTACAAAAAAAAGGAAAAAAGAAAAAGAGAAGCCTTTAGGGTGGTCCCCTTGTGTAGGCCCCACCTTGATGTATATATTCGATCCAAGCCGTCCATCCTCTTACCCACATCGTTTTAACCGTCGAGTAAAAGAATGGGACTGATTTGAATATCTTGTGGGCCATAGCATGGGAAACATTGGCGGTTACCATTGAAAAATTTTCTAGTGTTTCTATGCACCCAAAAAATTTGAACTTCAGACTCCTTTTGTCTGTTACGAGTTGTAGAACATTATGGCTGGAGTGGATTTCCAGGTAGCGGGCCACACACACGATTTTTGGCAAAAATACAAAATTAAAGGAGAGAGAGAGGAAGAGTGAGGCAGCAAGATGTTGTTGCTGTCAGACCAGTGACGCTGGCGTATCCTGCGTCATTGGGCGGGCGAATGTGAGGGGCCCACGGCCCTGCATGTGGGCCCCACTGTGATGTTTATTTGTTATCTAAGCTGTCCACGAGGTGGGCCACCCCCAGTAGTGGGCCCCCTCTGAATTTCATCCCCATCCATTTATCAGGTGGCCCACACCATAGGGAACGGTGTGAATGAACATCTACCATTGAAACTCTTTCTGGGGCCCACAGAAGTTTTGGATCAAGTCGAAATTTGTGTTTTCCTTCCACTTAGGTCCACCTGACCTTGTGAACGGTTTGGATGGTAATTAGACATTTCTGTGGTCCCCACATGGGACCCACAATGATGTATATATTTATGTCCACCGTCCAGTGGACGGTGGCGCCCACCTTGTTGCAGCATTGCCTCCACCATCCAGCGAACGGTGGAGCCCTCCTTGATACGTGTGCCATTCCGCACTGTCCACTGGACAATGGGACCCACCATGATGCACGTGATGCATCTAGACCGTCCATCCACGTGGTGGGATCATTTTAAGGCCTGAGCTTTTGGTTGGGTGGGCCACTCATGTATGGGTTAGGCCCATTTAATTGTAAAAGGCCTATGGGTTAGGCCCATTTGATTTATGAAATGCTCATGGATTAGGCTCATTTGGTTCATACAAGGCCTATGGACTTGGGCCCACTTGATATGTAAAGACTATGGGCTTAAGCTCACTTGATATTTAAGGCCTATGGGTTTAGGCCCACTTGATATGTTTCAAGTCCATGGGACTAGGCCCATTTGATGTATTCCAAGGCCCATAAAATTGGACCCATTTGATGCATTTTCAAAGCCCATGGAAGTAGGCCCAATTGATATATATGTAAGGCCTAGGGATTTAGGCCCATCTGACTCATATAAGGCCTATGGGTTAGACCCATTTAATTTATTGAAAGCTCATGGGTTAGGCACATTTGATTTGTTTAAGGCCTAGGGATTTAGGCCCATTTGACTCATATAAGGCCTATGGGTTGAGGCCCATTTGATGTACATGTGGGGGCCCAATTGGTGTGGCCAATTTGTTACATATTAGACTGATGAGGCTAGGCCCAAACTGATGCAATCCAAGGCCCACGGGTTTTGACCCATTGCAATGCACTTAAGACCCATTGGTGTGGCCCATTGATGTGACCCATTGATGAATAAAAGGCCCATATGATAGAACCCATTTGATGTATTTAAGGTCCAATGGGATGTACCTAATGTCCATTGCAATGTGTGAGCCCAACATGGATTATGTAACGATATTTGCGACGAATGTGCCTTGGGAGCAATGTTGGTTTGACGTCCACATTGTGAGTGTAATGTTAGTTGGATGTCCACATTACGACTCTCCTTAGGGCCCATTACTGGGCCGTACTTCCTGTGTATAGGCCTTCTAGGCCCATCCGCGTTGTATGAATGGTTCATCACTCATTTACATGTTTAGTATAGTTTCATGACTCATGATCATACACATCATATGTATGCTTGATATGAGGATTGTCTGATCATAGTATATGCCTTCGGGCAGGTTGTTATGGGCTCCTAGTTGGGTGGTGTTGCCCTACATGAGCACACGATATGCGCAGGATTTGTTGTATGACTGGATAGCGTGAATCATGCATTTCGCATTTGTGTGACATGGTTATTGTACACCCTAGTAACATCAGGGTCGTAGTCTCCACAGACGCATCGTGGTTGGCAGGATTGGATACTGAAGATCTTGTTCTATATGGGGTACTATAGATATCCCTGGATGAAAGTCCCTAAACCCTTATGGTACCAAGAGGTTGCTCCAACGTCTAGACCGAGTGGGTAGATGAGTGTTGAGTACCGATTACTAGATGGTTACGCTCTTCACTATGTCGTGGTCGGTTGGAAGGGGGTGCGGCCTTACCCGCCCGAGGGTAGGGGGTAATGCTAGGCTGAGTCTGACCAGCTCGAGGAATGGGTCCGCTATCGACGAGTCCCGTCTGATATTGGCAGACGGATAGTGTGGTCTCTTCCACTTACTTTACTGCGCGCGATGTGGCGGCAATCTGGTTTAGAGTCTACTAGACCCCGGTGATATCTCATATTTTGAGTTGTATTGATGTGTGGACATAGATGAGGATCTGTATGCTTGAGTTGCATTTCACATCGCATGGCCTTGGGATGGCCGATACCATTCATTTCTTGCATCGCATAAGCCTTGGTACGGCTCATGATATTATAGATCCATCTGCATATTCCGCTTTACTCCGACATTGCATGATCATATTACTACCTTGCGCACACACTTTCACTACCCTATAAGCTTTCTGTAAGCTTATGCACGACCGTTGCGTGCAGGTGACGTTGGATCGCAGCAGCGCTGAGGCAGGAGCACGTTATTGATCGTTTTAGAGTTTTTGTTCTTTACCATTGTATTTCCCTTTATGCTCATTGTACTTGTAAAGTTTTTGATCATAGTGGAAATGTAATGGAGTTCTTGGTTGTTGTTTGTGGGTTATGCCTTTGGTTATGTTTATTACGAATCAAACTGACATTGAAAATCCTCCTCGTAGCATCCCAGGATCGGAACCTGGCGAATGGGAGCTAGGAGCCTTGAATGGGGTTCTACGGAGGCTGTCGGCGCCGGATTCGGCGATCAGAAATTTTGTGAGCCCGGTTTCCGAGTTTGGGACGTGACACGTGGGGCCTGCCCCACACGTGTGGGCAGGTGGAACCCACCTTGATGCAAATGTTTTATATCCACACTGTCTGTCGCCAGGGAAGCGGATTGTGAACTAAGTAACTCAGTACGCTTAGCATACTGAGTAAACTCTGTGGGTCCCACAGTCATTCATGAATTTTATCTACTCTGTCCATACATTTTAGAAGATAATTTTAGGTCTTTAGCCCAAAAATGAAGTATATCCAAATATCAAATGGACCACACCACCGAAAACAGTATGAATTCAACATATACCATTGAAAATTTTGTGGGGGCCATTGAAGTTTTAGATCAATATGATATTTGTGCTTTCACTTCATCCATGTATTTGTGATATTATGAATAGGTTGGATGACAAATAAATATCACTGTGGGCCATAGAAAGGTTTCAACGATGGAAATCATTATTCCCATGGTTTCCTATGGTATGTTCCACTTGAGTTTTAGATATACCTCAATTTTGGGCTCTACCACTAAAATGATCTGAAAAAATGGATGGATAAAGTGGATAAGACAAATACATTCACGGAGGGCCCAACTGAGTTTACTCAGTACAATAAGAGCGTACTAAGTAACTCAGTACGCAATTTGATTTTATCGTCCAAGGGCTTCACATGATGCATGGGCTTTATCCTCACCGTCTGTCTACTTGCTGGGACGTGTGACCCACCTACTGACATGCTGCATCCAGCACGTGGGGACACCATGATGTATGTTTTATTCACACAGTCCATAGGACAGTGTGACCCACTGTAATTTATGTATTCTATTCCCACCATCCATCCGGACGGTGCAGACCACAGTGATGTATCTATTTTATCTATGCCATTCATGGGCTGGGACGTGAAGCCCATATGATGTATATCCATACTATCCATTCGTTGGACGTGTGGGGTCCACCATGAGGTATGTAATTCATGTCATCCAATCATGGGACTGGCCATGATGTAAGTGTTTCATCCACGCCATCTGTTCGTGTTGCTGGACATGTAAGGCCAGCTTGTTGTATGTGCAGGGTCCACCTGCTATGTATTTGTGGAACATTTGGTAAGGCCTATCATGATATATTTATGTCTCATGCGATGTGGCCCATGCAATGCAGCCCACCTGTAGTGTATTTAAGGCTCGTGTAATGAGGCCCATGTACAGGGCCCACCTGTTGTGTACTTGAGGCCCTTTATATTGGATATAAGGCCTATTGGTGCGGCCCATTGATGCGGCCGACTTGATGTATATGAGGCCCATTGGTGCGGCCCATTGATGCAGTCCACTTGATGTATATGAGGCTCATTGGTGCGGCCCATTGAGTGACCCATTATGATATATGTTAGGCCCATATTATGCAGCCCATTGTGATGTGTATTAGGCCCATGTCATATGGCCCATTGTGATGTGTATTAGGCCCAGGTATGTGGCCTGTTGTGATGTATTTGAAGCCCAGGTATTTGGTGCCCATTGTGATATATTTGTGGCCCATTTAATGTCCCATTGTGATGTATTTATGGCATATATGGTGAGGCCCGATGTGATGTATATGTGGCCCTTGAGTGAGGCCCAATGTGATGAATGTGTGGACTGATGTAATGTGTGATTTTACTATAATCTATGTAATGATGTTTATGTAAGCCACTACTTGGGAGCGATGTTGGTTAAATGTCTACGTTGATGGGCAATGATGGTTAGATGTCCACATTATGACCTTCCCTTGGGCCCATTGTGAGGCTCATTCTTGTTATGAGTAGGCTGTCTAAGCCTATCCTTGATAAGAGGAGAGTACACCATCATCATACAACATGCTTAGTATAGCTTCACGATCCATGACCATGTGCATTATATGTATGCTTGATATGAGGAATGATTGATCATTGCACATGTCATTAGGTGGATTATTATGGGACTCCCTGATAGGAGGAGTTGTCCATATGAGCGTGCGGTATGCGCAGGTTTGATGCATGACTAGATGATATGACTCATGCATCTCGCATTTTATGATATGACCACCTCATACCCTAGCGACATCAAGGCTGTAGCCTCTATAGGCATATCGTGGATGGCCAGATGGGACACCAAAAATCTATTCTACATGGGGTGCTATAGATATCCCTGAGTGAAATTCTCTAAACCCTCTTGGTTCCAGAAGTTACTCCAATGTCTAAACTAGGTGGATGCATGAGCGCATGAGGGCCATATACCATTAGGCCATGTCTCCCACTGTGTCGTGGTCGGTTAGAAGGGGGTGCGGCCTTACCTGCCAGAGAGGAGGGGGTAAACCTAGGCTGAGTTTGACCAGCTTGAAGAATGAGTCTGCTATCGATGAGTTGGGCCCTATATTGGCAGGTGGATAGTGAGGCCTCTTCCACTTACCTTGTTGTGCACGATGGGATGACAATCTGGTTTGAAGTGTACTATACCCAGTGATGATCCTAAAGATGTATGGTAATGATATGTGGACTTATCGAGTAAGATTTATATACTCAGTATTTTACTTATTCATTCATTCACTATCCACTCGGGTTGGTGGTGCGTAATTAATTATTGTGTACCTTCGCAATGACCAAGATTTCAGTTAGGGCACACGACTGACCTGAGATCAGGAGCCTACCACATTATGTCTGACTATCCAAATTTTGGTATGGGACTGGTTTGGATAGAATTCTCTTGTGATGGACCTCATAGCCTGCGATACTACATACTATCATCCCAACTTTACTTTAGCTTGGTCATTTTATTCGCACCGCATATTACATTGCATTCGTGGCATTAAGCATTTTGGGTTGCCATGTTTCTGCATTTATATAGCCTAAATACAACTGATGATATTTGTGGGCTCATTAGGATTTGTATATTACTTTGCATCCTCAGTATATGATATTGACTTATTATATTTTTACATCGCATAGCTTTGGTATGACTAATAGCATTCATGGAATTATCAATACTTCTACTTACTCTGATATTTAAATACTTGACACTTATCTTGTGCATACACTTACACCACCCTCTAAGCTTTCTATAAGCTTATACATGATAGATGCATGCAGGTGGCGTTAGGTTGCAGCAGCGTTGAGCTTGGAGCATGCAGCTGTCTTCTGGAGCTTTGATTTCGATATATGTATTCCCTTTTAGCACTATATTGAAAAATCCTCCTTGTAAGATCTCAAGATCGGAATCTGGTGTATGGGCGGTGGGAGCTGAGAATGGGGTACTACGGAGGCTGTTGGTACCAGATTCAGCAATCGAGAATTTTGTGAGCCCGATTTTTAGGTTTGGGGCATGATAGAGGCTACCGATTCGGAGTGACTTACCAAGCTCATTACATGGAGGTTCGTAGGCTCGCTGCATGTTAAGAACTTAAGGACATGGTTGGACTTTGAGCCTGGAAGAATGTTGACTTGTGGGTGAGGCATTCTTGAAATTACATGGATTGTCTACCATGGCATGTAGAAGCTCAGTGGAGTTTAAAATTACGGCTAAGTCTTAGAGGGGGTTAATAAGACTATTTAAAATTTATGGCAATTAAAAATAATTAACATAGTCTTTCAAGCCAAGTGAGTCCAATTGCATAGACTATAAATGATGTAACAAGTTGATCCACTAGTATATGTGTGAGATAGATATATTATGTGTGTGTACTATCAATCAAAAGCCTTGTATACAATTTATTAAAGAATTCATATAATTCAATCAATTAAACTCATAAGCATAAATAGAAAATTTTTAAATTACAATCGTAAATACAAAAATATATCATGGTTCGGTTACTTGACTATTTTACTCTTGGTGGACACACTCTCCTTGACTTTTACAAGTGTACACTCCCGCTGAGACTTACATATGTATACTCCCATTGGAGGCCTAGACAAAGACTTAACAAATGTACACTCCTATTAGAGTCCTATGTAAGGACTTAATACACATACATTATCGTCGGAGGCATATACAAGGACTTGATCAAGTTTGAGTCATAAACTCTATACTCAATCCTACACAAGGAAAGAGTATATGGACTCTAAATTGACAACCTTATTTGTCAGATTGAGCCCCGTTGATGCAACTTGCTTAAAATACATCTTCAATTCTTGAATTTTCTTATCTTATACTCCCATGATCTTTAAAGTCGATCTTCTTCCACTTCCTTAAATCGTTTACCTTGTATTTGATGATCCAATGAGGCTACCAAGGTAATGAGAGAGAGGTAGAATCTGCTATAACTATGGGTAGTTGGTTCAAATTGGAAATTCACCTAGATGGCAATCTAGGGGATGTTTAAACAAGGGTTTACCTACGGACATGGAGTCTAAATTTTAAAGAATGCAAGATACCACATTCTTCATCAAATGGAACTTAAAATGCTCATTAGAATGATTAATCATAATTAAAAAGGTATTGATCTCTTTAAATTATAGCATAAAAGTATTGGGAAGTATTGGGACACATTAGGTCTTCTAATTCACTTAAAACTACCAATATTCTAAAGATTAAGTTCCTAGATTTATAGAAAAAAAGCTCCAATGTATCTATAACAGCTAGCTTCGATCGATTAAGCGACTCTTTCAATCAATCAAACTTAATTCAATTATAAAGAAGGAACATGTGATAATATAATCCTAGATGTATGTATAATCAGGTTAAAGAATGTTCAAATAAATACACTAATTAACTAACCGTTTCCAGTCAAAGGGATTAGGTAAACTTCAAAATAAAAATGAGGTCATTCCGTCAGGATCATGCCCCTTAGCATAAAATCGTGTAAACAGTAAAAAGGGGAGGACCTATGGATATGAGAATATCTCATATCTAGCATAAGGCCACAGTCAAGTTTAGATCTGATTCTACTGACTAATCATCCTTCTTTTTCGTTCAAACTAAAAATGGGATATCCAAAGAGGAACGAAAGGGGTGAAGAATCAAGGGTTCGAGATGAAGAAAGTATAGGTCCTTTGTCATCAAAAGAAAAGGAGGATGATTCTTAGCTTTTCCTACACCTCGAAGATCTAGAAATAAGGAAACCTGAAATTGGGGTGGAATCTTTAACACCCACGAGTCAATCATGAAATCCTAATCTCTTGAATAAAGAAGAAGAAAAGAAACGAATTTTTATTAATTCAATAATAATGAAAATAGGGTTTCACAACGTATATATAAGCTATGGAAAAAGTAAAAGTGTACTAAATCTCCTAAAAAATAAGAAAAATAACAAAAAATATGAAAAGTAAAAAAAGTGCAATAAATCCCCTAAAATAAGGAAAAAAACAAAAATGCCTAAAACTAAAATACCAATGTAATAAAGTGTGAAATCTGACTCATGGATCTATGGTCAGGGTGTGGTCATGCCACTCATGCACTCGTAGAGCTTCAAGAAATGAGTCTGATCGACTCAACATCCATCTGCATCAACTCCTCCACTCCGGTACTCTATCGGCGAGGCCTCCTCCTTTAGTACACTCTAAATGGTGCCCCACTGATGTCCACATCAATTCTCCCCAGGTAGGAAGTGTAACATCTTGAATTTTTATTTTCAGAGTTTATACTCATTCCTGAGAAAATCGGATGTTAATAATGTATAAATTAGATCACTACCAGAAAACTGGGCAAAGGCTACAGATAAAAACCCTAGCTAAAGGCCTATGGCTATGGTTAAAGTCCGTAGCATGAACGTAGCCATTGGTGTCGTAGCCATATGTCAAAAGGCTATGGCTACGGAGAAAATAAGTAGCTATATAAACAATGGATACGAATTAAATTCGTAGCGTTGCTTCTGTAGCGCTAAGGTATTTATAGCTACGGATTATATTTGTAGCTAAAAGTTGAGCAAGAACCGTACCAAAAGGTTAAAATTAGCAACAACTATGGTTTTCAACAAAGGGCCGGGCTACGGTCAATAGCCGTAGCTAATGCCTATTGTTAATAAAAAAATTTTTAATAATAATGGTAGCTATCACCATTGTAGTATACCCTAATAACTCATATAAGCTAATATAGAGAAATACTTCATAGCTAAATCATTCATTCATTCAATTAAACACAATCAATCATTCCTTCAATCAAACATAATCATTCATTTCCATTCACAAAAGTACAATGCCAACATAATAGTTATATGTCTATTTAAAGTTCTCATTAACAGTAAGATCTAATGCCTTCTTGTAGCCAAATAGCTTCTCAACAATCGCAAGCGAAAACTCCATGGATGTGCATCTACTGGTTATTAATTTGCCATCAACTAACACCCTATTCTCAGCTTTTCTTTGATCTAAAAGCTTACTGCACATGGCTGAAAATCAATTTCATCATACAAAATGGAAGAAATTGCATGTTATGACATTATACGTAAGAGGTTGAAAATGTGTTTATGTGTGTTTTGAAGATTGAGCTAAAAATGCAATAGACCCACTTGAACAATGGATACTCTGAGGATTGTGCCTCTGAGGCCAGCGAGGAACCTCATAACCAATCCGTATGCGGCAAGTTTAGTCCCACAGGCTATGATTCTTGACTGCAAGGCCATGAACAGTCCTGAAAATTCAAAAAATTCAAAGGCAGTTCAAGTCAATTCAAAACGCTTGAAAAACAAGGACTAAGAATCATGATGAGCATATCAATTATCTTACTGAGACTAAACATGTCCATCCCAAGACCTGCATTCTACAAGATCATGATAGAATTTTCCATGATTTGAGGCTTCTTAACACTCCATCTACAATAAGGAACCTGCAATTATCCAAAATGATAATATGGTCAGTTCCTCACATGTGTGGGTGTGTATATGACAAAAATTTGACCATTGATCACTTCTTATAGCTATCCATGTTTCTTGTATTAGTGTGCTCAACCTAAGAAGTGGGCTAGCCTATTTTTTGGGCTACAGCATGTTCATGGTGATCCACACCTGACCTTGCCATCTTTAACACATTTGGCATGCCAGGCCACAGAGATCCTCTTCAATCCTTTTCGAGCAAAATGGGAAACTAAAGTACCAAAAACAGCTAGAAAGAAGAATAACATAAAGACTTCTCAAAAGAGAGCCATTATTCACAACCCCTCTTCTTGACAGATGCACCATTTTGTTCTATCTGGGAGTTTATATGATACTCAAGCAAAATATGATGCTTGATACGCAGGCACTCAGATATTGTACGCGTGGCATTTATTAACTGAAGTTAAACCAACTAATTCATGGGCACTTGTTTGTTGCAATTGGAATATAAGGTATTTTTCATTTTTATTCATCCAGTTAGTGTCCACCAATCAAATAGTCAAATAATAAAATAAAGGTAGTTTTTTTATTCATGATACATCTAAACTAGGAACCATAATTTGGACAGTTTAATTTTACTTTCATTGGTGGTGCTAAGCGGGGAGGGCATTATGTATTGTTTCAACTGCCTTCATGACTAATGGGTGGAAAAGGACTCGCCTCTATTAGTGTCATTTCTCAGGCTAATAAGGTTGTCTGATTCATAAAAAAGCTTTTTGCAAAAGTTTATTCCTAGGGTTTTAAATTCCTTGAAAGATGGTTTTTTGGCTAGATATTCCTAAATTACTTTCCATGACCAAATAACTTGGGCTCTTCTCTTACCTACATGTTCTTGTGCTACTTGCTTATAGTCTAGTCTGCCTATTCCGCTTGTTACAGGAGCTGAATTCTAAGCCAGTGATCTAGGTCTTCTAATAGAGAATGCCTCAATCGAGCAGCTTGGTGTGGTAAGGAAAGTGACCATCACCAAGGACTCCACCACCATCATTGCTGATGCTGCAACCAAAGATGAGATCCAAGCCTGAATCGCACAGATAAAGAAGGAGCTGGTTGAGATTGATTCTATCTATGACTCTGAAAAGCTGGCTGAGAGAATCGCCAAGCTCTCCAGTGGTGTTGCTGTCATAAAGGTTGGAGCTGCGACGGAGACGGAGCTTGAGGACCATAAGCTACGGATTGAGGATGCCAAAAATGCCACCTTTACTGCCATTAAGGAGGGGATTGTGCCAGGTGGTGGCACTGCATTTGTTCACCTCTCTTCTTATGTTCCTGTGATCAAGGATAAGCTTGAAGATGCAAATGAATGACTAGGAGCTAACATCATACCGAAGGTAAGTATGCCACCATCTGTTCTCTGCACAAAATCATGCACCTTAAAAGAGTTGAGAAATAGTGATAGGAAGGACTTAGAAAATAAAATATGGGACATTTTTTATTTAACTACATAAGGTAGTGTTTGGATAGACCATTTTATTTAAATTGAAATAGTAAAGGCTAGTTTGGCAACACGTATTTGAACTTAGTGGAATTGAGAGGATTTTAGTCCATAAGGAATCAAGTGGGATTTGAAATCAGAGCTTTGAGGGAGTTCAAAAAGAACTCTTTTTGGAGGATTTGAATTCCTCTCAAACCTAAATCCCCCCAATTCCTAGCTACCAAACGCCCAAAAAATAGCAAATCCCTCCGATTCCAACCAACCAAACCCTTAGTTCAGAAGTGCAAATGACCAGATTGTTATTACATTTTGTAGCATGTATTCATTTCATAATGAAGGACCTAGCCTGAAATTGCAATTGTATTGCAATCAAATGGGACTATATATAAGCCATGTCACAACCAAAACTTTTCAAAATGACTAAACAAAATTTTCAAAACCATTAAAATAGCCAAACAGAATTTTCAAAAATAGAGTGCCAACATCAACAAGCACATTTCCAGAGTACCAAGAAAAATTTTCAAAAATCATGCAGACTATAAATATCAATGAACTATAAATATTGAAGAAGTCTTCATTACAATGGAACAGAAGCTGGGTCTTCCTTGGAAAGCTTCCAGAGTTGGTTGTCCTGTATTACATATTAAAAGTGCAATTACAGTTCAGCAGAGAGATAAATCCCAGACAAAGGGGGAAATTTTACAAGCTTACTTGTAGATATGCATTTCCCTCACCAGAAATGCTCATTGCAGTTCTAAGACCAAGCTAGTGCATGTTACAGGTTGCACATCCAGTTTGAAAAGAGCAATAAAAAACACCAAGGATACATCAAATGATTCAAATCACCTTCTCCATGGCTTCTAAATACTGATCAAAATGGTTACTAACTTTCTTAGCTAATGTCTTAGTTAAGAGATGTGATTCTGCATTTGGAGCATCAGGAACGGTGGAATCGTATTATCAAGACATTCTGCCTCATTATAACATATCATGAGAATGCAAAAGATTGTTCCTCATTTAAAGATGCAATCTCATCTCAACAGATGATGATAATTACAAGGAAATCTTACCATTATTTTCTTAGTGCAAGTTTTGTCCATTTTCGAGTCTTGTATAAATGCAAGCTTATTGCCTCTTGAGCTCTTTGGGATGTACTCTATCTCATACTGATCAATGATTTCAACAACCTGAAAGTGAAAACTACATATTTGGCAGTATAAAAGACAGACAAAAACCAGAATCATTAAGTGATCTCTTCAACATACACATTTGGCCAACCTGATGAGTGGACTATATTGATTTTTAGGCCAGGGTGGATGATTGACACAAATCTATAACACATATCCCACTAGCATGCATCCCGTGAATCACCTAAGCATTTCCCATTTCAGATAGTGCATGACTGGTTAATCTCAAACATACATCCTGTGATGCAAGCAGGGAAGCAACACCAATGGGGACAAAGACGATGCTGATGAGCACGAAAGCGGAGATCACCTGGAACAGTCATGGAAATTGTGGTGTGATTATCTGATTTTTGAATTCGCAAAGTAGGAAAGCAATCAAATTCCTAAGAAAATGTGGCAAATGTACTCAAGAAACTCATGAGATTAAGAGGTTACGAAAAGCATATCAGACAGTAAAAAAGAGATTGCACATTCTGTTGGAGCTTACCCATTGTGGAGTTAGTATTGGCTTGCAAGCTGGCAACTCTAGCTGAGTAAACCTCGAGTTTGAAAATTGAAACAAATTTTAGATAAAAATCATTTCAGTTTGTTGCAAAGCATAACTGGATTCAGTAATCAATGTAACAATTAGTGAGAACGAAATTGAAGGAACCAAGCCTGTAATTAAAAACCATACACCACAAGAATAATAGAGGGTTTTTCTTCCC
Source organism: Magnolia kwangsiensis (assembly GCA_037074715.1). Taxonomy (NCBI): domain Eukaryota; kingdom Viridiplantae; phylum Streptophyta; class Magnoliopsida; order Magnoliales; family Magnoliaceae; genus Magnolia; species Magnolia kwangsiensis. Next base: position 72,902,900 of record CM073588.1, read on the forward strand.
GATATGCTGCCTAAATTTCTCTCAACGGCATGAATTTCTTACCGTCTCACATTTTTGCTTCTCTCTCTTGCTTTAGTTCTCTCTTGTTGGACCCTTTTCTTTTCAGAAAATGCTCCAGCTCCTCTAGATCACTATAAGTTACTGTGCTCCTACTATAACCAAAGAAAAAGATCCAAATACAACTTCACCTTGAACTGTAGGGTACTGTTGATAGCATCACTTATCAGCTCCCAGTTTGGACCCATACCATGCATGAGGACAAGAAGTGCCTGAAATAAGAAATTTTAGTTAGGGAGTTCTCCATTGTCCTTGCAATTATCGAAAATGATAATATGGTCAGGAGGAGCACACTGACCAGGTCTTCAAAAACTGACCATGGACTTCCTGACCTTGACTGTCCAGCAGGTATCTGTAAAAGTGGAAAGGAAAAAGGTACTCAAATTCTACAAACATTTGAGTTTTCTATAAGCAATCTTTAGAGGTAACATGCACTAAAATTCTGCAACCATTTGACTTTGCTGCAATGCAATCTTTTCAGCTAACAAACACTCTTTAAAGTTTGTGGTATCTTATAAAAAAACCATGTTGAACATTAGATTTCATATTTATTCTATTTACATGGGTTTCAATTTCTCAAAACCATTAAAATCTAGAAGATAAAACTAATGTATCACACAAATCCAGAAGATAAATCTAATGACATGAAACGAGTTCAAAAAGAATAATTTGAAAATTAGAGGACCTTCGCAAGGAGACATGCATAGCGTGACGAGATGAGTCACCATAATTTTCAAATTGTTGGTGAATTATAGTACAAGATAGATTTACAAATCAGAGGACCTTCGTGAGTTTCATTTGGACGTGTATAATCTATTCAATCAATCTCAACAAGCCATCATTTAGCTAAAACACAAAGGGAACTCTATTCATGACAGGTAATAACAAGTAGATGGATCAAATTGTTGATTTGATCGATTTTTGTGTAAAAGATCATGTTCCTATTAAAGGTCATTGAACAAGGATCTTAAAGACAATGGGCGACATCTTGATGTTAAAGGCAATGGGCCATCACAAGGAAAACATCTCCACAACATAAATCCAACTTAGGCATGTGCAACCATGCTGACTAAGAAAGAAAAATAGATTATCAATAGAAGAAACATGCTCGTGTTCTAGCACTCACATTGAACTTATTTGATTTATATATTGAGGTGCACAAGATGCCACCAACTTTAAAGCCATTTAAGTAAAGATCATTTGGCCACTTTATTCTAACATCAAGATGTGGCAAACCTTGAAATTAGACCACTTCTGCAAGCTAAAGTAAATACTAACTTTAAAATATAGAACATGAGATGCAAAATTTAAAACTAAATCAAATAAACTAGTGCATCAGCTGGCACATAAAAATAAAAAGAAACATTTCTATTAGTTAATGGATCAGATTTTGATCATAGACTACACAAAAATGAAGCCTCAAAATCATTATTAAATTTTTAAGGTTTTTTCCCGCAACAGCTATACTAACATTTTCAAGATTTCAACTTCCATAAAACCAACATGCATATAAATAAATAAATAAAAGAAAACTATAGAAGTTGCATTTGGTACTCGACTATTAGTCAATGAAAAGAATCTACAATGAAAAAAGGTTTGAGTCTTGAATGCTAAGCTTCGGTAATATTTAACATTTAAAATATAATAATTTAAGGAGGCAGACTCACACACGACTAGTTAGAAAATAATTTACCATCTACCAAGAGCATAAATTCCAAAGTGTCAAGTGTGTACAACATCCCACTCATCTAAAAGGTTTGGCCCCCACCACGAAGAATGCTCAACATAAAAATCAGGCTCATCCACTCATCATGTGGCCTACACCAAATAAAACAATTGGTAGATAACTGGCAATTTGATAATCCTAACAATATTCATGTGTTGAAGTTTTGAAATCACCAAAACCTCATTTTTGAAGTCTTCATTCCCTTGCCCAAAATTCTTGGAAAGTATTTTCCCTACTATTTCCTAACCATTCATCAGCTTACCCTGAAAGTAACCATCCAACAAATTTGGGTTTTAATTACAATCAAGAAGCACATAAATCCATCCATTCTTAAAATGATCATGTAATAGCAAATTTGGCAGTGAAAGTATCATGTTGAAGTTTGAAAATGACCTTTGCTCACCAGATGTTTGATCAACTCTATTAGAAGCTTCTGACATTTTGAACAAGAAACAAACTGTACTTTAATGGTTTTGCTGGCCATGTTTCTTGAAACACACTCCAAGTATGAAGCTCCTCCGGAGTGAAGTCATCCTAGTGCATTTTAAAATGGGGGTAGAATTTTCGGTTTTGTAATCCAAACCCAATGGCATAAAGTTCTTATGGAGCCTTACATTTTCATCAAAATAAGACCAAGTTAATAAAACAAAAAGGAGAAACTAGAACAAAATCAGAGCTTCCTAAAGGGTTTCATCTTAAGAAATTTGAAATAGGCCTATTATGAAAAGAGAGATTGCATTTCTCCATTTCAAATGGATGGAATTCTTCAAAGGCCCATTTATGAAAAGAACAGTTATCTATGGATGTTACCATATTTTCTTGGTAAGGAATATATATTCTCCTTTGAGCCCTGACAATAACAACACAAGCCCCATGAAAATTCTAGAAAGAAAATAGAAATCAAAGAAATAATGCTCATAATAGAGCTTCAAACTTTTCACCTGCATCTGTCAATGCATATATACAATAAAGGTCTACAACCTGATTGTTATCAACACTGCTAGGCATCTAGGCAGCATTATTTTTCTACAAAAAAGGAAATCAGTGAAAAACATACATACCCAAGAGCATGGCATCCACCATTAAAAATAGTATGAGAAAGTAGACCCATTAGCTTGATTTTTCTCTCAACCAGGAAAAATTGACATATACATAAGAGGATGAAGCCAAACAATAAAAAATACCAATTTAAAATCCTACTAGCAAAGCAGAATGTAAATGTACCAATCACTTTCACAGAGAATGACAACATCTGTAGTGGCAAGGTTGATATCCAGAGCCTACGAATCAGCCTGATCCATATCTTAAATGGGTTGTAAGACAGTGCATTGGGATGAACGTCTATCGTTGATTAGGTGGGGGGAACCCACTGTGCTGTTTATATAAAACACCACCAAACTTGTGAAATTCAAAGTGTTGAAGATTTAAGTATAATTTTGCATGTTTAGTTATGCAAAGTAGCTTGAACCATTCACTTTGCTCTGATGGTTTTAACAACTTTCATCATTATGAAGTTTTTAATTTGAAGTACTCAGATTTTGAAATGATTGAATCGCACTCTAGGCGATCAAATTCCTCTCAGGAATTTCATCAAACACCCCACGTTCATACCCAATCTCTTCAGATTTCGCATAGAAATTCAATAGCCTGGTCTGCACGAATGGGCTTGAGTCGAGCCTGCTGAGGAAAACATGCAAATGGATTTGCAGACCTTCTTCGAGTTTTTTGAAGACCCATGTTATTTGCTTGATCTAGTTTCTTAGTTTAAAAAAGGGAGAAGCCTAAATACTCCATAGAAACCACCACTAAAAGTAGAAAATGTGAAACCTAAGCAAAAAAATATAAACAACACACCCAAATCTACTGATTTGAAAAGAACCTCCAATAAATAGCCTCAGAACTCCCAAGAAAGATGCAAAATCGTCAAAAAATAAACAAAACTCATGTTAGATTTCCCAAAACAGAATGAAATCCTCTCCTCAAATCATCACAAATAGAGAGTGAAGAAATTAGGGCCGAAAAAGATAAAATAACAAAAGAGAGTGAAAATTACTTTTTGAGATCTGCTACAAAGATACAGAGAGAGAGAGAGAGAGAGAGAGAGAGAGAGAGAGAGAGAGAGAGAGAGACGCTTCACTTCTCAGTGCAGACGCGACACCAGATCTAGCATTTGAGAGGAAAATGGATGGACGATGGCAGACACAAAACCAAACAAAAGGGAGGATAGAGAAACTTTTGAGCTTGGGAATGGGGGTTTTTTCCAAGGAGTGGAGGGAAATGAATCATTTCGTAAGAGGGGGAAAAGAAAAAGGCAGCGCAGTTTTCACATTTTTACCTACTACGGTCTTGCTATGGTTTTATACCGTAGCTAAAATCCCTCTCCGTAGCGATTACACTATCCTTCGTAGCCCCTCCACGTACGCACGTTTAGCGGGTTTTGGACGAACGGTCTTGTCAAGGGCCTTGTCGTGATGCATTTTACATATCCACTCCATCCCTTAATTTTGTAATTTTTTTTTATAGGGAATGACCCCAAAATCTAGGCAAATCAAAAGTCCAATTGAACCATACCATCAATCAATGGTAGGTATTAATCTCCACTATTTTCTGCTGTGTGGTCCACTTGAGCGTTCGATCTACTTCCTTTTTGGGGCTCTTGCCCTAACATTCTCTTTCAAAACAGATAGACGTATTAGATGTAGTACACACATTTTAATGGGCCTCGTAGTGTCCCTTATGGGGCTATCCCTAGTTGTATGAATGTGTGAAGGGATTAGCTTTTAGCTATGGTTTGGGCATATTTAGCTACAGTTTTAAGCCGTAGCAATTTAGCTACGGTCTATGTTCGTATCTAAAAGCTAGCATAATCCATAGCCTTTGATCATTTTTTTGGTAATGGATGCTTTAAAAATCGTACCATATTTTTTTTAGATCACATCCAATTACATTTATGAAGATAAACCATTCACGAGAATAATATCAACTGTATTTTATTATTTTATCAAAGTAAAATAATTTAACAAATTATCAAATGCCCTCTCAATGGGACTTATTACATTATCAGAGTGGCGGAGCGAAAACATAAGACTAAATTATAAAACTATCTTCTTATTCATTCAATAAAATCTTCCATAGAGAGATGGTCATCTAAGTCTTCAATCTGTACATAACCTGCATCATTTGTACAGTTGGAGAGGGTCAATGTCCTATTTATAGTGATGGTTATCCTTTAAGATTAGTAATAATTTAAGAGATTCATAAAAATAATGTAAGGGTTCTGATACGGCTCATATTCCACTACTATAAGGAGTATCAGTATGCACAAACAACCTACATGAGATCCATGCCTCGCAAAGTGTGTGCGGATCATCATACGTAGTGATCATCATAATGTGGAATACGATTCATATAAAACCCAACTCTATCCGCATCTCATAACTATGAATATTCATCGGCATGTCCAACGCTAATGTAGATTTATGCGAACATCTCAAGGAGACACCACAACGTGGTTGGGAGATTTATATAACATGATGTGTTCATGGAACAACTATTTGTGTCATCTAATCTCAAGAAGTGATGTAACACACATAGAGATTTACTTACATCGATTGTGCACCATGCCAACCAACCCACGAAATTACGTGCTAACTGTTGAGGGTCAAATATTGCATTTCAGACCCAGTTATTGCCTGGATTTACGAGCATGATATCGTTTAATGTCTCGATTAAATCGTCTTTATGATGCAGAGTGTATTTACGAGCATGGACTGATAAATGGTTCTTAAAGCATGGATTTAACACTCTGATGACAGCAAAGGCAAGGGACGGACTCCAGGGGACCAAGATTGATGGAATTACACGGCAGAGATCCAAAAAAAATCGAGAAACTGAAGCTCAAGTGGCCCGAAAGATGTCCAGAATGTAAGATCACAAGGTTTCCACCATCTGTTCGGCTCAAAACTTTATACATGGCCTAAGGACCATAAATTAACTGTACACATCGAATTTCAGTCATTGGATCCCTGTGTAAGTGATCCAAAGGATAGATCAGCCCATAAACGTTGATTTTAGGGCCCACCTGATCTCTGGATATGCCTCCATTTTGGACTTAACCATTTAAATTAGACAGGGAACTGAATGAATGGAACGGATTCCCCAAATACATCATGATGGACCCTACATGTACAGAGGGTACACGTGCACAAGATGTGTACCGGACGGAGAGTCCGGTCAAACAAATGCGCTGACTGACTATTTTTAAAAAAAAGACTCAAGACGCAACAGCATCTTTGCATGCAATAGACAGTTTGTTATTGTAGGCCCCACTCATCATGTATTTTGATGATCTGGATCGTCCATTGCATCTCTAGGGTATGTGTGACCCTCGCCTAGGTTACCTATGGGTCCCGTGGACGTGTACGCACATGAATCGTCAGGAAACGCAGGATGAACGATGGAAGAAAAATGTCAGTGGACCACGTCAACAACAATCCAAAACCATCCATTCCTGATCAGTTTTTCGTCAGGAATTCAATGAACGGAGTGGATTTCACTAAAAACATCACCATGAGGGCCCACCGAGCATCGCAGTGAATCCACGTGTGTATCATTCGCATCCGAGAAATCTGAAAATTCGGGGGAGTTGTAAGCCACCATCCTTGATCGGTTGGATGATCTAAACCGTTCAGACGACTCACGAGGGGGTCTTTACCCCAACCATGGAGAAAAATCCGGTTCTTTGTTGATCTTTTTACCGAAAATGAGATCCCAACGCAAGTCAGTTGCATTTTTTTGCTGCTCACGTGCATGTGCTGCGTAAGAAGTTTTCACGTCGACTCTAGCCTCTCCACCAACTTTCCTTGTGTCTATAAAAGGAGAGAGAAGAGAGAACATGGGGATCATCTGATCTGGGGCTGCCATGAAGGCTAGAGACGTGGAGAGAGAGACAGAGAGAGAAGTGAAGTGGCCTGGACATGGAGCTTTCTTTTATTTTCCTTTTTATGAGATTTTAACATGTCTATGATAGGCTAAACCTCTTAGCTAGGGCTAAGAGGTGAAGCTTGTAGTGTGATGGGAGGGATTTTATAGCTTTGATTTATATTATTTGAACTACTTTGATTATAGTTTGATTAATGAGAATGTTTTTAGTTTTTAATGGTCTGTTGTGACTGAAATTATAATGGATCTGCGATAGCTTTGAGCATGTTCCTTTTCTTTAATGTGCATGACGTCAGGAAGCCCTGTTGTTCACCATCATCTCATGAGCATGGTCGGATGACGATACCCTTCCTAACCTTCATACATTGTTGATTAGTTGGTAATTAGTTTAATTCTGTTGTTTACTTTGTCTCCTGGGCATGGTTTGGTGATGGAATCTATTCTAATTCATATAACTTTTATTTCTTTGAAAACTGTGTCAAAGGAAGTTCAGTTTAATTCTCATGATTACACCCTTCAACTGGATGAAGATGGACTCTACGTCCAGTTGAGTTTTTGATGCAGGCATAAGATCTCCCTGATCTCTACAAGTGGATCCTCTGAATCCCTAGTTTCCTTCCCCTAAATTCTTTTAATTTTAGATAATTATTTTATCATTATTCCTCAATTTATAGTTGATTTAGATTCCATCTTAGTTTTGTTCTACTTCTACTTAGTTTCAGATGACGTACAAGTTCCAGTCCCTTGGGATTCGACCTCGGTCTTACCGAGTTTATTACTACATCACAACCCTGCACTTGGGGAGTGAACAAGATTTTGGCGTCGTTGCCAAGGACTGACTGCTGTGATTCTCTGAAATTAATTGGTTTTAGAGTTAGATTAAGATTAGAATTTACTAACTTTAGTTTTAAATTTTTATTTCTATTTGATTTTTAGAACTAACTTTCTTATTTTGTAAAGTCGTTGATAGATCGTCTAAATTAGTAACTTCATCCTAATTTCTTTACTTTCTCTATTTATTTATTTTTATGATAGGTCTTATCTCCTATATGCTAACGGAGTTTGTTTTGTTTTGTAGGTTCTTCATTTAGGATTTTTAATTTGGTAACTTCCTTCCAACTTTTTTTCTTATTTTCTAGATTTGTATTTCTTCCTTTCTCTTAGGTTTAGGTTTAGAATTTGAATTGTGGGTTGTGAGTGTTTCATGCCCAAGTGGGTTCGTGACAACACTCTACGTCTCAAGGAGGATTGGTTGAGGGGTTATCTATCCATCGAAGGATTAAACACCACTTGAGATCCTCAGAGTTAACTGAGGTTATGGCCGCAAATCAAGATCTCTTACCCCAACCTAGGTTGGAGGACATCCAGGATGAGAATGAAGTGCATCAAGCACCCCCGCCTCGTACTTTACGAGATTATTTATAACAAGCGGGGGTGAGTGTGTCCTCATGCATGGTTTTTTCAGAAAATATGAGACATATGAATATCAAGGTAAGGGTGATCCAACTCCTTTCAAAATTTTGTGGCCTTAAATCTAAAAATCCATATCTACACTTGAAAGAGTTTGATGAAATCATAGCCACTTTATACTTTCCTAACGTGTTTGAGGACACGGTCAGGCTAAAACTCTTTTCCCTTTCTTTGAAAGAGAAAGCTAAGACGTGGTTACATTCACTACGTCCCCAATCTATTGGCACATGGAATGACATGACAAGGGAGTTCATAAAGAAATTTTTTTCATATCACAAAACGAACACCCTTAAAAAGTCAATCATGAACTTCACCCAAAAGGAGGATGAAACATTCTTCTAATGTTGGAAGTGGTTCAAGAATCTTGTCAGCTCATGCCCACAACACGGATTTGAATCGTGGCATATTACACACTTTTTCTATGATGGACTGACATCTTCCATGCGCCAACTGGTCGAGACAATGTGCAATGGAGAATTTATGAATAAAAATGTCGAGGATGTGTGAGATTACTTGGATAGACTTGTTGAAAACACAAAATCATGAGACACATACACAAAATCAAATACCACTTCTAGACCCACTTAATCAAAGGAAATGGGTGGAGTATACCTTCTGAAAGAGGATGATGATCTCAATTCTAAAGTGGTTAATCTCATAAAGAAATTTGAGGCTATAGAATCAAGGAAGGACAAGGGTAAGGAAGTTGTTTGCGGTATTTATGGTTGTAACAGTCACACAACTGAAAATTGTCCAACTATATCTACCTTTCAAGAGGTACTGACTGAACAAGTCATGCCATAAATGACTATCAATGACCTTTCAATGGAGATACCGCTAATACGTACAATCCTAGTTGGAAAAATCATCCAAATTCTAGTTGGAGGAATGGACAAACTACTACTTCTCAAGGTTTCTTTAATTAAACTTCACAACAACAACAAGAGAAACCTCAAGAGGATCTAATTCAAAAATATATTCAAGAACAAGAGCTACTTAATTAGAATTCAGCACAAGCGTTTCATAATATTCAAATAGTATTAGGAACGCTTGCATCGTCTATTCAAAGGATAGAGTCACAATTAACAAGTGGAGGAAATGGGATGCTTCCTGCTCAACCTCTCTCCCATCCCAAACCGCAATATGAAATAAATGACCCTAACTATTCAAATCAGATGGAAGAAGCTAAATCCATCACCACTCTTAGGAGTGGGAAGATCATTGACAAAACCATCTCGGTTAGGGCTGAAAAGCCTAAGGACCCGAAAGTGGACAACAATGATGGATCTAGTGATGCCCAACAAAAACTAGAACCAGAACTTCTAATGAAGTCAGTTGCTCCATTTCCCCAACAGTTGGTTGCACCAAAACCTCTCTCTAACTCTCAAGATATTCTAAAGGTGTTAAAATAAGTGAAACTCAACATTCTTCTACTTGATGTAGTAAAAAAAATACCTTTATATGCCAAATTCTTGAAAGACCTATGCACGACCAAAAGACAATAGAGTATTCAAAAGAAGATCTTTTTGACTGAGAAAGTGAGTACCATCTTGAAGCAAGACGTGCCGTAGAAATTCAAAGATCCTGAAAACCCAACCATATCATGTGTAATCGGGGACTATCGAATTGATCACGCACTTCTTGACTTAGGAGCGAGAGTCAATCTAATTCCCTACTTGATTTACAAATAGTTAGGTTTGGGTTAATTAAAACCCACCCTAACTACACTACAACTTACTGATCGCTCTGTTCGTGTACCAAGAGGGATAATCGAGGATGTGTTGGTCTAGGTCGATAGATTTTACTATCCTATAGATTTTATCATCCTAGATACTGAGCCCATCAATAACATGAGCACTCATATTCCCATCATTCTCGATTGCCCATTCCTTTCCACTTCAAATGCAATTATCAATTGCAGGAATGGTGTCTATGGTGACATTGGAGTCAAATATCTTTTTCAATAACGGTAGAAACTCAGAGGATGATGACGATTTCCACGACATTAACATGATTGATTCTTTCATAGAAGATAGAATGCCTCTGACCTTATCCTCTGACCCTTTAGAGACGTGCCTGACACACTCTCATGACTTGGATGATGACATGATTATGGAAACGTGTGCCTTGCTTGATACTACATCGGTACTTGAAGTTAACCAGTGGAGGCCACAATTTGAAGAATTGCCCCAAACTAATGTCGTGCCTCTATTGTCTAACTTCATTCCTTTTCACTTCAAACGCAATTATCAATTGTAAGAATGGTGTTATGACTATGTCTTTCGAGAATATGACATTGGAGTCAAATATCTTTTTCAATAACGGTAGAAACTCAGAGGATGATGACGATTTTCACGACATTAAAATGATTAATTCTTTCATAGAAGATATAATGCCTCTGACCTTATCCTCTGACCCTTTAGAGACGTGCCTGATACACTCTCATGACTTGGATGATGACATGATTATGGAAACGTGTGCCTTGCTTGATACTGCGTCGGTACTTGAAGTTAAACAGTGGAGGCCACAATTTGAAGAATTGCCCCAAACTAATGTCGTGCCTGTATCGTCTAACTTCAAGCCACCAAAGCTTGACCTAAAACCTTTACCCTCTGATTTATATTATGCCTATTTAGGTCAAGAAGAGACATATCCAGTGGTGATTTCATCTCACCTTGAAAAAAAATAAGAGAATATGCTCATTTCTACTCTCGAAGAAGATAAAGGAGTTATTGAACATATCATCACAGATCTCGATAGGATTAATGAACTCCTTTCAACTAAATTTTTGACTCTTTGGATGATTTTTTGGCACAGTTTATAGATTCAAACGATCCTATGATGCAAGAAATAGTGGATGCCTCTTAAGACAATACCTCGGTAGTTGTCACGGACCGAGAGAATCCTTATTCTGAAGTACCTCCTCTCCCAGATCCTGAATGTTTACCATTAAAGGAGGAGCTGAAAATTGAACTAAAGAGTGAAACTTCGAAATGTGTTAAGACTACATCACTTTTTGTGAAGTTTTCTAAACTTTATTTACTTGTAGTCTCTGATTCACCATGGAATATTAATGTTAAAACTTTTTTTTATCACAGGTGAATAGTATATACTTTGAATACCTCAAGAAATTTAACGAAAATTTTCTTATGAGGTACATAAGTTTCTCTGGAAAATCATGCTCCAGGGTGTCCAAGCATATTACAAAAAGGGCTTTTAGATGATCCTATTAAGGAACTTACTGAGAAACTTATCAAGATACTGGCTAGAAGAGGAACCTTGTAGCATGATTGAGTAGTTTTTTCCTGATTTCATAGGACTAGGGTAGTTTGCTTTATGTTATTCTAGGTTAGATGGTTTTATACTATTAAGTTAGTTTGGTTCCTACATTGTTTTAGGATAGTTTGAGTTAGTTATTTTTACTTTCGTGCTAACCGGCTCTCATGTTGAGATCTTTATGGAAAAGTCTCTCTTGATTCGTTATTCAGGTACTATCTTCCCATCACTTCTCATTTACTTTCGTTGTACCATGTGCATTGCATGCTCATATCTTTTACATTGAGGACAATGTAGATTTTAGGTTGGGGATGGGAGATTAGGTTTCCTAATCAGTGTTTTCTTGGTCTTGAGCAAAAATTTTTAATTTTTCTGGCATTTCTTGTGAATTCGAAGTAATTTTGACAGTCATCTAAGGCACTTAGAATTTCAAGATACGTGATGTTGGTAATCTATGACTTTTGGATTCAGTATCTGTTAAATTTCACAGTTAAGTTTGAATTGTTAATTCAGAATTAGAAGTTGTAAACATTGACTGAGTCATGATTTCATATGTCACATCTCGCTTCCACATTAAGGTTTCAGTTTGATATTGAAGAGTTATCTTGCTCGTTATGATCAATTGAAGAAAAAGAAAATACCTAGCTTAAAAAAAAAGATACCTTTGAAAAGGGTTGGGCGAATAATCTTCACCAAGGTTTACTTCTTATAGGTGTAGATTTAATCCCCATGGATGATATTTGAAAAGGGTTGGGTGTACAGTCTTCACCATAGGTTTTCTCCCTATAGGTGAGGATTTGATTCCCCTTCTTAGCGTTACTTTTAATGAAAAAATCAAAAGCTAAAAGAATAAAAAGATGATTTGTGAGGCAAGTTTTGGTTTAAGTTTTGGTTATCATAAATTCTCTTGTTGGTTACCAATGATATCCTGAAATAGAGAAGTGAATTTTAATGATAATAAGCCGAGATTACACTATACACTCATGGAACCCAATGTTTAAAATTAATCTAGTTGATAGATTAATATTTTGAACTTGACTATGAAATTTACTGTGTGCTCGAGTCCATGAGATAGTAATGCCCAACATTCATGAGTTTTAGAATTCTCGTATCTGGATTATTTTACAAAATTCACTCAAGTACATAGAAATTATCCTGTAGTTCTCAACCTATTTTTCACATACTTTACTCGAGACTAGAAATATGTTGGTTGGGGGTTGTGTTGAGGGTCAAATATTACATATCAGACTCAGTTATTACCTGGATTTACGAGCATGATATCGTTTAATGGCCCGATTTAATCATGTTTGTGATGCAGAGTGTATTTATGAGCATGAACTGATAAAGGGTTCTGAAAGCATGGATTTAACACTTCGATGGCACCAAAGGCAAGGGACGGACTCCATGGGACCAAGATCGACGGAATTACATGACAGAGATCCAAGAAAATTAAGAAACTGAAGCGCAAGTGGCCCGAAAGACGTTCAAAATGCAAGATCATAAGGTTTCCACCATCTGTTCGGCTCAAAACTTTATACATGGCCTGAAGACCATAAATTAACCATACACGTCGAATTTTAACCAATGGATCCCTGTGTAAGTGGTCCAAAGGAAAGATCAGCCCATAAATCGTTAATTTTGGGGCCCACCTGATCTCTGGATATGCCTCAATTTTGGACTCAACCATTTAAATTAGACGGGGAAGTGGATGAATGGAACGAATTCCCAAGATACATCATGATGGACCCCACATGTACATTGCATGTACAGAGGGTACACATGCACAAGATGTGTACCGGACGGAGAGTCCGATCAAACAAATGCACTGACCGACTATTTCTAAAAAAAACTCAAGACGCAACAGCGTCTTTGCATGCGATCGACGATTTGTTATTATGGGCCCCACTCATCATCTATTTTGATGATCTGGATCGTCCATTACATTTCTAGGGTATGCGTGACCCTCTCCTAGGTGACCTTTTGGTCCCATGCACGTGTACGCACGTGAATCGTCAGAAAATGCAGGATGAACAATAAAAGAAAAACGTCAATGGACCACGTCAACAACAATCTAAAACCATCCATTCCTGACCAATTTTTTGCCAGGAATTCAATGAACAGAGTGGATTTCACTAAAAACATCACCATGGGGGCCCACTGAGCATAGTAGCGAATCCACGTGTGTATCATTTGCATCCGGGAAATCTAGAAATTCAGGGGAGTTGTGGGCCACCATCCTTGATCGGTTGGATGATCTAAACCGTTTAGACGACTCATGAGAGGGTCTTTACCCCAACCATGGAGAAAAATCCGGTTCTTTGATGATGTTTTTACCGAAAACAAGATCCCAACGCAAGTCGGTTGCATTTTTCCGCTGCTCACATCCATGTGCTGCGTAAGAAGTTTCCACATTAACTCCAACCTCTCCACTAACTTTCCTTGTATCTATAAAAGGAGAGAGAAGAGAGAACGTGGGGATCATCTGATCTGGGGCAACCGTGAAGGCCAGAGACGTTGAGAGAGAGAGAGAAGTGAAGCAGCCTAGACGTGGAGCTATCTTCCTTCCATTGGTTCTTCTTCCCTTTTTTCTTTTATTTTCCTTTTTATGAGATTTTAGCATGTCTATGACAGGCTAAACCTCTTAGCTAGGGCTAAGAGGTGAAGCTTGTATTGTGATGGGAGGGATTTTATGGATTTGATTTATATTATTTGAACTACTTTGATTATAGTTTGATTAATGAGAATATTTTTAATTTTTAATGGTCTATTGTGAGTGAAATTACAATGGGTCTGCGATAACTTTGATCATGTTTCTTTTCTTTTATATACATGACGTCAGGAAGCCCTATTATTCACCATCATCTCATGGGCATGGTCGGATGATGGTACCCTTCCTAACCTTCATACATTGTTGATTAGTTGGTAATTAGTTTAATTTTGTTGTTTACTGTCTCCTGGGCATAGTTTGGTGATGAAATTCATTCTAATTTATATACCTTTCATCTCTTTGAAAACTATGTCAAAGGAAGTTTAGTTTAATTCTCATGGTTACACCCTTCAACTGGATGAAGATGGACTCTACGTCCAGTTGAGTTTTTGATGCAGGCATAAGATCTCCCTGATCTCTACAAGTGGATCCTCGAAATCTCTAGTTTCCTTCCCCTAAATTCTTTAGATTTTAGATAATTATTTTATTATTATTCCTCAATTTATAGTTGATTTAGATCCATCTTAGTCTAGTTCTACTTCTACTTAGTTTCAGATAACATACAGGTTCCAATCCCTTGGGATTCAATATCGGTCTTACCGAGTTTATTACTACACACAACCCTGCACTTGGGGAGTGAACACTAACCAAAAGGGTCGCTACGTATTACGGATTACATGCACAATAAATATTTGAATCACTAGTTATAATACCTCTAATAAATCACTTGCAGTGATAAAGAAATAATTTAAATCATGGGAGTTTTAGAATTCCAATAGACATGCCTTTGTCGTTAAGGTAAATAGCACAAGGCTAATAGAATAAGGAGGAGAGTAGCAAGACTAACTCAACAAAGAAGAGACTAGCAATATCTAACTCAACAAAGAGGAGAGTAGCAATGACTAACTCAACAAAGAGAAGTGTAGCAAGGGGTAACTCGACAAAATTAGTAACGGCAAGGGCAAGGCTTGTATCCATTGCCCTACATAAATTAATAAAGGCAACATGTAATTAAAATCACACCTTAACCATAATTTCCAAAGGAAAGGTAAATAATTGTTGGTGGTAAAT
The DNA here is from genome assembly GCA_037074715.1 of Magnolia kwangsiensis. Lineage (NCBI taxonomy): Eukaryota > Viridiplantae > Streptophyta > Magnoliopsida > Magnoliales > Magnoliaceae > Magnolia > Magnolia kwangsiensis. The sequence goes on from CM073588.1 coordinate 72,918,148, forward strand.
TAAACAATTGTAGAGAGAATCATGAAAGCATAGCTTGTAAAAGGCAAGATAAAGCATATCGACTTAAATTACTGTAAGCTTAAAGGAATCCCTCCCCTTTGGTTGTCTGATTGTCTGTTATCAAGATTAAATGCCTGAAGAGACACTTGGTGGTCAAATATTTACCTTAATTCACATGTTTTGAATGGTTAAGATTAAGCTAGGTCCTGGTTTTAGATATAACTAAGTTAATTAGTCTGATAGAAAACCTAGTTTGTGGTATGGTTTAGATGAGATATATCTCCCATAAGTTTAGTGAGTTTCAACTTTAGAACTCATGGGTGTTTGGTGTATATTTTTACCAAGTCGACTCAATTTGACATGGTGGAATTTTGCACTCTTGATGCTAGAAAAAGAAAAGAAGAAGAGATAGAATGAAGGGAGAAGAAGATAGAAGAAAGAAAAAATAGTTTTGAACCAAGTGAATCCTTTGATCTTTGGATCATTAGCTCGGCATGTTGCTGCGCATATTCTGATATCTCTCTCTATCTCTCTCCTTTATTGAAGGCGACTAATCAGAGTTTCCTCGGTTGGACCCAACTTTTGATGGATTTTAGCGAGTCTGGGTGCTATTATCAGCATCCGGTCTTCTCCTTTTCTTCTTTCTCTTCTCTCTCTCCCTCTCTCCTTTGTTTCTCTCCTTTTCTTCTCACGTTTCTTCCTTTCTTCTTCCTCTTTCTTTCTCTCCCTTTGTTTTGCATGTCTACTACTGGTCGACCGAACCTCTTTCTCTCCCACATTTCTCTTCCTCTCCTTTCATTCCTTTCTTTCTTTCTTTCTCTCTTTCTTTCTTGCAGATGCCAGAACCGTTTTATAGTCTATCGAATCCAGAAGGCCCTTTGCGTAAACCTATTTATGCATCTAGGAAACCGTAGGATCTCCTTACGCAATACTACGTGCATAACCAAAGGAATAGAGATGCGTTTCTGTTTGCATGCACGCACGTGTGCATCTATGTGTGGGGCCAATGTGTCGTTGGTCGATTTTGGATGATCAACAAGGTGAATGGTTTAGATCCTCCATTCGGACAATCATGGTGGGCCATAACATTTCTAAATAAACGTTGTCTGTTTACGTTGCAAAAGCATCCGATTCCGGCTCTTTGCTGGGGTTGGTGGGGCCCACTCATGGAGATCTTTCGGTGAATTAGAGTCACTCATTGCCTTCATAAACTTAACTTAGGCCATGATTCAAGATTTGAATTAGATTCGAGTTTTGAGTGGGCCACACCACTACTCAACACGGTGTTGTATTTACCTATCGTTATTAGCTCACGTGCATGCATGAATGTACATGGTCGGCAAGGTTTTAGTTGAATCCACCTGCCGAACATGGTGGACGGTTTTGATTAGCCATGAGGACAATGATGGTGACCCACAATCATCCCTACAGATGATCGTTCATCGCTAGCGAAAGCAAGTTTGATTTCGTATCTGGTCAAAAATCCTTTGACTGACCTTGAGTTACAGTGTGGTGCGGGCATGCCCTTCCTGTTCACAAGCATGGTTCCTAACACGGGGTCTACGTGTGGTTCGGGATAAATCCACCTCATCCATATGAAGGGAAATGTCCAACTATGACTACCTACAAGGTTTTTTCACTCAATGGACACCAAAATCAACGGTTACCGGCTGATTTGTCAATTGGGCTACTTTTATAATGACTTAAGGGCTGAAATTCAACGTGTATAACTAATTTATGATACATAGGCATAGTTTAAAATTTCACATTAAACAAATTGTGGGATCCATGTGATCTAGAATTTAGGAGTCTAGGTTAATGACATTTTTGTAATTATTGTTACTCTAAGAGTTTTGTGAAATCTAATGGTTCTAAATGGTTGTAGGTATGTTTCTAAGTAATTCTTATAAAGGAACTTATGTCTACAGTTATTCGTTGATTTAATTAGGGGAATGTACATGTATCAAACCACATGATTAATGGTCGGATGACTTGATTTATGAATGGAGACTGTTCTCAAGAGTTGGATTCGTGTCAGGGAATAGATGTAAGGTTGGGATAGTTAGATTTGTATTATACACTTACATATTATGTCACTTTCCATGGTAACACTCAAGAACTTTCAATACTTGGGTATTGAAATGTTCGAGGTATTACAGGAAGAATTCGCCACCGGAAAAAGTGAACTCCTATATCTCTCAAGCAAATAGGGGTCGATGCGCTGCAGATCTGCCTCTATGATTCAAGAGTTATCTGTAATAGGCTTGTTCTTCCGTTTGACTAGGAATTTCTGGAAACCCCAGGAACGAGTGGAAACCGCCTTGGAGTCCAAAATTTTTTCTATCCCGTCTATTCTCAGTGCAGGTGGAAGAGAAAGTAAGATGAGTACAAGAAGATTAGGTTGTGGCCAAGGTCTATATATAGGGACGGTCTGGGAAGAAACATGGGAAACATGAATCAGTGGATAGAGGTAATGGCTTGTGAAAGGAAACTAGATCTTTCACATTAAATGTAAAACTGATGCCCATGATAACAGGGATATCAATAACATAAGCATTAGACCCCAACCTTTTCACAATTTTATGTGGGCCTATGCTATGGGCATGAAGTTTCTTCACAGATCCAAGTGGAAACCGATTAGACCTAATACGAATCATGACATTATCTCTAGGTCAAAATGCCTTAAATCTCCTATGAGTATCAGTAGAAAGTTTATAATGTTCATTACTTGAATTAATCTTCCTCCTGATCTCATTATGCAATGCATGTATATGCTGGGTAAAGGACTCTCCTAAATCTGAAGGATGTTGTGGGGTAGCCATGAGGATCAAATCTATGGGGGCTGTATGTCTAAGACCTGAAACAATTTCAAATGAGCTCATTCCTGTGGACTGTTTACTAAAGAATCATATGCGAACTCTGTTGTGGGAAGAACAGTGTCCCGGGTCCTGTGGTGGTCTCCAACCAGATATCTTAACAAATTTCCTATGTTACAGTTTACTACCTTTGTTTAACCATGTGATTGGGGATGATATGCTGAAGAAAAATGGAGCCTCATATCCAAAAGATGCCAGAGAGTCTTCCAAAAATAACTAGTGAACCTAATATCTCTATCAGACACAATGGATCTAGGTACTACGAAGTCGCACAACCTCCTAAAAGAATAACTTAGTAACATGGGAGGCATCTGAGGTCTTATGACAGGGTAGGAAATGGGTCATCTTGAAAAATTGATCAACAACCACGAGTATAGAGTTGTGCTTACGAATAATCTTGGGAAGCCCAAGTACGAAGTCCATACTGACATCTTGCCACGGGGCATGTAAAACTGGCAAAGGAGTATATAAACCTCTATTTTGCTTCCTCTACTTCGCCAGTTGACATGTCCGACACTGCCCTACAATCTTAGCCACATCTCGCTAGAGATTAGGCCAATAGAAATAATCAGACATAAGGGTAACTATTTTATCTTGACCAAAGTGACCTCCCATCCCTCCTATATGCATCTCCCAAACTAGAAAATCATGGAGGGATGTTTGTGGGATATAGATCTTGTCCTCTCTAAAAAGATATCCATCTGTAAGGACGAACTCCACACTCCTCGAGGGCGGTTCACTAGATAATGACACATAAATGATCACAAAATTAGAATAAATTGAGTACTCACCTTTGAGTTGTTCAAAGCCTGTAACTTCAATACTCATGGACCGCAGCGTCATGATATAACCGCTAAGCGCGTCAACAACCTTATTCTCTATTTTGGCCTCATGCTTAAGCACAAACGTGTACTCTTGAAAAAATTATACTCTTTTGACATGCTTAGGGCTTAACTTTTTTGAGAGCTCAAATATTTTAAGGTCTCATGATCAAAGAACATGACGAATTCTTGTGGTAATAAATAGTGCCGCCAATGGCGCAATAATTGCACAACCATATAAAACTCCTTATCATAAGTGGAGTAACATTATTTAGCCTTGTTTAGCTTCTCACTAAAAAAGGTCACATGATGTCCCTCTTGGCTTAACACTCCGCGTATAGCAATTCCTGACACATCACACATTACCTTAAAGGCTTTGGTAAAGTTAGGTAGACGCATGACTGACGCTTCCGTCATCTTCTTTTTTAATTTCTAAGAAAGCCCATGTCACGGATTTAGTCCATTGAAACTTCCCTTTTTGTATATAATCTGTGATGGGAGCCATAATTGAGCTAAATCCATGGATGAACTGTAACGTCTTGGAAAAATTCGTACTTAGACCCGAGTACCACCTTTAGCAGAAATCATTTAGGACTAAATTCTTTAGAAACTTAACATGAATTAACTAGCGCTAAACTAGATTACCTATGAAATTAGTACCAACCACTTTAAATACGATCTGTAAGACCCAATACCTATAGAATTGTTAACGCTACATTACCCTGAAATCTATGATCCAACTATAAACCCAGTTGCACTCGAGAGCATTCGAAAACTTCGTATCGGACCTGGACCGCACGTCGAAAGTCCGATAGCGATGAACTTAGACAGTTATAACTGCCTAGTTGGACTTGACTATCACCTCAAAAATCAAGCCCAAACGATGTCCTGAGACCATTTTCTTGAATCCGGAGGGAAGAGTGTGAGAAAGTGAAGATTTTTAAGAAATTAAATATGAATTTTAGTAATCTGAGTCGTGTCGCTTGCGTGTCATTTATAAGCATTTTGAACGTTGGTTTTTGACCCAAATTCACCATCGGATCAGGGAAGGTGGCCCACACATGTCAAAGTACTTGTGGCCCTGATCGAGTTTCGGTAATCGTTGAACTGAAACTGGTCCACCACGGTCGATCTGGAAATCTGATCGGACTGAAAACTTAACTTGTTTAAGATCCTATATTAGTGAGCTTAAGTCTGACCATATTTAGTAGGAGGACCTCCAAAAGTGTTCCGTTGGATCAGAAAGAGCCCGATTTGGTTATAACCTAAGTATACCTTGGCCCTAGGGCTATTTCTGTTAGTTTTGAGCTTATATAAAGGCTTTAAACCCTCTCTCACATATCCTATACGAATTTTCAACCCTAGTTAAGATAAGAGAGAGAAAAGAGAGAGAAAGTGAGTGTGAAATTGGTGTTTCATCTTGGGATTCTTCCCAGTTCCTCTACGCATCAATCCATCGTATCTGAATCGTTATTTCGGTGATTCTATTTCCATTTTTGGGTAAGTCAATCAAACCCTAACCTGTTTTGGAGCTTAGGATAGTTTAAGTGTTGTTGTAGTTATTCTATTTCATACCTTAGGTTGCCTATCTACCGTTGACGAAGACTTATCGTCTAAATCATATTCGTTTCACATTTTTCGGCTTAAGGTGGGGACTAAATACGTTTAGGTTATGGTTTTCAAGACTTTCAATGTTAGATAATGATTCATTCTTGGCGTGGATGCTATTACATATGCCAAATGCGCTATCTGTTTTTCTTTACGTATATGTATAACCTATGTTGTAAATGGAATATTCCATGTGTATGCTGAAATATTTGTATGCATATGAAATCTGATGTTGTGATTGCTATGATTAATTGTCGTTAGTACATGATTGTTATGTATGCGACAACTCCTTGATGAAAGGATTTGCCCTAATATGTAATATGACCGACATACATAATGTATGTTGTATAGTGTAGTCTGAGTGTTTGTATAAATGCCTGAACGGGTTAGTATTCAGTAAAGTGCGATTTATAAGGTTGTTGAGATATGAATCTCAATTACCCTACTTGTGTGTATGATTTCCTCCATGAATTATTTAGCCTAATTTATTGTAACACCCTGAAAATCGGGGGTCGTGTATAAACTCAACTCCCGAGTTCCAGACCGTCACTTATGCAACAAAAATGATTATGATTCAATGTTGTCTGATTTAAAGCATTCACATGAGTAAAAGTATACCAAAACTGTAATTCATACTTCAGATCCAGTGATAAAAGCAAGCGGAAGACTAAACAATATATATATCACTGTATGGAAAAACAAAGTAAATCTCATCTGTCTCCAAAGTATGACTACATCTCTGAGTCTCATATAATATACATAAACAAAATAAATATCCAAAATGGTCCCACTGAAATCCCATCGATCCAGGTCGCCTACGCGAAGCCATCGTGATACTGCATGTACGAGAACTCGTCCTGGTCCTCGTCGATGTCTGGCTCCACCTCCTGGATCTCAGCCTCACCTGCATCTACAACAGGGTCTGGTGGGTGTTGCAAACACCATCCCATAACGTGGGAGTGAGTGATCAACTCAGTGGAATCATAGAGCAGAGATTAGCATGTTCACAATTCAATCATGCGATAATAGTAAAGCAGTAAATCAGACATTCCTAATACTGTTGTTAATGCAAGATGACATGACGTGATGTATGCCCTCACCGACGATCTCCCTCATACGGCAACATCTTACGACCGCGGCATGCCACACTCCCTAGAGTGCTCCACATCTTCCAGGCACATGCAATGCTATGGTGATATGATTTCCAAGTTGTTATTAGTCCATTCAAACAGCAGGATTGGGAAACTAAGGTACTTCCCTTGTATCAATCCCAACACAGATCCTGTCTAGGGTCGTCACTCCTAGTAATCTCATACGATGTATATTTCATAGGTCACTGCAAGGGCTGCCAGGGCTGTTGCTCGCACTCGTTGCACCGCTCCCCCATCACCTTATCAATACAGGCCTACTGTACTCTACTGCAGCGGAAGGGTCGTCGCCTCCCGTGGACTCAGAATACGCTCGCGGTCACTACAAAGGACTCATCGCCTGATCAGTGTAGGCCGACAGCTAGAATATAGTGTCCCATACCACCATAATCTGCTCACGAGTCTAGGTGCTCACTGGTCACTACGGGGAGGTTTGTGGCCCCAGCGTAGGCCGACAGCTCAATCACGGTGTCCCATACCACTATGTCCGGCTCATGAGTCTTCGTGGATCAAGGTACCATGGTTAACAGGGTTTACAATGGTAAGTTCAGTACCCTAGGTTCAAGCAGTTATGACTCATACAAGGTGAACATACATCGGCCAGTCGGGTTGCTTGACGGGCTCGACTAGCGCGATCGCATCTCAAGTCGAACGACATGAAGTGCGTAAAACACTTCGCGTGGCCTAACCACTGCCGCCAACTCTAAACACGAATCACGCTCATCGACGCGTCGTTTGTGGCTATGACCCGTCAGCCACGAATTCGCTCGGTTACCGACTGCCTGGACTAAGTCTAGTCCCAAGAACTTATGGAATCACATCAGCAATATATGTAAAAGTATTGGAATTGAAATACAATCATGTGAGCATGTTAACACATGTTATAACATTCAACTCAAGCAAACCTTCAAGCACATATATTCCATGCATGTAATGAAATCATGCATTTAGTCAACGTGTAGAAAATCATTTAGGTCAGCATATTAATTGAGAAATCAATCACAAACTATCACATAACATCATTTAATTCAATACATACTAATACAAGCATTTATACAAACACCTACACTACACACTTAAGTCTACAAATAGTATGTCGACCCAAAGTGCGCAACTAGGAGAATCTCTTCGCCAAACTAATTATGCACGCATTCCTAACTTCCTAATGCGACAACAAACCATGTCAATCACATCAGCAAAATATGAATGTAAACAGTACTTCCTACAAATGACTAAAATGCCCTAAATCTCATATTCTTCGTTAGTTTACGAAACGGGAAACGGAGAGCATTTTGTACATGTCAAACGGCGATGCCGTCAAGAATCTACTATTAAACGACATTGAAAGCATTGGGAACCGTCAATCAAAGCGTCTAAAATCCTCACCTTATGTCTTGTAGACTCGGGAATTGAAACGGAGAGTATACGCTTCGTCTACGGCGAATAAGGAACCTAATACACAAGATCCATAAGCTACATCGTTATGGAAACAAGGGAAAGTCAAATCAACAACTATTTAGGGTATTTACTTACCTAGGATCGTGGTGGAATCGCCGGAAAAGCGGTAGAGGTGCGTTGCTTAAGCACGTGCAACGCGTAGTACAAGTGGCAGGAAGAACTCTCCCACTCTCTCACAATCTCTCACCTTTTTCTCTCTCCCAAGCTAGGGTTTCTCTCAAATTCGGATGGGAGAGAGGAGTGAGGGTTTCAACCCCTTTTATAGCTTAAAACGTGCCCAAAATAGGCTTGGGAACAATGTTTACTTGGTGCCTAACCAAATCGGGGCCGTTTCGGTCCAAAAGGGCATTTCTGAAGGTCCCCTGGCCAAATGCGGTCGGACTTAAGCTCGTGCATACTAAATCTAGCACACATCCAGTTTTCAGACCGGTAGGGTTCCCAGATCGCACGTGGGGCCCAGTTTCAGTTTAACGGTCACCGCACCAAGATCAGGCCTATAAGTCTCGTGATATGTAATAGAAATTTCTCCTGATCCAAGGGTGTAATTTGGCTGTATTCTGACGGTCAGAACGCTTAATACTGATGCGTCAATTTCGTGTGCCATGTTTGAATTTCAAATTCCAATTTTAACCCTATTCTCACTCTCTTCACTCCAGGCTCAATGAAATAGCCTCTGAACGTCAGTTGGACTTGATTTTCGAAACGATTGCCAAGCCCAGCTAAGTGGTCATAACGGTCTAAGATGGTAGGCATCTGACTTACGACGCGCGGTCTAGATCCAATACAAAGTTTCAAGGAGGTCCCGAGAACAAACCGGTTTAGAGTTTGATCCGAGGCTTTAGAGCATTATAGCACCCTTAGTTCCACTCGCTTTGGACCTTGTAGAACGTATTTAAAGTGATCAGGGACCATTTCCCAGCTATTCTAACGTTGCACTAGCTAACCTAGTCATATTTCCTAAAGGAATGAATTTTAAGCAATTTCGGGTCGAGTTGGTACTCGAGCCCAAGTATGGATTTTTCACGGGCGTTACAATCTACCCCCCTTAACAAATAATTTCATCCTCGAAATTTTGTACCTTTTCGTACTCCTCGAGAAGCTGTGGGTAGTTCTTTCTGATCTCGGCTTCTGTCTCCCAGGTAGCCTCCTCCTCAGAGTGATGCGTCCATAATACCTTCACAAGGGGAATCACCTTGCTACGCAATACCTGCTCCTTCCTGTCTAGGATACGTGTCGGTCGCAGGATATATGTAACGTCCTCTCCTAACTGCACCTGCTCCCATCTGATGATATGGGAAGGATCAGCAACATACTTCTTCAGCATAGAAACATGAAATACGTTGTGAACGCTCGCGAGAGGCGTGGGTAAAGCCAACTGGTAAGCCACCGCTCCCACACGATCGAGGATCTGAAACGAACCAATGAATCGCGGTGCCAGCTTCCCTTTCTTCCCGAACCGAAGGACTCCCTTCATAGGGAAAACTCACAAAAACACGTGATCCCCGACTGTGAACTCCAGTGGCCTCCGTCTCGTATCGGCGTAGCTCTTCTGTCTGCTCTGCGCTGTAAGGAGCCGACGTCGAATAATATCAATCTTCTCTGACGTCGCCTGCACTAACTCTGGGCCAACCAAGCTACGCTCACCGACCTCTAGCCAGCAATGTAGTGCGCGACAAGGTCGCCCATACAACGCCTCATAAGGTACCATACCGATACTCACCTGGAAGCTATTGTTGTACGCAAACTCCACATATGAAAGACAATCATCCCAACTGTCCTTGAAGTCCAATGCGCAAGCTCGCAACATATCCTCCAAGATCTGGTTCACTCGCTCTGTCTGTCCGTCCGTCTGTGGGTGGAAGGCAGTACTGAACTTCAACTTCACACCTATAGCCTCCTGAATGCGGGTCCAGAAGATAGAAGTGAACCGCGTGTCTCTGTCCGACACGATCTCCAACGGAACTCCATGCAGACGCACGATCTCTCTGATGTACAATCTAGTCAGCTCGTCTGCAGAGTTCGTAACTCTGATCGGTAGGAAGTGCGCCGACTTCGTCAATCGGTCGACGATCACCCAAATGGAATCTTGTCCCTTCCTCGTCTTCGGCAACCCAGAAATGAAGTCCATGGAGATGAAATCCCACTTCCACTCTGCAATCGGCATAGGCTGCAAAAGCTCAGGTGGTCGGCGATGCTCTGCCTTCACGTGCTGACAAGTGAGACAACGGGACACGAACTCAGCTATGTGGGTCTTCATACCTTCCCACCAATACGTCCTCTTCACATCACGATACATCTTTGTGCTGCCTGGATGCATCGCGAGTCTAGTACAGTGCGCAGCCTCGAGAATCTCTCGTCTTAAGTCAGGGACATCTGGGACGCATAGGCGGCCACGGTAACGTAAGCCCCCATCCATACCAACTCTCCAGTCGGTGTCAGCATCATCACTGGCCTGCTCTCGAAGCTCAGTAAGATGCGCATCGTCCCTCTGCGCCTCGATGACTCGGTCATCGATCTGAGATCGCACCTGTACATGTGTGATGAACTCAAACAGCTCCTCTACGGTGAGTTTCTGCTCAAAGTCTCGCAAAAACTCAACCATATCCCACTCGGCAACCATCAGCGGAGCCGTAAACTCTATCGCCTTCTTACGGCTCAACGCGTAAGCCACAAGATTCGCCTTCCCAGGATGGTAAGAGACTTCAAACTTGAAGTCCTTCAACGTCTCCATCCATCGTCGCTGCCTCATATTCAAGTCTCGCTGCGTGAATATGTACTTGAGGCTCTTGTGGTCACAAAAGAGCTCGAACTCCTCTCCGTAGAGGTAATTTCTCCAAAGTCTCAGTGCGAATATAACGGCTGCCAACTCTAGGTCGTGTGTAGGGTAATTCTCCTCGTGCTTCCTTAATTGTCTCGAGGCATACGAAATTACCCTGTCCCTCTGCATAAGGACACAACCCAAACCAACGCTAGACGCATCAGTATATATAGTGTATCTAACCCCTTGCTCTGGCAATACTAGCACAGGGGCGGACGTAAGTCTGTCCTTCAGCTCATGAAAAGCTGACTCCGCCTTGTCATTCCAGGCGAACTTTACGTCCTTCCGTGTCAACTGAGATAAGGGTCTCGCGATCTTCGAGAAGTCCTGAATGAAGCGCCGATAGTAGCCAGCGAGACCCAAGAAACTCCTCACCTCAGTGACAGAACCAGGCTGCTCCCAGTCCTGCACCACAGCTACCTTAGACAGGTCAACTGCCATGCCATCCTTGGACACACGTGTCCCAGAAACTTCACCTCCTGCTTCCAGAAGTCGCACTTCTTGTACTGTGCAAACAACTGGTGCTATCTGAGCGTATCCAGGACCAAACGTAAGTGCTCCTCTCGACTCCTAGAGTACACCAAAATTTCGTCAATGAATACAACGACGAATCGATAGAGGAAAGGCCGAAATACCCGGTTCATCAGATCCATGAACACGGCCGGTGCATTCGTAAGACCGAACGACATAATGAGGAACTCGTAGTGGCCAAAACTGGTCCTGAATGCTGTCTTCTACACGTCCTCATCCCTGACGCGCAACTGATGATATCCCGACTGAAGATCAATCTTCGAGAAGTACTGCGCTCCTCTCAACTGATCAAACAAGTCATCGATCCTGGGTAAAGGGTACTTGTTCTTCACCGTGAGCTGGTTCAGCCTGCGATAATCAATACACAATTGCATCGAACCGTCCTTCTTCCTCACGAATAGGACCGGTGCTCCCCAGGGACACACACTAGGCCGTATAAGGCCAAGCTCTAGCAGACCATCAATATGCGTCCTCAACTCCTCCATCTCACATGGTGCCATGCGATACGTCGGCAGTGAGACGGGCGTAGAACCAGGAACCAGATCGATAGTGAAATCGATCTCACGTCGAGGCGGCAAACTAGGGATCTTCCTGAACAGATCCCCGAACTCGGAAACGACTGGCGTATGCTCTAGTACCTGGGCCCCAGCGTTGCACAATAAAGTGGCGTAGCTAAGTATGCGGAAAAGAAGATTTACCCGCACTGAAAACGTGAAAGGCGTGCCCTCAGGCTCGTACACCGTCACCATACGAGCCTCGCAGTCAATCTCGGCTCTCGCTGCAGTCAACCAGTCCATGCCAAGAATGACGTCGAGATAAACGATCGAGGGATCGACGACAAGATCAAGAGTCATCGTCCTGCCTCCCAGATCAACTAAACAACCCTCACACATCTGGGTGACATCCGAATAATCCCCATGAGCTGCAAAGACTCGCACGCTATCCATAGTGATAGTTTGTAATCCAAGACGCCTGACTACGGCACGCGATATTAAAGAAATCGTGGAACCAGTGTCACCATCACAAGAATGGGAGTACCTCCAATATGGGCCGTGACCTCGAAGGCTGAATGCTGGGAAGTCGGCTTCGCAGCTGCCTCAGCTGTCAATGCATGAACCCGAGCCTGCTATGGCCGGTTCGGCCGCTGTGTCAAGGGCCGTGGAGGCTGTCTGATCTGCGATACCGTAGGTCTGAAAGAAGGATGCGCAGGAGCTGACCGTATAGGCGGTGCTGATATCGCCTGTGGACGTACACGGTCAATCTTCTGCGGCGGCGAGAACCCACTGTCCCGCATCCTAGAAAAGCATCTCTGCGCCAAGTGGCCTGACCTCCCACAGTATGTACACGTCAAATCAGGGCGCTGAAACGGTGGTACAGGCGCCGTAGTCCTAGTAGGAGGATCAATGCGAGGCCTCTTGCCCGCGAGGGGCCTGTCCTGCATGTCTGGTTGTGGCCTAGAAGCAATAGGGCCACGAGATCGCGCAAGTCGATCCACGTCCTGCTCTGCCCACATGGACATGTGAATCAACTCCGCATATGAAGGAATGGTCACACAGCACATCTTCGACCGAATGTCCGGTCGCAAACCCTCCAGAAAGCGCTATATGCGCATCTGCTCATCAGCTAAAATCGTCGGGACGTACCTGCCCAACTCCGTGAACCGATGCTCATACTCTGCAACTGTCATCGCTGCCTGTCTGATGCGGAGAAACTCATTCTCCCTGTCGTGCCTGTAAGTCTGGGGATAATACTTCTCATGGAAGCGGAACTCAAATGCTGCCCACGTCCATACAAAGTCTGCGGCAACGGTCCGCAGTACGCTATCCCACCACATGCTGGCCTCTCTCTCAAACAGGAAGGTAGCCAGCTCTACCTGCTCGGCCTCGGTGCAATGCAACATCCGCAAAATCTTTGACACCCAGTCGAGCCAGTACTCAGCCTCCTCGGGTCTGTGAGAACCCGTAAAAGTAGGAGGCCGCAAGCGCTGAAACCGCTCCAATAGGCCCCGTGTATCGGCAGGATTCCCCACAGGGTAAGCAGGCGGCGCAGGATGAGCCATGCCCTCATCCTGGGCGTATGTATAAGCATCCTCAACTGGATGCACAGGAGGTGCAGGTGGTGTAGATGGAGCCGCACCCCCACCCTGGGCTAATGTTCCCACGATGGTAGTCAGAAGCTGTTGCTGCTGCAGCATCATAGCCATCATCTGCTCGAATCTGTCAGGAGGTGGAGCAGGCTGTGGCGGATGCTGTGTGGAAGTAGATGCGCGATGAGGCTCTCGGACTGACGGCGTAAATGGCGGTGGTCCATCTGTAGGACCAGCGGCAGGCTGAGACGATCGAACCACCTCAGGAATCGGGCCCACAACAGGGTCCGTATGGGTGCCAGACTGAGAGGGAGTCTGATCCATATGCTCGGTCAGTGAAAGACGAGTCGTGCTCGGCGTAACCTTAGGTGGCATTCCCTATATTCAAAATAGGTCGCAACCTTGTCAGTCTTAATAGCACAATTACACCGAAATCATTCACACAAGGAGTCAAAGGCATTCCATGCATTTCATTTAATCAAAATTGTCACAATACAAGGGATATATCCTTACAAGCATCACGATGAGAAATACATGGGAACTAAGATATTTAAAATTGCAACAGCAACATAAGCAAAGCACTAGCCCTAACAGGCTTACACATTAAAAGCAGAAAATGACTAACTACTAACAACTACATCAAGGTTGCATCGCTAGTCTGAGTCTGGGGATGGAGGAGGAGCACCCTTATCCTGCAACCAACACAGGATCGCCTTCAAGGTGAGAGTCACCTTGCCTAATTTTTTCTTTGTAACGGCCTTGGTATCCTTGACTTCAGCGCGAAGTTCTTGAACTTCCCTTCGCAAAGCGGTCTGACTCTCCTCTATCCGAGCAATGCGATCGTCGATAGTAGCCTGCGCAGAAGGAGGAGGGCTCTCATCTGTATCCTGAGCCTCCTCTTCTGCCTCTTCCTGAGCTTCTTCCTGAACCTCTGCTCTAGGTTCTTCTTCGCTTTGATCTTCCTCATCATCAAAGTCATCCTCACTATCCTTTTCAAGTTGACTTTCACGGTATTGTGACCCAATCTTCATCTTGACCATTGTCGACTCATCAATACTATGAATCGAAACTGGCATTTCCGGCCCAAGTCTGTAAGCAAACTCAAGGGCGATTTTGCAAACCAGTCGGCCAAAAGGAAGTGATTCAGATGTTCTTCTTGACCTGGCTATGAGGATTATTTGTCGTAAGATGAAAGTAGCCATGCATACATTCTCTCCATGGGCCACCATATACAGGAAATCAACCATAAGGCGTGTACATTCAATGCGATTCGTCGACCTGAGATAAATATTGAACGTGCAGATATGGTGCAGCAGGCGCAAATTCTCAGACATATACGTCGCCTTGAGGCTATTATTAGACTGCCATGGAACCAACTTACCGCACAGGAACCTGGTGCGGTGATCTCGTTCATGTCTAGTCCTCAGATTCTTCTCACTAGGATTCACATCACCAAGAGGCACGTTAAGAAGTCGCGTAATCAACCGAACATCGATCGTAGCCACCCGATCTCTACCAAAAGGGATTTTGAACTGCAAAGGCTCCAAGGTAGGATTCTGGATGCTAGCGTAGAAGGCACGAACGGTGCTCATATTAGCACGAGCGCGAGCTTCAAAGATCGGACCCCAATGCGCAGCTTCAATGCGCTCGAACAACAGATACTCGCCGAACAGTCGTGCATCTACGTCTTCCTTAAATAACACTTTGCGATCAATGTATTAGCCATGAGGCATCTCCAATAGAATTACTCGCCCAAGGTGTGCATGGGGATCCAAATCCCGCTTTATACGGCACTCCATGACTGCAGCTGGACCTGCGGCGGCGCTTGAACTTGCGGCACCACCCCACGGTCTTCTCGATTGAGCAAGACGGCTTGGCCCAGCCTCGTCTGTTACGGTTTTTCTCTTACCCATCAAAGATATGATGGATGAGAGTGATAAAAGGCCTAAAATGGCTTCCACGAAAGCCATGGAAAACAGTGAAAATGCGGAGAAATGGCTGTCCAATATGGAAAAAGGAAATCTAGATATCGTAGAGGGATGCTTCAAGCTTCCTAAGGCTATATTTTCAAGGAGAAATACAAACGAAAAGGTGGAATGGAGCACCTCACGATTTTAACTCTTTTTGGGAGTTTTTGGAGCTCCAAATGGTGAAATCTTCAAGAGGAAGGGCTGCCAACTCCCAAGAAGTGATGGATGATTGTCGGTTTTGGCCAAGGAGGGATCTAGGGATGATTTGGAATGCCAGAATTTAGAAATGGCTGCTGGAAAATGAAAATAGGGCTAAGGGGAGGGCTGTTTGTGAAGGAGGGGGTGTTTTAGGAGTTTTCGTGGGACGGGAGGTATGTGGAGAGGGTGTGCTAGGCATTTTAGGGCGTGCGCCCAAAATTTAGGACCAACGGGCCCCACCGGTCGGCGATGCATCGCCGGACCGGCGATGGCATCACCGGTCAACTTCCCAGTTGGCCGGTGGGACCACATGGGTCTGGTCCCCCATGGTCCAAGGACTCCAAAAATGTGTGGTCCACCCCCTAGTTCATTGTATTTTGACCTATATGAGCCCAAACATGTGTTCGGGGCTTTCCGGGACCACTTCACAATCCTGAATACCAAACCCTATGATGCAGCATATTAATTTGGGGTAGAAGGAGCTAGTAAATCTATCTACATCCTTAGTTGCTAAAGAAAGTGAAGTTAGAATGGCCTTATGGCCATTTTTCATGAAATTTTACTATTCACTCTACAATTTTGTGAAAGTACTAATTTGTGTTATTTTTACATTAGGTTTGATGCCTAACATGAAATGGATAAGAAATAAATGAAGATCGGAGTGTTTAGAAGAGGAATTTTGAAGATTTTTGGTGAAACGGGGTTTTTAAGCCCTGACGATTGATTACAGGAGTCGTGGTCATCCCACGGCCCAAGGATTCACTTTTACGGGTTTAAAATCGCCCATAGGATGTCTCAACCTGATTTCCTATGGCTTAGAAGCTATTCGGGTTGCTTTACGCAACCCGAGATGCGTTACAGACTCGATCGTGCGATCGATTCAAATAGACGTCGCCTATCGGTGAATCTGCGATCCTAGAAGTGTTTCTAGACCCTTCTCGCACCCACCTAAGTCAAAGGAAGCGACAGCATATATCGCGAGACCATAACCTAGGCCCAGTATACTCTCATTCATGCTCTGATACCAACTTGTAACACCCTGAAAATCGGGGGTCGTGTATAAACTCAACTCCCGAGTTTCAGACCGTCACTTATGCAAAAAAAATGATTATGATTCAATGTTGTCTGATTTAAAGCATTCACATAAGTAAAAGTATACCAAAACTGCAATTCATACTTCAGATCCAGTGATAAAAGCAAGCGAAAGACTAAACAATATATATATCACTGTATGGAAAAACAAAGTAAATCTCATTTGTCTCCAAAGTATGACTACATCTCTGAGTCTCATATAATATACATGAACAAAATAAATATTCAAAATGGTCCCACTGAAATCCCACCGATCCAGGTCGCCTACGCGAAGCCATCGTGATACTACATGTACGAGAACTCGTCCTGGTCCTCGTCGATGTCTGGCTCCACCTCCTGGATCTCAGCCTCACCTGCATCTACAACAGGGTCTGGTGGGTGTTGCAAACACCATCCCGTAACGTGGGAGTGAGTGATCAACTCAGTGGAATCATAGAGCAGAGATTAGCATGTTCACAATTCAATCATGCGATAATAGTAAAGCAGTAAATCAGACATTCCTAATACTGTTGTTAATGCAAGATGACATGACGTGATGTATGCCCTCACCAACGATCTCCCTCATACCGCAACATCTTACGACCGCGGCATGCCACACTCCCTAGAGTGCTCCACATCTTCCAGGCACATGCAATGCTATGGTGATATGATTTCCAAGTTGTTATTAGTCCATTCAAACAGCAGGATTGGGAAACTAAGGTACTTCCCTTGTATCAATCCCAACACAGATCCTGTCTAGGGTCGTCACTCCTAGTAATGTCATACGATGTATATTTCATAGGTCACTGCAAGGGCTGCCAGGGCTGTTGCTCGCACTCGTTGCACCGCTCCCTCATCACCTTATCAATACAGGCCTACTGTACTCTACGGCAACGGAAGGGTCGTCGCCTCCCGTGGACTCAGAATACCCTCGCGGTCACTACAAAGGACTCGTCGCCTGATCAGTGTAGGCCGACAGCTAGAATATAGTGTCCCATACTACCATAATCTGCTCACGAGTCTAGGTGCTCACTAGTCACTACGGGGAGGTTTGTGACCCCAGCGTAGGCCGACAGCTCGACCATGGTGTCCCATACCACCATGCCCAGCTCATGAGTCTTCGTGGATCAAGGTACCATGGTTAACAGGGTTTACAATGGTAAGTTCATTACCCTAGGTTCAAGCAGTTATGACTCATACAAGGTGAACATACATCGGCCAGTCGGGTTGCTTGACGGGCTCGACTAGCGCGATCGCATCTCAAGTCGAACGACATGAAGTGTGTAAAACACTTCGCGTGGCCTAACCACTGCCGCCAACTCTAAACACGAATCACGTTCATCGACGCGTCGTTTGTGGCTATGACCCGTCAGCCACGAATTCGCTCGGTTACCGACTGCCTGGACTAAGTCTAGTCCCAAGAACTTATGGAATCACATCAGCAATATATGTAAAAGTATTGGAATTGAAATACAATCATGTGAGCATGTTAACACATGTTATAACATTCAACTCAAGCAAACCTTCAAGCACATATATTCCATGCATGTAATGAAATCATGCATTTAGTCAACGTGTAGAAAATCATTTAGGTCAGCATATTAATTGAGAAATCAATCACAAACTATCACATAACATCATTTAATTCAATACATACTAATACAAGCATTTATACAAACACCTACACTACACACTTAAGTCTACAAATAGTATGTCGACCCAAAGTGCGCAACTAGGCGAATCTCTTCGCCAAACTAATTATGCACGCATTCCTAACTTCCTAATGCGACAACAAACCATGTCAATCACATCAGCAAAATATGAATGTAAACAGTACTTCCTACAAATGACTAAAATGCCCTAAATCTCATATTCTTCGTTAGTTTACGAAACAGGAAACGGAGAGCATTTTGTACATGTCAAACGGCGATGCCGTCAAGAATCTACTATTAAACGACATTGAAAGCGTTGGGAACCGTCAATCAAAGCGTCTAAAATCCTCACCTTATGTCTTGTAGACTCGGGAATTGAAACGGAGCGTATACGCTTCGTCTACGGCGAATAAGGAACCTAATACACAAGATCCATAAGCTACATCGCTATGGAAACAAGGAAAACTCAAATCAACAACTATTTAGGGTATTTACTTACCTAGGATCGCGGTGGAATCGCCGGGAAAGCGGTAGAGGTGCGTTGCTTAAGCACGTGCAACGCGTAGTACAAGTGGCAGGAAGAACTCTCCCACTCTCTCACAATCTCTCACCTTTTTCTCTCTCCCAAGCTAGGGTTTCTCTCAAATTCAGATGGGAGAGAGGAGTGAGGGTTTCAACCCCTTTTATAGCTTAAAACGTGCCCAAAATAGGCTTGGGAACAATGTTTACTTGGTGCCTAACCAAATCGGGGCCGTTTCGGTCCAAAAGGGCATTTCTGAAGGTCCCCTGGCCAAATGCGGTCGGACTTAAGCTCGTGCATACTGGATCTAGCACACATCCAGTTTTCAGACCGGTAGGGTTCCCAGATCGCACGTGGCGGCCCAGTTTCAGTTTAACGGTCACCGCACCAAGATCAGGCCTATAAGTCTCGTGATATGTAATAGAAATTTCTCCTGATCCAGGGGTGTAATTTGGCTGTATTCTGACGGTCAGAACGCTTAATACTGATGCGTCAATTTAGTGTGCCAAATTTGAATTTCAAATTCCAATTTTAACCCTATTCTCACTCTCTTCACTCCAGGTTCAATGAAATAGCCTCTGAACGTCAGTTGGACTTGATTTTCGAAACGATTGCCAAGCCTAGCTAAGTGGTCATAACGGTCTAAGATGGTAGGCATCTGACTTACGACGCGCGGTCTAGATCCAATACAAAGTTTCAAGGAGGTCCCGAGAACAAACCGGTTTAGAGTTTGATCCGAGGCTTTAGAGCATTATAGCACCCTTGGTTCCACTCGCTTTGGGACTTGTAGAACGTATTTAAAGTGATCAGGGACCATTTTCCAGCTATTCTAACGTTGCACTAGCTAACCTAGTCATATTTCCTAAAGGAATGAATTTTACGCAATTTCGGGTCGAGTTGGTACTCGAGCCCAAGTTTGGATTTTTCACGGGCGTTACTTTTATTCATGTTAACTGTATGTATGATTTCCTCTATGTGATGTATTTATGTTTAAGTTATATTTCATAACATGTTTATTTGAAAGTAGAATATGAATCAAATGTCTATTATTGAGCTTGTACGTGATTGGGACTATATTACAGTCCAGGTAATCGGTAACAGTCCTTAAACTGGTGGTTGAGGTTATTTTCACCACGCAGGACGTGTTCAACGAATACGAGTCGTACTTGGGAGGTTCGACAGTGGTTAGGCCACACGGAGTGTTAATGCATTCCATGTCGATCAAATCAACGTGCTCTTGTCCTAGTTGAGCTCGTCAAATAACCCTATTGACTGATATATGTTCACCATGTTTGGATGCTACTGTTTGAATCTAAGGTACCGAACTCACTAGTGAAATCCCGTTAACCTTAGTACCGCGATCCACTAAGACTCATGAGCTGGACATGGTGGTATGGGATACCGTTGTAGAGCTGTCGGCCTACACTGGGGTGACGAGCCTCCCCGTAGTGACCAGTGTGCAACCTACACTCGTGAGCCAATTATGGTGGTATGGGACACTATATTCGTGTTGTCGGCCTACATTGATTGGTGACGAGCCCTCTGTAGTGACCTCGAGCATACTTTGATATTGCAGACAGGCGACGAGTCTTTTATAGTAACTAAGGTATACTAGGCCTATATTGATTGGTGACGAGTCCTTTACAGCGATCTAGAACTATAATATCGTATGAGATTTACTAGGACTAACGACCCTAGAATGGATCATTGTTTGAGAATTGATATAAGGGAGGTATCTTAGCTTTTCAATCCTGCTGTATGAAAAGGATTAATAAGAACTTGATAATTATGCTCATAACTTCGCACAGCATATGTTGTTGGCATTGGTGTAGAGCACAATAGCAGTGATTCATGCCGCGATCGTTAGATGATGTTGCGAGAGGGAGTTTGTAGTGAGGGCATGCATCATTAACTCATATCATTCTTGCATTAACAAGACTAATTAGGACATGTTTGCTTGTACTGCGTTATCATTACTGCTTGATTGAATTGACAACATGTTAACTTTTGCTGTATAGTTCCACTGAGTTGATTACTCACTCCCACGTTCTGGGATGGTGCTTAAATACTAACCAGACTCTTATTTAGTTACAGATGATCTTGCGCCGCTTGAGGTGGAGCCGGAGTTTGATGAGGATGAGGAAGCGTTCTCGTTCATACAGTTCTCAGGCGGGTTCATGTGAGCCATGTCCTGATTGGCGAGGATTTTGGGTTATAATTGGTAGTGATGTATCACATTTCGTTATATGTATTTTGAGACACGACTTGTAATTATGACCTGGCAGAGCATACATATTTTGGGGACTTATGTTGGTTTATATATGTATTTCAGTTTTCCGCTTGCATTTTCAGACTGTCCCTGAACTATGTTTGCTGTTTTGGCTTAATCTACTTCATGTTTTATGCACTAATACAGACAACATATATCCATCTTTAAATATGTTGCATAAGTGATGTTTTGGAACTTGGGAGCTGAGTTATGCTCGACCCCCAATTTTCAGGGCATTACATGAACCCCTGTTAGAACATAGCTAAGCCGTGAAAGCTTCGCACTTCATGTTTGGTATGTGGCTTAGGTCAATTGACAATGGCCTTGACTTTCTCAGGGTCTGCAGACATACCCTCAGACGATACAACGAACCTTAGGAAGATAATACGGGAGGTCAAGGAGGAACACTTCTTGTGATTCGCATAGAGTTTTTTTACGCACAAGGCATTGCAGACCTTTCTCAAGTGTTCGATGTGCTGGGTAAGGGATGTATTATAGATGAGGATATTATCAAAGTACACAACTAAAAACTTGCCCATTAAGGGTCATATCACCTAGGTCATCACCCTCATAAACGTACTTTGGGCATTGGTTAACCCGAAGGGCATAACCAACTACTCGTATAACCTGTCCTTCGTCTTGAAGGTAGTTTTTCATTCATTTCTCGGGCAAACTGGAATTTTGTGATAACCACTCTTGAGGTCAATTTTAGAAAAGATAGTAAAGGTGGCCTTCATGTCAAGTATGTCATCAAGCCTTGGGATGAGAAACCAATACTTGACAATGATCTTGTTTATGGCTCTACTATCAATACACATACACCATGTGCCGTCTTTCTTGGGCTTAAGAAGCATGGGCACGGCGCACAGGCTCAGACTCTCGCAAATGAATTCCTTTTTAAGCAAACCATTCACCTGTCTCTTCAACTCGGCATGCTTGGTGGGGTTCATTCTGTAGTGAAAGAGGTTTAGTAGGGTCACCCCTGGGATGAGATCTATCGCATGTTGAATGTCTCACATTAGGGGAAACTCGTCTGGAAGGTACTAAGGGAAGACATCCCGAAAGACAAGCCTCCTGAGGTATCCCCATAACAACCTCAGGTGTACTCTCCCTAATTAGTAGATTGTACACCATAGTCCCCGCTTTAGTATGTCACTCAAACTCTTTAGCATTTATGATATGGAGAGACTTCGACTGAGGAACCCTTTTACCCTTAAAACTGCCTAGGGATGCAAATCTTTTGCTCCTGTTGACGGTTTGTGAGGGAACAGGCTCAAGACAAGATCTTTCCTTCATGCTTAAATACACAATTATTCGTACGCCCGAATATTGTGACATCTTTATCATGGAGACATGGCCTTCCCAAGATGATATGGCCAACGTCTATTGTGACCACATCACACCACAACTTATCCTTGTATGGTCTAAACTCAATCGGAACAAGGCATCCCTAGGTCACAGGAAGGGATGTTGCATCCACCCAAGAAACTCTGTATGGGTTAGGGTGAGGGACTGGATTCAACCCTAAGTGACTCAAAGTAACTAGAGAAACTACATTCTCATAGCTCCCGCTGTCTATGATCACTTTGCATCTCTTTTCTCCACACTTGGTGTAAGTGTGGAAAATGGTGGTTGTGTGCCAATCTTCGCTTTCCTTCATCTGGGTCAAGGTGCACCTCACCACTGTAAGTGAGATAGTCTCCACAATATTATCCTTGGTATTACTAGCCGGGTCAAGGATGGGATAATGATCTCCTCATCACCCAAGTTACTATCAACTTTATCTGCCACTTCTTCTTTTATGGGGTGTTCGGAAAAAAGGCAATGCACCAACCCTTATTTGAACACTCGGTAGCGATATGACCCATGCCGCCATAGTGGTAGCACTGCCCTGGCATCAAGGGCCTAGTACATGGTCCAGATATTATTACTTTGATTTATGTTGATTGGCTGGGTATCAAGTTGAGCATTTCGACATGGGGTCTCGCTTCTTTCAAAACTACTCTAGGTATAGTAGGTCAAAAATCAATCCCCCTCGCATTAACTAGTGCACACAGTGCTCTAGTTCCTGCACCACCTGGTAAGCATGTTCTAAATTGGTGACCATGTAAAGCATGAGCTCCCGCTGAAGCTCAGGCCTGAGGCTCATACGGAAACTGGAGAGAACTACAGCAGGGTCCTCATCCACATCGCACCTCATCATATATTCACCGAACTTAACGATGTATTCCATCACCGTCAAGGATCTTAATTTGGCACAAAATGTGTCATTGATCCAACAACCTTTGCCTGTAAGAAAGAGAAAATACTTTTTTCACAACAACTCTTTTATCTTAATCCAAAAGAGAACTAGCCACTCTCCAAATTGCTCATGGCGACGCACCACATTCCCTAAAATAGTTTTTCTTAGCCCACCAATTTCATCCTGACGAACTTGACTCGTTGTGGGTCTGACAGACCATGCCACTCAAAGAAGTGGTCTATGTTTGCTAACCAGTTAGAAAAAAATTTAGAGTCCAATCTCCCATCAAAATTGGGGGCGTCAACCTTGATGCCCTTCATGACCATAGAAACAGGGTCCTTGTGCTCATGATATCTTTGGGGGTGCTGATGACGCACCCCTTCATGGCCCACCCATTGGGTGGGAAGAATAGGATCACGATTGGGTGTGGGATGTAATGGATACACCCCCATCATGTCTATTGATAGGCCTACGGGCCTGGTCTGCGCCCAAACCATCCCTAGGCAGATCAGGGCTATAACTTAGGATTGATTGACAATCCCAGTGTTGGGGGTCGCCTGGGATCCACCTACAGTGGCGGTTGGAATACCAGCCTTTAGTCGCCCAACTCTCTCCTCTAGACACTGAACCTGCCATCCTGATGCGCAAACTACTGGGCAATATAATCCCTCTAGCTTCAAAACTGTTGATATATTCTCTCAGTTAAGCCCTCCATAACCTTGGTAAATTGATCGGAGTCCATGGTGTAATGGACACCGAACCCACGACCAGTGCATGTGGACATACACTAGGAATGAAGAGTGAATGGTCCTAAATCTATGTGCGAGAAAGAGTAAAAACAATGATACCAATGTAATACAACTACCCTATATGGCCCAGATCTATATGGGGACTTAACAAAACCTATGAAAAAAGGCTAAGTAAACTCAATAAAATATGCCCCCTATGCAGAGCAGTCATGTGGGTCGAGCTGTAGAAGATTTTTAAATTTTTGGTAAAGGGTTTCTGTAGAAAATTTTTACTACAAAGACGGATTGACAATAAACTAACCTACGCTAAAATGAGCTCTGATACCAAAATTGATGCAGGGACTTATGATGACCTAATCCTAAATGCATGTATTATTAGGTTAAAAAATGTTCAAATAAATACACCAATTAACTAACCATTTTCAGTCAAAGGGATTAGGTAAACTTCAAAACAAAGATGAGGTTATTTCGTCATGAAAATGCCCCTTAGCATAAAATCGCATAAACAGTAAAAAGGAAGGACCTATGGATATGAGAATATCCCAAATCTAACAAAAGTCAGTACACAGTCAAGCTTGAATCTAATTCTACTGACTAATCATCCCTCTTTTCCGTTCAAACTAGAAAGGGGATATCTAAAGAGGAATGAAAGGGGTAAAGAATGAAGGATTTTAGATGAAGAAAGTAAAGGTCCTTTTGTCATCAAAAGAAAAGAATGAGGATAATTCTTGTCATTTCCTTCACCTCGAAGATCTAGAAAGAAGAAAACCTGTAATTGGGATGGAATCCTCAACACCCAAGAGTTAATCCTGAAACCCTAATCTCTTGAATAAAGACTAAGAAAATAGATGAATTTCTATTCATTCAATAATAATGAAAATATGGTTTCTCACAACGTATATATAAGCTATTGAAAAATTAAAAGTACACTAAAGCCCCTGAAAATAAGAAAAATAATAAAAAAAAAGGTGAAAATTAAAGAAAGTACAATAACGCCCCTGAAATAAGGAAAAGAAAAAAAACGACTAAAACTAAAACACCCGTGTGGTAAGGTGTGAAGTCTGACCCATGGATCTATGGTCAGGGTATGGTCATGTCGCTCCTGCACTCGTAGCGCACTAGAAAATGGGTCTGATGGACCCAATGTCCATCCACATCAACTCCTCTATTTCGGTACTCTATCGGTGACGCCTCCTCCTCTGGTACACTCTGAATGGTGCACCAATGATGTTCGCATCACTCAACCGACTTAAGACACCCTAGCTCACTTTATTAACAAAACTTAGGCCTAACAATCTGCCCCTTTGTCAATTGCATGATAACACTACACTAAACCTTGTCACGGTCCATATTAATGATTAATCAAAATAACTTAAAATATTATATGTCAAATATTATAATATTTACAACCTAGATACAAGACTCAACATGTAAACACTTACAATGTTTCTTATCAAATACTTCTCCTAATTTCATCAATTCCATGCAACAAATAGAACCTGCAAAACAATTTTCAACTTGTTTTGGTGGGAGTTGATCTTTCTCACCCATTTTTATTAGTATTTAACAGAAAGCTAATTCCATAGATATACGAATAAATACAGAAAATGAAAAGCTTTATAAGTCATAATGTACCTATAAACACATACAAACAAGGAATATAGGATGCATATAATCATGAAAAACTTAGAGCATGCATATTGAGATCATTTAAAAGATATACCTACCAAGCAATATGACCAATGATAGTTTAGCAAAAAAACATATGATACCAAAATGAAGCAACTTTAAAGATAAAATACTAAAATACAATCAATGCTAAAATCCTTAAAGATTTACCTATTTAGCCCACATACACTTTTTAATGTCACCTATACCTCTTCACAACCCATTTGGGTGTGAATTTTCTAGGATTGAGATTGTTTTGGGGAGGGGAAATGATTTTCCTAGATGCATCTCCCTTAGGTGAATTCCTAATTAGAAATCTATGTTTGATAGGGGATTTACCTATGTTATTCCTATCATCATTTTTATTGCCCAACATATTATTTTTCTAATTCGTTTGTGAAGGGATTGGGATGTTCTTCTCCTTTTCAGTAATTGTCTGGAAGGACTCTTCATAGAGTGTGCAATTTTCTCAATTTCAATAAATTTACTTATTTGGCTTGAGGCTGAGGTGGAATGTGGCCTTTTGGATACTAAGCATTCGAATTTCATATGACTAATTTCTCCAAATGCATCACACACGAGAGAGGCTCTAACTCTACTCTCTAAAGTTATAGAGTCCTTTTGGATCACCACCGGGATAAAGGTTGTAACAAGAATAGTCTTATTGTTTATATGACCTCTTTTATCCCCAGAAGCCTTGCCCATGTCTAAAGATTTACCTATTAGTTCTTTTCTATGGGTAACCTTAACATTAGCAAGATAGGATTTAACTTGGCTGACTTGAAATTTCATGCCTTAGTTTTCATATTTTAATATATCAAGTTCCAATTAAAGACCTAAACATTTCCCTAGAGTCTCATCAAGATTAGACTCAAGATTTTTCTTTTCATGAATTGAGGAATTTTCATATTTTACTCTTTCTAATTGGTCAACCAATTCATTCCTCTTCGCCTCAACCAAACATAACTTCTTTAGAATTTTCATACGTTTAGTGAAAATCCAGTTATAGGCATCTTTGCAATTATTCATCTCCTTCATTTTTGTCTTCTTCATAGGAAGATGACTCTTCTTCTTCACTAGAGGTGTTATGGTCGAAATATTCTCCCATGTCTCTAGTAAAAGGGAGAGAGGTAGTGGTGGAGGCAGTCAAAATTGACATAGACCCAAGGTCTCCATCAATTTGGAAAATTTGAGAATATGATTTAGAAAATTTAGACTCATCTCATATTGTTACCATATCCTTGTCTTTTGATTTTAATTTGTAAGGACATAAGAAGGCCATATGACCATAACCCTCGCAAATGTGATATCGAGTTTCTTTCGATTTTTTGAAAGATACACTTATATGCATTGAGTCAAAAGATTTACCCCTTATGTCACAACACCCTTTATTGTTAGACATAATTCTAGAGCTCCCAACAGATCTTATTCTAGATAGTTGAGTCCTTAAAAAGTAACCCACTTTGATATTAATTGAAATTGTGTGGATTGTCTATCACAACACACGGAAGCTTAACGGAGTTTAAAATTACGACTAAATCCTACAGATGAGGGAGGGGGGTGAATAAGACCACTTAAAATTTATGTCAATTAAAAACAATTAACACTTAGACTTCCAAGCCAAGTGGGTTCAATTGCATAGACCATAAATGATGCAACAAGCTGAGCCACTAGTCTATGTACGATATAGATATCTTGTGTGTGTGCACACTATCAATCAAATGCCAATTATCCAATCCATTTAAGCATTTGTATAATATAACCAATTAATCTTATAAGCATGAATAGAAATGTGATCAAATTACAATTGTAAACACAATGATATATATTGGTTCGACTACTTGCCTACTCTATTGATGGCGGACACACTTTTGTTAAGTGTGCGAGTTATCTATTTACAAATAACAAGCTGGCACATACACAACGACAGGCAGTGAATACATATCGCAATTCATGATTGACTAGCAAAGGTAGGGTGTCCACTCACTATGGCATTCGGTTGCACACAACCTCTGCTAAATAGGGGCATCTATAGACACCCCACTCCAGGATGATAAGTTGATTGAATTTGAATTAATGGATGGTCAACCAAACCTTAATCTGAAACCCTAACCTTAGAATCCTAAACCTTAGGAACCCCAATTCTAAACCTAAACCTAGCTCATTCAACCCAGTCAACCTAGTCAGCTTAATCCTAAACTATAGGAATCTAAAACCCTATAGCCTTAAGTTAGCTTGACGAGTCAACTCACCCGATCAACTTGCTGAGTTAGCCCAATTGGTCAACCTACCTAACCCAGTAACCTAATCAACTCACATTCTTAAGCCTAAAACCAAGCCCAATCGGAGAAATATACGAAACCTTAAAGCAACAACCTTCATAGTAGAGCCTTCACATGCTTGGAGGAGATTGCCAACCAAAGCAAGGAGTCTAAGTGGGTACAAGTGGCAACCAACTTGTCGTCGGCCATGTGACACTCCTCCTCTTTGGGGTGGTATCCCTAAAGCATGTGAAATCTCTATTTTTCAGACCCTAAGTGAGTGCCCAATGTGTATTTACTCTGATGCTCATCTCCTTACCCAAAATTACACTTTTACCACCTCATCTAACCTATGAAATGATGTCATGTAGTAATCTCCAATCTTAACCCTTCAACCACTTTTTGCCCTTAGGATCACCAGGAATTATAAGAAAACTGGGTTTTAAGACTATAAATAGCCCCCTCCCATTCTCATTTAAAAAAATAAATAAATTGTCCACTACATCCAGAAGCATTAGGAATTCAGGGCGAGTCCCCCACTACATCCAGTAGATCATTCCTCCATTAAGGAGATTAAGAGTGAGTGAGATAAAGACAATCCAACCCTGGTCTAGCCTAGCCTAGCCATATCCCAAGCCTCATAAGTTACATAAGTTCAAAATGAGCCACTCAATCTAGCTTTGCGACACTACCATTCATCCAACCGTTCAAGCTTCAATCAATTTCATCAAATTTGAGCATTAACATCATGCAACATTCATTCCATTCTCAAACCCCTTGCTTCTTATATATATCAGCATTACATTGCATTTCATCATTTTCTTGTATCTAACTGGATGGTGTATACTCTAAGGATTTCCAACATAATTGTAAGACCTATATCCTAGATGGTACCATTCTGTAGGCTTCTGTGGTCCTCCCAATCGAATTCTGACAACTCTTGATCTGTATCCGATGTTTGTACGTGATTTAAAGCCGAGACCTGCATACCGAAGTCGGCTCGATCCGAAACTTGTACTCTAGTGACCGCGTCATCGCAGCGGTTTTAACGCCGTGACTCGTGCACCGATTTGATACTCGAGTCAGGAGATGTGGGCTCGCATTCATTCTAAAAAAGTCACATGTTGCAAAATTTAAGAGAATCTTTATGACATGTCGCATTAAATTAAGTCAAGTACACAAACCCATACCCCATGCCACCTCACCTTACCACAAGTACTAGCAACCATCACTCTCTCTCCCTACCCATCCCTCTTTTTCAAAATTTTAAACACACCCATATCTTTCCATCCCTTCCTTACAACACCCATCACCCATCCATCTCCTCACATCTCTCTCTCTCATTATCTAACTATTTTCCAAGCAAAAGCATGGAGAGGAAAACGTCCATGGCTTCCATGGAGTGAGAGAGATTTTTATGTGTGGCCCACTCCATACCACTCTATCTCTCATCACCCTTCAAATCTCATCATCCTCCATCGAAGTTGAAGCTTAGGAGCTAAGGAGTCCAAGGAGATAAAGAAGGAAGCCATAGGTGGGTGATCCACTGTTGATCCTTATTTTTAGGGCCCACTTGTAGGTGGGACCCATTTTGATGTATGTGATGTAACCCTGAGGGGCCCATAGTAGCAGGGTTCCTCCATTACCATCTCTCTCTCTCTCTCTCTCTCTCTCTCTCTCTCTCTCCCCCCCCCCCCCTCTCCCTCTCTCTTTTTATCCATTTTGATGAAATGGGCCCCACTAATTTGTGTTTCATCCGCATCGTCCATCATGAATGGTGGGACTCCACCATGAATTGCATCTGCATTCGGGCTGTCCAAGGCCTGGACACACCCAGATCCATAGCTCAACTGGCAGACTGAGTAGAGATACCTCGTTTCAAAACTTGAGGTCTTAGTGGGGGTGGCTAACATGAAGTGTGTGTACTGACGTGTGTGTATACTAACAAGCTAACCCAAAAAAAAAAAAGAGAGATGAAGGCATGGACGCTGACACTCCCACCCTCCCACACACACACGTGTACATATACATACATACATACATATATATATATATATATATATATATATATATATATATATATATATATATATATATATATATTTATTATATAATATTTTATATTACATGATGCAATGGTGGGCCACTCCTACATGGGACCCACCTTTAATTTGTACGATCTGCACCGTCCAGATATCTGGACGGTGGATCTGCTATATATATGTATGTATGTACGTATGTATTTATATAATATATTATATTATATTTAAGAATATAATATATAATATACTAATATTATATTAATATACATATATATCTATGGTGGGGCCATGACGTGGGACCCACCTCATACATTTCATCCAGGGCATGGACATTGTTGGGACCCACCCCACATGTGGGGCTGCACCTTTGATGTATAAGTTTTATACCCAAGCCATTCATCAGACGTGGTACCCACCTATCCAGCAGATTGGCCGGGTACCGCACACCAGTACATAGCTGGTGTATTGACACCACCAAGCTATGTACGTCCCACTGCTAATGACGTTAGCAGGTGGTTTGGACCCCACCGTAATGTATGTTTTGTATCCAACCATCCAGATGGTTGGATGGTGGGCCCCTTCATGACATATATATGCCATCCAAACCATTTACCCATTTGGCGAGCTCGTTCTACGGTGGGCCACGTATGTGGACCCTACCTTGATGTATATGGTTCATCCAACCATCCATCCATTAAGTGAGAAAATTCTAAGGCTTGAGATTAAATAATAATAATAATAAGACAGATCCAATTATCAAGTGGACCACACTACAGAAACAGTGGAGTTGGACGTCTGCCATTGAAACCTCTTTTGGGTTACAGAAGTTTTGGACCAATATGATATTTGTTTTTCCTCTCAATTCAAGTCTTTGTGACCTTATGAACTGACTAGATGGAAAATAAATGTTCTGGTGGGCCCCTCTAAATTTTAACAGTGGAAATCATTATCACCACTGTTATTTGTGATATGGTCCAGATGATCTTTTGATCTGATTCATTATTTGGACAACGCTCTAAAATGATCTCTATAGATAGATGAATGGTGCGGCCTACTTATTGTATTTGAGAGGCCTAATATGACGTATTTGGAGCCCATGGGTTGAGGCCCATTATGATGTATTTGGAACCCATGGGTTGAGGCCTATAGTGATATATTTGGAACCTATGGGTTGAGGCCTATAGTGATATATTTGGAACCCATGGGTAGAGGCCCATAGTGATGTGTATTCGGCCTAATTAATTCGGCCCATTTGAATCGGTCCATTTGATTTGGCCCATTTGAATCGGTCCATTTGACTCGGCCCATTTGATATGACACGATATTATATATATACATACATACATACAGATATATATATATATATATATATATATATATATATATATATATATATATATATATATATATATATATATATATATATATATTAGCCCATAAGTGAGGCCCATGATGATGTGTATTAGACCCTTGTATGAGACCGTGGATCCATTATACGATTGACCCTATGAGCATCATTCCTTGGGAGAATGTTGGTTAAAGGTCCACATTGGTGGGCAATGATGGTTGGACGTCTACATTGTGACCTTCCCGTAGGCCTTGTTAGGCCTTTCCTCATCATTCTTTAGTGGTTTAACCCAAATGCTTGGGCCCCATTAATTTTTGTTGATCCATCATCGGTCGTCCATCTATGGACTCTGCCTTACGTTGAGGTTAATTATCGATGCCGATTGTCGTGGTCGATTGTCGATTCCGATTATCGATTTCGATTATTGATCGATTCCGATCGTTGTGGCCAATTGCTGATTTCGATTATCAAGGCCGATTATCGATCAATTCTGATTGTTGTGGCTGATTATGAATTTCTATCATCAAGGCCAATTACTGATTAATTCTTATTGTTGTGGCCAATTGTCGATTCTGATTATTATGGTCGATTGCCGATTCCAATCATCGAGGTCGATTATTGATCAATTCTGATTGTTGAGGCCGATTGTTGAGGCCAGATATCGAGGTCGATTGTCGAGCCCAATGTAATGAATATGTTACCTGTATTTGAGGCCCATTATGATGCACATTTGGCCCGTGTTTGAGGCCCAATGTGATGTATATGTGACCCGTATTTAAGGCCCGTTGTGATGTGTATTCAGCCCGTGTTTAAGGTCTAATGTGATGTACATGAGGCCCATGGGATGAGGCCCATTGTGATGCATTTAAGGGCCAATGGCGCCCATTGTAATGTATGTTAGGCCCATGTGAAAGGCCCATCGTGATGTGTATTATGCTCTCGAGTGAGGCCTATGGTGTTGTATATTAGGCCCTTGTGTGAGGCCATGGGTCCACTATATGTTAGGCTCTATGTGGGTCATTCCTTGGGAGCAAAGTTGGTTAAATGTCCACATTGTAATGGCAGTTATTAATACTGATTATGAGTATGTGATAGCATAACATCATGATACATGCCCATATGTATCATCTGCATGTTTGTTATGAGATGTGGTTGACCATTGTATATGTCATGGGCAGATTGTTATGAGACTCTATGATAGGCGGAGGTTATCTCACATGAGCTCACGGTATGTGCAGGGTTGATGCATGACTAGATTAAATGACTCATGTATCTTGCATTGTGATTACAGTATACCCTAGCAACATCAAGGTTGTAGCCTCCATAGGCATGCCGTGAATAGCTAGATGAGACACTAAAAATATTTAATTCGAGTATCTAGGCACTTTGAATGTCTTTGGGTAAAAGTCCCTAAACCTCCGTAGTCAGGAGATGCTCTAACGTTATGACCGAATGGATATATGAGCGCCCAAGTACCAAATACTAGGAGGCTGTGTCTCCCACTGTATCATGGTTGGTTGAGAGGGGGTGTGGCCTTACCTACCTCAGAGTAGGGGGCATAGCTAGGCTGAGTTAGACCAGCTCATGAATGGGTCCGCTATTGACGTGCCGGGTAGATATTGGTTGATTACTGGTCAAGAAAATAGTGAGGTTTCTTCCACTTACATGGTCGTACGTCAGTGGGCGGCAATTTGCATGTAGAGTGAAATAGATCCCAGTGATGATCCCAGAGATATACAGTATAAATTTGTGGAGCAGGCGTTGCATACTCATTCATTCATTCACTATCCACTCAGGCTAGTGGTGCGTGACTATCTCTTAAATGTGCCTTCGCAATGGTCAGGATTTCTTTAGGGCGTGCGACTAACCTGAGATCAGGAGTTTACCACATTGAGTCTGACTATCCAAATTAGGTATGGGGCTGATTTGGATAGAAGTTCCAAGTGGTGGATCTTGTAATCTGCAATACTATGTACTATCATCCCTACTTCACACTCCAGCATAGTCATCCCATTCACACAGCATATTGCATTACATCCACGGCATATGACATTTTGAGTTACTGTGTTTTTACATTTATATGGTCTAGATATGGCTGACGGTATTCGTGAACTCATCAAGAATTGTATATTGCATTGCATCCTCGGCATTTGATATTTGGCTCTTTATGGCTCCTCCTTTGTATAGTTGATCTGCATTGCGTACTCTAAAATTGTATGACTTATGGATTCATTTATATTTTTGTTTATTCCGATATCGTATGATTCATGATCTTACCAGTATTTCTGATATTGTATGATTATGGCAATGTATCGAATACTTGGCACTTACCTTGTACACACACGTACACCACCCTCTAAGCTTTCTATAAGCTTATGCACGATAGATGCGTGCAAGTGATGTTAGGTTGCAGCAGCGTGGAACTGGGAGCATGTGGCTAACTTCTGGAGCTTTGATTTTGACATATGTATTTCCCTTTCAGCATTGTATTTAAATGTCTATATTAGTGGATATGTGATGATGATGTTGCCTTTGTAATTTGGGTAAACTTGTGATTATAGTTCTTACGAGATAAATGTACGTTGAAAAATCCTCCGTATAAGATCCCAGAATCGAAACCTGGCACATGGACGATGAGAGCCGAGAATGGGGTACTACAGAGGCTGTTAGCACCAGATTCGGCGATCGGGATTCCTGTGAATTCGATTTTTGAGTTTGGAGCATGAGAATAATCGTAGCAAGTCCATCAGAAACATTAGCCAGTTAGTCATTATTTCTTATCATAAGCATCAATCAACATCAAGCATCCCATACATCCTACTTTGCATTTACACTTGATTGTTTTAAGCATATGCTCTGTAGCTTTCCAATATAATAGGATCCCACCCATTAAAAATTTAGACCGATCAATCATCATTGTCATTACATCGCATTCATGTGATAACTAATCTTATTCATCATAAATTAGTCAGATCTTATTTAGTAAAGACCGTACATCTATACGAGCATAGAGGGTGCCTAACAATTTCCCTCTTTGTAACTGCGCACCCTTACTCAGAATCTCTGGAACACTAACTCATTATTCATCTTAGGGTTAATGATCTTCGAGTTCTCAATCTTAAGCATTTTTACAAGGTCTAATTGACTATAGGATACTAATAATTGATTAGTGGTGACTTTGGTCAAATATAACACCCTTTTATCCCCAAATAAAAGTTCATGAGCAAGGCAACTAGTGGAAAAGAGAGTTGATCTCTCGTCCCCTAGGGAAATCTTCCCTCTAACGTCCTCACCACCACAGACTAAAACTTCGATATCTAATTGATTACTCTACCTGCCAACACAAACGAGTAACCAGAAGTCAACCTTCAACTATCCACATTGGCCACGTAATTAGAATCCACATGACCCACTAACTTGTCCCCTAATTTTTTGAATGTCAAGACAGAGTCCTACATACCTTGAATGCATCAAAGTAGTCATTTCACTACCTCCCAATGTTGCTTGCTGAGGTTAGACATCTATCTGCTAACAACACCCATTGTATGTGAATTATCCACTCTTGTATAGACCATTGCATACATCAAGCTGCCAACTATATTCAAATAAGGCACAAGCGATATAACATGTTTTTTTTTTCATCTGTTTTAGGACACTGGTCAAAATAAAGCCTAAAATGAGTAGCATGGGGAATACTAACCAACTTTTTCTTGCCCATCACATACTTTACTAATACATTCTCAATGTACTCAACCTAAGATAACCATAACCTACTCCTCTTCCTATCTCTATGTATGTCAATGCTAATAACCTCTTTGTAGCCCCCAATCTTTCATTTAGAATGTCTCTAATAGTTGAGTTTTTAGTATATCCATCTTAAACAGGTTATAACTAGCGATAAGTATATCATCAACATACAATACCAAGATAATAAATTTTCCATCACTCAGCGTTTATAATAGACACAATGATCATACTCACTCATAGTAAATTTCTGACTCTTCATGAAAGTATCAATTTTTTTGTACCACTACATAGACAACTATTTCAAATCGTACAACGATATCTTCAACCTACAAACCTTATTATCTGCCCCTTCTATTTTGAAACCTTCTAGTTTCTTCATGTAAATCCGTTCTTTCAATTTTTCATGTAGGAAAGAAGTCTTCACATTCATCTATTTTAGCTTTAGATTGTATTAGGCAACCAGCACCAATACGAATCTGATATATACTTGCTCATCACAGGTGCAATGATCTCAATGAAGTCAATACCTTTTCTCTAAGCGTATCCTTTCACTAACATTTCTTTGTACATATCTTTTTTATTCTTAAAGATCCATTTACTCCCAATCACTTTACGACCGATAAGAAGCTCCATTAGCTCCCACCTCTCATTCCTATATAGGGAGTCCATTTTGTTATGCATCACCACTTTTTTACTTTTAAGCATCAATGTCGTTAAAAGGCTCCTGAAAAGTATACAGATCCCCCTCATCCTCGATGAGGAAAAATGCAACATTTGAGTCATCCCTGTATATTGTCAGTAACCTATGATCCCTTGACAAATTCCTTCTTATATGTGGCTGCTCCACTAGATCTTGTACCTTTGTCTGTGTCTCATATCAGCTCGTGCATCATCTATGTCTATCTGAACGTCCACAATTGAATTTTCTTTTTTCCTTATGCTCATCCTTATGGAACAATAATCCTTTATTGAATTTGATGTCATGACTAAGGACGATCTTCCATGTGTCCTGGTCATATAGCTTGTAACCCTTCACACCACCACCATATCGTGTAACCCTTCACAACCCTAAGTAGCTTACCTATTGACCACTCTACACTTTCTCTGAAATTTTACAATCAATAGCCATAGAAGGGAAGAAATTTACTAAGTAACGAATTGTATTAATGACTTTAGTCCACATTTCCTTTCCTAATGTAGTATTATCAATCATGCATCAAGCCCTTTCTAAGAAAGTCCGATTCATCCACTCAGCCACACGATTCTACTCTGGTGTATGGCACACTGTGGTGTGACTCACAATCCATTCATCTTTAAAAAACTGATTGAATTTTGTAGAAGTGAATTCTCCACCATTATATGTCCTCAACACTTTCACCTTTTACCCTGACTACTTTTCCACCATCCCCTTCCACTGTTTGAAGTTGGTGAAAACCTCAAATTTACTTTTCATAAAATAAAACTACACTTTTCTGGAATAGTCATCAATGAACATAACAAACCATGATGACCCTCCAGCAGAAACTATGGACGATGGCCCCCATACATAAAAATGCATAATTATATCATAATCCTATAAGTGGTAAATCCATCTTAGGAACTTAGTGCAAATAGGCGTGCACACGGGTTAGTTTGAACTAGTTCTGGGGTGAAACCGAAACTGAACCATTCCTAACGGTTCTAGGATTTTCAAAACTGGAATCGAACCGTTAGCACCTTAGAACCAGACCGAAACTAGACCATGAAAAATCGGTTAGGCTCCGGATTGGTTCCACGGTTCTAGGCATTTTAAAATCCATCCCAATTAGTATGAGATGCATTTAAAATCCAACAAAAGTCATTTTTTAAGGGATGGCCAACTAGGAGAGGGCAATCTGAGCATTGATTGTCAGGCCCATGTCCTAGTGTCCGTTCCGTTCCGTAGGATCCTGCGGTCTTCCCAGTCGAATTTCGTTGACCCGTGACCTTTTGACTTCAATTGCATGTGACCATGAGTCACATCCTTTAATCTCAAGTCATCTCGACCCGAGACCTATGCCATTGCGACCGCATCGTCACCGTATCTTGTGCATCAATCCGATGTCTAGATCATGAGATATGGATCGGGCATGATTGCGGTTGTGGACTGCACGTTGCGGGACCCACCTAACCCATGGCACATTTTCCTAAGTTATTATGAGAATGACCTCATCTACCTACCCTAGCCACCCTACCCCCTAGCCCATTATTATTATTCTTCCCCATGTCTTACACTATCATCATTGCCTAGCTAAGAGAGCTAGTGTAACACTCCGAATTTTGGCCAATCTGGGATTTGACGTCCTTAGGCAATGGGTCAACTAAAACACCTGGAAAATCGCTCAGAACCCAATTTCATAGCCAAAGAAACCACTTAGGATTAATTCCTATAAAAATTCAGCGTAAGTTAGCTAGCGCAACGCTGGAGTAGCTGGAAAACAGTCCCTGATCACTTTAAATACGTTCTACAAGATCCAAATCAAGTAGAACGTATGACTCCATAATACTCTATAACCTCGGATCAAACTCTAAGCGGGTTTGTTCTCTGGACCACTTTGAATTCTTGTATTGGATTTAGACCGCGCGTTGAAAGTCCGTTACTTCCTATCTTAGACCGTTAGAACCGCCCAGCTGGACTTGACAATCATTTCGAAAATCAAGTCAAATCGATAATCACAGACTATTTCATTGAGCCCGGACTGAAGAGACCGCGAATAGGGACAGAATTGGAATTTCAAATTCAAATCTGGCACACGACTTGACACGTCAGTATTAAGCGTTCTGACCGTCAGAATTCATCCAGATTACACCCTCGGATCAGGAAAAATTTCTATTTATTATTATGAGACTTCCAGCCCTGATCTACGTGTGGTGACCGCTGAACTGAAACTGGTCCGCCACGTGCGATCTGCGAACCCTGCCGGACTGAAAACTTAATGCGTGCTAGATCTGGTACGTATGAGCTTAAGTCCGATCGCATTCGACCAGGGGACCACCAGAAAGTATCTTTTGGACCGAAACAGCCCCGATTTGGTTACCCCTCAAGTGAAACTTGTTCCCGAGTCTATTTCGGGCAAGTTTGGGCTTATAAAAGGGCTTGAAACCCTCACTCCTCTCTCCCATCCGAATTTGCAAAAACCATAGATTGGGAGAGAGAAAAGGTGAGAGTTTGTGAGAGAAGGTGGGAGAGCTTTTCCTCCTACTGCTGCTGCACGTGCTTAAGGCACGTATTCC
The DNA here is from genome assembly GCA_037074715.1 of Magnolia kwangsiensis. Lineage (NCBI taxonomy): Eukaryota > Viridiplantae > Streptophyta > Magnoliopsida > Magnoliales > Magnoliaceae > Magnolia > Magnolia kwangsiensis. The sequence continues at coordinate 72,956,483 of CM073588.1, forward strand.
AATCACTTTGCCGGTGATTTCTCCGCATTTGCAGGTAAGAAAATGCCCTAGAAAGTTGCTGATTTGATGCTTCTTTAGTTCCATAGTTTTTTAGTTGATAAATCTCGTAAATCAGGTTCCTTAGTCGCCGTAGACGAAGCGTAAACGCTCCGTTCGAATCACTTTACCTATAAGGGAAAAGGTGCGGATATTAGACGCTTTGATTGACTGTTTCCAAAGCTTTCAATGTCGTTTAATAGTAGATTCTTGACGGCAACGCCGTTTGACATGTACAACATGCTGTCCGTTTCCTGTTTCGTAAACTAACGAAGAATATGAGATTTAGGGCATTTTAGTCATTTGTAGGAAGTACTGTTTTCATGCATATTTTGCTGATGTGATTGACATGGCTTCTCGTCGCATTAGGATATTAGGAATGCGTGCATAATTAGTTTGGCGAAGAGATTCGCCTAAATGCGCACTTCGGGTCGACATACTATATGTAGGCTTCAGTGTGTAGTGTATGTGTTTGTATAAATGTTTGTATTAGTATGTATTGAATTAAATGGGGTTATGAATTAGTTTGAGATTGATTTCTCAATAAAAATGCTGATGTAAATGATTTCCTACATGTTAGCCATATGTACGATTTCATTATATGTATGAAATGCATGTGCTTGATGATTCACTTAAGTGGTATGTTACAACATGTGCTTGATGATTTCCTTATGATTTAGTTTGAGATTGAATTCTCAATTAATACGCTGATGGTGATGATTTCCTATATGTTGGCGATATGTATAATTTCATTATATGTGTGAAAGACATGTGTAAGATGATTTACTTAAGTTGTACATTATAACGTGTGTTAACATGCTCACATGTTTGTAATTCATTTCCAATACTCTTACCTGATTGCTGATGTGATTGCATGTGTTTGGGACTATACCTAGTCCAGGCAGTCGGTAACCGAGAAATATCGTGGTTGGCTTATCTTTGCCACGAACGACGCGTCGATGAACGCGAGTCGTGTTTGGAGTTGGCGGCAGTGGTTAGGCCACGCGAAGTGTTTCACGCACTTCATGTCGTTCGACTTGCGACGCGCTCGTGCTAGTCGAGCCCGTCAAGTAACCCGACTGGCCGTTGTATGTTCACCCTGCATGAGTCATAACTGCTTGGACCTAGGGTACTGAACTTACCATTGTAAACCCTGTTAACCATGGTACCTTGATCCACGAAGACTCATGAGCCGGGCATGGTGGTATGGGACACCGTGGTCGAGCTGTCGGCCTACGCTGGGGCCATAAACCTCCCCGTAGTGACCGGTGAGCACCTAGTCTCGTGAGCAGATTATGGTGGTATGGGACACTATATTCTAGCTGTCGGCCTACACTGATCAGGCAACGAGTCCTTTGTAGTGACCGCGAGCGTATTCTGAGTCTACGGGAGGCGACGACCCTTCAGTAGCAGTAGAGTACAGTAGGCCTGTATTGATAAGGTGATGGGGGAGCGGAGCAACGAGTGCGTGCAACAGCCCTGGCAGCCCTTGCAGCGACCTACGAAATATACATCGTATGAGATTACTAGGAGTGACGACCCTAGACAGGATCTGTGTTGGGATTGATATAAGGGAGGTACCTTAGTTTCCCAATCCTGCTGTTTGAATGGACTAATAACAACTTGAAAATCATATCACCATAACATTGCATGTGCCTGGAAGATGTGGAGCACTCTAGGGAGTGTGGCATGCCGCTGTCGTAAGATGTTGCCGTATGAGGGAGATCGTCGGTGAGGGCATACATCACGTCATGTCATAATTGCATTAACAACAGTATTAGGATTGTTTGAATTACTGCTTTACTATTATCGCATGATTGATTTGATAACATGTTAATCTTTGCTCTATTATTCCACTGAGTTAGCTACTCACTCCCACGTTACGGGACGGTGTTCCTGGAAACCCACCAGACCTTTTTGTGATTGCAGATGATGGCGCGGCCTGCGAGGCGGAGCTGGACTTAATGATGATGAGGAGGATTCCTCCTTTATGCGAGTTCTGATTGACGGGATTACAGGGAGGTTGATTAGATACTTTGACATTTGTCATTTTATATTTTTAGCGCACTCATATATATTCGTTTCATCTACTTTTGGAATATACATGTATGTGTATAACCTGGTAATATGTTCACACTCTGGAGACATACAATAGTTTATATACGTTATACATACTATCACAGTCTTCCGCTTGCAAATTTAACTGTCTCTGGAGTATGATATGCTGTTCTGGCTTAATCTCACTCATGTTTAATACATTATCACAGACAACATTCAATCATACATATCTATGTTGCATAAATAACATTTTGGAACTCGAGAGTTGGGTTTTTGCTCGACCCCCCAATTTTTGGGATGTTACAGATGGTATCAGAGCATGATTTGGATTAAACTGGACCTGGGTTATGGTCACGCGACACACGCTGTCGCTTTCTTTGACTTAGGTGGGTGCGATAAGGGTCTAGAAACACTTCTAGGATCCCAGATTCGCCAATAGGCGAAGTCTATTCATTTCGATCGCGGGATCGAGTCCGTAGCGCATCTAGGGTCGCGTAAAGCAACCCGAATAGCTCCTAGGTTGTAGGTGAGTGGGGTGAGACGTTCTTTGAACAATTCTGAACTCATAAATGTGAATCCTTGGGCCGTGGGACAACCACGACCCCTGTATTCAATCGTCAGGGCTTAAAAGCCCCGTTTCACCAAAAATCTTCAAAATTCTTCCTCTCACCACCCCAATCTTCAATTATTTATTATACATTTCATGTTAGGCATCAATCCTAATGTGAAAATAACATAAAATCCTACTTTCATAAAATTTTATAGTGAATAGTAAAATTTCATGAAAAATGGCCATAAGGCCATTCTAACTTTACTTTCTTTAGCAACTAATAGGCTAGATGGATGTACTAGATCCTTTTACCCTAAAATCATATGCTACATGATAGGGTTTTGTATTCGGGATTGAAGATTGGCCCCGAAAAGCCTCGAATGGATGTTACAAATGTTTTGGCCTCCCTAGGGCAATCTACAATGAACCAAAGTGTGAACCATACCTTTTTGGAATTCCTAGGACAAGGGGAACCCATCCCATATGGCCTTAGTGGCCAATTTACAACTTCACCGGCGATGCCATCGCCGATTCGGCGATGCATCGCCGGTCAAACTCTTCGAATGGATCTAATATTTGGGCTGGAGGAGTTTGGGGGCTAAGGTAGTCCCCTGGTATGCGGTCCGTACCTTGAAACTCTCTAAAAGATGTACTTCCTTCACAAAATTCCCCTTCCCTAGCCCCATTTTCATTTTCTTGGCGCCCTAACCCAAAACCGTGGTTCCAAACCACCCCTAGATCCATTCCCTGCCAAAAACGACCACCCTTCATTGTTCCTTTGAAGTTGGCAGCCCTCCCTCTTGAAGGTTTCGTCCGTTGGAGCTCCTAAAACCCCCAAATCGAGCTGAATTCGTGAGGTGCTCCATTCCCCTTTTTCATTTTCATTTCTTTCTGAAAATACATCCTAGGGGAGCTTGAAGCATCCCTCTACAATGCCTAGATTTCGTTCTGTCCATTTGGGCAACCATTTTCCTGCATTTCCTCCTCCTTCCATGGCTACTGTTAAGGCTGTTTCAGCCTTTTCCTCCCTTTCCATCGTCCTCTCTCTCATGTCCCTTTTATTTGATCCTCAGACTCGTGGAAACCTGCTTACCCATCCCATTTCTCCACGTTATTCGCTTCTTTGATTACTGTTTTGAAATTTCTGTGTTTTGTGTTGTTAGGTAGAAAATGTGTTTGTGTTGTGGTTTGAGCTTAACATAGCTAAAAATTGTTGAATGGAGTGCATGCCGTTCATTTTTTTTGTTAGGTATTGTCCCTAGATTGGGAGTATTGTAACTCCCGAGATTCAGCCTACAAATTAATTTTTATCCAAACCCACCCTCCTACAAAGCATGCCACTCCCGATCCCAACATGGGATTAGGAATGTAGTTTCGTTTCATAGACCCTTGGCGTTTTGGACCTAGTGTTAGCACTCCTAGATTTGAAGGATCTGACGACATAAGAAATCCAATTCCAGTTAGACAAATCTTGACCCTAAGCAATAGAAGAATTCCCTGTAGTAGAAATGGAATGGAAAGTCATTTACCGTATAATCTTAGGCTTTGGATTATAGCTACAGAGTTACAGACTAGGCTACTAGTTGTCTTAGGCAGTGTAAGGCCTATATATGCTAAGGGATAGTAGGTTAGATTTGGTTGGAATGGGACTTCCTTCCTTCGATAAATCCCCTTATGACTTATAGACTTCTGTTGTTACCCATAGGAAGGAACCATACACTCTCAGGGAACATTTATAACTCCCTCAGATTGAACTTAGAATGTACTAGCACACCCCTTAGAATTGCCTTCCCCAAGGACTTATTGCATTCGGGAATGCGGAACAAAGGAACTACATGTAAGCGATGTATTCGCGGTTTGAATCGACTTCTTAATCCTAGTGGTTACCAATAAATCTAATGCTCTGATCAAGCAGAGGATCAGCGTCGACTCGGATTAAGAACTGATACAACGCATTTTCTGTCCTGATTAGACAGAAGGTTCAACGTATCCGGCTTAGACCCACTACACAACCTTTCTTCTGTGATGGCCCAACCACCTACAACCAAACAGGATCACATTGTCTTTGGGAAATGGCGAGGACTTAAGGCTAGTAGAGAATTAGACATCTTGCCACCAACTCATACCTACCCCTGAACTCAACCACTATAGAGCTTAGGCTCGTCTCTATCACCATAGATACCAATGCCATAGAACGCATCATTAGCAAGGAAAACCATGTAGAGAAAGGTTGTTTCCATTTTAGGTCAAGGATATCTCCTAAGTTGCGCCTCGTTCTGATATACGGATCGATGCTAAGATTCTTCAACCTTAAGTAAAACTAAGTTTTAAGGGGGGTAGAACGTATTGAGTCCAATCCAGTTAGGTTAGTCAACGCTACCGTTTGATCAGAGTGGCGCAGCGGAAGAGTGGTTGGCCTCTTTCCCACTGGCCCAAGATCGAAACCTTTGAGTTCGGATATACATACGATTAGGTTATTAAATAGGATTTGAACCTTCCTTAGAGAAAGTACTCCTTGCCCTTTGCCAATGTCAGGGACGACATTGTGTTTTAAGGGGGGTAGATTGTAACACCCCGAATTTTGGCCAATCTGAAATTTGACGTCCTTAGGCAATGGATCAACTAAAACACCTGAAAAATCGCTCAGAACCCAATTTCATAGCCAAAGAAACCACTTAGGATTAATTCCTATGGAAATTCAGCGTAAGTTAGCTAGCGCAACGCTGGAGTAGCTGGGAAACAGTCCCTGATCACTTTAAATACGTTCTACAAGACCCAAATCGAGTAAAACGTATGACTCCATAATACTCTATAACCTCGGATCAAACTCTAAGCGGGTTTGTTCTCTGGACCACTTTGAATTCTTGTATTGGATTTAGACCGCGCGTCGAAAGTCCGTTACTTCCTATCATAGACCGTTAGAACCGCCCAGCTGGACTTGACAATCATTTCGAAAATCAAGTCAAACCGATAATCACAGACTATTTCATTGAGCCCGGACTGAAGAGACCGCGAATAGGGACAGAATTGGAATTTCAAATTCAAATCTGGCACACGACTTGACACGTCAGTATTAAGCGTTCTGACCGTCAGAATTCATCCAGATTACACCCTCGGATCAGGAAAAATTTCTATTTATTATTATGAGACTTCCAGCCCTGATCTACGTGTGGTGACCGCTGAACTGAAACTGGTCCGCCACGTGCGATCTGCAAACCCTGCCGGACTGAAAACTTAATGCGTGCTAGATCTGGTACGCATGAGCTTAAGTCCGATCGCATTCGACCAGGGGACCACCAGAAAGCATCTTTTGGATCGAAACAGCCCCCCCGATTTGGTTACCCCTCAAGTGAAACTTGTTCCCGAGTCTATTTTGGGCAAGTTTAGGCTTATAAAAGGGCTTGAAACCCTCACTCCTCTCTCCCATCCGAATTTGTAAAAACCCTAGATTGGGAGAGAGAAAAGGTGAGAGTTTGTGAGAGAAGGTGGGAGAGCTTTTCCTGCAGCTGCTGCACGTGCTTAAGGCACGTATTCCAATCACTTTGCCGGTGATTTCTCCGCATTTGCCGGTAAGAAAATGCCCTAGAAAGTTGCTGATTTGATGCTTCTTTAGTTCCATAGTTTGTTAGTTGATAAATCTCGTAAATCAGGTTCCTTAGTCGCCGTAGACGAAGCGTATACGCTCCGTTCGAATCACTTCACCTATAAGGGAAAAGGTGCGGATATTAGACGCTTTGATTGACTGTTTCCAAAGCTTTCAATGTCGTTTAATAGTAGATTCTTGACGGCAACGCCGTTTGACATGTACAACATGCTGTCCGTTTCCTGTTTCGTAAACTAACGAAGAATATGAGATTTAGGGCATTTTAGTCATTTGTAGGAAGTACTGTTTTCATGCATATTTTGCTGATGTGATTGACATGGCTTCTCGTCGCATTAGGATATTAGGAATGCGTGCATAATTAGTTTGGCGAAGAGATTCGCCTAAATGCGCACTTCGGGTCGACATACTATATGTAGGCTTCAGTGTGTAGTGTATGTGTTTGTATAAATATTTGTATTAGTATGTATTGAATTAAATGGGGTTATGAATTAGTTTGAGATTGATTTCTCAATAAAAATGCTGATGTAAATGATTTCCTACATATTAGCCATATGTACGATTTCATTATATGTATGAAATGCATGTGCTTGATGATTCACTTAAGTGGTATGTTACAACATGTGCTTGATGATTTCCTTATGATTTAGTTTGAGATTGAATTCTCAATTAATACGCTGATGGTGATGATTTCCTATATGTTGGCGATATGTATAATTTCATTATATGTGTGAAAGACATGTGTAAGATGATTTACTTAAGTTGTACATTATAACGTGTGTTAACATGCTCACATGTTTGTAATTCATTTCCAATACTCTTACCTGATTGCTGATGTGATTGCATGTGTTTGGGACTATACCTAGTCCAGGCAGTCGGTAACCGAGAAATATCGTGGTTGGCTTATCTTTGCCACGAACGACGCATCGATGAACGCGAGTCGTGTTTGGAGTTGGCGGCAGTGGTTAGGCCACGCGAAGTGTTTCACGCACTTCATGTCGTTCGACTTGCGACGCGCTCGTGCTAGTCGAGCCCGTCAAGTAACCCGACTGGTCGTTGTATGTTCACCCTGCATGAGTCATAACTGCTTGAACCTAGGGTACTGAACTTACCATTGTAAACCCTGTTAACCATGGTACCTTGATCCACGAAGACTCATGAGCCGGGCATGGTGGTATGGGACACCGTGGTCGAGCTGTCGGCCTACGCTGGGGCCATAAACCTCCCCGTAGTGACCAGTGAGCACCTAGTCTCGTGAGCAGATTATGGTGGTATGGGACACTATATTCTAGCTGTCGGCGTACACTGATCAGGCAACGAGTCCTTTGTAGTGACCACGAGCGTATTCTGAGTCTACGGGAGGCGACGACCCTTCAGTAGCAGTAGAGTACAGTAGGCCTGTAATGATAAGGTGATGGGGGAGCGGAGCAACGAGTGCGTGCAACAGCCCTGGCAGCCCTTGCAGCGACCTACGAAATATACATCGTATGAGATTACTAGGAGTGACGACCCTAGACAGGATCTGTGTTGGCATTGATATAAGGGAGGTACCTTAGTTTCCCAATCCTGCTGTTTGAATGGACTAATAACAACTTGAAAATCATATCACCATAACATTGCATGTGCCTGGAAGATGTGGAGCACTCTAGGGAGTGTGGCATGCCGCGGTCGTAAGATGTTGCCGTATGAGGGAGATCGTCGGTGAGGGCATACATCACATCATGTCATAATTGCATTAACAACAGTATTAGGATTGTTTTACTATTATCGCATGATTGATTTGATAACATGTTAATCTTTGCTCTATTATTCCACTGAGTTAGCTACTCACTCCTACGTTACGGGACGGTGTTCCTGGACACCCACCAGACCTTTTTGTGATTGCAGATGATGGCGCGGCCTGCGAGGCGGAGCTGGACTTGATGATGATGAGGAGGATTCCTCCTTTATGCGAGTTCTGATTGACGGGATTACAGGGAGGTTGATTAGATACTTTGACATTTGTCATTTTATATTTTTAGCGCACTCATATATATTCGTTTCATCTACTTTTGGAATATACATGTATGTGTATAACCTGGTAATATGTTCACACTCTGGAGACATACAATAGTTTATATACGTTATACATACTATCACAGTCTTCCGCTTGCAAATTTAACTGTCTCTGGAGTATGATATGCTGTTCTGGCTTAATCTCACTCATGTTTAATACATTATCACAGACAACATTTAATCATACATATCTATGTTGCATAAATAACATTTTGGAACTCGGGAGTTGGGTTTTTGCTCGACCCCCCGATTTTCGGGATGTTACAGCTAGGCAATCATTTCTCTCTCTCCCTTATCTCTCTTTCCCTCCCTTTCTTCCTTGTTTTCATTTTCCTCCATTGCTAGCAAGGGAGAACTCCCAAAAAATCCAGCCCCTTTCACCCTTATTCCCCACTAATCCAACCCTCAAAAATCAATCCTACTCATTCAATCTCACCCCTTGGAGCATTGGAAGACATTGATGGAAGAAGGACAAGAAGATTTGAAGATGGGTACTTGTTTAGGATTAGATCCTTCCATATTTTCATTTATTCTTTAGTTTTCATTGCATGGGCCATGTAGGACCCACCAATCAATGATGGAGATCCTACTTGGATGTTGGATGTGGCCGATGGCCCATCCTTGATGCATGCATGATCCATGATGGGTCCATTCTCCGTATACCCCATCATAATGTTTTCTTTTTGAATCTATGCCTTTAGGGTCATCTAGACCCTTCATTTTCATGGTGGGGATGGTGTCCCCACCTCAAATTTTCATGATATGTTGTTGTCCATTTTTTTATATATTGATGTATGGTGTATGATGCAAATATTGAGGGACCCATAGTGGCGGGGTCCATCCATCACACGTTTCTCCTTCTCTCTCTCTCTCTCTCTCTCTCTCTCTCTCTCTCTCTCTCTTCCTTTTTGTATGGTGATGATGATGATAAGGTGTGTGGCCAACTTGATGTGTGTGTATATGGCCCACTTGATGTGTGTGTGTGTGGCCCACCATGATATGTCATATCCATGTCGTCTACCTATGGGACCCACCTTGTTGGACTCTCCAGTGGACGAGTTTGCTGCCTGTCCATCTGGACATGCCTAGATGCAAGAAAAAAAAATACAAATATCATCTTGAAATTACAAGCTGGTGGGTCCCACACGTGTGGACCCACCTTCATGTATGTGGTATACCCACACTATCCATCCAGACGGTGGGTCCCAGCAAGAGTTGACGTCAGCAAGTTTTGGGCCATCATGAGGTATGTGTTATACCGTCCATCCATCAGGCGTGGGACCCACCCACACATGTGGGCAGGTGAGACCCACCTTGATGCGTGTATTCTACATCCACGTCGTCCCTCTGTAGGTGTGGGGCGCACTTGATGTATGTGTTTAAACACACTGTCCAACCGTTTTGGGCGTGGGGCCCACCCCACACGTGTGGTATGTGTAGGATGGGACCCACCTTGGTGTATATATTCTATATCCATTCCGTCTAGGATGATGGCTCCCACCTCTAACTGACGTCAGCAAGCTAGGTGGGGCCCACCAGATGATTTGTGTGTTTTATTCATCCGTCCATCTAAACAGTGGCAGATGGGACCCACCTTGGTGTATTTATTCTATATCCACAGCCATCCATCTATCCATCTGTCCAAACGATGGACCCCATTGTAATACAGGTGGGTTTTATCCCAACCGTCCAACTATAATGGACGTGGGCCCACCCCCACACGTGTGACACGTGTGGGTGGGACCCACCTTGATGTATCTATTCTAAATCCACTCCGTTCGTATGTCCAGGAAGGTGGACCCCACCATTTTACATGTGTTTCTCCACACCATTCATCCATTTCAGCTCGTGTGGGGCCCACCCCACACATGTTGCACATGTGGGATGGGATACACCTTGAGGCACATATTGTATATCTACGCTGTCCATTTTACGGTCCACCATGGTGCATGTTTTGTATACCCATGCTGTCCATTTGTGCGGCCTGCCGTGATGTATGTATTGTATATCTATGTCTACCATTTGTGCGACCCGTTGTGATGTATGATTCAGGCTGCCCATCCATTTTTCCCGGGCTGCCCCATTAGGCCCACCTTATGATGTAATAGGCCCACCTTGATGTATGTATTGCAAGCTCTCTATTCATCCCTTATGCCTAGCCCATGGGCCCTTGTGTGAGGCCCAAAAGGATACATTTGTGGCACTTATGTGAGGCCCAATTTGATGTCTATGAAGCCCATGAGTGAGGCCCAATTTGATGTGTATGAAACCCATGAGTGAGGCCCAATGAGATGTATATGAGACCTGTATAGTAAGGCTTGATGTGATATATATATAGCTCATGTGTGAGGCCCTTGTGTGTGGCCCAATATGATGTATTTATGGCACATTGATGAGGTCCAATATCTTAGATATGAGGCACGATATGATGTATTTGAGGCCCTTGTATGATGCCCATGGTGATGAATATTAGGCCCTTGAGGGAGGCCCATTGAGATGTATATTAAGCCCTTGTCTGAGGCCCACTATGTTGTGTAAGAGGCCCTTATCTGAGGTCATGAGCCCACTATATGTTAGGCTCTATGTGGGCCACTCCTTAGGAGCAATATTGGTTAAATGTCCATATTGATGGGCAATGATGGTTAAATGTCCACATTGTGACCTTCCCTTAGGACTTGTTGGGCCCGTTCTCATCATTCTCTAGTGGGTTAACCCAAATCATTGGGCCCCATTGATGTTGCATAGTCTATCATCGCCGTAGACGAATGGATCCTTGCTATCGAATTTGGTACATCCACGGCCGAGGGCCGATCTTTATATTATGGCTAAGACCAATAGTTCATCTATAGATCTCGCCTTACATTTAGGTCAATTATTGACGCCGATTATTGATCTCGATTATGAGTATGCGACGACACAGCATCATGATACATGTCCATACACATCATCTGCCTGCTTGATATGAGATGTGGTTAATTATTGCATGTGACATTGGGCAGGTTGTTTATGGGACTCCTTGATAGGCGGAGTTATCCCACATGAGCGCATGATATGCGCAGGATTGATGCATGACTGGACCATGTGACTCATGCATCCTACATTGTGTGATTATGATTACTGTACACCCTAGCGGCATCAGGGCTGTAGCCTCTACAGATATAGCATGGATGGAAAGATACCAAAAATACTGTTTAAGCATGGGGGCGCATAGGATGTCCCATGGTGAAAGTCTCCAAACCCTTATGGTACCATGGAGGGTGCTCTAATGGCTAGACTGAGTGGATGTATGAGCGTATGAGGGCCGAATATCAGGAGGTAGTATCTCCCACTGTGTTGTGGTCGGTTGGAAGGGGGTGTGACTTACCTGCCCGAGGGTAGGGGCAATACTAGGTTGACCAGCTCATAAATAGGCCCACTACCGACGTGCCGGGTAGATATTGGCTAATTACTAGTCGAGAAGGTAGTGAGGTCTCTTTCTCTTACATGGTTGCGTGTCCATTGTAGGACGGCAATGTAGTATAAGTGTATTAGACCCCGGTGATATCCCAGAGATGAGTTATATGCTTATGTGGATTCTGATGAGGATTGGTAAGTTTGAGTTGCACCTCATATCGCATGACCTTAGGATGGCCGATAGCATTCATGTCTTGCATCACATTATAGCCTTGGTATGGCCAATAGCATTCATGTCTTGCATCGCATAGCCTTGGTATGACTAACAGTATTCGTGGATTCACTAGCATATTCCACATCACTCTGACATTGCATTCCGAGCATGCTTATGTTGTGCACACACTTACACTACCCTCTAAGCTTTCTATAAGCATATGCATGATTGATGCGTGCAGGTGACCCCAGGCCGTAGCTGAGCAGGAGCAAGAGCGTGCTGCGGAGCTTCAGGAGTTTTTGGCTATTATTATCATTATATTTCCCTTTATGCACCTTGTACTCAAAAGTTCTTGATCATAATGAATTTTATAATGGTGTTCTTATGATTTTTGTTTGTGGGTTATGCTATGGTTATGCTCATTATGAAATGAATTCATGTTTAAAATCCTCCTTGTAGGATCCCAGATCAAAACCTAGTATATGGGTGCCAGGAGCCGAGAATGGGGTACTACGGAGGCTGTCGGCGCCGGATTCGATGATCGAGAATTTTGTAAGCCCGGTTTTCGAGTTTAGGGCGTGACATTGATGCTCTTGGAGGTGATGATCATGAGGTAGTAAATGTGAGCATTTTTTTAAGGGACGGCCAACAGTTACACCCATTTGCACCCTAGCTAGTAAATGTGACCCTTCAGATGAAGAGAAGCAACCAATTGTTAAACTTAAAAGTAGCCTGGCAAATGACCAAACTAGTGTTTTACTGGTTCAATATAAACATTCTGTTGAAGAAGTTGTAGCTGAGGTGCATCCAACCGTTGTCAAAGAAGTGTTAATAGGCTAACATCAACAAACACAAAGGGAGAAGATGGATGGCAACCTATTCAAAGGCCAAGGTTAGCTGGCCTAGTCGGGCATAGACTCTGACAGAGATAGGAAAATATTGGAAAGGTCTATAATTATCAGAAGAAGGATGTTGTTACTGAAAATTTCCACTCCAAAGCAAGTAATTCTTATCCAACTAGTTGTTATTATCTCTTTAAAAAATGAATAGTAACTCCTGAAAGCTACACTGACTACCAAAGTAACCTAGAGATGAATGATCTAGTTCTAGAAAAGGATCTGAGTTACTTGAAAAGATGCATCATGAAGAGTACAAGTAGCTGCAATGCCAGCAAAGCCACCACCAATGACAATGACAAAAGGAGAGAGAGCTCATCTTCTCTCAACTTTTGAATAGCAAGAAGCTACAAAATGCAATCAAAGTCAACATTCAGTTGTTCAGACCCTTAGACATGGATGCATGCATTTTACAATACACACCATCACAAATGCATTCATACAGAAGGGTACTGATTTCACACATTCATAAGGAAATATACATGGTAAGTCTAAGAGTTCAAATTTCCAATTAATTTGGTTTTCCAGCTAAAATCTTAAGAAGAAAAATTCAAAATTCCTCTAAGAGTACCATATTTCTAATATTGTTACAGATCAGTTAAGTACTAATATACACATGAATGATAACTCTAAGAGTTCAAATTTCATTCGAGTACTATAGGTAACAGCTACAAATCTTGATTTTCCAATCATTACTATCTAAAAGCCTACTCCTTGTTCAGTTCCCACCATGACCAGGTCTACAAATTGTAGCAAATCAGTTATGGGGAATGCCCTACCTTGATCAACATTCTAAACAAGAATTCTCATGGTAGCTTGACAGAAGTGTCATGACCAGACCAAGGTTTAAAAAGAGAGTCCATCCTTTGACTCACAAAGGGACCTAAACCAGTATGACTGACCCTGTATCAGTTCATTTCAGTACTATTTTAGATTGGTGACTTGTTTCCTTTCAGACTAAAACTGATACGACTCAAATGACACCAAGTTATATCAGATGACTTTTTTTAACCCATGTGAGCAGCTGACCACTTGACATCAACACTTTTGTTACCATCATTGTTAAGATTTTAATAATTGCTATCCATTTTTACATTTTCACTTAAAAATTATGAAAGTCTAATAGAATCAACTTTTCCAGTGTTATCCTGTCTAAAGTTGTTATATGTGACGTGTCTTAGTTGCAAATATATAAAATACATGTTTACAATCACACCCTCAAAAGATAAGCATGAATGCATCTGTTTATTCATGTTAGCTTCATATAGATAAACTACATTGTGTAAGGCAAAAACTTCTTAATATTGAAGAAAATAATATTAAAAGGTTCCAAGACTTGACTTGATTTGACTGCGAGGGCAGACTTCTCTGAAACCTGAGGTGAATCGTCCATGGACTTTATTTTACTCAAAGCTCAAATCAATTAGTTTTTCTTGATCATGTTACATCTACGTTCAACCAATCAAGCTAAGAATATAATAGTCAGTGTAGCATTTTAATCACAAGAATAGCATTCTTGAGCATTCCACAAGCGTAGTAGCATTCCACAAGTATATAATAAGCAAGAATAAGCGTAGTAACTAAAAATTCCAATCACAAATATGTAATTTAAGGAACTAAGTTCTAATACATCCAGTCTTATACTCTTATTACATCTGATGCAACGAACTCTAAACACAATCTCACATCATAGAATAGAAAAGTGCAGCAAGACATCAAAAATTGTAACACTAAAACAATGCAAGCCAAGGAGAGAGGAAGAACTCACAATGCTAAAAAATATTCAATATTGCTCGATGCATAAACCCAAGTAAACTTGATATGAAAGTCCTTAAATAGAAGTTAAGGCTACAAAATATAATAATTTATTAAAATCAAGAAGAACATAATAACTAGAAGTTAATTATATGAAAAAATTATATTGTTTAAATGAATATTTACCTGATTCAAGAGCTTCAATTTCAGTCATATTTTCTTCAACTTAAATTGGGAGAGGCGAAGCACGTAACCAATCGTGTGTACAAATTAAGCATTCCACAAGCTTAAGGGTAAGAGAATTATAAAATTGATCTAAAACACGACCTCCACTACTAAAAGTCGATTCAAAAGCAACGGTAGATACAAGAATAGATAAAGTATCCCCTGCAACTTGAGAAAGAACTCTATACTTTGAACTATTCACCTTCCAATTCAAAATTTCAAAGTTTGGATCATCCTTTTCACAAGATTCATCCAAATATTTGTCCACTTCAGACTTGCCTCCATTACTCTCTTCTTCTTCCAAATATTTTTGAAACTTCGATTTGAGAGAAATTAATTGCTCACTTGTACAAATAATTAATTGGTCAACATTCATGTAAAAAAAATGCCTTGACTTGAAGAAGAATCAACTGACTGAAGCTTTTGATACTCATCATAAATATGATTGAATGTCTTTCTTATCTTCTTAGTGAGGTCAATGACCATGGCAGGTTCGTAAAATTCAGAATAATAAAAAATCACATATTTCAATTTATAACAAGGATCCAACACAACAACAATCAATAACATCATATTCACATTTTTAATATTACCCTAATACATCTCAAATTTAATCTTCATTTTCTTAGCCATGATATTTAAAGTAGAATTCATACTGATTGACCATTCGGATAAGAAACTTTCAATGCCACAAACTTCATGAAAATATGAATTAGAAGTGACATATGAAGAACCAAACATGTGAACAGTCGCGTCATAGAATTTCTATAAAAATTCGAGCATCATCCCAATCATTAGTGGTAGGAAGTTCATCATAAAGTTCTATGGTGAAATGTGGATCTTCCTCTTCTAATCTTTCAAATGCATTTTGAAACTTTGTTGTAGCATCTAGCATGAGATATATGGAATTCCACCTGTGAGAATTTTATAAGGTGGACCGTATTGATCAATAGTCTGGATTGTCCTAAGGGTTGGATAATGTAATTGGGTATACCAGTGGGCCCCACTAAGTTGTGATACATTCAGAAATTCGTGTAAGGGGTGGAGTGTTACAACTGTGATGCACACACAGTGTTTTAGAGGAACTAGGATTGTCAAATTCGTGTGGAGCCATAGGAAGAGGAGTTTTGATAGGTTTCAAACTCCTTTGCCCTCTACATTATAAAACAGGTTTGGGTCCCCAATCCAACACCACCAACAGAAGTTTCAGCCCCATCACAGAGAGGAAGACTTCGGCATCCTATTTATAGTAATGGCATCTTAATTAGATATGCCAAGTATTCAGATATCTAGATCTCCATGTCCAATGCACAGAAGATCCTTTAACTATTCCGCATCAAAGTCTTACACCACCTAGTTTGAACATCTAGGCACAAAGAACTTTTGTATGTTATCCTCTCTTTCTCTACACATGCCTTAAAGCATTGTTCTCTTTGAGGAGAACTCCTAACATACCTCACTGCCCTACGAATTCGAGTTAATGAATCTTTTAATTTAATTAACTTATCTCTCACAATTAAATTAAAAATATGTACACAACAACTCATGTGAAAGAATTCTCAGCCTAAAATGAATGTATCACTCTTCTTAGACATCTTTCTCTTTATATATGAAATAGCAACATCATTGGAACTTTCTTTATCCACAGTAAGCATGCATAGTTTCTCTATACCCCATTCCATCAAACATGCCTCCACTGCTCGACCAATTTTTTCACCTTTATGACTATAAATCAAATAAAAGTTTAAAATTCTTTTATGCAATTTTCAGTCTTTAATAAAATGAGTTGTAAGGCACATGTAAAAAAGATTCTGCACTGACGTCCATGAATCTATAGTAAGATAAATTCTTTGATTTGAGTTCACTAATAAATCCTTCAATTTTTTTCTCACTCATATATAATGCCATACAATCCCTTGCCATTGTAGTACATGATAATATTTTGAAATTAGGTTGCATCACACTACAAAAGTTACGAAATACTTCATCCTTAATAAACTTAAAAGGAAACTCATCTACGATTATCATTTTTGCAAGTGTTTCTCTAAATGGATCTTGCTCAAATTCCCAAACACCAAGGGTACCACCATCTTTTGATATTAAATGCATTGATAAAAGTTTTTGTTTATTATCTTTATTTTGGGAAATCTTGGGACACTTTAATATATGTTTTCTTAAAGAGATAGTCTCATTCCCACTCGACCATGCATAGGATGAATTACAGTAGTTACATCTAGCCCCTTTCTCTTTTCCATCCCCGTCATTTACAATTTTGGTAAAAGGATCCCAAACGTCAGATTTAAGACCCTTTTCTTTAGGAAGACATACCTTTGTATGACAGGGAGAATTAGTAATAGAGAGCTCCTGATGATTATATGCCTCTTCGGTACTTAACATCTAATAAGAATTAAGATATATAAAAAAAATAGCAAAAATCAATAAAACAGCGAACATTCAATGAAATATTTATAAAAAATTAACATAATTGATAATTAATAACTACCGTCATAGAAAATGATGATGAAGTCAGCAGTGGTAAGGGGACCGGTGGTGACTAGCCACTGTGGAAAACAAAGATCGAGAGAGAAAGAGAGAGAGCTGCAGTGGTGGACCAACGGTGGTGTATGGCGAGAGAGAGAGAGAGAGAGAGAGAGAGAGAGAGAGAGAGAGAGAGAGAGAGAGAGAAATAGTGAGAGGGACAACCAGATAAGGACGTCCAGCAAGAGAGGGATGAGCCAGATAATCATCGAGAGAGGGACTGCCAGAGAGAGACGATGAGAGAGAAAGAAAGAGAGAGAGTGTGTGAAATGGCCATGCTATATGTCCTAGAGGGGGGCTGAATAGGACTATGCCAAATTAAAAAATAACAGCAGAATATAAGAAATAAGATATCCAACAAAAGAAAGGAAACAAACCACAATAAAGGAATGTAAAGCAACCTCAAATTCAAGTCTTGAGAGGCTAATACGAATGTAGTTCTAAGGACAACCTTGCACCATAAAAACTAAGGGTTTATGGCAGGACAACCTTACTAGAACAATAAGTATCAATATCTCAAACTGAAGAGGAATAATAAAAGGAAATAGCAGAAAGTAACTTCTAAACTATTACAACATTCCCCACTGTGCTTGAAATGAAAATATTACAACATTCACATCCACATACATCCCACAATCTTGAATAATAAAAGATAAAAAATATAAATCACATAACCACAAAACACAAAGAATTATACTGGTTCGCCTGTGTGTACACCAACTGTTATAAAACAGCCACACAGATTGCTACTCTACTCCTAATATCCTCACACAGGGGATATTAGCATTCATTATCAAAATAGGTTTTCACAGGTTCACCTAAAACCTTCACAATTGTGTCGTTTTAACTTGGGCTTACAAAATCCAAAAACTCACTTTCTGAGTTTTCCAACTGTCCTCAGATAACCACCACAATGATATTTTTCTAACGAATCTCAAAAGAAAAACCAAAAAGAATAGAAGATTTACACAAATGTAAAATACCTGGATTTCTCCTTCTGTAGCAGCCCGGTAGAACCAATTGGAGTAGATGATTGAATGTAGAAGTTCAAAAGTCCAATACTCACTTTAAAATGGTTCTACATTCTAATTGATTTTAAATTAAACCAGTTGGGCTTAGCTCTATTTGATTTTGACTCCAAGAAGAAGGAATATCACAATTCCTCTTTTCAATTATGATTGGAATATAGAAATAAAATTAAATTAATAAAGCTAACAAAAGAGAATATTAAATGAGCACAATATAGCTTAAAATAAACACAAACTTATCTCAGAGTGATCTCTTGATTTTACTTGAATTTCTATTGTCATACTCTGAAATTCGTCGTTTATTTATATCTGGAGAAATCGCATCTTCGACTGGTCTAGTGGACACTACGACTGGTCATAGGAGAATGAATTTTTGAAGTTTTTAGCATGATTGGATAAAATCGACTCACGACTGGTCGTAGGGTATCTACAACTAGTCGTAGGCCCTCTACTACTGGTCGTAGGCTTCTCACGGCTGGTCGTAGGACCACCAGATTAGTTACTGGACTTTGAGTCGTAAAACCAGGACTGGTCATAGAACGAGTCAATACTATTCACATGACTGGTCAACCAGAGTCCAGGACTGGTCATGGATGAATAGAAATTTTTAAAAAATTACAACAAACTTAGGACTGGTCTTGGAATCTCTTAGACTAGTCGTGGACATGCTAAGACTAGTCGAATAAAGTTCAAGACTAGTCTTAGAATAGTCCAATTCCATGTAAAATAATTCAATTGAATTATATATCTAAAGTGACCTATCCTAAGGACATTCTAAGGTCAATCTTACCTTGAAAGTGAGATATGAACTTTGAAACTTCTTAACTTCATTTGGTAGATGACCTTTATGAATGAAGCTTGAGATCTTTGAACATAATGTAGCACTTGAAATAAAAGATCTTCTAAAGCTTAAATAACCATTCTTCTTTGTGCTGAATGTTGGCTTGAGTCTTGAACAAGAACACTTCTACTGTTGTAGCTAGTACTTGCACTTCTCGAAGCAGTTTGTACTTGCATTCTTCTGTAGTATCTGAAGTAGTTCTTCATTCTTAACTTGAAGAAAAGTTCTTAAAGCGATGAAGCAATGTCTTAAACATTTATAACAATGAGCTACACAAGACAGATTTAAGGTTTTAACACCACAAAATTTGACAACCAAAGGAGCATAAAATCATAGCACTTACAATCTCCTCCTTTGTCAAATTTGTGACAAAACACTCAATAATAATATAACCAATATGAATACAAAGAATTAACAGGTTATAAAAGGAAACCAATAATAGCCTAGTTAAAGAATCTTGCACCAGTTTGTCATGCACTAGATGCATCAAAAAACACACATCAAGATGAAGTAAGCAAAACATTAACATTTACATTCCACCTCCTTACTCTTACTCCCCTTAAATTACTCCACCTGAGTGGCACATATATTAAAAAAAAAACTCAAAAAAATACACTTGCTTTTCTTGGAATGCAATTCAAATAAATTCTCCCCCTTTCTGTCACAATATGACAAAGGAAGAAGAAAACAATGAAAAATAAACAGGAGTAATCAAGGAGTCAAGATATAAGTAAATAAAAGTTTAATAAGGCATTATGATTTCAATAGTTCAAATCAAAGACAATAAACCATTTAAAGTTTACAATTCAACAAAAGTAAACTTAAAGTTATTACAGACCAAAGAGAAAACTACTAAATCAGAACCTGAAGACGGAGCAGGTATGGTAGGATCAAGTTGATGCATGCCCTTGTTTAAGTACCTAAGATACTTGCGCATATATTTAAATTGTAAATCATGGGCAACATTCTTATTTTCTACCTTAACATTCATATTTTTTACCTTCTCCTTAAGTGCACGCAGACGCGCTTCAAACTCAGATGGTTCATAATCAGGATCATGAGTAGAATCACACTCAATTTCATCAAAAATATCATCCATGTTTATGTCATCAGGAGGAAGATCATCAGCTTCTTCTGTAAGACCCGTATCCTAGTCTGTACTGTTCCGTCGACTGCAGCGATCCTTCCCGTCGAATTTTGACAATCCGTGACCTATAATCGACGTTTGCGCACGACCGTAAGTCGTATCTTATACATTTGAGTCGGCTTAATCCGAGACTTGCATCATTACGACCGTACCATCACCACGGTTCCAACGCCGTGACTCGCATACCGATCTAATACCCTGACTAAGAGATGTGAGTTGGTGTTTATTTCGAAAAAAATGCCGCACATTGACAATCCCAAGGGAATCTCTATAACATGTCAAGTCAATCCTATCAATCAATCCCATCAATCACCTCTCATGTCAAGTACAAAGCAATCATGCTTCCTTTCTCTACAAGTTAAGCAAACCTAAAAGTCAACTAATCCATTACCTCACCCATCACTCACATCTATCACTCACCTCACCCTTTCACCCATCAGACCCATCCCTCATCTCTCTTACATCTCTCTCTCTCTCTCTCTCTCTCATTTCCCAACACATTCCCAAGCAAGCAAGAGGCTCCCACATCCAAGCTTCCAAGTGAGAGAAGAGAGAGTTTGTGTGGCCCACTTTCCCTCCCCAAGATCTCTCATCCTAGCCATCCATCTTCCATCTTCCACCATCAAAAAGAAGCACAAGGAGATGGGCATCCCAACAGACCAAGAAGATCAAGTAGTGGGTGTTTTCATAAGCTAGATTTTCATATTTTTATGATGGGCCAAGGTAACATCCCGAAAATCGGGGGGTCGAGCAAAAACCCAACTCCCGAGTTCCAAAATGTTATTTATGCAATATAGATATGTATGATTGAATGTTGTCTGTGATAATGTATTAAACATGAGTGAGATTAATCCAGAACAGCATATCATACTCCAGAGACAGTTAAATTTACCAGCGGAAGTCTGTGATAGTATGTATAACATATATAAACTGTTGTGTGTCTCTTGAGTGTGAACATGTTACCAGGTTAAACATATACATGTATACCTCAAAATAGAAAGAAAGTATATACATGAGTGCTCTGAAAATATAAAATGACAAGTGTCAAGACATCTAATCAACCTCCCTGTAATCCCGTCAATCAGAACACGATAAAGGAGAGATCTTCCTCATCATCATCAAGTTCGACTCCGCCTCGCAGGCCGCGCCATCATCTGCAATCACAAAAAGGGTCTGGTGGGTGTCCGAAAACACCATCCCGTAACGTGGGAGTGAGTAGCTAACTCAGTGGAATAATAGAGCAAGGATTAGCATGTTCTCAAATCAATCATGCGATAATAGTAAAGCAGTAAATCAAACAATCTTAAAACTGTTGTTAATGTAATATGACATGACGTGATGTATGCCCTCACCGATGATCTCCCTCATACGGTACCATCTTACGACCGCGGCATGCAATCGACCCTCAAGTGCTCCACATCTTCCAGGCACATGCAATGGTATGGTGATATGATTTCTGAGTTGTTATTAGTCCATTCAAACAGCAGGATTGGGAAACTAAGGTACCTCCCTTATATCAATCCCAACACAGATCCTGTCTAGGGTCGTCACTCCTAGTAATCTCATACGATGTATATTTTGTAGGTCGCTGCAAGGGCTGCCACGGCTGTTTCTCGCACTCGTTGCACCGCTCCCCCATCACCTTATCAATACAGGCCTACTGTACTCTACTACTACGGAAGGGTCGTCGCCTCCCATAGACTCAGAATACGCTCACGGTCACTACAAAGGGCTGCCAGGGCTGTTATTCGCACTCGTTGCACCGCTCCCCAATCACCTTATCAATGTAGGCCGACAACAAGAATATAGTGTCCCATACCACCATAATCTGCTCACGAGACTAGGTGTTCACTGGTCACTACGGGGAGATTTGTGGCCCCAGTGTAGGCCCACAGCTCAACCACGGTGTCCCATACCACCATGCCCGGCTCATGAGTCTTCGTGGATCAAGGTACCATGGTTAACAGGGTTTACAATGGTAAGTTCAGTACCCTAGGTTCAAGCAGTTATGACTCATGCAGGGTGAACATACAATGGCCAGTCGGGTTACTTGACGGGCTCGACTAGCACGATCGCATCTCAAGTTGAACGACATGAAATGCGTAAAATAGTTCGTGTGGCCTAACCACTGCCGCCAACTCCAAAACACGGCTCGCGTTCATCGACGCGTCGTTCGTGGCAAAGATAAGCCAACCACGAATTCGCTCGGTTACCGACTGCCTGGACTAAGTATAGTCTCAAACACATATGAATCCACATCAGCAATCATGTGAGAGTATTGGAAATGAAACACAACCATGTGAGCATGTTAACACATGTTATATCGTACAACTTAAGTAAATCATCTGACACATGCCTTTCATACATATAATGAAATTATGCATATCGTCAACATATAGGAAATCATTTCCATCAGCATATTAATTGAGAATTCAATCTCAAACTAAATCATAATGAAATCATCAAGCACATGTTATAACATACAGCTTAAGCGAATCGTCAAGCACATGCATTTCATTCATATTATGAAATCATGCCTATGGTTAACATGTAGGAAACCATTTATGCCAACATATAAATTGAGAAATCCATCTCAAACTAATTTATAACATCATTTAATTCAATACATACTAATACAAGCATTTATACAAACACATACACTACACACTTAAGTCTACATATAGTATGTCGACCCGAAGTGCGCAATTTGGCGAATCTCTTCGCCAAACTAATTATGCACGTATTCCTAACTTTCTAATGCGACAACAAACCATGTCAATCACATCAGCAAAATATGAATGTGATCAGTACTTCCTACAAATGACTAAAATGCCCTAAATCTCATATTCTTCGTTGATTTACGAAACAGGAAACGGATAGCATGTTGTACATGTCAAACGGCGATGCCGTCGATAATCTACTATTAAACGTCATTAAAAGCTTTGGAAACAGTCAATCAAAGCGTCTAAAATCCGCACCTTTTTCCTTATAGGTGAAACGATTCGAACGGAGCGTATACGCTTCGTCTACAGCGATAAGAGAACCTATTTTACAAGATCTATTGGTTAACAAGCTATGAATCCAAGGTAAACTCAAATCAGCAACTTCTAGGGTATTTTCTTACTTGAAAATATAGAAAAATCACCGGCCAGGTGATCGAAGTGTGTTGCTTAGGCACTTGCAGCAGGTGGCACGAGCAGCAAGAAATTCTCTCCTACTCTCTCTCACAAACTCTCACCTTTTCTCTCTCCCAATCTAGGGATTTTTATAAATTCGGATGGGAGAGAGGAGTGAGGGTTTCAACCCCTTTTATAAGCTTAAAAATGCCGAAAATAGGCTCCGGTATAAGGTTCACTTAGTGCATAACCAATTCGGGACTGTTTCGGTCCAAAAGATGCTTTCTGGTAGTCCTCAGGTCGAATGCGATCGGACTTAAGCTCACGCGTACCAGATCTAGCACGTATTAAGTTTTCAGTCCGGCTGGGTCCGCAGATCGCACGTGGCGGACCAGTTTCAGTTCAGCGGTCACCGCACATAGATCAGGGCTGAAAGTCTCATGATATAAAATAGAAATTTCTCCTGATCCGAGGGTGTAATCTGGCTGAATTCTGATGGTCAGAACGCTCAATACTGACACGT
Organism: Magnolia kwangsiensis; assembly: GCA_037074715.1. Taxonomy (NCBI): domain Eukaryota; kingdom Viridiplantae; phylum Streptophyta; class Magnoliopsida; order Magnoliales; family Magnoliaceae; genus Magnolia; species Magnolia kwangsiensis. Next base: position 72,980,459 of record CM073588.1, read on the forward strand.
CAAGTCGTGTGCCAGATTTGAATTTGAAATTCCAATTCTGTCCCTATTCACACTCTCTTCGGTCCGGGCTCAATGAAATGGCCTGTGATTATCGGTTTGACTTGATTTTCGAAATGAGTGTCAAGTCCAGCTAGGCGGTTCTAACGGTCTAAGATAGGAGGTATCGGACTTTCGACGCGCGGTCTAGATCCAATACAGATTTTCAAAGTGGTCCAGAGAACAAACCTGCTTAGAGTTTGATCCGAGGTTATAGAGTATTATAGAGTCATTGGTTCTACTCGATTTGGGTCTTGTAGAACATATTTAAAGTGATCAGGGACTATTTTCCAGCTACTCCAGCGTTGCGCTAGCTAACTTACGCTTAATTTCTAAAGGAATTAATCCTAAGTGGTTTCTTTGGCCATGGAATTGGGTTCTGAACGATTTTCCAGGTGTTTTAATTGACCCACTGCCTAAGGACGTCAAATCTCAGATTGGCCAAAATCCGGGGTGTTACACCAAGTGAGGCCTACCGATCAATGGTATGGATCTCTCTTTGGACCCTAAGATGTGGCCGATGGACCATCTTGATCATCAATATCATTCCATGATGGGGCCATTTTCCATGGACCCCATCATGATGTTACCTTCCTAGCTTGTATATGGGTCATCTAGACCGTTTAATTTCATGGAGAAGGGATCTCCACCTTTGAATTTCAATTTTATGGGCCCACATGTAATGGGACCCACTTGATTTATGATGTAGATCATGGAACGGAGGGCCCATAGTGTCGGGGTCCCTCCATCACACGCGTGTCCCACTCTATCTCTCTCTCTCCCTCTCTTTCCATTTATTTTTATTTTTTTTTGTATGTGATGGAATGACCTGTGGCCCACTTGGATGGACCCCACCATTTGGTATGTATTGACCCAAGTCATCTAAAAGTGGGGCCCATCTTATATGTGTTGCATCCACACCACCTACCATTTGGTGGCCCACCTAGATAGGGCCCACCTTGTGCGTGTGCTAGGCCCACACCGTCCAGCGTCCAGGGACGCTGGACGTGATTAGAAAACACAAATATTATCTTGGTTCCAAGCTAATGGGGGTGGCTCTCTTGTGTAGGCCCCATCTTGATGAATGTATTCAATCCATGCCATATATCATGTTTACCAACTCGTTTTAGGCGTTGAACCGAAAAATGAGCTTGATCAAAGTATTTGGTGGGCCATAGCGTTGAAAACTGTATCTTTACCGTTGAAATCTCACAAAAATTCTTCTACATGTTGAAAGACGCCTGATATTGGTCTTGATGGATGGGTTATGGGCCATAGAATCCAATGGTAGGAGTGGATTCATCAGATGCAGCCCCATGCATGAAAAACTGTGAGAAATCACGTTTTCAAAAAAAAAAAAAAAAGAAGCAGCAGGGCTACTGCTGGCCAGAGGCGCAGGCAGCGCCTGCGTTCGACGGGCGGGCGTACGAGCAGCAACCCACGGCTCCAGCCATGGGCCCCACCTTGATGTTTATTTGTCATCAAATCCATTCATATGATGGGCCCTGAGCGCAGTGGGCCATCCTCCAAAAATCAGGCCCATCCAATGCTCAGGTGGCCCACGTGAGAGGAAACAGTGTGAATTGAAATCTATCATTGAAACCCTCTTTGGGTCCACAAAAGTTTTGAATCAAGCTGAAATTTGTATTTTCTATTCATCCAGGTCTCTGTGACCTTATCAACAGGTCAGATGGCAAGTAAACATTATGGTGGGCCCCCCACGTGGAGCCCACAATGATATATGTGTTTTACAACCACCGTCTGGGCGGACGGTGGGACCCGAGTGTTGTGTGTGCGTGTGTGTGTGTGTGTGTGTGTGTATTACCTTATATTGTATATTATATATATATATATATATAATATATATATTATATATTATATTATATTATATATATATACATGATGGTGGGCTCTCATGTGGACCCCTCACCATGATGCATGAGCTGCCAAACCGTCCATCCATTTTGAGAGCTCATTTTTGGGCATGAGCTAAAGATTGAGTCAAATCCATCCATCTTTGGGACCCACCATGATGCATGTGTTGCATCCAAGCCGTTCAACCATTTGAAGCTCACCTTGAGGCTTGAGAGTAAAAATAAGTCAGGTATTAAGTTCAAGTGGACCCCACTATTTTAAGTAGTGGTTAATGACGCCTACCGTTCAAAAATCTCTAAGGGCCATAGTAACTTCCCATTAAGTTGATAATTATTTCTCACTTCATCTATCACTATATTAATTTAAAAATAGGTTGGATGGAAAATATATGTTATGGTGGGCCTTAGGAATTTAAATGGTGGAAATCATTATCACCACTCTTATTTGGTTGAGGGTCCATTTGATGTATACATGGGGCCCATTGGTATGGCTCATTTGAAGTATACATAGGGCCCAAATTGTGTGGCCCATTTAATATATATAAGGCCATGTGATTAGGTCCATCTTGATGTAATTATGGCCCATGTTACGAGGCCCATTGTGACGTATTTAAAGGTCAGGGGCTATGGCCCATTGCAATGTACATAAGGCCCATTGATGTGGCCCACTGGATTTATATAAGGCCCATATGATGCGGCCCATTTAATGTATCTAAGGCCCATGGGTCGAGGCCCAACGGGATGTCCTTAGAGGCCATTGCAATGTGTGCTTTTCTATGGTTCATGTAATGATATTCATGGCGGGCCGTGCCTAGGGAACAATGATGGTTTAACGCCCACATTATAAGTACAATGTTGGTTAAATGTCCGCATTGTATCTCTCCTTAGGGCTCATTGGTAAGACCATACTAGTTGTGTATAGGCCATCTAGGCTTATCTCCATCGTAAGAGTAGTCCATTACTTTATAACATGCTTAGTATAATCCCATGACTCATGTCCATATGCATCATATGTATGCTTGATATGAGTAGTGACTGAACATAGCATACGCCATTGGGCAGACCATTTACAGGACTCGTTATGAGACAGAGTGCCCCACATGACCATGCAGTACGCGCTAGATTGCTGCATGATTTGACGGCGTGATTCATGCATTTCACATATATGTGACTTGATCACTGCACGCCCTAGCGACATCAGGGTCGTGGCTCCACAGGTACATCGTGGATGGCCTTATTGGATACCGAAAATACTTTATTTTAGCACTGTGGGTACTTAGGATGTCCTTGGGTGAAAGTCTCAGAACCTTTTTGGTACCAGGAGATGCTCCAACGTCTAGACCGAGTGGATACACGAGCGCCCGAGTACCGAATACCAGTAAGCCGCGTCTCCCACTGTGTCATGGTCGGTTGGAAGGGGGTGTGGCCTTATCCGCCTGAGTGAGGGGGCTATAAGCTAGGCTGAGTTTGACCAGCTCACAAATGAGTCTGCTATCGACAAGCTGGGTAGGTATTGACAGACTACTGATCAGAAAAATAGTGACGTCTATTCCACTTGCTTGACTGTGCAGCTAGGGAGGTGGTAGTCACTGTAAAGTGTATTAGACCCTAGTGATATCTAGAGAGGAACTGTACTGATATGTGTATTTAATGAGTACCGACTTGCTTGGATTACATTTTGCATATGACATTCGGGTATGTAGGCCTCACATTTGCATCGGTGTGGCCGATGGCATCCATGCCTTGCATCACATAGCATTGGTATGGTTAGTTTTATTCATGGACTTACCGCATACTTTCGCATTATCCTGATATTGTACACTCGGGGTTTGCCTTACGCACACACTTACACCACCCTCTAAGCTTTTGTAAGCTTATGCACGACAGTTGCGTACAGGTAGCGTTGGACAGCAGCAACGCTGAGGTAGGAGTGCGTATTAGGACATTTTGGAGCTTTTTGATCACCTTGTATTTTCCTTTCTACATTGTACTTAAAGTTTTTGATATAGTGGATACGTGGTGTTGTTGTTTTGTGACTTGGTTATACTTGTGGTTATGCTCCATTACAAAGAAAAAAATTCATTCTGAAAATCCTCCTTGTAGGATCCCAGGATCAGAATTTGACATATGATTGTCGGAAGCCAAGAATGGAGCACTACGGAGGCTGTTGGCACCGAATTCGACGAACGGGATTCCTATGAATCCGATTTTCGAGTTTGGGGCGTGACATCCTCTTCATTCCCAACTCCCGCTTCATCACCACCATCCACTTGGACAGAAGCCAATTCCAACTTCATTTTGTTTATATTTAAGTTATTGAAAATCAGATTATGGATAGGAACCTCTCTAACAGGCATAACGCCCAACATATGTGAAGCCAACACAGTCATGAGATAGGCAAACGGTATATCACTATGACCTGGATGGAGATGAAACTGAATTATGGAATAACAAATTAAAGATGGAAGACAAACTTTAGTACCAGAAATAACTGAGTGCAAAACACGAACCATAAATGAAGTCAACTCTGTTTTATTACCAGACTGCGAATACAGATTTAAAGTAAAAATTCTATGGAGGACTCTGTATCTGGGTAACAAATACTTTAAGAGGAGCGCATTCCCTTTATGAGTCCATTGCACATTCATGTTACATAAAGTTCTGGTCAGCATTCGTTTTTCTGTTTCTGAGGATTTTTCAGTTAGAATATGAATGGGGATGCCCTCATCATTAACAGGTATTTCCATAAGGCCAGATATTAGATGACGGTCTACATCAAAAGGGCCTTCTCTAGTATCTATTTGAAATGTTAAATATTCAGTAGAAAAATTAGAGATGCATGCAAACATGGACTGTGCAATAGATTGGTATGCAGGCCCTCCCCAATGTAAGATGTTATCCCATCCTACAACTTAGAGAAGTAGAAAGATACCAAATGGAGCAACGTGGTTAAGATCAACAGATTTTTCAATAATAACATTACGCAAACGCAAATCCTGTACATATGAAGGATCATTTTCGAGTGAACAAAGATGGCGTTGAGTTATTGGAACTGATCTAGAGGATGATGGACCACGGGTTGTTTTCTTTTTCCCTCTAGCATCCATTTTCACAAAGGAACAAGAAAACTCAAAGGAAATGTAGAAGAAAAAGATAGGTTTTCTTAGATAAGCAAATGTAGAAGAAAAACTCCAAAATCTCCACAAAGCTTGAAATCAAGCACTCCAATGTAAATAAAGAAGAGAATAGAACTTGAATTTGACGGATTGACCAATAAAATGCACTAACCTTGAAGATCAGATCGGTGGGTTCGACTGGTCGGATGTCGACTCGTTGAAGCGGAAGTTAGAAATGAGGAAGATGAGATTTTTCCCAAATTTAAAACACCCAACGCGCTTCACGACTGGTCTTGAGCTGTCCTCGACCGGTCGTACCAGGACCGGTCATGTACACTTATGACTGGTCGAGTACTGAAAAAATCAAGCAATTATCAAAAAAATTACAATATAAATACATAAATATACAAATATATTTACACTATGATACATAAATGCATGAATAATCAATTTTGAATGCACATACCAAGATCAAATTTCAATTTATTAAACCTGCTTTTGTCGAGCGATTTAGTAAAAATGTCAGCAAGTTGAGTCTCTGTCAGAATGTATTCCAAGGATATTATTTTTTCTTCTTCTAATTCACGAATATAATGATACCTAATGTCAATGTGCTTGGTACGTGAATGTTGGATTAAATTTTTTGAAATATTTATAGCACTAGAATTATCACAATTGTAAAGCCATTGAATCCTGTGTAATTCCATAATCACTTAACATATGTTTCATCCAAACAAGCTGAGTACATGCATTTCCAGCTGCAATGTATTTAGCCTCAGCGGTAGTAAGTGATATAGAACTTTGTTTCTTGTTAAACCAAGAAACCAAGCAATTTCCAATATTAAAACAACCACCACTGGTTGATTTTCTATCATCGATATTTCTAGCCCAATCAGCATCAGTATACCTTGCCAACTAAACACTAGTATCATATGGATACCAGAGACCCAAATTAACTGAATTTGCGACATATCACATAATCCGCTTAACAACAGTTAAATGTGACTCTTTAGGATTAGACTAATATCTTGCGCAAATATCAACACTGAAAGCAATATCAAGTCTATTAGTAGTTAAATAATGCAAACTGTCAATCATACTGATACAATTTAGGATCCACATCTTTACTTGTAGAATCCTTTGAGAGTCTTAAATTTGTACTCATGGGAGTATCAAAATTCTTACTATTCTCAAATCTGAATCTTTTAATCAAGTTCAGAGCATATTTGTTCTGAAAAATGAAAATTTCATCAGGTTGTTGTTTTACTTGTTACCCTAAGAAATAATTTAATTCTCCAACCATGCTCATTTCGAACTTAGATTTCATTAAATCTGCAAACTCAATAGTCATGTTAGTACAAGTTGATCCATAAATAATATCATCAACATAGATCTGAACCATTAAAATATTATCATTATGTTTCTTAACAAAGAGTGTCTTATCAACAATGTCCATTTAAAAATTATGACTGAGTAAAAACTTAGTCGATTTCTCGTACCATGCTTGGGGAGCTTGTTTTAGACCATAGAGAGCTTTTTTAAGACGATATACATGATCAATAAACTTAGGGTCTTCAAACCCTGTAGGTTGTTCAATATATACTTCTTCATGTAAATTGTCATTTAAGAAGGCACTCTTTACATCCATTTGATAAATTTTAAATTTTCTAAAATATGTAATGGATATAAAAATTCTGATTGATTCAAGGCGAGCAACTGGTGCAAAGGTTTCATCATAATCAATACCTTCAATTCGAGTGTACCATTGTACAACCAGTCTTACCTTGTTTTGAATTATATTACCAAGTTCATCAGACTTTATAACACCCTGAAAATCGGGGGTCGTGTACAAACTCAACTCCCGAGTTCCAGACCATCACTTATGCAACAAAAATGATTATGATTCAATGTTGTCTGATTTAAAGCATTCACATGAGTAAAATTATACCAAAACTGCAATTCATACTTCAAATCCAATGGTAAAAGCAAGCGGAAGACTAAACAATATATAAATCACTGTATGGAAAAATAAAGTAGATCTCATCTGTCTCTAAAGTATGAATACATCTCTGAGTCTTATAAACATATACATGAACAAATCAAAATGTTCAAAATAGTCCCACTGAAGTCCCATCAACCCAGGTCGCTTACGCAAAGCCATCATGATACTGCATGTACGAGAACTCGTCCTGGTCCTCGTCGAAGTCTAGCTCTGCCTCCTTGATCTCAGCCTCACCTGCGTCTACAACAGGGTCTGGTGGGTGTTGCAAAGACCATCCCGAAATGTGGGAGTGAGTGATCAACTCAGTGGAATCATAGAGCAAAGATTAGCACGTTCACAAATCAATCATGCGATAATAGTAAAGCAGTAAATCAGACAATCCTAATACTGTTGTTAATGCAAGATGACATGACGTGATGTATGCCCTCACCGACGATCTCCCTCATACGGCACCATCTTACTACCGCGGCATGCAATCGACCCTCAAGTGCTCCACATCTTCCAGGCACATGCAATGGCATGGTGACATGATTTTCAAGTTGTTATTAGTCCATTCAAACAGCAGGATTGGGAAACTAAGGTACTTCCCTTGTATCAATCCCAACACAGATCCTGTCTAGGGTCATCACTCCTAGTAATCTCATACGATGTATATTTTGTAGGTCGCTGCAAGGGCTGTCAGGGCTGTTGCTCACACTCGTTGCACCGCTCCCCCATCACCTTATCAATACAGGCCTACTGTACTCTACTGCTACTGAAGGGTCGTCGCCTCCTGTAGACTCAGAATACGCTCGCAGTCACTATAAAGAACTCGTCGCCTGATCAGTGTAGGCCAACAGCTAGAATATAGTGTCTCATACCACCATAATCTGCTCACGAGACTATGTGATCACTGGTCACTACGGGGAGGTTTGTGGCCCCAGCGTAGGCCGACAGCTCGACCACGGTGTCCCATACCACCATGCCCGACTCATGAGTCTTCGTGGATCAAGGTACCATGGTTAACAGGGTTTACAATGGTAAGTTCAGTACCCTATGTTCAAGCAGTTATGACTCATACAGGGTGAACATACATCGGCCAGTCGGGTTACTTGACGGGCTCGACTAGCGCGATCGCATCTCAAGTCGAACGACACGAAGTGCGTAAAACACTTCGCGTGGCCTAACCACTGCCGCCAACTCCAAACACGACTAGCGTTCATCGACGCGTCGTTCGTGGCCAAGACCAGCCAGCCATGAATTCGCTCGGTTACCTACTTCCTGGACTAAGTTTAGTCTCAAACAATTATGGAATTACATCAGCAATTTATGTAGGAGTATTGGAATTAAAATACAATCATGTGAGCATGTTAACACATCTTATAACATACAACTTAAATAAATCTTCTAGCACATATATTTCATGCATGTAATGAAATCATGCATATAGTCAACATGTAGAAAATCATTTAGGTCAGCATATTAATTGAGAAATCAATATCAAACTATCTCATAATATCATTTAATTCAATACATACTAATACAAGCATTTATACAAACACATACACTACACAATTAAGTCTACATATAGCATGTCGACCCGAAGTGCGCAATTAGGCGAATCTCTTCGCCAAACTAATTATGCACGTATTCCTAACTTCTTAATGCGACAACAAACCATATCAATCACATCAGCAAAATATGAATGTAAACTGTACTTCCTACAAATGACTAAAATGCCTTAAATCTCATATTCTTCGTTGATTTACGAAACAGGAAATGGATAGCATGTTGTACATGTCAAACGGCGATGCCGTCAATAATTTACTATTAAACGACATTGAAAGCGTTGGAAACCGTCAATCAAAGCGTCTAAAATCCTCACCTAGTCTCTTATAGACGTGTTGTTTCGAACGGAGCGTATATGCTTCGTCAACGGCGATAAGAGAACCTGTTTTACAAGATCTATCGGTTAAAAAACTATGGATCTTAGTGATCCCCAAATCAGCAACTTCTAGGGTTAGTTATTACCTGAAAACGTGGAAGAATCACCGGCTTGGTGATCAGGAGGTGTTGCTTAGGCACTAGCAACAGGTGGCACGAAGACTGGAAAAATCCCTTCTACACTCTCTCTCAAACTCTCACCTTTTCTCCCTCCCAATCTAGGGTTTCTTGCAATTTCGGATGGGAGAGAGGAGTGAGGGTTTCAACCCCTTTTATAAGCTTAAAAATGCTGAAAATAGGCTCCGGTACAAAGTTTACTTAGTGCATATCCAATTCGGGGCTGTTTCGGTCCAAAAGATGCTTTCTGGTGGTCCCCTGGCCGAATGCGATCGGACTTAAGCTCATGCGTACCAGATCTAGCACGTATTAAGTTTTCAGTCCGGCAGGGTTCGCAGATCGCGCGTGGCGGACCAGTTTCAGTTCAGCGGTCACCGCACGTAGATCAGGGCTGAAAGTCTCATGATATAAAATAGAAATTTCTCCTGATCCGAGGGTGTAATCTGGCTGAATTCTAACGGTCAGAACGCTTAATACTGACGCGTCAAGTCGTGTGCAAGATTTGAATTTCAAATTCCAATTATGTCCCTATTCGCACTCTCTTCAGTCCGGGCTCAATGAAATAGCCTGTGATTATTAGTTGGACTTGATTTTCGAAATAATTGTCAAGTCCAGCAAGGCGGTTCTAACGGTCTAAGATAGGAGGTATCGGACTTTCGACGCGCGGTCTAGATCCAATATAAAAATTCAAAGTGGTCCAGAGAACAAACCTGCTTAGAGTTTGATCCGAGGTTATAGAGTATTGTAGAGTCATTGGTTCTACTCGATTTGGGTCTTGTAGAACATATTTAAAGCGATCAGGGACTATTTCCCAGCTACTCCAGCGTTGCGCTAGCTAACTTACGCTTAATTTCCATAGGAATTAATTCTACGCGATTTCGGGTCGAGTTGGTACTCGAGCCCAAGTATGGATTTTTCACGGGCATTACAATCTACCCCCCTTAACAAATAATTTCGTCCTCAAAATTTGTACCTTTTCGTACTCCTCGAGAAGTTGTGGGTAGTTCTTTCTGATCTCGGCTTCTGTCTCCCAGGTAGCCTCCTCCTCAGAGTGATGCGTCCACAATACCTTCACAAGGGGAATCACCTTGCTACGCAGTACCTGCTCCTTCCTGTCTAGGATACGTGTCGGTCGCAGGATATATGTAACATCCTCTCTTAACTGCACCTGCTCCCATCTGATGATATGGGAAGGATCAGAAACGTACTTCTTCAACATAGAAACATGAAATACGTTGTGAACGCTCGCGAGAGGCGTGGGTAAAGCCAATCGGTAAGCCACTGCTCCCACACGATCGAGGATCTGGAATGGACCAATGAATCGCGGTGCTAGCTTCCCCTTCTTCCCGAACCGAAGGACTCCCTTCATAGGGGAAACTTACAAAAACACATGATCCCCAACTGTGAACTCTAGTGGCCTCCGTCTCGTATTGGCATAACTCTTCTGTCTGCTCTGCGCTGTAAGAAGTCGACGTCGAATAATATCAATCTTCTCTGACGTCGCCTGTACTAACTCTGGGCCAATCAAGCTACACTCACCGACCTCTATCCAGCAATACGGTGCGCGACAAGGTCGCCCATACAGCGCCTCATAAGGTTCCATACCGATACTCGTCTGAAAGCTGTTGTTATACGCAAACTCCGCATAAGCAAGACAATCATCCCAACTGTCCTTGAAGTCTAATGCGCAAGCTCGCAACATGTCCTCTAAGATCTGGTTCACCCGCTCTGTCTGTCCGTCCGTCTGTGGGTGAAAGGCAGTACTGAACTTCAACTTCACACCCATAGCCTCCTGAATGCGAGTCCAGAAAATAGAAGTGAACCGCGTGTCTCTGTCCGACACGATCTCCAGCGGAACTCCATGCAGACGCACAATCTCTCTGATGTACAATCTAGCCAGCTCGTCTGCAGAGTTCGTAACTCTAATCGGTAGGAAGTGCGCCGACTTCGTCAGACGGTCGACGATCACGCAAATGGAATCATGTCCCTTCCTCGTCTTCAGCAACCCAGAAATAAAGTCCATGGAAATGAAATCCCACTTCCACTCTGCGATCGGCATAGGCTGCAAAAGTCCAGGTGGTCGACGATGGTCTGCCTTCACCTGCTGACAAGTGAGACAACGGGACACGAACTCAGCTATGTGGGTCTTCATACCTTCCCACCAATATGTCCTCTTCAGGTCACGATACATCTTCGTACTTCCTGGATGCATCGCGAGTCTAGTACAATGCACAGCATCGAGAATCTCTCGTCTCAAGTCAGGGACATCTGAGACGCATAGGCGGCCACGATGATGTAAGCCCCCATCCATACCAACTCTCCAGTCGGCGTCTGCATCATCACTGGCCTGCTCTCGAAGCTCAGTCAGATGCGCATCGTCCCTCTTCGCCTCGATGATTCGGTCATCGATCTGAGATCGCACCTGTACATGTGCGATGAACTCAAATGGCTCCTCTACGGTGAGTTTCTGCTCAAAGTCTCGCAAAAACTTAACCATATCCCACTCAGCAACCATCAGTGGAGCCGCAAACTCTATCGCCTTCTTGCGGCTCAACACATCAGCCACAAGGTTCACCTTCCCAGAATGGTAAGAGACTTCAAACTTGAAGTCCTTCAACGTCTCCATCCATCGCCGCTGTCTCATATTCAAGTCTCGTTGCGTGAATATGTACTTGAGGCTCTTGTGGTTGCAAAAGAGCTCGAACTCCTCTCCATAGAGGTAATGTCTCCAGAGTCTCAGTGCGAATATAACGGCTACCAACTCTAGGTCGTGTGTAGGGTAATTCTCCTCGTGCTTCCTTAATTGTCTCGAGGCATACGAAATTACCCTGTCCCGCTGTATAAGGACACAACCCAGACTAACGCTAGACGCGTCAGTGTATATAGTGTATCTAACCCCCTGCTCTGACAATACTAGCACAGGGGCGGACATAAGTCTGTCCTTCAGCTCTTGAAAAGCTGACTCCGCCTTGTCATTTCAGACGAACTTCACGTCCTTCCGTGTCAACTGAGATAAGGGTCTCGCGATCTTCGAGAAGTCCTGAATGAAGCGCCGATAGTAGCCAGCGATACCCAAGAAACTCCTCACCTCCGTGACAGATCCAGGCTGCTCCCAGTCCTTCCCGCAGCTACCTTAGACAGGTCAACTGCCATGCCATCCTTGGACACCACGTGTCCCAGAAACTTCACCTCCTGCTTCCAGAAGTCGCACTTCTTGTACTGTGCGAACAACTGATGCTGTCTGAGCGTATCCAGGACCAAACGCAAGTGCTCCTCATATTCCTCTCGACTCCTGGAGTACACCAAAATGTCGTCGATGAATACAACGACGAATCTATAGAGGAAAGGCCGAAATACCCGGTTCATCAGATCCATAAACACGGCTAGTGCGTTCGTGAGACCGAACGACATCACGAGGAACTCGTAGTGGCCAAAACTGGTCCTGAATGCTGTCTTCTGCACGTCCTCATCCTTGACGCGCAACTGATGATATCCTGACTGAAGATCAATCTTCGAGAAGTACTGCGCTCCTCTCAACTGATCAAACAAGTCATCGATCCTGGATAAAGGGTACTTGTTCTTCACCGTGACCTGGTTCAGCCTGCGATAATCAATACACAATCGCATCGAATCGTCCTTCTTCCTCACGAATAGGACCGGTGCTCCCCAAGGAGACACACTAGGCCGTATAAGGCCAAGCTCTAGCAGACCATCAATCTGCGTCCTCAACTCCTCCATCTCACACGGTGCCATGCGATACGTCGGCAGTGAGACGGGCGTAGAACCAGGAACCAGATCGATACTAAAATCAATCTCTCGTCGGGGCGGCAAACCAGGGATGTTCCTGAACAGATCCCCAAACTCGGAAACGACTGGCGTATGCTCAAGTACCTGGGCACCAGCGTCGCGCAATAAAGTGGGGTAACTAAGTATGCGGAAAGGGAGATTTACCCGCATTGAAAACGTGAAAGGCGTGCCCTCAGGCTCGTACACCGTCACCATACGAGTCTCGCAGTCAATCTCGACCCTCGCTGCAGTCAACCAATCCATGCCAAGAATGACGTCGAGATAAATAAGAGAGGGGTCGACGACAAGATCAATAGTCATCGTCCTGCCTCCCATATCCACCAAACAACCCTCACACATCTGGGTGACATCAGAATAATCTCCATGAGCTGCAAGTACTCGCACCCTATCCATGGTAATAGTCTATAACCCAAGACACCTGACTACAGCACGTGCTCGCACCCTATCCATGGTAATAGTCTATAACCCAAGACGCCTGACTACAGCACGTGATATCAAAGAAATCGTGGAACCAGTGTCCACCAACACGAGGATAGGAGTACCTCCAATATGGGCTGTGACCTCGAAGGCCGAATGCTGAAAAGTCAGTGTCGCAGCTGCCTCAGCTGTCAATGCATGAACCCGAGCCTACTGTGCCCAGTTCGGCCGCTGTGTCAAGGGCCGTGGAGGCTGTCTGATCTGCGATACCAGAGGTCTGAAAGAAGGGTGCGCAGGAGCTAACTGTATAGGCGGTACTGATATCGCCTGTGAATGTGCACGGTTAATCTTCTGCGGCGGCGAGAACCCACTGTCCCGCATCTGAGAAAAACAGCTCTGCGCCAAGTGGCCTGACCTCCCACAATATGTGCACGATAACTCGGGGCGCCGAAACGATGGTGCTGGCGCTATGGCCCGAGTAGGAGGGTCGAGGCGAGGCCTCTTGCCCGCGAAGGGCCTGTCCTGCATGTCTGGTCGCAGCCTAGAAGCAACAGGGCCACAAGATCACTCAAGTCGATCCACATCCTGCTCTGCCCGCATAGACAAGTGAATCAACTCCGCATATGAGGGAATGGTCACACAGTACATCTTCGACTGAATATCCGGTCGCAAACGCTCCAAAAAGCGCCGTATGCGCATCTGCTCATCAGCCAAAATAGTCGGGACGTATCTGCCCAACTCCTTAAACCGATGCTCATACTCCGTGACTGTCATGGCTGCCTGTCTGAGGCGGAGAAACTCATTCTTTCTGTCATGCCTGTAAGTCTGGGGGTAATACTTCTCGTGAAAACGGAACTCAAACGCTGCCCATGTCCATATATGTCGGCGGCAACGGTCCGCAATACGCTATCCCACCACAGGCTGGCCTCTCGCTCAAACAAGAATGTAGCCAGCTCTACCTGCTCGGCCTCTGTGCAATGAAGCATCCACAATATCTTCGACACACGGTCGAGCCAGTACTCGGCCTCCTCGGGTCTATGAGAACCCGTAAAAGTGAGAGGCCGTAAGCGCTGAAATCGCTCTAATAGGCACCGTGTATCTGCGGCATTCCCCGCAGGGTAAGCAGGTGGTGCAGGATGAGTCATGCCCTCATCCTAGGCGTATGTATAAGCATCCTCAGCTGGATGCGAAGGTGGTGCAGGTGGAGTCACACCCCCACCCTGGGCTAATGTCCTCACAATGGTAGTCAGAAGCTGCTGCTGCTACTGCATCAGTAGCCAACATCTGCTCAAATCTGTCAGGAGGTGGAGCAGGCTGTGGCGGGTGCTGCGTCGAAGTAGATGCACGATGAGGCTCTCTGACTGACGGTGTGAACGGAGGTGGTCCAACTGTAGGACCAGCAGCAAGCTGAGACGCACGAACTGTCTCAGGAATCGGGCCCACAGCAGGGTCCGCATGGGTGTCAGACTGCGAAGGAGTCTGATCCATATGCTCACTCAATGCAAACCGAACCGTGCTCCGCATAGCCTTAGGCGACATTCCCTATATTCAAAATAGGGCGCAACCTTGTCAGTCTCAATAGCACAAATACACCGCAATCATTCACACAAGGAGTCAAAGGCATTCTATGCATTTCATTTAATCAAAATTATCACAATACAAGGGATATATCCTTACAAGCATCATGACGAGAAATACATGGGAACTAAGACAGTTAAAATTACAACAGCAACATAGGCAAAGCACTAGCCCTAACAAGCTTACACAATAAAAGTAGAAAATGACTAACTACTAACAACAACATCAAGGTCGCATCGCTAGTCTGAGTCGGGTGACGGAGGAGGAGCACCCTTATCCTGCAAGCAACACAGGATCGCCTTCAAGGTGCGAGTCACCTTGTCGAATTTTCTCTTAGTAACGGCCTTGGCATCCTCGACTTCAGCGCGAAGTTCCTGAACTTCTCTTCGCAAGGCGATCTGGCTCTCCTCAATCCGAGCAATACGATCATCACTAGTAGCCTGCGCAGAAGGAGGAGGGCTCTCATCTGTATCTTAAGCCTCCTCTTCTACCTCTTCCTGAACTTCTTCTTGAACTTTTGCTCCAGGTTCTTCTTCGCTTTGATCTTCCTCATCATCAAAGTCATCCTCGCTATCCTCCTCAAGCTGATTTGCACGATACTGAGACCCAATCTTCATCTTGACCATAGTCGACTCATCAATGGTATGAATCGAAACTGGCAATTCTGGCCCAAGTCTGTAAGCAAACTCAAGCGTGATCTTGCATATCAGTCGGCCAAAGGGAAGCGATTTGGATGTTCTTCTTGACTTGGCTATAAGGATTATCTGTCGCAAGATGAAAGTGGCCATACATACGTTCTCTCCCTGGGCCACCAGATATAAGAAATCGACCATAAGGCGTGTACATTCAATGCGATTTGTCGACCTGGGATAAACATTGAATGTGCAGATATGGTGCAGCAGGCGCAAATCATCAGACATATACGTCGCCTTGAGGCTATTATTAGACTGCCATGGAACCAACTTACTGCACAGAAACCTGGTGCAGCGATTTCGTTCACGCCTACTCCTCAGATTCTGCTCACTAGGATGAACATCACCAAGAGGCACGTTCAGAAGTCGCGCAATCAGTCGCACATCAATCGTAGCCATCCGATCTCTACCAAAAGGGATTTTAAACTGCAATGGCTCCAAGGTAGAATTTTGGATACAAGCGTAGAAGGCACGAACGGTGCTCACGTTAGCATGAGCGCGAGCTTCAAAGATCGGATCCCAATGTGCAGCTTCAATGCGCTCGAACAATAAAAATTCACCGAACAATTGCCCTTCCACGTCTGCCTCAAACAACACTTTGCGATCAATGTATTGACCGTGAGGCATCTCTGATAAAATTACTCGTCCAAGGTGAGTATGGGGATCCAAATCCCGCTTTGTACGACACTCTAGGGCTGTAGCTGGACCTGTGGCAGCGCTTGAACTTGCGGCACCACCCCGCGGTCTCCTCGATTGAGCAGGGCAACTTGGCCCAGCCTCATCTACTACAGTTTTCCTTTTATCCATCAAAGATAAGATGGTGGAGAGTGACAAAAGGCCTAAAATGGCTTCCACGAAATCCATGAAAAATGGAAAAAATATGAAAAAGTTGCAGTCCAAACTAGAAAAGGGAGATCTAGGCGTCGTATAGGGATGCTTCAAGCTTCCCAAGGATGTATTTTCAAGGAGAAATGAAAATGAAAAAGTGGAATGGAGCACCTCACGATTTCAGCTCGATTTGGGGGTTTTTGGAGCTCCAAATGACGAAATCTTCAAGGAGGGCTGCCAACTTCAAAGGATCGATGGAGGGTGGTCATTTTTGTCCAAGGATGGATCTAGGGGTGGTTTGGAATCACGAAATTTGGAGATCGTTGCTGAAAAATGCAAATAGGGCTATGGGGAGGGCTGTTTGTGAAGGAGATGTACTTTTTAAGGGTTTTCTTTGGACGGGACACATATGGGGGGAATGTACATGGCATATAAGGGCGTGCGCCCGAATTTCACTTCAAGTGGGCTCACCTGTACGGCGATGCATCGCCGACCGGTGGTGCATTCGGCCAGTAGGACCAGATGGGTTTGGTCCCCCATGGTCCAAGGACCCCAGATATGTACGGTTCAACCCTTGGTTCATAGAATTTTGACTACATAGGCCCAAACATGTGTTCGGAGCTTTTCGGGACCAATCCATAATTCCGAATACAAAGCCCTATCATGCAGCATATGATTTTGGGGTAGAAGGATCTAGTACATCCATCTAGACCCTTATTTTCTAAAGAAAGTGAAGTTAGAATGGACTTATGGCAATTTTTCATGAAATTTTACTATTCACTGTAAAATTTGGTGAAAGTATTATTTTATGTTATTTTCACATTAGGTTTGATGCCTAACATGAAAAGGATAAGAAATAAATGAAGATTGGAGTGGTGAGAGGAAGAATTTGAAGACTTTTGGTGAAACGGGGTTTTTAAGCCCTGACGATTGAATACAGGAGTCGTGTTCATCCCACGGCCTAAGGATTTACTTTTACGGGTTTAAAATCGTTCAAAGAACGTCTCAACCCGACTTCCTACGACCTAAGAGCTATTCGGGTTGCTTCACGTGACCCGAGATGCGTTACAGACTCGATCATGCGATCGATTCGAATAGACTTCACCTATTGGCAAATCTGCGATTCTAGACCCTTCTCGCACCGACCTAAGTCAAAAGAAGCGACAGCGTACGTCACGAGACCATAATCCAGTCCCAGTATACTTTTATTCACGCTCTGATACCAACTTGTAACACCCTGAAAATCGGGGGTTGTGTATAAACTCAACTCTCAAGTTCCAGACCGTCACTTATGCAACAAAAATGATTATGATTCAATGTTGTCTGATTTAAAGCATTTACATGAGTAAAAGTATACCAAAACTGCAATTCATACTTCAAATCCAGTGATTAAAGCAAGCGGAAGACTAAACAATATATAAATCACTGTATGGAAAAACAAAGTAGATCTCATCTGTCTCTAAAGTATGAATACATCTCTGAGTCTCATAAACATATACATGAACAAATTAAAATGTTCAAAATAGTCCCACTGAAGTCACATTAACCCAGGTCACCTACGCAAAGCCATCATGATACTGCATGTACGAGAACTCGTCCTGGTCCTCGTCAAAGTCTGGCTCTGCCTCCTGGATCTCAGCCTTACCTGCGTCTACAACAGGGTCTGGTGGGTGTTGCAAACACCATCCCGAAACGTGGGAGTGAGTGATCAACTCAGTGGAATCATAGAGCAAAGATTAGCATGTTCACAAATCAATCATGCGATAATAGTAAAGCAGTAAATCAGACAATCCTAATACTGTTGTTAATGCAAGATGACATGACTTGATGTATGCCCTCACCGACGATCTCCCTCATACGGCACCATCTTACGACCGCGGCATGCAATCGACCCTCAAGTGCTCCACATCTTCCAGGCACATGCAATGGCATGGTGACATGATTTCCAAGTTGTTATTAGTCCATTCAAACAGCAGGATTGAGAAACTAAGGTACTTCCCTTGTATCAATCCCAACACAGATCCTGTCTAGGGTCGTCACTCCTAGTAATCTCATACGATGTATATTTTGTAGGTCGCTGCAAGGGCTGTCAGGGCTATTGCTCGCACTCGTTGCACCGCTCTCCCATCACCTTATCAATACAGGCCTACTGTACTCTACTGCTACTGAAGGGTCGTCGCCTCCCGTAGACTCAGAATACGCTCGCGGTCACTACAAAGGACTAGTCTCCTGATCAGTGTAGGCCGACAGCTAAAATATAGTGTCCCATACCACCAGAATCTTCTCACGAGACTATGTGCTCACTGGTCACTACGGGGAGGTTTGTGGCCCCAGCGTAGGCCGACAGCTCGACCACGGTGTCCCATACCACCATGCCCGGCTCATGAGTCTTCGTGGATCAAGGTACCATGGTTAACAGGGTTTACAATAGTAAGTTCAGTATCCTAGGTTCAAGCAGTTATGACTCATACAGGGTGAACATACATCGGCCAGTCGGGTTATTTGACGGGCTCGACTAGCCCGATCGTATCTCAAGTCGAACGACATGAAGTGCATAAAACACTTCGCGTGGCCTAACCATTGCCGCCAACTCCAAACACGACTCGTATTCATCGACGCGTCGTTCGTGGCCAAGACCAGCCAGCCACGAATTCGCTCGGTTACCGACTGCTTGGACTAAGTCTAGTCCCAAATAATTATGGAATCACATCAGCAATTTATGTAGGAGTATTGGAATTGAAATACAATCATGTGAGCATGTTAACACATGTTATAACATACAACTTAAATAAATCTTCAAGCACATATATTTCATGCATGTAATGAAATCATGCATATAGTCAACATGTAGAAAATCATTTAGGTCAGCATATTAATTGAGAAATCAATCTCAAACTATCTCATAACATCATTTAATTCAATATATACTAATACAAGCATTTATACAAACACATACACTACACACTTAAGTCTACATATAGCATGTCGACCCGAAGTGCGCAATTAGGCAAATCTCTTCGGCAAACTAATTATGCACGTATTCCTAACTTCCTAATGCGACAATAAACCATGTCAATCACATCAGCAAAATATGAATGTAAAATGTACTTCCTACAAATGACTAAAATGCCCTAAATCTCATATTCTTCGTTGATTTACGAAACAAGAAACAGATAGCATGTTGTACATGTCAAACGGTGATGCCGTCAATAATCTACTATTAAACGACATTGAAAGCGTTGGAAACCGTCAATCAAAGCGTCTAAAATCCTCACCTAGTCTCTTATAGACGTGTTGTTTCGAACGGAGCGTATATGCTTCGTCAACGGCGATAAGAGAACCTGTTTTACAAGATCTATCGGTTAAAAAACTATGGATCTTAGTGATCCCCAAATTAGCAACTTCTAGGGTTAGTTATTACCTGAAAACGTGGAAGAATCACCGGCTCGGTGATCAGGAGGTGTTGCTTAGGCACTAGCAACAGGTGGCATGAAGACTGGAAAAATCCCTTCTACACTCTCTCTCAAACTCTCACCTTTTCTCCCTCCCAATCTAGGGTTTCTTGCAATTTCGGATGGGAGAGAGGAGTGAGGGTTTCAACCCCTTTTATAAGCTTAAAAATGCTGAAAATAGGCTCCGGTACAAAGTTTACTTAGTGCATATCCAATTCGGGGCTGTTTCGGTCCAAAAGATGCTTTCTGGTGGTCCCCTGGCCGAATGCGATCGGACTTAAGCTCATGCGTACCAGATCTAGCACGTATTAAGTTTTCAGTCCGGCAGGGTTCGCAGATCGCGCGTGGCGGACCAGTTTCAGTTCAGCGGTCACCGCACGTAGATCAGGGCTGAAAGTCTCATGATATAAAATAGAAATTTGTCCTGATCCGAGGGTGTAATCTGGCTGAATTCTGATGGTCAGAACGCTTAATACTGACGCGTCAAGTCGTGTGCAAGATTTGAATTTCAAATTTCAATTATGTCCCTATTCGCACTCTCTTCAGTTTGGGCTCAATGAAATAGCCTGTGATTATCAGTTGGACTTGATTTTCGAAATGATTGTCAAGTCCAGCAAGGCGGTTCTAACAGTCTAAGATAGGAGGTATCGGACTTTCGACGCGCGGTCTAGATCCAATATAAAAATTCAAAGTGGTCAAGAGAACAAACCTGCTTAGAGTTTGATCCGAGGTTATAGAGTATTGTAGAGTCATTGGTTCTACTCGATTTGGGTCTTGTAGAACGTATTTAAAGCGATCAGGGACTATTTCCCAGCTACTTCAGCGTTGCGCTAGCTAACTTACGCTTAATTTCCATAGGAATTAATTCTACGCGATTTCGGGTCGAGTTGGTACTCGAGCCCAAGTATGGATTTTTCACGGGCGTTACAGACTTATATTTGAATATCCACTTTTTTCCAATAATATGTTTATCTTTAGGTCTAGGAACAAGATACCAGACATCATTTTGAACAAATTGATTAAGTTCTTCCTACATAGCAACTATCCAATTTTCGTCAGAAAGAACTTCTTTTACGTTTATCGGTTCTATCTGGGATGTAAAGCACACGTAATTACATATGTCTTCTAATTGTCTATGAGTGCACACACCTGCGAGAGGTTTTTCAAGAATCTGAGTGGTTGGATGATCTTTAACAGTCCTTAATTCAGAGTTTACTTGATTTGATGAAGTATCTGGTTTGTCAATTAACAGAACTTCATCATGGTCTAAACTTATGACAGGTGTATTCAAGTGATCGTTTAGGACCACATTAATAGATTCTTGAATAACACTGGTCCTTTTGTTCAGTACACGGTATGCACGACTATTTAAAGAGTATTCTAAAAAGATCCCTTCATTACTTTTAGTGTCAAAATTTTTCAAATTTTCACGGTCACGCAAAATATAGCACTTGCTACTAAAAACTTGAAAGTATTTGACAGTAGACTTCTTATCAAACCATAATTCATAAGCTATTTTTTATTAGATTTATAAGTATAAACCCGGTTAATAATATAGCAGGCGGTATTCACTGCTTCAGCCCAAAGATTTTTAGGGAGCTTCATACTATTCAACATCACGTTCCCCATTTCTTGAAGCATTCTATTTTTCCTTTCCACAGTTCCATTTTGTTGTGGTGTTTTGGGCGTAGAGAATTCATGTGATATTCCCTGATCACTACAGAATTTCTCAAAACTACTATTCTCAAACTCATATCCATGATCACTACGGATTTTACTAACTTGAGAACCTTTTACAGATTGAATACGTCTGATAATTCTTTTCACTTCATCAAGGGTTTCTAATTTATCCCTTTAAAAGCTACCCAAGTGAATCTGAAAAAATCGTCTACGATTATCAAGATGTATTTTTTGCCACCTCAACTTTTCGTCCTAGTAGGTCCAATAAGATTCATATGGAGAAGCTCGAGTGGTCTTGATGTGGCATTGGAGTTCACCTTCTTGTGGGAGCTTCTTGTTTGCTTGTATATTTGGCATTCGCCACATATTTTGTTTATCTTTTGTAATTTAGGTAGACCTCTTATTAGTTCTCTTTTGCTCAATCTATATAAATTATGGTAGTGTACATGTCCAAGGCGTTTATGTCATAATTCTGTTTCGTTGGTATGGACCATGTAGCATGTTTGACTAGAAGAGCAGCCATCGCTTACAATATAGCAGTTTTCAGAAGTTCTGGGACCAGTTAATATTACAGATCCCTTTTTGTTTATGATTTCACAACCTTGATTGAAAATTTTCACACTATAATTGTTATCACATATTTGAGATCTTAACAGGTTGTGTTTTAGTCCCTCAACATATAAAACATTCTTGAATAAGGGAAGGTTATAGAGTTGAACCGTACCTTGGCCAATGATCTTGCAGTTGCTACCATCACCAAATGTGACTGACCCATTAGTCATATCTTTGAGATCAGTGAATAAAGCCTTGTCGCCTGTCATATGCCTAGAGCATCCACTATCTAGGTACCATTTTGAATAGCTTGTAGCTTTGAAAGCAGTGTGGGCAACCAAGCAGGTAACCTTAGGAATCCATTCATAATAGTTTTGGATTTAGGAGTATAGTGGGTCTTCTTTTGATTGTAGTTATAGTTAAAGTAACCCACTGAGTTAGATTTTAAGAGCTCCTTAAGAAGATAAACTATTTTCTCAGCTAAACGGTTTCAGTTCTGATATTTATAAATGTTTTTCAATTTTTAAAAAGTAATTTTAGAAAAAACTTGATTTGTACTTTTCCTTTTTGAGTTCCTTTTACAAACTTAGGAGACGTATTCTTATGTTTATAAGGAACATTTTTCTCGTAGCCCAAACCAGATCGATCGCCACATTTTCTTGATCCAGATAAAAGTTTTTCTAACTTTGAATCTCCTTGGGCATACTTCCATGTATCCTTTAAACTTAAAAGAGAAGAGACTTCAAGTTTAAGATTTTCATTCTTATATTTTAGACTTTTAATCTGAGAGTTTTTAAAATCCAAATCACATTTGTATTTTTCAAAACAGTCTGAAATATGAGATTTTTCTAAAATAAGAGATTCAAAATTTTCTCTAAGCTTTGAAAATCTTTATTTTTAAAGTTTAAGTTTAACAGTAATTTTAAAACTTTCCTTATATAAGGCATTGTAAGCATCTTGAAGATCATCTTCATTTTCACATTCATTGTTCAGATTTTTTTCACTTGTTGAATCATTATCTAAAAATGTGAATTTGGCTAGAGTCATAAGGGCTTTCACTTCATTACCCGACTCGGTTTCAAAATTTTTCGATTCAAAAGAGGCTTCAGAATCAGAGGATTCATCCCAAGTAGCCAACATACTCTTCTTTTTGGGTTTGTCCTTTTTAGGACACTTATTTGCTAAATGCCCATATTCTTGATAGTTGTAACATTGAATCTCTTTTAAAGATTTTTAAGGCTTAAATTTAGATTTTGATATTTTCTTCTCATTAGCTTTTTGAAAATCAACCCTCATTTTTCTTTTGAAAATTTTATAAAACTTTTTCGTTAAAAGAGCCATATCGTCTTAAGAATTTTCTAAATCAGAATGATTTTCTTAAGAAACATCTTTAGAAGACTTAAGGGCAATAGATTTTCCTTTAGGAGCTTTAAAATTTAACTCATAGGTTTGTAAAGATCCAACTAATTCTTCTATCCTCATAGTATCCGTATCACGAAGTTCCTGGATTGCGGTTACCTTAGAGTTGAACTGTTCAGGAAGTGAGCGTAATATATTTACACACACTTTACTTTCTGAAATTTTATCGCCAAGACCCCACATAGAGTTTACGATGTTATTTAATCTTGTATAAAAGTCCATAAACATTTCATTTTCCTCCATATGAATTTCTTCAAATTTGGTTGTGAGGAGTTGGACTTTAGATTTTTTAACAATTGATATATCCTCGTGTGTCATTTCTAAAATATCTCAAGCTTGCTTTGCAGAATCACAGGATATAATTCTTTTGAATTCATCCAGTGATAGTGCACAAGTGATTGCATTTAGTGCTTTAGCATTTGCACTACTCTCACTTTTCTAAAGTGTGGTCCATGAGAAATAAAGAGTTACTCTCATTATTTTTAAACCATCGATTCCAGTCACTTCAGTGGTAAGAGGGGTCCATTCATTCACTGTGGTCAGCCACACACTTTCATCCAGGGATTTTAAGAAGATTCTCATCCTAGCTTTCCAATAAGCATAATTGGAGCCATCAAAGGGTGGAGGCCTAATGACTAATAAGCTATCAAAATTTGACATCTTATATATAGCTTAGATCGTTAGCTCAAGAAATAAATCTAAAAATAAAGAATTAAAACGAGCTATTAGGCTCTAATACCACTTGAAATGGCCAAGCCATAAGTCCTAGAGGGGGGATGACTAGGACTATGCCAAATTAAAAAATAACAGTGAAATATAAGAAATAAGATAGCCAACAAAAAAAGGAAACAAACCACAATAAAGGAATGTAAAGCAACCTCAAATTCAAGTCTTGAGAGGCTGATACGAATGTAGTTCTAAGGACAACCTTGCACCATAAAAACCAAGGGTTTATGGTAGGACAACCTTACTAGAAAGATAAGTATCAATATCCCAAACTGAAGAGCAATAATAAAGGAAAATAGCAGAAAGTAAATTTTAAACTGTTACAATATTCCCCACGGTGCTTGAAATGAAAATATGACAATATTCACATTCACACATACATCCCACAATCTTGAATAATAAAAGAGATGAAATATAAATCACACAACCACAAAACACAAAGAATTATAGTGGTTTGCCTGTGTGTATACCAACTGTTATAAATAGCCACACAGATTGCTACTCCACTCCTAATATCCTCACACAGGGGATATTAGCGTTCACTATCAAAATAGATTTTCACAGGTTCACCCAAAACCTTCACAATTGTGTCTTTTTAAGTTGGGCTTACACAATCCAAAAACTCACTTTCTGAGTTTTCTAGCTCTCCTCAGCTAACCACCACAATGAGATTTTTCTAGCGAATATTAAAAGAAAAATAAAAAAGAATAGAAGATTTACACAAATGTAAAATACCTGATTTTCTCCTTCTGTAGCAGCCCAGTAGAACCAATTGGAGTAGATGATTGAATGTAGAAGTTCAAAAGTCCAATACTCACTTTAAAATGGTTCTACGTTATAATTGATTTTAAATTAAACCAGTTGAGCTTAGCTCTATTTGATTTTGATTCCAAGAAGAAGGAATATCACAATTCCTCTTTTCAATTATGATTGGAATGTAGAAACAAAATCAAATCAATAAAGCTAATAAAAGAGAATATTAAATGAGCACAATATAGCTTAAAATAAACATAAACTTATCTCAGCGTGATCCCTTAATTTTACTTGAATTTGTATTATCAAACTCTAAAATTCGTCATCTATTTATAGCTGGAGAAATCGCATCTTCGACTGGTCTAGTGGACACTACGACTGGTCATAAGAGAACGGATTTTTAAAATTTTTAGTGCGATCGGATAAAACCAACTTACGACTAGTCATAGGGTATCTACGACTGGTCGTTGGCCCTCTACGACTGGTCGTAGGCTTCTCACGACTGGTTGTAGGACCAGTAGATTAGTTGCTAGACTTTGAGTCATAGAACCAGGACTGGTTGTACGACGAGTCAACCCTTTTCACACAACCGGTCGAGCAAAGTCCAGGACTAGTCGTGGACGAACAAAAATTTTTAAAAAATTGCAACAAACTTAGGACTGGTATTGGAATCTCTTGGACTAGTCGTGGACATTATAGGACTAGTCGAACAAGGTTCAGGACTAGTCTTAGAACAGTCTAATTCCATGTAAAATGATTCAATTGAATTATGTATCTAAAGTGACCTATCATAAGGACAATCTAAGGTTAATCTTACCTTGAAAGTGAGATATGAACTTCGAAACTTCTTAACTTCAGATGATAGATGACCTTTGTGAATGAAGCTTGAGATCTTTGAACATAATGTAGCACTTGAAACAAAAGATCTTCTAAAGCTTGAATAACCATTCTTCTTTGTGCTAAATGATGGCTTGAGTCTTGAACAAGAACACTTCTACTATTGTAGCTAGTACTTGCACTTCTCGAAGCAGTTTGTACTCACATTCTTCTGTAGTATCTAAAGTAGTTCTTCGTTCTTGACTTGAAGCAAAGTGCTTAAAGCGATGAAGCAATGTCTTGAATATTTATAACAATGAGCTACATAAGACATAAATTTAAGGTTTTGGCACCACAAAATTTGACAATCAAAGGAGCATAAAATCATTGCACTTACAGAGAGATAGAGAGAGGACAGGGGCCTAAGCAATCGCATGCAGATGGCGAGAGAGAGGGAGACGGCGAGAGAAAGAGAGAGAGAGAGAGAGAGAGAGAGAGAGAGAGAGAAGAGTGGGCAGGGGCCTGGGTAGCTAGCAGCCGCACGCAGATAGAGTGAGAGATGGCAATAGAGAGAGAGGGGGGGGGGGGGGCCTAAGGCTTGGGCAACTACACACAGACGGCGAGAGAGAGGGAGACGATGAGAGAAAGAGAGATTGAGAGAGAGAGAGAGAGAGACAACAAGAGACGAGATTGGGCAAGGGCTAGGCAGCCATACGCAGATAGGGTGAGATACGACGGGAGAGAGGGAGACGGAGAGAGTAAGAGAGATAGATTTTTTTGCTTTCTTTTTTAAAAAAATTTTAACCTTAAATTTGGATCAATGGTTCGGATCCAAGGTTCGGATCAACGGTTCGATTTGGTTCTACATGCCCCTAAACCGGAACCGAATCGTATTCAACAGTTCTTGGAATTTTGAAACCGGAACCAGAACCGGTGCAGTTTAGAACAGGACCAAACTGGACCGTTGGATCGATTCTGGTCCGGTTCCACGGTTCGATGTGCACCCCTAAGTGCAAAGGTGAGCCCCACATCAAATTAATCGTACATTTAGAGATCTTATTCATTAACCGTAAATATGAATTGAAGACCTTAAAAATTCAAATCCATGTTGTTGAAATTAGAGAAAAAATCATAATAATGATCTGGACCGTTAAATCGACGATTAGATCCAATCTAACTGTTGACCAAAAGTTTTATAAACCAATTAAGGGATTAAATATAAGAAAATTAAAAATACAGTTGATTTAATGTTAGATTGGATCATCTTATCAAAGATTAATAAGGACCATTGACCTAAAATCGTGAAAAATAAGGAAATAAATGGTCAGATCTGATGAATCTTAACATTTAATTGTCTTTAAGGTAAATATTTATCTTAAGTCAAACTTAATAAAGATTAATATATTTGGTCTACTGTTAGAAACATGGTAAATGGACTATCTATGGCTCAGATTTAATAAATTAGAGACTTGATTGACCAATTTAGTGGACTAATGTAATGATCTTAGAATCTTACTCATTTTTACAAGTGTTTTAATAAAATAGACAATAAATAATGAAGAAATTAACTTGATACTTGTATTCTAGTTATGACTCAAAATTTTTTTTATGGATTATAGACCCGAGTGTAGTCATCAGATCCATGAGAAAATTATCAAAAGGTCAAAATGGTCGAATAAGGAATTTACATTATAGGTAAGTAATCACTCTCACAAATGGATTTTCCTACATTCGTTGAATAGCATTAAATACTTAATTTTGCTTAACTTTTATAATATGTTAATATATATTTAAGTGTACAACTGCTTTGTATTTGATATGTCATTCTAAGAACACCAGACAACTCATGGATCGAGTTATCCCTTAAATTCTCGTGCAAAGTTTCTAATGGAGCCCGAGTTCATACCAATAAGGTCTCCTCTTTGGACTATGGTCGAGGCTGGGAAAGGAGTTTGGTCATCTATAGAGTGAGTCACTCATTGTTAGACTATACAATTACACAAGGTACGTGAGATACTTCAAGCCAACATTCATGCAGGACGTGAGTAAACTCCACATGTTAGGCTTGTATGGATCTAGGTTAGATGAGTGTTGGCAGGCCGAACGTTGTGCATAGATATGTCTCTGATTGTTCACTAAATAAATTGTTCATGTGATATTGTGGCATACTAAAATTTCTATATATGCACTTGTATCATGCACATGTTGTGAATCATGCGTACAACTACTTGTTGGGCTGTTAGCTCATTATGTTGATTAAAAAACTATCCAGGACAGAAAAATGAACTATAGCCTCCGTATGTGGAGTGATGACTTTGAGATGTATGCTCTTAGAGATTTATTTTAAGAATAAAGAATTTTTCATTTTATATTTTTTGCTTTAAATAATGATGTATGAACTTGGGCTAGATATCAACTAATAGATACTTGATACTCTTGACCGGATGCATAATGATTAATTAAATTTAGTATTTGTGATGATTATTATAGTTATGTGTGTAATATTACCCCTTCTCCATCGATTTATACCCTCAACTCGGTGATTGAGTCAAGAAAACTTAGGTTTCTAGAGCCAAGGTATGATAGATAATACACTATGAAAACGATATTACAATGAAAACCTTACCAATCAAAGCTTTAAATAAATAAATAAATAAATAAATAAACCCCAAGCCTTTTCCCTTTAAAATTTCTCTGAAACCCTTAAGCACATTTACCTTACCAATCAAAGCTCAAAGAAGAAAAGCCCAAGCCTTTTCCCTTTAAAATTCCTCTCAAACCCTTAAGCACATTTACCTTGCCAATTAAAGCTCCAAGAAGAAAAGCCCAAGTCTTTTCCCTTTAAAATCACACTCAAACCCTTAAGCATGTACAGAGAACCCTGATTCATTCCCTAATTCAGATTACACCCAGTATATATACTACCGCAACTAAAATAGGAAACCAATCATGCACTTTTGTAATTCTATGTGTGTCTTCAATGATACCTTCGATGGCATCGACAGACATCGAATAACTCTTAATGCCACTGAGTAATAGCCTTAAAATTGTCCAACAATCAATAATGATTTTTTCAAATTTTCTCAATGGGATCGAGCATCTATCAATGACATCAATGTCTACTCGATGGAATTAAGTGATCTGTCAATGACATCAATAGATTTGTTACAAACAAATTTAAAACATTAGATAGCATCTTCTTTCTAACCATTTCTCTACAACCATATACCTAATGGTCAGGATTATCTACCAAGAGCATTTTTGGAAATGCTAAAAATAACACATTAACCACATTAAAGCCCATTAAATCAATATAACTAAAAGTCAAGAGATCCGTTAATATGCATTCCCACACTGGGACTTTATCTGTTAGATTTTGATTTCGCATTGCTTAGATGGGGTACCCAAAATCTTTCATATGGAAAGTTTTAACCCTTTGAGGTGATGACCACGACCTGGGGCCATGGATTATGATTCAAACATAAATTGAAGAGGAAAGATACAATTTGATGGTGGTGGGGACTCAATAGATGGATGCGGATTGCATCCTACCCCCACTCGGGCGGTAATTCATCCGGGCCGGGCTCTGTGGGTCCCACTGTGATGTAAGTGTTTTATCCACTATGTTCATAATTTTTCTCATATCATTTTAACATATGATCTTAAAAGTGAAGCAGGTCCATGGCTCTAGTAGACCACACAAGGAAGCTGCAGTGATATTGACACTCACCGTTGAGACCTTTCTAAGGGCCACCGTGATGTTTTTTTACCATCCAAGCTATCCATAAGGTCATGTAGACGTGGATGAAGTGAAAACACAAATATCAGCCTGATCGGAAACTTTGCCGGCTCCCAAGAAGTTTTTAATGATGACGTTCAATCCCCGCTTTGTGGTCCATTTAAGCCCTTTACCTGCCTCATTTTTAGGATCATCCTTTAAAATGATATTAGAAAAACGATGAACAGAGTGGATAAAACACTTACATTAATGTGAACCCAACATATCCCGCCCCCGGACGGATTACCGTCCGGGCAGGAGTAGGACGCAATCCGCGTCCCCAATAGATCAAATCCTGGTTAAGATATTTCATTAAATGGCAAGAAACTACATTAATTGCAGAAACTTCTACTTATTTATTGCATTGATACATCCACGTATATCTTAACATATACACAGCTTAATACAAAAAGAAAATTTCATAATTTAGGATGATTTCTCAAATCTACTATGATAAACCCAAAGTTATTAAGGTTTGAAATAATTCAATTTCAGAACTTTTATTTGCCATCTATCCATCATAAAAATGTGAGATGTACATACAGACGGTCAAGATCATCCAAAAGATATCCGGTTCATAAGCATTTTCACACGTTCACGAACAACACACGTGCTAACTGTGCATGAACGTGGGACATCAAAACTGTCTGTGAAGTAGACTTAGTGGAAAGATGAACAAGTCCCAAATTAAAAATGGTCCATTCATCATTAATAATGCACCTACACTTGTACGTTGGATGTACACCATTGGCAATTTTTGTCGACCATCCATTATTTTTTGTACGGATATCACACCTGATGACTGGACTGGCCCATTTTCTTGTGTGGCATTGAAGAGCACCACATGCACACGTCAACCTTTCTCCAGGGTAGCCCTTATGGTGCGTGTAACGATGCATGTGGGGCTAGCAAATCTGGGCCACAAATAGTCTACAGTACATATATAGGGCGTGTTTTAGGTTGCTGAATAAACACAAACACCCAAGCTTTGTGGGCCACCATGTTTTATAGGTAAATCCACTCCGTTAACCAGGTAAAACCATTATTTTAACCATACACCCAACCTTTTCTTGTCTTTGTGGATTCCAACCCATGGCTCAATTTCAGACAGAGTGTGTTTTAACGCTAAGGGCCCTTTTGGAACCCTATTGATTTGAAATCTTCTTATTGATTTTGGCACCCTACATACAGAATCAAATTTCATACATAATTTCATACATAAGTAGTTATGCATAGTATATTTATTAGGTTTAAATTTAATTATTAAATTAATTTTAATATCTCTAATTATTGAACAAATGTAATGTTTGACACAATGGTTGCAGTAATCTCATCAAAACATATACTTTGCCCGGAAATGAAGAAATTTTCAAGTCTTGGATGGACCAAAAGCATAAGACCATGTCTGAGCGACTAATCAACGATTTTTAACCATTGATTTATATGGATAATGTTTGGACAGTGCTGATCATTATATTAAAGTAATTATAGTGATGCAATTGATAATCTACTTATTTTGAGAAATTATTAGTAAGTCATGTGTTCAATAGATTAATAGCCTAGTGACACACATGTTACATATACAACTTTTGAAAAGATTTTAGATGCAATTCAAACTTTCACAGTGAATAGAAAACCCCATCAAATCCCCAAATCCATGGTGTCGAGCGACCAATAAGGTCATGGGTTTGTGTGCCCATACAAAGATGTCTATATTAAATAATAATAATAATAATAATTAAAGAAATACTCTAATGACTCACCCATTATAAAATCATATAGTGTGGCCGACCTGATATTTCATCCTTGTGAATTACATTTGATTAACACACAAACCTATGATTAATGTCCCTTCCACATTGTTACCTATGGTATGGTTCACCTGATTCGTGGATGTGGCTGATTTTTTTAACAAACGGATTAGAACATAGTATCCCCGTGAGCTAGGGTGTCCGGTCAACAAAGGAATAAGGTGGACCCCACTGGGAAGATTAACATCTGCAAGAAATCAAGATGGCCATTTATCAAGCAGACCATGAGTTTACGTTGACAAGTGTCCAATCTTTAGGGGTGGCCCACCTACTGAATGGCTCGCCTATTGACTAGTATGGTTACAAGTAGGGTCCACCTCATGTAGTTCTTCAAGTGGGCCCACCTCATACATCTATCAGATGTCCCACGGACTTGCCAGGGTGGCACACGTGTTGCGTGTAAAGATATGTGGAGCCAGAAAATCTCTGCCATATATAAAAGGAAATGAATAGAAAGCAAATGGGCAGGTATCATAAAAAAAATGGCTCCTGAGAACTTACCTAAACAGGTACCCGCAGCCACAAGTTAGTTAGAGGTATTATATCGTTCAGGAAAAAGTAGTTGAATCGTACACACGCACGCCTCCCTAATGTACTGCCACATCCTTTTTTCAATCCACACCATTAAAATTGTGGGGCCCGCTTTAGATGGTCCAAAGGTAAATA